>CM035225.1:35758557-37011580 GCA_020226215.1 Sindora glabra
TTTTATTCCCTTTTATGTTACCTTTTACAAGCTTATTGGTGAACTTTTATGTTTTTCCTTATAAATTTAGTTGTGAAATTGTTCAAAAATCAATTTTTCTTTAAAGTAACCTCCATTTTATCTTAACTCCTTTTCAAGATAGTGTTAACTATTTTGATCTAAAAAAATTACTGTATGTTCATTTTCAAAGTAGATCTTGGTAGCCTTATAATGTTAATTATTATCCTAAAAAATTATTATATACTCATTTCCAAAAAGATCTTAGTAACCCTAAAATTGACTTTTTATATTTACTATATCAATCTTTGCATGCATTATCAATAACATTTTAATGACTTTTTTTTATATTGTTTTATTTTCCCTTGCCCTTTATTTCCATTCTTTTCACCTTTCTTCCTATTTTTTTATCTTATGCTACTTAACCACATTTTTTGAGATGATTATATCTTGAAGAAAAGGATCAATCATAATGATTAGGGGAAGAAAGAGACCAATTGTCACCCAAACACCATGTGCATTAGCTTAAAATAGAAGTAGATAGCAAAAGAGCCTTATTGAATTTCTTACGGATGAGAAAATGTACTTAGGCTCTATTCGTTTATATAGAAAATGCTCTTTATAAAATATAATTATAAAATGTTAAAATAAAAGAAATTATTTTACTTGCTTAATATTAAATATAAAGAGTTTGAGAAAAAAAGTAACTTCTTATTTTTTTAAAAGAAATTTGCTTTTATCTATTATGGCTCGAGGCATATAAACACAAATAACATATTATTCCTTCATTAATATATATACAAATAATTTGTTCTTATGAAAAATAATTTTCAACAAAACAAATATAACCACAATGACACACTTTTGGATAACTCTCCTACATCATTGAGACCTAGTTCTTTCGAAAGAATAAAAAAAGTAAGTATATATTTTTCAAAATAAATGAGGTGAAAATATAAATAGATTAATTTGTTTGTTTGGGGGAAATTTTTTTTTGTAAAATATATTTATGAAATATTGAAATGAAGGAAAATATTTTTATATTTATTTATTTAATGTTAAATATAAAGAGTTTAAAAAAATTAATTCATCATTTTTTAAAAAATTACTTGTCTTTATTATTATGCCACTTGATATCAATTTTTTTAAACTACTAATTTCAATAATATATTACTTCTTTGTAAATATATATGCAAATTATATTTTTTTGTAAAAAATATTTTTCAATAAAATAAACTAAAGGTGGAAGTGGGGTAATTAGGGTTGATTAAGGCCAATTTTTCACCTAACCTACCATAACTGAAGGGCATTTCAAGTTCACTTGAAAATTAATTGAATGTATCTATTTACCTACCCTAAATCGAAAAAGTTAGTTCTAATTGGGTTCAGGTGATTTATTTTGGCTTGAAATAGGTGGAAATTGCCCAGAAATTGGCAAAATTCATTTGAGTACCTAATTACATATATAATACATTGCTAACATAAATTAGGTAGCAAATTTAGCCCAAAAAGAAAGCCTCCAATATCTAACACAAAATAAGCTACAATTTAATAGTTAAATTACATAAAGTGACAAGCCATCAAGCTAAATTCAAATTAAATGGCTAAATGTAAATTAGGTTTTGCTAATAATATTTAACATGAAAGTTGTCCACTACAAAAAATGTCAATATTATAACCAATATCAAAGTACCAACAACCAGCCACTATAACCATAGCATAATTTATGAAATCAAAGTTTATCATTTGTAAAAGCTTTGAAATTATAGCATATTAATATAAGTAACTTAGTGGCTATTTTCTTGTATCCATACTAAGCAACCATTAATAGTTTGTAACTTGAAACATCCTAAAATCCAAAAAATTAACTAATTACCTAAGTTAGTATGATTTTGCCATTTTTCTACCATTAACAATTTATATATGTGCTAATATATACCGTTAATAGGCTATCATCACTTAAAAAAATAGTTCTAGCTCCCATTACACTATCTATGATTATACTATGAACAAAGTCACACAAGCATGTATGTGAATTAGAATAAAAAGAGTTGTAGTTAGCATTTCTATATACATATGATGGTGCCTCCATTTACCACTAAATAAAGGCACCGTAGGTTCAAAGAAACCTATAAAATATGATTAAAAAAACCATTAACAACATTAGACTAAATATTGCTAATTGAAATTTAAAATGACATAATAAATTTATATTAATGTATGGTAATAGATAATGTTAGATAACTTTGTTAACTTATAATCCCCTTGCATGCCTTTTTGAGAATCTCCTCAAGTAAAGCTTGTACCAGCACTTCTATTTCTACCTTGTTAAGAAGTAACTACCACCTTTGACAATTATTTCTTTTCTCAAAAGAGTAGTTAGTATAAATAATGAAAGAGTAATATATGGTAGTAGAGTAATAATAATTTATACTCTAGTAGAGCTTGTACCAGTATTTCCATTTCTACCTTGCTGAAAAGCAACTTGCCACCTTTGACAGTTATTTCTTTTCCTAAAAGAGTAGTTAGTATAAAATAATGAAAGAGTAACATATGGTAATATAATAATAATAATTTATACATACCTTTCTTTATTTCTTCATATACTTTCAATATTAGTTTTGTCAATCAAGTCTTCAATGAAATGTTTGTTAGGCCTTAACTAGTTTTAAGTGCATATAAACACTTCTATAGTGATTGAGGAAAAAGAACTCCTAAATACATCCAATACATGCCCCCGATGCTGAATGTGGACTTAGAAGCCACTGTAGAAATAAGGATAGTTAACACATCCCTTGCCATTTTTGACAACACCTTAAATCTAACGGCATTGATCCTCCACTAAGCAAGGATATTATAATTATCACCTTTATCATTAATGCAAGACTCACTAAGATACAATTCTAGCTCATTTTTTATGTCAATGGTATCTTTTTCTTCAAATACTTCTAGAAAGCATTTATCTTTTTGCTTATGTGTATGACTTTTTGTTATAGACCCATTATGATTAGATGTATTTCCATGTGAAGTTGCTTGTCTCCTAGTCCTACCTATAAGAGGCTTTACAAACTCATTTGCAGGCCATTTATACATTCTTATTAGTGATGTTTTCACCCTATTGACCATGGTCTTAACAAGTGTGGCTCCATAAATCTCTTCAAATGAACAAGCAATGTAAGCCTACTTGAACCTTGGATTAAGTGCATTTCTAATAAAGATTATAGGGTTCATGTTTTCTAGTAAGCCCTAGTACTTGTCATACTTCACTTTTTTCTCAGCTACCATAAAGTACAAGACTAAATCAAAGTTATCAATAGATGCATGGATTTACAACTTACTTTATATAAGATAGAAATGAGTGTATAAGGAATTAGATGTCACATGCAAAGAACTAGACAATGCAAGAGTAACATCATAGAATATTTTCAAAAAGTTTATGAATGCCTTCATATTATCCCAATCGCTATTGCTTGGAAGAGCCCCCTATTCTTTCAAAATCTTCAAAATAAGCTTAAAAGTTCTTATCATCCTTTTTTAATCTTTTAAAGGCTTTCTAAAACTGTGGAGCTACTTCAAGTATCTTGAACATGGAATTCCATCTATAAGTAACACATCTTCATCAAACTAGGATAAAAAATTAAGTTATTAAAATGATATTAATGTATTAGTATTAATATTAGTACAATACATTAAAGTAAGAAATTTACTTGGCAATAATATCAAGGCAAACTAGGCCTTTGTAAGATATATTTTTTATTGCAATAGCATTTTTAAATTTAACAAGTTTAAAGGGAGATGACTTAATATATCTAACAATATATCTAATGGTAGCAAAGGACTTATGGTAATCCTTCAAACCTTTACTCATAACTAAATTTAGAATGTGTGCAAAACACCTTATGTAAATCATATGCCTATCTAGAACTAATCCATTCCAATTCCTTAACTTTTTTTTTAGGTATGCCATTATAGGTTGCATTATCAAATGTGATTATGAACACATTCTTTCTAGCCCCAATCTTTCAAACATGCCTCAATTATTTTTCTTATTATTTCTTCTTTATGGTGTGGAATGAAAGTGAAGTTTAAAATTGTCTTTCACAACTTCTAGTTTCTATTAATTAAATGGGTAGTTAAACACATGTAGTTTAAATTTTGCATCGATGTCCAACAATCAGTAGTCAAGTATATCCTAGCAAAATCACTCTCCAAAAGAGCTTGAAGCCTATTTTTCTCTTGCAAGTAAATCTGATAAAACTCCTTTGTTATTGTCTTTCTTAAAGGAATATCTAACTTTGGATAAAGTTTTTTGCACATGTTCTTGAAGTCAACCCTTCAACAACATTGAATGGTTACTCATCAAATATCATAAATAAAGTAATTCTTTTTCCTACATTATTTCAAATCAACAATATGTGAAAAAGACTAGCTAATTATTTTCCACTACTTTTGTTTCCAATTAACAAGATTGTTTAGGTAGGATCATTTTCAAGTAAGGAAGCCATCCTTGGACATTTTAGAATGTGAGCAAGCATATTTGTTGTCTAATGTGTCTTATTACCACACAAGAATTGGATTCCACATGAATGCACTTAACAATAGGCTTACTTACCTCATCCGTTTGGTAGTTTTCTAAATGTTTCATTAGTGATCATTTCCTAGTTTGAATCCTTGTTTTTTTTGTTTGCATATAGCTTTCTACTTATTACTTTCTTCCTTTTCTTTCCTTTGTTTATAGGAAAAAGTGCAGGCTTTACACTACTTGAAATAGGCTATTTGCCTTTATCAGTTAAGGATAGTGAGGTGGGATTTGAATCAATTGAAAGAGGTAGTTGTCATGGTGAAATGGCAAGAGCATTTAATTGTTAGGGCACTACTTTACCAGCATGTTTATCTTTCGAATCCATTTATTGTCAGAACCTATAAATTTGAATTTAAGGAGGAACATTAACAATTAATGAATAATAAATGATGAAGAAGATACATTTTAGCACATAAAGCATAAAGTAAAGCATTAAAATTTTATTAATATGTAAGATACAATAATTATATTATATTATTATTTTTAGATCTAATTATCAATATAGAAAATTTGGAAATAAATTTCCTTATGACAAGTCTAGAATAGCACATTATAAGACTACAAGTTAGAACCTTACATACATATCTAGAAAAGGCTGTGAAATTGATTAAGACAAGCATTAACAGAATGATATACTTAGGTTAATAAACTCTAACAACATTATCATGCAATGTTTGATAAGTCCACAAATTAAATTTTAAATAATTCAATTTGATTTATTTTTATGATTCCATTTGTGAGTTTATAAATTATAGATTCATGCAAACTCATTTTATACAAATCAATCCATATAAATTTAAAAGAAAATAAAACTTTTGATAGTTAGATCATGTTAAAGAGCAATATAAGTTATTGTACTTTTCTCTTATTTTATTGATCAGGGGAATGGGTAGAGGTGTCTATGAGTGATTAATAGTGGTTTAGATTAAAGTTTTTAAACTAAATAGAAGTCACCAATTTATGAATTGTGTTACCTATTTCAAACTATTTAAGAATAGTTATTCAAGTTAAATCATGAAATTCCTTCTCATTAATTTTTGGGTGAATTTTATCAGGTTTCATCAATAGTAGGTTTACAAAATGAAGATGAAAATTGAGTAGAAATTAATATTGTAAATGAAGAAAACAAGTACAATTTGATAGCAATACAAAGAAAGAGAATATATAAAAAAAGGAAAGAAATATATATGGAAAAATCCATTTATTTAAAAGTATCTTTAATAGAGTTGAAGTCTTATTGACTACAACAAAGAAAGAAAAAATATTTGACAGTATTTGATTTGACAATATGTTGTTTATTCTTTATTTTTAATAAATTGAATGTAATTTACTTTTATTCTAATAATATATATTTTTAGGCTATTTTGAATTTCATTAGTTAATGAATTTCAAATCTGATTAAGTCAAATTTAACCATTTTTTTAATTATATTGTCACCCGAGTTTAAATTGTTTAGCTTTTAAAATCAAATTACTTTACATTTTGTGGCATCAATTTGGTTAAATAATTTTAAGTTATATTTTTATAGACACCCATAGAATGGGGGATGAGGGATGGGGATAATTCTTATGTGTCCGCATATGTGTCTCACAGTCTCAATGTGTCTATATTTAGTATCTTAAGTCTTATACATGATAATCAAAGTATCAAACTACTAGCATGTCTCATGAACTTAAGCTTCAAATCTGGATTATAGATTCAATATTTATTAATCATTTTCCTACTTGAATTTAATTACAACAGCAAAAATACTTAGCATTTAACCTAACATAGCACTTAATACATAAAATTTATAGTGTTTAGCACAACATTTAATGATTAACAATTAACATTATAACATAATAGCATATAACATTTAATATAACCAAATTAAAAGCATTTATTTTAACAAACTTCACCACCAGCATAAAATAAAGACAAGACAACATAAGAATAATAAATTATGAACAATAAGACATAACAAAATTGGCGACAAGTACAAATAGAATGAACCTCTCAACTTTCGAGATTTTTTAACATATCTCATCTTCTTAAGTTTCAAAAGTAGAGATGGAAACGAGACCACCCATATGGAACAGATTTTTACCATTGGTAGTGAGTAATTCCTTAACTAAAGAAACCTTACTTCAAATGCCCAACAAAATCTTAAGCAAAATCTAAAGAAGATGATGATGGACATTAGAAATCTTACAAGGTTCTTTAATCCTCCATAGCTTCACTTCGTGGCTATTGATAGTAGACTCAAGTTTGGAGCTTCTACCTTTCTTTAGTTAATGCCTAAAAGGAGAAAAGAAATTCTAGGTAGCTTAAGCGACGAAAAGGTTGTTACATTGGAGGATTTGTGGCTAATGGGGTGGTGAACGGCAAATGATAGGGGTTAGACGCTGTTGGAATGGCTTATTTAGTGTTTATGAGAAAGGAAAAGGAAACCTTGGGCTTTTTTATCATAACATGCCTTTTCAAAAAACAAATTCCCTTGTACCCTGCGTAGCCAAAACTATTTCCCAGAATGTTTAATTTATTTGTTTTAAAATTTTTCTCTGATCATGAGAAAAGGGACCCTATGATCAGTGTACTTGGTCAGAGATGGACCCCTCTCATGATTAATGCACTCTATTTTTTATTTCAATTTGGACCTATTTTTTTAAATTTTTAATCATTTTTAATTTGCAACCCTTTTTTATTTTATTTTTAATTTTTACTTAATTTGTATTTAATTTATTTTTTATAATTTAGGGTGTTTATTTAATACTAATTATTCAAGGTTCTAAATAATAATTAATAATCTTATTAACTCTCATAAAATTGTATAATATAATAAAATTAATAACTATTATAAGATTAGTGGAATAATTATTATCTCAATAAATATAAATTTTTACATGTTTTTTTGTAAACTTATTAGTTAGAAGATTTAAGTCATAAAATAAATTTTTAAACAATGTTTTATCATACTGTGGTGTATATACCTATAAAAATATTTAATTAAGCATGAAATAAGAAAATAATCTACATCAAGAAAATAAATATTTTATTAGTAAATATTTTATTAGAAAATTATGTTAATCCATAATATGATACAATTTAATGTAAAAAAATAATTATATATAGATTATATATTTTTAAGAAACTTTTAAACAAAAATTATAATATTATAATACGTTATTTAATTTTCATTCTATCATATGAAATATTCATGTTATATCAATAATAAAAATAAATTATGCATTAAAATTTTTAATTTAATACTTGAAAATAAAATGCCAAATTATGTGCAAAAAATTATTAAAAATTAATATATTATAATATTATAATTCTTATTTAAAAATTAAAAAAATCATATCATCTGATAAAATATTTAATTAATTAGGATAGTGAAATATTAAGTATAAGTTTAGTAAAATTCAATTTGTAAGTTTCAATTTTTTTAAAATTTAATGGGACAAAAATTAATTATTTTAGGATAAGTTGAAAGTGGTATTTGACTTTAACATCCAAAAAATAATAATTAAAATAATTTTGGATTAATAATTTAGGCTTTACTTGTTTTATTAGATAACATTTTCCATAGAAAAAAAATCATAGATGTATATTGATAAGGGAGTAACATGGTACTTCGATCCGTAATTATTAAAAATGGTACATAAAGTTATTGTAATAAAAGAAAGCAAGTTCCTTTATAAAACAATAAGAAGTTATTTTGTCAAATTCTTTATATTTAATATTAAATAAATAAAATATTTTCTCTCATACTTTTATTTTATAACTTTGTTCTATACAAAATGTTTTATATCGAAACAAATGGAGCCTTGGAAGAAAAAGTAATTGAAGGATAAATACATAAAATATAATACTTATTCTTAATTAAATTAAAATTTAAATATATTTTAATATTTTTCTTTAAGATAGAGGATAATAATTTTTTGATTTTTCTTCCTGAAGATGAGTAGTATCCATAAAATGTATTTACTTAATTTTTTACCTCTAAATAAGTAATCAGCATCATTTCTCATGGTTACGTGTAAGCATAACTTTAAATTAACACTATAACAAAAGGTATTTTAGAATGCTTTAAGGAATTTTAAATAACAATGTAATGAATGAGATTAATTCAATAATATGATTTGAATTAATAAATAAGAGTGAAATTTTTTTTCAATTTATACAATTTATCTACAAAATTGGATAATGAATAACAAATGGTATTTTAAAATGCTCTAAGAAATTTTAAATAACAATGTAATGAATGAAATTAATTTAATAATGTGATCTAAATTAATGAATAAGAGTGAACTTTTTTTTCAATTTATATAATTTATTTACAAAATTGGATAATATAATAAATGAAATGTGAGAGAGTACTAAATCTAAAGAAAAAAGGTTATGAATAAATAAAATAAATAAATTAGATATAATGCTATAATATAATGATGAAATATCCAATCACCAAAATAATGGCTCTGAATCTCATATCAAGGGCGTCACCTTACTCGTTGGGGTCGTTGAGTTAGGGAATGATGCTGTTCATCTTCATCATCATTCTCATCATCATCTATGTGAGTTGGACAGGTTGACCTTTAAAGGATGGAAAGTTCAAGTCCCAGTGAGAGGATTGAAATGATGGAATATGATTTTCTAGAGTGAAAAACCCTTATTATTGTTGTTTTGTGAATTTACTAGCGTACTCAGTAGTAAATGCAAATAGGTTAATAAATAATGCCATTAGAGAATCGGGGACTTACTGAGTTGATTATGATGGTAATAGGGCAAAGAACGATGACTGTGGAGTATCATGAGGGTGCTATGATAGTAATGTCATAATATGTAATGGGTTAGCATCTTTACCTATGAAAAATTACAATAAGGGGGTATAAGTTGATGGACTTGCGCCTCCTATATTAGCCTACATCAATAGAGGGGTGTAGGAGAAAGGAACATCTACTTGTGTCATTGATGAATGACCATAAAGGATACTTTCATCATTATCCCCTTCCTTGGGCAAAATAGGATCCCTAAAAGACATGAAGCCACGACCTCTCTTACAACACCTAGCTCGGGAATGGATGGTGTCGGTAATTCATTAGTCGGATAAGTAGGTTAGGAAGTTGTCATGTCTCGATGCTCTCCTAATGCACGTAGCATGACGCTAATTCTCAATCCACTATTTTTCTAAATTTACTGTATAGCTAAGAGAGGAATACTCAACACTGAGCCTACGTAATCTCTCAGTTATATCAATCTATAAAGAAGTACATTTTGACAATTTAATATATAATAATTTGAATATGTAAGCACAAAAGTGTGTGAAGGATAAAAGGTTACCACAAATTCTAGATCACCACTAATTGGATGAATTCATCATCTGGTGTATCTCTAGTATCATCTCATGTAATACGAGTCATGATAAACATCTTATGTAACACGAGTCATGATAAAGAGCATCTATTTCCATTTCAGTCAATGAAAGTGCGGTGCACCATGCATTCTAAGCAGCAATGAAAATCACATGCTCTTACCATCAGTGTTTTGATGTTTTACCCCAAAATTGCAAGGTATGATAAGAACCCAAATTGAATGGCTCTTATAGGATTGTTTGCTACTTGTAAAATTGGCGAAGCACATAACCTGTATAGTGTTATTCCACAATGTGAAAGCATATGATGGGAATTGATGCTAGCCATATGTCAAATGAGGTCAAGCAATACTTTGGTACAAGTTATTGTACATTATGAATGTCATAAAGACACCAAATAATCTGCATTATATAAGTGTAATATAAATAAGCATATCACTACATGTAAGATTGGCTTCGTTAGATATAACAAAGTAAGCTTTCCAACCTCATCGACCCTTATTTGACTAAGTAGTACTCTATATTGGTGTAAGGCCGTTGTTGGCGGTTGAGGAGATAACTCAATGTTTTTCCACCTACAAGGAATATAAATTGTGTATTATTTGTTCGAATATTTTAAGGTGTTATAAGAAATGTAATATGAAAATCATGAATGATCCATACTTGAAGCCTAATAGTGGAAGTAAAGGGTAGATGTCTAGCTGAGGATCAGGATATGAGGGTCTCATCTGTGTTAGAGGAGGAAATCGATCCCACACCTACAAATGCAATAAGTGTAAACATCCACTTATGTTAATCTTATCACATTTAGTAGTGATACATAATATTCTATACAAGTATGCCAGAACTGCCAATCCCCAATTATACTGACTAGCATTTACAAATTTTCCAACAACAGTAGATACATGAGTAACACTCTATGGCCTGAAGTGTTAGGTATAAGGTAGTTGTCTATGAGTCTCAAAATGTAAGCACACATAAAGTGTCGTGTTTGTTCATCATCTACATCATTCGGTAAGTGTCCAAAGTTTACTGCTAACTAAGTGATGCTCAAGTTCTAACCTTGTAAACATTTATCTAACGGTGTAACCCTAAGTAAATCTTTGCACATCCCTAGTTAATCATATTCGATGTATTCAGAGATGGGGACGCCTTTACATGGCAAACTTAGTTGGATGGAGACATCTTATAGGGTAATGGTACACTCTCCCAAGGTGGTGTAGAAAGTGTATGTCTTATCGTTCAACGAGTGCAGATGCAAAAGTAGCATTAAAATCAAAGTGACCAAGTCGGCTAGCACTGTAAAAGCTTACTTGTTGAAGATAAGGGATAATTGTAAGTGGTGGATCGAAAAGACGATTCGCATGGGCGACACATCGTAACTTTAGGATTTGATCCACCTTCACATGCCAATTGAAAACATAGTTAGCACGTATAAAATTAAGCAATTTTTATTAAGGGAATAAACTTACCCAGCCTAGCCATATAACTTATGAAACATGTCTAGACTACAAGTATAATAAGGACTCATTATTAGGCCTAGGGGTTACAATATAATGTTGATTGGCCATTGGAGTCGGGTGATATGAATTATATCGAACTGGACGAATTCAGTCAATTGCACAACTATAAATTTGTGTAAGTATTCCAAAATGCAATAAAAAATAAATAATTTAATATAATAAGACAAGCACAATATACTGTTCAAATACAATAAGTTATCTAGCTTTTATTAATATGTCAACAAACTATGCATAGTCTGGAGATATATATAGTAATAATTTTGAAGAAGGTTATCCGTTAACTTTTTAGAGTTAGGAGTGTCATGGCACATTCCATTGATTGGACTGACAGGCTGCTTAATTGTGCCTAGTTTGCCTACATAACTCACACGACAAACCTAGCTGGATGGGGAATAAACTTACCCGGCTTAGCCACATAGCTTGTGAAACGTGTCTGAACTATAAGTATAATAGGGACTCATTATCAGATCCAAGGGTCACAACACAATGCTGATTGGCCATTGGATTCAGGTGATATGAACTATATTGAACTGAACGAATTTAGTCAATTGCATAACCATAAATTCGTGTAAGTCTTCTAAAATACAACAAAAAAATAAATAATTTAATACAATAAGACAAGCATAATATATTATTCAAATACAATAAGTTATCTAACTTTTACTAATATGTCAACAAACTATGCATAGTCCGAAGATATATATAGTAATAATTTTGAAGAAAAGTTATCCGTTGACTTTTTAGAGTTAGGGGTGTCATGGCACGTTTCATTGATTGGACTAACAGGTTGCTCGGTTGTGCCTAGTTTGCCTACATAACTCACACGATAAACCTAGCTGGATAGAGACATCTTATAGGATAATGGTATACTCTCCTGAGGTGGTATGAAAAGTATGTGTCTTAGGATACCATCGTTCAACGAGTGCAGATATAAAAGCAGCATTGAAATTAAAGTGACTAAGTCGGCTAGCACCGTAGAAGGCTACCTATTGAAGATAAGGGACAATTACAAGTGGTGGATCGAAGAGATGATTCCCATGGGTGACGCGTTGTAACTTTAGGATTTGATCCACCTTTACATGCCAATTGAAAACATAGTTAGCACGTATAAAATTAAGCAATTTTTATTAAGGGAATAAACTTACCCGACTTAGTCACAGAGCTTGTAAAATGTGTCTGGACTACAAGTATAACAGGGACTCATTATCAGGCCCATGGGTCACAACATAATGCTGCCTGGCCATTAGAGTCGGGTGATATAAAATATGTCGAATTGGATGAATTCAGTTAATTGCGCAATCATAAATTTGCGTAAGTCTTCCAGAATGCAACAAAAAAATAAATAATTTAATATAATAAGATAAGCATAATATAGTATTCAAATATAATAAGTTATCTAACTTTTACCAATATGTCAACAAACTATGCATAGTCCGGAGATATATATAGTAATAATTTTGAAGAAAGGTTATCTATTGACTTTTTAGAGTTAAGGGTGTCATGGCATGTTCCGTTGATTGGACTGATAGGTTGCTCGGTTGTGCCTAGTTTGTCTATATAACCTACACCTCTGAGGTTTTGATGGACTCTCTCTCCAGTCCATTTCATTTCTTAATCATGTGGAATATAGTCAGTCACTGGAACGTATCTACATTGGATCCAACACTAGTATTGGTTCATTCAATGTTGACTAATGCTCTACACCGCTGGTTAATTGAAACTTACAATTATAAGCCTTTAAGATTGTCTTTGATAAAAAAATAGGATCGACAAATTATAATGGATCCAGTGAGACTTTCGCACATCCAGCAAACATATGTTGGCAAGGCTAATGCTCCACTTGGAATTCGCCATAATCATATATTTAATCATACATGCCAACCTTGTAAGTTCGACTAAATTATTTTCAAGTTAGGTCATACGGCTCCTCCATCTCAAAAGCTAACCTAAGCGGTCAAAACAACATACATGACAGGTAGATATTTTCCAAATGCATTCTTGAATCTTTTTTGAATGTTCTCACTAAACACCTCTCCTGCCTGTAATTGTGTTGTAATGGTCTTTGCTCAGTTAACAAATTATGCATTTTGTCAATATAGTGTAACTTTAACTAACTCGGTAATCAATAAAAATCTAACCTTTTGAATACACTATTGATACACTTGGTCAAGTTAGTTATCATATACCCCCATTGTTGGCCTTCCTCATCATAAGCACAACTCTATTAACTTTTTGAAATATTATCGATCTAATCAGCAACTCTTAGGTGCAATTGGTGTAGTTCGTCCAACTTACACCACACATCGTTGTAATTGAATAAACAATAATCATAGTAAGCGATGATAATTAATGACGTTAATGTAAATAATACGCACAAATGCTAGTAAACATCTTCTTTAGCCATGCTGTCCTAAAAGTTGCATTTAGATTGCTGGCAGGTAGAATACATGATAAGCATAAGGGGATTGCCACTCTACATGTGGGTTTACAACGGCAACTAATATTCCAGGATGTCCACCTGATATCAAGCAAATACCCTACCTGTCCTTGATGACATATCGTCGAACATTTGATAAGAATGAGGCCCATATTTCATATGTTTCCCCCTCTACCATGGCAAATGCAAGAGGCACAATTTTTCTATTGTCATCCTGTGACGTCGCGATAAGTAAAATCCCTTTATACTTTTCATACAAAAAGGTGCCATCTACTTGGACTATCGGTTTCAAATGATTAATTGTATCAATGTATAACTTAAAAGTCCAAAACACTTGATAGAACAATGCAACTGGCTCATCTTCAGAACTGTTTGGTGGGCATTCTCTACTAACAATCAAGAAGTAGGACCTAGGATTAAAGTATCGCAATGCTACCAACCACCTTGGTAGTATAGAATATGACTTCTCCTAATTTCTAAATGCAAGAGCGGTGGTTCGATGTTTGCCCTGCCATGCCTTCTTATAGGATACTGAGTTTCCAAAAATACCATGGATTCACTCAATGACTTCTCGAATGGATACACTTGGGTTTTTAGTTACCATAGCCACAATGTAGGATGACATAATATCTATGTCTAATTTTAGTTTATCTTAGGAAATAGAGACATATACACATGTATGAGGTCTTTGTATTTTGAATTCTACCAATGATTCTCTCTCGCCTTATGACATGCTTTGACCCTCCAATACTATAGTGAGGGTGTCAGTATTTTTTATATTTGGCCAAAGAGTAATGCACACAAAATGTGCGGTGAGTTTGAATTGAGTATATTTTTATTGCATGGCAAAATAACTTTTAGTCCATATATTGCAAACTTACATATGACTCTTATTGTCATTTATATTTATATCGTTTCCCACTTTAGGATAATCATGATTGATGAAAGCTTCTATATTTATTCATAAAAAATGGCAGCAGCTAATTTCATATATTGGCTTATAAGTTTTGTTGGAAGTATATTCATAACATCTTTTCCACCATCATTGTCATCATAACTGTCATTATCACCACCAAACCCTTCAGGAATATCATCATATGCATTTTCCTCTTCAAATTCATCCATGATGTCCTCTGTTTCCTCTGGGGAAGAGGGGGATTGAGATAAGCTATAGTTAGGCTGAGAAAAACATGGCTCTAGAGTATAATCGACAATAGGGGTGTGAAACTGCTAGTCATATTCAATTTGCTTGTTTATTAGTTCTATATTAGTAAGGTACAAGTTATAATATGATGGTTCTTCATTAATGTCGTGAAGTTAGTTGGTAGACAGTAGTATATATAGATTATTCGCATCAACTGGTTGACTTGCTATGGTCAAATCTAATTCTACTATTGAGATATGTGCATACACTTTTGGACAGGACAGTTAAGTAGGGAATCTCGTATTTGCTTCCCACATTCATTGAATGTCATTATAATCTTCTAACTCATGTGCCTTATACCGCGTCGGATTCAGCAAGAGAGGATGCGTATATACCAATTCAGTTACGACTTAATTTTCAACAAATCGTAGCTTTCACCCAATTAGACTTTCAATGCATCTAGGGTGATATCTGATTTAATTTTTATTACTTTGATCCTATGACACTTAAATGTATCGCCTTGATCTATCTCATAAATTTCTCCATTCGCATAAATATAAGTATTTTTTTCCTAATACTTTTTTTTATTTCTACCATAGTTAGATTTACAAGTCATTTCTAGAATTAAATTTATATAATAATGAAAGATATATCATAGTTACAAAAATAAATACAATTAACTTTTACTACGTAATTACTCATATTTATTTCAATCTTATTACTTAATTAATTAATTATGATTATTGCAATTTTTTATATTTACCTAATTTATTTATTAATATCTAATTACAAATTTAATTTAAGTTCAATTTTGAAATTTAAATTTTATGGAACTAAAAATACTAAAAGAAGTTTGTAAAGAAGTATCATAAACAAGTTTTTTTTATAAAATATATAGTGTAAAATATTATTTAATCAATATTATATGTATTATAATATTTTTTAGTGGTCAATGAGTCAAGAATAATAATATATATTTTTAATATTTGTTTTAACCTTTGGATTAGTACCGACAGCAATTCTCATAACTAGAAAAATTTTAATTTATTTAAAATATCCATAAAAATTTGTATATATATATACATATTACTTAGTGATATTAATATTTGAATCATAAATAAAAGACATAGCATGAAAAATAGGAAAACATGAAACCAATCATATAAAAAGAGAAAAATAATAAATGAGTTATAAAAAATAAGAATTAACAATAAATTACATAGTAAAGTGAATTAATTTAATTAAAAAATTTTAAGCTATTTAAAGTATTTTTAGTATAAAAAGAAAGTTTGTTATGCTAAATTTACATTACTTAACAGTATTTAAGTTGTAAATAATATAATTAAAAAAGAAAAATAAAAAAATTAAAATATTCCATAAGGTATGAAATTTTCATAAAAACATTAATTAATACATAGTTAATTTGACACATAGTATTAAAAATTTGATATCAAGTAAATATTGGTAAAAATTAAATAAATGAAATTAATTTAAATATTAAAATATTATTTTAAAAAATAGAATATGCTGTTAGTTAATTCAATTAATAATTTCTAAATTTTTTTTAATTCACTTAAAATATTTATGGAAAATTAAATATAGAATATATAATATTATATATATATAATATTTGATAATATTATTATCTAAGTTATAAATAAAAGAAATGGAAGTGAAAACTAGGATAACATTAAATTTTGTAAATAAAAATAAGAGAAATAACATTTGAATAATAAAACAATTGGAGTTATAAATAAAATATATATTAAAATGAATTAATTTCATAAAAAATATATTTTTAAATATTTCTATCATAAAATTTTTTATTATATTAAATTCATAACATTCAATAGTATTTAAGTTATAAATAATAGAAGTTGAAAGAATAAAAAAAATACAATGATTTAAACTAAAAGAACATAAATAGTATATGATTTATAAAATTTTGACAAAATTTTGGTTAATTTATGTTTAATTTAATATACGGAATTTGAAAATTAATATGAAGAAAATATTAGAAAAATTAAAATAAATAATCATGATTTTAATTTTTAAATACTTTTATTAAAAATAAATTATGAAATTGATTGATTTAATTTATATTTTCTTTTAAAGTTTTAACTTATTTAATAAAACTGATAATAAAAATAAAATATATCATATAATATTTATGTTACTTAGTGATATTGGTGTTTGAATTATTAGTAAATAAAGTAGCAAGATAAAATTTAAAAATATATAATGGAGAAAATAAAAAGTAGAAAAATAATGGGTCAACTATAAAGTAATAAGTATAAAAAATAGAATATATTAATTATTAAAGTAATTAAATTAAATTTTTTAAATTTTAAAATATTGTTATAATAAATGAAAAATATATTGTGTTATATCTATAAGAGAATTTAAGTTAAAGGTTAAAAGAAGTAATTTAAACGTAAAATTGAAAAATAAAAGATAATCTATTAGGTGGAGAAAATTGGATAAAAAGTTGATATGCATTAAAAAAAAGAGAAATGATCACCCAAAATACCATTGAATTAGTAGATGCAGACAAATTAAAATTCAAGAGAATAGAATATAAAAATAAAGATTTTTCTACTTTCTCCAATTTTAAAATTTTAAATTTTAACATGATATTATATTTAATTTTATTAATTAGAATGTACTAATTTATATTGTTAATAGGAATAGTGGTTATTATTAATAATGATTTTTATTAATAATTAATAATGAAATTTACGAAAGGACAACAAAATAATAACATAAATAAAATTTATAGTTAGGACATAATTGAAAGAAGAAAGTGTAGAAGTATTTTGGCAGAAAAACTTTTCATTAGATATTAACATTTGGCAAAAATAAAAAAAAAGGTTAGATGTTCAAAAAATCTTCTTTTAGTAGTAGAATACAAATTATATGTGTTTAGGTCAAAAAGCCCTTGATAATTTAAAAAAATATTTTAGAAATCTCAAAATATTGCATCCTATCTTCAATTAATATTTCTTAATAACAACTAATTATTAACGAATATTACTATTTTTTTTCAAATTTTTTAAGTATTTTAAATTTTTATTTTCTTTTCTGATAATACTCAACCCACAAGCATAATAATTTCAATCATAATAATATACATAAAATTTATAATATAGACAGACTATGTACATAATAATATACATAGATATTATAATAATACAGATAAACTAAAATAATATAGGAAAATTAAGATATGCACAGAATAATATAGAGAAATTAAAAAAATGCAGATACTACAATAAATAGATGAAAATAATAAATACAAATATACTAATAAAATGTCTAATCAAGTAGATTAATAATAATTTAATCACAATGCTTAATAATAATACAAAATAAAATTAATGAATACTTGTAAAAAGTATTACACTGAGAACAGATTATATTTTCATATCATTTAAAAATACTTTTTTATAATTAAATGTCTTACTTGGAAGGGTTAATAATCTGCACGGGCAAAATGAAAGAGACATAATGAGCTTTTGAGTAGAGCTTCTTAGTTAGGTGTAATGCAACATGACTGCATAGTATCGAGGAGTTCTATGGGTTGCGTAGTGTGTATATAAAGGTGTTTCATGGGTGAATAGTGGTGTTGCTGATCATGGGTTAGGACACCCCGTGATTGGTTAGGTGCACAATGGCCCTCCTAATCAAGGGTTGGTGCACCCTGTGACTAGTTAGGGTTAGGGGCCTGACTAATCACGGGTCCTCCATCCTTGTGATCAGAAAAAAGTTAAAAAAAATAAATTAAGTATTTTGGGAAATAGTTATAGCTACGTAAGGTACGATGAATTTATTTTTTGAAAAGGCGTGTTATGATCAAAAAGCCGAAAACCTTGCTCCTCTACTCTGTTAAGTGTTGATCGCATATGACTTGAGACTGCTCTACTGTGACACCTACTGTAAATCAATGATTCAATAATGTTGAATGGTGTAAAATGATGTTGTTTAGCTTTCACTCGGGTTGGGTGGCGATTATGGGTAGTTATGTTTAGTCGATGCCACCTAACTTGCACCCGCTCTAACTTAATTATGATCTGATTTGGTAAACAACTTAATGCATGACTTTTAACTAATTTGACTAAATTTAACTGGTTAACTTATGAAATTAACTAATTTGCTCGTTTGGTAAATAATTGTTGTAATTAGCTGTTGTCTCTCAAAACATTGAAATGCACAACATTGCAATTTGCAGCATTTTGTTTTAGTGTTTGTCTTATGCACTAAATTACCCTTCTGATTATGTGGTTCTGCTGCTTTACTCCTCTATTGGTTTGCTAGTTTTGCATGTTGTGCTATGAGTTAAAAAATGAAGATGCAAGATTGGAGCAATTGTTGCATTTGATTTGTGTTTTTATAAGAAATTTATTTATTATAAAAATTATATTAATTTAGTTTTAAAGGAATATTTAATTTATAATAATATATTATTTATATGAAATTTAATTTATTAAATAATATATAAAATTTAAAATATTAAAATAAAAATATTTAGATAATTTATAAAATATATTCATACTCTTATTTGTTATTTTATATACAAACAGTTAATATAAATAATTAATTTTATTAAATATTTTTATTTAAATAATTAATACAATCAGTTGATCAAATTAATTAATATAATTAATTATTAATTAATAATTAATTAAATTAATTAACCGGATCGACAAACAAGGCTTATATTTTGTTCACACTCGGCACCAAACCGATACTATTCGGCTTGCTGAAAAACCCAAAATCGACTCACCAAAAATCGGGTTAGGTTGGGCGGTTTTCACCAAATTACCCCAACTTTTCCACCCCAAAAGTAAACAGAGTTAATCGGAGTTGGCATAATTTTATTATTTTGAATTTTAATTTTTCGGGCACTTTCGTGTGAAAATGAATAATCTATTTTTATTTGTTATATATTTTCTTATTAATATAGCTTTACAGACTTCAATCTAGTATCCCTGTGCAGGCGTAGGCACTGCTTACTTCTCCAGCGTCTCTCAGTCGACCCTTCCGTCTCTATATCTGTTGCTCTGTTGTCAACAGAGGTGGTTTCTGCCGGAAACTGCATCTCCCTCGACATCGGTGAGTTTCCCTTTCTCTCTTTTGGAAATTGCTCTCAACTCATTCCATTTTTTTAAAAAACCAAAAAAATTTCAGCGCGCAATCTATCGTCGTATCGTCCTTTGCGGAAGCAGAATGCGGCTAAGTAGGGTTTTTTTTCTCAGTTTTTCATTTGACTGGTATGGTCTGGGACTTGCTCAATGATGGGTCGCTGTAATTTCTGCTCTATGTGAATTTTTTTAATATTAAGTATTTGTCATGTTTATCTTCAAATTTGAAGTGGTTTCTCAGAAATTGAAGTTAGGTTTGTTATTTTCTGTCGGGTATTCACCCATTCATGTTTTCTGCGTGATATTTTAGGGGATAAAAAAGCTAGAAGGATGTATGCCTTTTAATTTTTGGGATTAGGGCTTGAGATTTGGAAGCAGGTTGAACAACTTAGTGAAATTTGGAAGGCTTTTAATCTCATTTGTTTTATTTGATCATTGAATAAAAGAACAGTCATTTCATGGATATATTTTCTTGGGTCTGTGTTAGTTTTGGGTGAAACCCTAGAAATGGTTGGACTTAGGCGAATTACACAGAATTGTTTCTTGTCTATGTTATTTTGAGTTTGATTCTGATAGTTGATATTTGCATTAGAGTCCTGGAGGACTGACCCTCTATTGCTGGGAAAATTAACAAAGTTTTGGAGATTGAGTTTATATTTGATATTTTAGTATTACTATGCATTTTCTTTTCAATAGAAATTTGAAAGTTTATCATGTAAGGTTAGGACATTTTGCGTGCTTGAAAAATGGTTTAGTATCTTCTTGTAAGCATGGCTAGTCATTTTCAGTTGTCATGTAAATACATTTGTTTTGTGACTTTTGACTGCTCCTCTATGTTTACCTTGTTTGTTGTTTTTAATTCATTTAATCCAAATATAGTAAAACTGAAAGTGCTTTGACACATAACCGACTTTGTATGCTTATATGCTCAACATCTATAACAGGATGCCTCTAGCACACTGTAATTTTTTTACGATGGTCAGCAGAATGCCTTCCATTTGAATTCTTTAGATATAAATGGTGAATATATGATGGTAGGTATATGGGAACAAAAGGATCACTTATTGACATAATTGAGTATCTATGACCTTATTTGTTCTTTACCATTATGCATGAGCAAATTAATTTGTTCGTTTGGAATGTTTTTTGATTTTTTCAGCAAATTAGGAGCATATCTTATGAACAATACTAAGTTTTAAGCTTTTCTCTTTCCCCTTCTTCTTCTTCTTCTTCTTTCTTTCTGTGTTGTGGATGTAGGTCTTCTTGCATGTTATAATGAAAAAGAGGTTATGGATTGCTACCTCTGGTATCCTGTTTGTGAATGCTGTGAAAGTTCAGTAAACTTCTACTCAAAAAATTGAAGTCTATCAACAACAATCCATTGGAAGGTATTGTATCGTTATAGATTGCTACCTCTGGTATCCTGTTTGATTTCCCTTTTGATGATATTGGAAGCCTCCCCCCCCCCCCCTCGTTTGTGTGGGCAGTGCAAATTTGATTCTAATGAGACAACCATCTAATCCTTAATTCTGTAGTTTATTCCTTATGGTGACAATAACATGATGTATCAGGACTCCTTTATCCATCTTATGGGGTTTTTATGTAATTCTCTCCTCTGTTGTCTTCACAATTCATGCTACAAATTCTTATGTACTTGGCCTCGTTCCATATTCCACCACTTCCCTATGCCCAATACACATACACACAGAATAGAAATGTGATTTGTATGTTTTGGTTCAGTCCTTATCATTGTTAGCTTGTTGCTTAGTGTGTGCTATTTTTCTGCAGAAACATTTTAGACAGTTTTTTCACTAATGGCTGACCATCGAAATGGAAGTGGCCAGCATCCAAATGGAAAGGCTAGCGCAGCTGGAACTGCATATAATATTGATCTGGATGCATTTCAATCACGTTTGAAAGTATTTTATTCACAATGGGATGAACATAATACTGATCTATGGAGCTCTTCTGATGCAATTGCAATTTTAAATCCTCCAAATAATTCTGAAGATTTGCGTTACCTGAAATCGACAGCTTTGAATATATGGTTGCTTGGTTTGGAGTTCCCAGAGACAATCATGGTCTTCATGAAGAAGCAGATCCACTTTTTGGGCAGCCAAAAGAAGGCCTCAATCTTTGAAGTTGTCAGAAAACCTGCCAAAGATGTTGGTGTGGATGTCATTATTCATGTCAAGGCAAAAAATGAAGACGGATCTTCCCTGGTGGATGCTGTATTTCGTGCTATCCATGCTCAGTCAACTGTAGATGGTCAGGATGCTCCCACTGTTGGATACATAGCAAGAGAGGCTCCTGAAGGGAAACTTCTTGAAATTTGGGCTGACAAAATTAAGAATTCAAATTTCCATTTGAGTGATGTGGCGAGTGGGCTGGCTAGCCTGTTTTCTTTAAAGAATAGTGAAGAGCTTACATCAGTCAAGAGAGCAGCATACCTGACTACTAGTGTGATGAAAAACTTTGTTGTTCCAAAGCTTGAGAATGTGATTGACGAGGAGAAGAAAGTTTCTCATACTACATTGATGGAAGAGACGGAGAAAGCTATAATGCAACCTGCAAAAGTGAATTGTAAATTGAAGGCTGAAAATGTCGATATTTGTTTCCCCCCAATTTTTCAGAGTGGTGGACAGTTTGATCTTAGACCTAGTGCTGTCAGCAATGAGGATTTACTCTATTATGACTCAGCCAGTGTGATTATATGTGCAGTTGGAGCCCGGTATAAGAGTTACTGCTCAAACATAGCTAGGACATATTTGATTGATGCTGAACCGCTTCAAAGTAAGGCTTATGAAGTTCTTTTGAAAGCCCATGAAGCAGTGATTGGTTCATTGAAGCCTGGGAACAAGATGAATGCTGCATACCAAGCAGCAGTTTCTGTTGTGGAAAAGGATGCTCCTGATTTAGTTTCAAAGTTGACAAAATCTGCTGGGACAGGTATTGGTCTTGAGTTTCGTGAATCTGGATTGAATCTTAATTCTAAGAATGAGCAGATAGTAAAAGAAGGCATGGTCTTTAATGTGTCACTCGGATTTCAGAATTTACAAAGTGAGAGCAGTAACTCAAAGAACAAGATTTTCTCTCTTCTGCTTGCTGACACTATCATTGTGAACAAAGACAAGACAGAAGTTCTGACTTCTTTGAGTTCCAAGGCTCTTAAGGATGTGGCTTACTCTTTTAACGAGGATGAGGAAGAAGATAAGCCCAATGTAAAAGCAGAAGCCAAAGCTGCAGAGCCCCATATGTCTAAGACAACATTAAGGTCAGATAATCACGAGGTTTCGAAGGAGGAGCTCCGAAGGCAGCACCAGGCAGAACTTGCTCGTCAGAAGAATGAAGAAACTGCTAGGCGACTTGCTGGTGGAGAAACTCAGATGGGGGACAATCGTGCTGCTGTAAGGTCTTCAACAGATTTGATTGCGTACAAGAGCATAAATGACATTCCCCTTCCTAGGGGTATGATGATTCAGATTGATCAGAAGAACGAAGCAGTTTTACTGCCTATAAATGGTAGTTTGGTGCCTTTTCATGTGGCTTTCATACGCACTGTTTCCAGCCAGCAGGACACTAATCGCAATTGTTATATCAGAATTATGTTTAATGTTCCTGGGACTCCTTTCAGTCCTCATGATTCAAACTCAATGAAGTTCCAAGGATCTATATATTTGAAGGAGGCTTCATTCCGCTCCAAGGACCCGAGGCACATAAGTGAATTGGTGCAGTCCATTAAAACTCTCAGGCGACAAGTTGTAGCTAGGGAGTCTGCTAGAGCTGAGAGGGCAACCTTGGTAACTCAGGAGAAATTACAGCTTGCTAATAATAGATTTAAGCCCATCAGAGTGTCTGAACTTTGGATTCGTCCTCCTTTTGGTGGACGTGGGAGGAAAATACCTGGTACACTTGAGGCTCATGTCAATGGATTCCGTTATTCTACCACTAGACAAGATGAGCGTGTAGACATAATGTATGGCAACATCAAACATGCATTTTTTCAGCCAGCAGAGAATGAGATGATAACACTCTTGCACTTCCATTTACACAACCATATAATGGTAGGAAACAAGAAAACTAAAGATGTGCAATTTTATGTTGAGGTAATGGAGATGGTTCAGAGTGTAGGAGGTGGAAAGAGATCTGCTTATGACCCTGATGAGATTGAAGAAGAACAACGGGAGAGAGATAGGAAGAACAAAATTAATGTGGAATTTCAGAGCTTTGTGAATCGGGTCAATGATCTATGGGGTCAACCTCAATTTAATGGCCTTGACCTTGAGTTTGATCAACCTCTGAGAGAACTTGGCTTCCCTGGGGTACCTCATAAGTCCAGTGTATATATTGTTCCTTCTTCAGCATGCCTTGTTGAACTGGTAGAAACCCCCTTCCTTGTAGTCACACTGAGTGAGATTGAGATTGTTAATCTAGAGAGGGTTGGCCTTGGGCAGAAGAATTTTGATATGACTGTAGTGTTTAAGGACTTCAAGCGAGATGTCCTCAGAATTGATTCCATACCGTCCACCTCCCTTGATGGAATCAAGGAATGGCTTGACACTACAGATATAAAGTATTATGAGAGCAGGTTGAACCTGAACTGGCGTCAGATACTAAAGACAATCACGGATGACCCACAAAGCTTTATAGAAGGTGGAGGTTGGGAGTTTTTGAATTTGGAAGCCACTGACTCTGAATCTGAAAATTCAGAGGAGTCAGATAAGGGTTATGAACCATCAGATATGGAACCTGAATCGGAATCTGAAGACGATGATTCCTCAAGTGCATCACTTGTGGAGTCTGAGGAAGATGAGGAGGAAGATGAGGATGAGGACTCGGAGGAGGATAAGGGGAAAACTTGGGAAGAATTGGAGAGGGAAGCAAGCAATGCGGATAGGGAGAAAGGGGATGAGTCTGACAGCGAAGAAGATAGGAGAAGAAGGAAGATGAAAGCCCTCGGGAAGTCACGTGGCAATCTGAGTAGTAGCATGCGAAAGCGAGCAAAGTTAAGATAGACATCTGAATCTTGTTCATGGTCAGAATTTGTGGTTTAGTGCAACTGAAACCATCATATACCTTTAGCGAAAGCACCTTGGAGCTAGTAGTTGATGATCCTTCCAGCCTAGGATATCCTTTTGCTGTATAATTTTCTGAAAACTGGCAGGATTTCATGAATAGAGTATCTGTAATGATTGCATAGCTTGTACTCTTTACTGTAATGTTTCTGGGCTTTTCCTTATATATAAATTAGTGATCAGTTTTTCTTGTCTTTTTTTTATTTTTTTTTATTTTTCCTGCCAGCCATTCTTAAACAACATACAAAAGAGGCACTTAAAGAATCTATCTGCATACAGAATTAGAAGGTGCCGCTGCGTTTTCCTTCTCTTCTAAAGCCACTGTGATGCCGTTTATTTTGGGGGCAAGTATCAGCATATTGTTTCCACTTTTTGACCTTTGGATCGTTTCTCGGTTTGGAAATCGGTTATCAGGCCTATGGTCTAACTTTATGTTTAACCTAATTTAGTTTTTTTTATTTTATTAGATCAGGCCAAAATTAATAGATAAATTTATTTGGATAAATAAGTTAGATTTACTTTTCACAAATTTAACTTTTAAGTTTATTTAATCGATCTATTTAATGATTAATATTTTTATATAAAATATAATATAATACAATATTATATATACTATAACGAGGGGATAGTTGACTTACACCAAATTTTTACTTGATTTTAAATTCATTTAAAGGTTTATATAATATTCAAATTAATTACTTAAAATTTAATAATGAGAGAGAATCAATAGAACACATTAATTTTTTCTTCTCTTTTACTATCATTCTTTTCTTTTCTTCATTTCTACCATAAAATTGATATTTCAAATCATATATAGAAAAAATTTAAGACCTTTTTTAACAAAACCTCGTATTTTTACTTCTTTTTTGAATTCAATAAAATTATATAATATGAAAACATATATTTATTAAGATTACAAAAATACGTTAGTTTACATTACATATCGTGACATTTCTTTAATTTCTGTAATAATAAGTTGTTTTTCTATTTTACAATTCAATAATTTTTTGTAAACTTTTTTGGTAAATAAATTTCTTTTTATAAATAATTTTAAAAAAATTATTTGAACAATAAATTGAATATATGGTTGAAATTAAAAAATTTGGGCAATAATCCAAAATAACATTTTTCATTGAAACTGTGGGAAATAATTATTACAAACAAAAAATTATGACATTTTATTAAAAAATTTCATGAATTTTTTTATAATAGATTAATTTAACATTTTTTTTGATAAAGATGAAAAATAAAATGATTTATTCCAAAAGAGAAAGAAATTGATGTATGTTCTTTTCTTGCAATAACAAACTAATTAATCTGAAATATAAAAAGTCAGTTCTCTTTGAAAAAAAATAAATCAATAGAATAATTAATAATCTAAAACGTATTTTCAAATAGATAAGTAAATAAATCCAATCAAAATTTTAGCTAATCACATCATTGACTAGTTGTGAACAATATAATCCATAGTTCATGTTAGGTTTCAACAGATAATGTCCTATGTGACAATGAAGAGATAAGAATTAAATGAAAATAATTAAAAAAAGAAATAGATTGTAATGTGGTAAAAAAATAAAATTTAGAATAATTTTGTGTCCCAAATTAAATTAAAATTTTCAAACGAAGAAAATAAAAATATTATAAGAGAGAGAAAGAAACAAAAATTAAATGTAATAAGTACTAAGTCTTTCTTATTATTAAAATTAATTTTAATAATTAACTTGAATGTATTATAAGCTACTGGATGAGTTTATAATTAATGATGGAAATTTGGTATAAACTTTTTACACTCATACTAATGTCAATAGATCCATTCTTCATAATACATGCATTTATAAAATATACATATATAATATTAATATAATTTGAATACATATAATTATAAATATAAACTTGATTTAATTATTATTTTATCTTTTGCTTTGAAGAGTTTTGCTAAATAACTTACATGAAGGTTTATATCAAGTTAGACTTTTTAAATAGACCAAGTTAAGCTTAAATATTGGCTTTATATAAGTGAACAGATCATGTTCAAGTTAATAATTTACAAAGTAAACTTAATTTATTTAACCTAAAATTTAATCTAACTTAATCTATTTTTATTCTTACTCTTCAATGTTCCCTTGAAATAATGAGTATTGATAAGACCTCAATAACTTTTCAAATAAGTTTTGTAATTTTTTTAAAAAATTTATAATTTTTCGTAGAATTTCTAAAGTTTTGCTTGTGCAAGTGAAATTGTTCATGATGCAATATTTATGAAAAAAATTGTAACATTTTATGAAAAATTCACAAGATTTATAAGAAGAGTTGTACTTCATAATTCATGTTACTAGAGTTTAATATCATGCTTTGCACACGTGTTTATTATTTTTTGTTAATATATAAATTATAGATATAATAAAAGAAAATTTATAAAAATGTTAAAATCATTTTATCATAATAATTTTAAAATCATATATTATATTTATAAAAAATAATTTTTTGAAATGAAACATAAGAGTTATGAATAAATTATATAGTTAAACAATTTAATTAAATTAAATATTTGAATTATTTAAAATATTTTTATCATAAAAATAAAATATTTTATATTATATTCATATAATTTATTAATATTAATATTTAATTTATAAATGATGAGAGTGAAGAGAAAAAATATAGAATCAAATAGAAATAACGACAAAACCTAAATAAGATTTGATTTTAACATTCAAAAAATTAAATATGTAATTATGTAATATGATTAACTTATATTAAAAATTTAATATATTTTAAAAATTTATATAATTAAATTAAATATATTATATTATATTATTTAATGATTAGCATCTAAATTATAAATAATAGTAATAAGTATAAAAAAAGAAAGAAAGAGAAAATTATGCAATAGAACAAATAAAAATAAGTGAAAATAATAGGTGAATTATAAGTTAACATATGAATTTTAAAAATATAGTCAATTAATTTATTTAAATTAAACCCTCAACTTAACAAAAAAATATATCATATTGTATGTATATTTTTTTAGTGATATTAACATTTTAAGCCACAAATAATGATCACAAAATTGAATATGATATAAAAAAGAAGAAAAATTAAAAATAAAATAAATGAAAAGAAGAGAATGTAACTCCAAAATTGATTAATTTAACATTTAAAAATAGGATATATATATTTAAGTAATCTTATTAAATTTAATAATTTAATATTTAATTTATCTAAGATAGTTTCATACTAAAATTTTTTATCATATTATATTTATATTATTTAGTGATATTAGCATTTTACTTGTAAATAATAAAATTGAAGACAAAAAAAATAATAAAATAGATAAAAGGAAGTATGAGTTGTAAAGCTTTAACAAACTTTCAATTGATGTTTTGATGTATATTTAATTTAAGAGTGACACTTAAAAATTGGTAAAAAAATGTTGACAAATTTAAATAAAAAATTTGATTATAATTTTTAAATATTTTTATTTGTACTACTTAGTGATATTATTATTTGAATATTAAATAATAGAAGTGAATATACAAAAATATGCAAAAAAATAAAAATAAAAAGAAATGAAAAAGTGTGTGAGCTATAAAGTATATAACTAAAGTTAAAAATATAATATGTAATCAAATAATTTAATTAAAATGATTATTTAACTTATTATAATATTTTTATAATAGTAATATATATTATATTATATCTGCACTACACAATGATATTAACATATAAGTTGTAAACAATATGTGTAAACATTAGAAAAGAAAAATGAAGAGTTGAGAAAATTTTAAAAAAATATCAAAACAAAAAATAAGGAAACTCATTTTCCACTTGTACTTCAAACTCATTATGCAATCATGAAATCAAATAAAGGAAGAAAATAAGTATAAATAAATAAAAAATAAAGAAGCCAAATACACTAAATATATCTATTACCTATATTTCATACTCATTGTGTAATCAACATCAATTTAGACCAAAAAGATAATTAATAAAAAAATAGAAAAAGTCCACTAAAATTAAAAATTTAAATCCATCTAAAATTTTGTACCTTTATATATTAAGATGTAATATAAGAATATATATAATATAAATGTAAATATTATATTATAAAATATAAATTATTATATATTTTTATCATTATATATAAACTATTATTGTTATTATTATTGTATATTTTATATGAAAAAAAGTAAAAAAAGGGGGGAAGAAAGAAGTTAAAATTTAGAATTAAAATATGTAATTTATTATAAAGAATAGAAAAAATTATTTTATATTGGTATCATAGTATAATTTTATTATGTTAAAATAATGTTACAAGTTGACTCTTCTAAGATGAAAATCATAAAAAAAGATTAAATACAGAACAAAAGCCCACATATTAATGGCCACTCCAATTTGCCAAAAAAAAAAGAGAGGTAAAAACACTAAAATGAGTAAAAGATTCGTGTTAATTTTAAAAAATTATTGATCTTCAAACTTAACAAATATGCTTAAGAAATTATCAAAACAAAAAATTAGAAAAAAAAACTCATTCGATGTTTTTATTTCATATTCATTGTTCAATCAACATAAAAGCAGATAAAAAACATAATTAGTAAAAATATAAAAAATAAAGAAGAAAATACACTAAAATCATGCATACAAATCTATCTAAATTTATATAAAAAGTATATAATAAAATATAAATATATAATATTTTATTTTTTTATTATTATACACAAATTATTATAATTTTTGTTTTTAATATATTACTAAATTATTTATTTATTCATATATATATATATATATATATATAAAGAAGTAAAAAGAAAAAGATAAAAAAATGGGAATGGAGAGGCCGCATTGTGACACGTTTGTGTGCCAGTATTGCCGTACAAACGGGGGATTACTATGTAGATGGATAGATTATGAAAAAAATTGCATATTTCATATACAAAGTTACGAGATTCATGAAAAAGACTCATAAAAATTGAAGTTGTAACGAAGCAAATCCCTTCACTTTTTGTGATTTCTTATTTTTAACAATCTTGCGGAGTATCATCTTGTGAGTCTCTCACCAGAGGTGTAAATGTCACCACCTCCATTATTTCAGAATTTGTTGAATTCTGTTGTCCTAATTTAAAGAATTGGGATTTCTTTTTTTTTTTTTTTATTTTTTTGCCGTTATCTTCTCCATCATGTTAGAGAAAAATTGACATTAAATTTAAATAAACATTGAAATCTAGAAATTTTTTATTTTTTTCCAAAGGGATTAATAAAGAAAAATTTATTTATCTCTCTTTAACATAACAAAAAAATGATTAAAAAATGAAGGGAACTTACGTTTGCTAAATTTATTGATCTAATTTAATACGATGGAGCTGGTTTTTATGTGTTTATTATACTTTAAGGATTAAAGAAAAATGTTTTTGTCTGATGATTTGATTTAATTTGATGGAACACTTGTTCAAATGAAATTTGGTTTGAAGTTGATTTCCTATGATCAGTGTTTATCTAATCAAAATAGTTTTTTATTTTTCGCCTTTCTCTCTCTTTCTTTCTAGTTCATTTAACATTTAAGTTTTAATTAAAATTTAAATAAACTAATTATAATATAAAATAATATTTCATTTCTCCAGTTTTATGAAATTATTTCATCAGATTTTGCATATTGGTAAACACCCTCTTGGATGACGATGAATTAGAAGATTTATCAATTCATCATACTAGTTAAAGCAGCGGTCGGTAAAAATCTTATTAAAATATTAAATAGTACCTAACCTGTCATGTTAATATGAACTTATAATAATCTACAAAAATAATAAAAGATAATAAAGTTTGGTTTACTTCTTAGGGGAAAAAGTCAAATATTATAAAAGAAATTAGAAATGTCCGTTGGGTGTTAAATATCATTTTTCTCAGTTTAGGATTATAGAAAAATTATATGCATTAAAAGTAGGATTTGAAACTGAATTTCAATTTTTTTTATATATATTGAACTAAAATATATAAATTTATCTTACTATTCTATAACTTTGTCGTTGGACTTTTATTACTAAATAAGGTGTGAGGCTTTTATAAGTTAGCAGATAACTATTTTACTAGCAGATATTAGATTGAAAGTTGTTAGGCTAAGTGAAAAATGTTAAGCTAATTAATGCATTAAAAATGTTTAGTAAAATTAATGGTTGAACTATCTAAAAAATATAAAATGATATATTAATATAAATAGATATATGAAGTAAATTAATATGTATTTATTTTGAAATCAAATTATATTTTTATAATCAAGGTATCTAAAACAAGAATTTAATTATTCAAAATTTAATCTATATATATATATATATATATATATATATATATATATATATATATATATATATATATATATATATATATTAGTCATGATGTTTTCTATATTATTTTATAATAAGTATCATTTTCATAATTTATCATGTGTCAAATTATCATTTGTTTTCAATGAATACTATACTATGGTGAGTCACACTTGCACAATTAATCTTTTCCTGATGAATATTACACCATGATAAGTCACACCCACTCAATTAGAGTAAAAGATTGAATCTTTATTTATATATGTTAATTTATATTAAATTGAGAAAAAACTCTATTTTCTTTCTTTTATTTATTGTATTTTGATAATCTCTATGATTTTTTCCCTAATTTATTAAGTTTTCTAATTTTTGTGTATTTCCTTCCTCTTTGGAATAATCTTGATTTCTTTCCGATCTCAATTACGCAACCAAACCATTCAATTAAATTAAGCCATTCTTTCAATTTCAATAATAACTACATCTTTTAGAAATAGGAGACTTATCATTTTTATTCAATTCCACTTTATTTTCATTTGAACCCTTATTGTCAACGACGAAGAAAGAGGGTTAGGATGGGCCCCATCCCTCTAATTTAAAATTTTTTATATGGAATATAGTATTGCAATTTATATATGGCCCCTCCAAATTTCATGATATTTTTGTTTGGCCCCCTTGCTTAGAGTTTCTACTTCTGCCACTACTTATTGTCTCCTTTCAAAGATACCATGATGATGAAAAATTACATCTCTAAATTATTCTTTCTTTTCATTTTTATGCTTTTGCTCTACCTTTTTTAAATTTATCATAAACCCAGATTTGATTTATTCTTTTCTTCATCAATCTCCTAATTTCTAACTCTTTTTTTGGTATATTTTCATCTATATCCTAATTTCTTCTTTTCTCTTTTGAATTTTCAAATCATTAGCACCTGTATTTTCAAAATCTTCTTCTTTTATAATGGCCACAATATCAACACCATATGCAAGATCCTTGTCTTCATTGATATGAACTCTATATCTTTGCATTGTGCTAGGCTAGGAGTATATATTTTTGATTTAGCTATAAAAAATTTCATTCTTTTGAGTCAATGTATGTATATGAATTGGAGTAAAGTTGTTGAATTATCTACTAAGTTTTTGAGATGAACAATTAAGATGAGATTTTTCTATGTCATGGTTGTTTTTTGTTGCAATTTCTATTCATATTTGGGATTACATTTGTTGCAATTTCCAATCATATTTGGGACTACATAAAGCAAAAAAATTTTATTTTAAAAAATTTTGTTTTAATGTTTTGTTTTGAATTTTTCCATACAAAATGTTTTATCTATTTGGTGTTTTTTAAATTTCTATGGAAATGTTCCCCTTTTTTTATTGCCTTTGAATTAAAGGGCTGAGTTCAATTTAAATTTTTAATTTTAATAGTAATCTTAATGTTGCAATAAATATTCTACATAATATTTTTGGTTCTATCCCTACAATGCAAAAGATGTAATTTTATTAGTTAAATGAATAATACCATTGGTTTAACCTAGGATGATATAATTTATTGTTAATAAGGTACATGCATAAAACGTTGATAACAATAATAATTGGAAATTTAAGAATATTAATATTTTAGTAAATATATAATGCTTGATTTGCTTATTTGAGGACCATTCCATTAAATTGTAATTATAAGGGAAAAAGAATTAGACTTTTTCTAAATCTAGAAATGACAACTATGCTTGATTCTCTCATTTAAGGGAAATCCTAAGGCTAATCGCAATCATTAAGGTAGTGATGTTATCATCATAATTTAAATATATAATATATAATAATGAAAAAAGAAATAATTTTTTTCATTTAAAAATTACAAGGAAGATAGAATTTGACTTTCTCCATTATTGGCTGATTGTTTGTCCAAAGTGTGAAACTTTGTTAAATTCTATTAAGTGAGTCAGGATAAAATTTTGCCATCCTTTTATTAATAATTTCACAAGTTATATTTACTTTTTAACTATTGGTAAATTAAGAAGTTGAGTATGGTACATGTATCTTACTAGTGGATTTTCTTTTACAAGATTAGTATTCAAGAGGCACTAAATTGAGTATAGGCATCATTCTTTTAGGTATTTGTGTTTGCACTATTACTGATGTGAGTGTTAACATAAAGTGATTTGTTGCAGCCTTGATAGTAGTATGAAGCACATCTTTGGACTAATATGTAGGTGCTCTTGAAGTTGATCACAATAAATTGGTAATCATTGAAGTAATGATTTTATTATCAAGACTTGAAAACTTATTTAGATCAAGATTTTATTTTTTCTAAATTGAGGTAATAATGTTAAATGAAATAATTTCTTCATTTATATATTATATATGATAAAGAAAGAATTAGACTTTATCCAAATCTTGGCTTAATTTTGTTAACTTGCCCCTACTTAGCCATATAGCCATATGAAGAAAGATTAGAAGAAGCATCATATATTGTATTGACACCAAGATTAACATAGACCTCGATTACTAGTTTAGCTTTCTCTGGTATTTGAGAAAACATAAGCTTTCTTCATATTCTACCTAACAAATATATAATGGAATAAGAATATATTTTGAAATTCTTAAACATATCGTTTATAAGTTTTTACAAGAATATGAATGTATTAAACTTAATCAAGTATTCATTTAGGGGTTAATTAGAAAAAAAAACTCAACCAAAGTTTTCATGTAAAATTATTAGACTTGCATATTTGAGACTTCTCTTTTCATTCAAGTCCTTTTGATACCTTTTTATATTACACATTGCTTCTTATGGAATTGATACTTGAGCTAATCTTCTCTTTTTCTTTACCCTTTTGATTTTTGAATTCCTTTTAAAACTAAATATTCATATGATGTTTAGAAGATGATATTACATGGAACTTATATTAAAAGTATTATATATTTATGTTGTAAAATGCCTCTTAAGCAATTCACTCAAGCAAATCCTATTAATCTCTACTCTAAATATCTAATGCTCACTTTGTAAGAAATCATAATGAGACAATATCAAGCCTATCAATGATAGATGAGAACAAATTCATGTCTAAAAGAAATCATAATGAGACATATTAAATTGGCCATCCCTTCAATTATAATTCTTTCTTTATTTTTAGCTCTTTGAGCATTAATTATCCTTCGAGATTAAGATTCTTTATTAGCCCTTTTGAAGTGCAAAATAAAAAAAAATCTCCTTTGATTGCATAACTCACTAAAGGAGCTTGTTGTGATAAAACAAAGAGATGAATTTTTATAAAAATTTTGATAATTAATGAAGGGAAATCAAGAATAAAAGACACATTAATAATAATAATAATAAAAGAAGATTTGGAAAATTGAAAGTAATATAAACCATGATATAATCCAAGTTAAATATAAGAATCATATAAACTTAAATGCATTAGATGAAAGTAGCTATAGTGGAGAGGTAGAAGAGTTATTAGAGGGTTTTCTAATAAAGGCAAAGATAAAAATTAATATATTATTTAGGGATAATAGACTAATTAACTGATTTAATTAGCTAATTATTATAAATATTTTATCAATCAGCTAATTTAAAATGTCAAGTCATCCAATTTTTTCAAATTAACTGATTAATGTTTAATTAGCTAAATCAATAATTTGTTTATTGAACAGCTAAAACAATTGATTGACTTAATCAATCAATTGAAGTCAATGAAATTAACTAAAAGCTAATGGAACAATTATTTGCAAAACATCCTTTTACTTTTCTTTTTTAACAAAGTGTATCAATTTTCTAGTATTTGTTACATTTAACGATTTTATTTAAGAAAAATCTATGGTACAACACTAGGATAGTGTTGCATTAACTAGTACACCATCAAATTTGGTTGCAAATATGTCAACGTGTGGCATGTCTTGAGAAATTGTCAATTTAATATATAATTAGGTCTGATAATATACTAATACACTATCAATAGTGCATTACAAACTTACCTTCTTATTTAATAACATTGCATTTTCAATTTGAAAACAAAATATTGATATCAAGGAATTATTTGATTCACACATAAAGTAAATAATTATAAAAAAGTTAAAATTTCAAAAATAATTTTTTTGTGCACATTTTGAAAGGTGATCAAAATTATTTGATGGATATTAAGAAATTAACATTTCCTAAAAATTAATATTTTATATTTTATTTAATTTAACTTTAAACTTTTAACGAGTATTATAAAAAATGACTATTATTTCCTTTAAAATTGAAATAAAAAAAATTAATAAATTAATAAAATTTAATTATCTCTAATTTTATTTTATGTGACAATAATAGACCTTTTTATAATTTTTATTTTTTAGTCTATCATAAAATTTTAATTAACTCAATGAATTATAATTAAAAAATCAAAATGATTCATACATTATAAATTTAAAAAATTTATGGTGATTATGTGAAACACACATGATCATAAAAAAATAATTTCTTTTTTTAATTTCCTTAAAAATTAAAATTAACTTAATCAAGTTATATAAATAAAAAATAAATATGACTCATATTTTACATACTATTTTTTCAAGACTTGTGATAATTAATTAAAACACATATAGTAATAAAAAATTATAATTTATAATTTCTTATTTTAATTTATTATAAAAATTTCAAATTAACTTAGTAAAGTTTTGCTTATATAGCATGAAATTATAATTGACTTAAACTCATTACTTTATGACAACTAGATAAAAAGGAAAGGTTGTCCTTAGTTAAATTTATTAAGAGTAATTTTATATTTTTATCTTATATAACACACAATAACATCAACTTATTTGAGGAAGATTGGGTAAGTAATTTCCTTGTAAACAACTTACCAAGAAGCTTTACTTCCTTTATTTTGTTAGACAATAATCAACCAAAGAATTTAATTATTTTCTCGATAATTTGTATTTTTAATCTAACTTTCTACCAACTAAATTTCTTCTAAATATTTTTATAATAAATATTTAGAAATATTTAATTATTCATCTATGTGTGAATTATAATAATATTTGTGTTATGTATGATTTGTTTATTGTTTCATGAAGTTGTGTTAAATGATGACTAATAAAATTTATGTAGTGCAAGTTTGTAATTATTATAAAATAATTTGAAACTATACTAATTTATTGTAAATAGTAAAAAAAATAATGTTTACATGTTTTCTATATTGTGAAATACTTAATTTTTTTTGTTATTATACTAAAAGGCAAAGCACTACAAAAAAATGTTAATGATAAAGGTACTTCCAACAGCGATTTGAACTGTTGCCATTGTCATTGGTAGCAATTAAGCCAATTGCCAAAAATCTTGTCAAACTTGTGGTTGGCGATGATTAAGCTTAATTGTTATAATATCTATTATATATTTTCATAGATTTTGAATTTAGAGGGTAGTGGTGGTTCTTAGCTATTGTCATATTATTTTCAATTTTTTTTCAAAAAAATATAGGGGATGTTTCAAACCGCCTTCATTCCATTTAATTTTTTTTAAAGAATATGAAGGCTGTTGTAAATTGCCTCCAATTAGATAATAATTTTTTTTCAAAAAAATGTTTAGCATTTCAATTATATCTAATTTTTTATTCTTTTAATTTTCTAAATAATCATATATAATAATATTGAAGAATGTTTGGGTGTTATTGTGAATTACATTTAGGCATTTTATAAATATTTTTCATGCACCATAAAATAGGAACATAATTTCAAAGGCACATTTAATAATGTTGAAAGAAATATTTCATTAAATATAGGAAGGAGAAATTGCATTTCTTGTTCACAAGAAAAATTCTATGAATAACTAAAATATCTAAAAATTGATCTTTATTACACAATTTTCCAATACTAGAAAAACAAATAACACATGGTCAGAGCTAGAAAGTGTGGCAATGGTCCCAATCAATTTTACTTCTTTTTAAAGATATTCTTGACTCTCTTGTTGGTGAATTTCGGTTATCGGGAGCTTGTACATTGAGTGCAACACCATCCTACAATAAGAAAAAGGTGGATTCAATATTTTGCTTATAAACTTGGCATTAAAAAAAATTAAGCATGCATTCTCATAACCCTAAATTGTAATTGCTGAAATTTAAAATATCAACAAAATGTTTGAAAATATTAAAATATCAACCAAATAAGTAGTGAAAATAAAATAGAAACAAGAGAAAAATCATTATATAAAACAAAGCACACTTGTTTTTTCATTGAAAAACCAAGTCAAAATGACAAAGAAACATGATTATTTCATATTACATATTTTTGCAAGTCTCCACAAATGCACTCTAAGAATTTATTTACTACATGTCACTTTATAAGCTACCATTACTCAATGACCGTTGACCACTTAAGAGTCAGAAAATAACTAACTTACATCTATTATAAAAAATAATAAACACAACTAAAATTTTTAATTAATAGTTTAAACATGTTAAAAAAAATAAAAAAACTAGCTAGTTTTCATTATTCCATAATAAATAACACACTAGTACAATTACAAATAACACTTTTGTCTATCTTTACTTCCCTTTCCTGTTTTTCCAAGTAATATATTTTCATAAAGACACTTTTATTGAAAACTTTAATTTTCAATTCTTAATTTGAACGTAATTTACTAAATGTTGTTCCATAAGGATTCAATTAGGAATCAAGCATAAAGCTTAATGCATGAATAAATGTAATGTTACATGAATTAACACATAAAAAATTGAAAGCACAAAAGACCCAGAGAGAAAAGAGAGATAAGAAAGAAATATTAGTCAAAGCATTCTAGGGCAAGTTAGGTTAAAGGCAATATTAGTACTATATTGACTATAAAAGGTTTGGTATGAGTTCTAATAAAGTTTGTTATTCATATCAAAGATAGATGATATAATTACTATTCTAGGCTTTAGGTTTGAGCAGCTCTTGGTATTGCAAAACTAAATAATCTTTAGCCTTCATAAGTTATTCACATCCCTATTTTACTATGTAATCATAGGTTGTATCTCTAATTGGAGTTGGAATTACTAAGAGTGAGTTTAAGGCAGTGTATTATAGTGACAAGCATGCAACTACATGTAGTGTTGTTAAAAGATTAATTATTCACATAAAATAAGCAATAATTAGGGTATTAGAATAAAAATTAAATGCTTTCAGCAATAAATAAAATGACTTGCAAATAATTGGACAGGACAATGAGTTATCTTCTACAAAATAGTGAATAGTTAGATTGAATTTATCTTATAGATTTCAGATATAAAAAAGGAATGCCACTAAATCCAAAATTATTTAGTAAAATAGTTTCATATACTATATTATATATTAAAAATTCACTTTTCAATTAGTTATGCTTGTAAGATAACAATATGAAGGAAACTTGGAATAATGCATAGGTAATTAAAAATATTTAATTAATTAAGATAAATTAGATGATAATTTGCTATCTTTGTAGCATCTAAAAGGTATTATTTCATCTAAGAAGAAGTTGGATTGAAAAAATTGAATTATTAATTCTATAGCTATTCAAGCTTTCACAGTTAATCCTTCGTAACCATTTCAAATATTTTATAAGTTTTGGAAATTCTAGGACGTTAAGGTTACTTTACTTATAACAAAGACAAATAATTTTATTAAAATTCCAAGCTTTGAAAGATGAAAAATATTCAAATTTAAATCGATATAGTGTTTTGCATGTTAAGCTGCTTTCTTCTTTTGCATTATAATTTAATAAATAAGGATAGTTTCATCCCAATTAGTTGATCAAATGCTAGTCATAGGGGAGGTGGCATTAGTTAACTAATTGAAAATTGACCTAGATAGAAGTTGTCTATGGAAGGATATTTATTTGATTGCTTGCTTTATGTAAGCCAATAACGCATAAGAATTTGTTTTATGTCACTATGCTTATACTACATGACAATAGAATGTAATGAAATAATTACTACACCTATTGCTAATTTTTATTACTTAGATAACATTTTTTAATTGGGTTAATTATATTTATGAAAGCAAAAACAAGAATCATGCCACAATATGATAAATAACTTTATTATGTCTTGAAATTACTATAAGACATATTTGAAATAATTACATGATAAATGCAAAATCATAATAAAAAGATGTTAAATGGAGATAAAGGAGTATACTTCACAAAAGATAGCACAAGTTTTTTAAAAATGATAAGTGAGCTTCAAATTAAAGATAGAAAACCACACATGAATTATTAAGGCAATAATTCTTCCCTATAATTACGTCAAAGTGCATTTGGGAAACATTAATCTATAAGAAGAATAAAATCAAACAAACATAGATAATGAAATTCATGACTAAAACATGAGATTATGTCCAAGTAAACCATATCATCTATATCTAAGACTATTTTATCCACAAAAATAAGATGCCTCAATAATAAATAAGCAATCAAGCTTCAAATGTAATTTATGACCATGTATCTAACACATTTTAAGAAACTAACAAATATACCATCCCCAATAACAAGCAAAAGAAACATATCAGATGGAAGATTATAATCTTTGTGATGCTTATCACTTTTAAATAGAAAAAGGAAAAACATGGAAGGGTAATTAAATAATAAAATTAGAGAGCAGTTTTATTGAAAAGCTTTTTCTTTTCTAAGATGAATAATAATAAAATAAAAGTAAAATAAATTATACATAAGATAGAGTGCCCTTGGAAAGAGACAAAACAGGACAAAGGATAGTTTAATTTGGACAAAATACAACGCATGAAATGTAGTGCCTTATATTTAGCTCCATTTGTATATTAAGAATAAATAATAAATATGCAATGATTTTGATGTATGGATAAAACACATGGTAGTAGCCTAGCTAATTATAGCTTGCCTAGTTTAATACCCAAAGGCAAACATCATTGCAATATGCTTAAGTTTTCATCATGCACGTCATTTTCTAATGTATAAACAACAAAATAATTTCAATAAAATAGAGACTATGATAATAGTATAAGGAAATGTGTCACAAAAGTAAAAAAATAGTAGCATCATATTTATGAATTATACTTGTGAGATGAAGTTAAGTGGTTTAGTTAATTACTTTTCTATATGGTAGTACACAACTAATTAAGCTACTATAAATTGTTGTAGTGCATTGAGTATTCTTCCCCTTCTTATGTCAATATTATGATTACAACTTATAAAATTAATGGATTTTTAAATTAACTTGCCAATCGATAATTCATTAACCTTATTATCATATGGAAACAATGATTTACAATGTTTAAAACCATATTATCTAAAGGAAATAATGATAACAAATTAGCCATCAAGTGGTTTATACCAATTTAACACCTAAATCCTATATTAAAAATAGATAGCCAAAATAAAATCATTTGAAAGTTTATTAAAGCTTTGGAATAATGTTGTTAAGCTACTCACTAATTAAACTAATCCATTTTCAAATCAACTAAAATCAAGTGTATGCCTAAATCCTTTATAGTTAATCCCAAATTTTGCTACTTATTAATCTAAACATTCTTTAATTTAATCCTTAACCTAAACTAAAATCATAATAAAAAATAAAGCTCATAGAAAAAGTACTAACCTTTATGGCAGTAAATCCATTAGAAATTCAATCTATTGTGAAGTAACATAAAGAAATAGCAATCGTAAAAATATAAAAGCAACATGATTTGCCTAAATGCCACTATAGAGAAACATAGTGAAAACATCTATGAGCTTTTAGTTAAGATATGGGAAAAAAATAACAATAATGAAGAAGAAAAACTTAAATAGAAGGAATCATGGAAATTAAAACTAGAATTATGGAAATTAAAACTTAACCAATACACAAACCTTATTATCACCATCTAAATTCAATAAATTAGAGAAGTATGATGAAAGGATGAATGTAAGGAGAGAAATCCTAAAAATTCCAAACATCAATGTAAAATTAAGGGAGAAAAAGAAAGAAATTCCTATTAATCAAGCTTTCAACTGCAATTGTCTTTACAATCAAGCATGAGATTGCAAGGGTTTGTTAGATAAGGAAGAATTAAATCAAAGCATTAAGGAGTTTTTATAGAAAAAAAACATAAAAGTAATTTAGTTTGAGAGATTGTTATCATGACTTTCCAAGTTGTGATTATTGTGGAACCTAATGTTAATTTCCATAAGCCTAAGCTATCCTACAATTGGTATCATCACACAAGTTAAAGAAATAATTATATATTAAACATTTCAAAAGTATCTATAAATAGTATTTTTTAACAAAGTTAGTTCCAACTATACATTAGGCCTAAAATTTATGTTAGCTATGTTTAGTACATCATAGTTGCTCGAATACCATAAAAGCTTGAAAGTTTACTTTTGTTGAATAAATGGAGGAAGGGGAGCTTCTGTAAAGGTATAAAAAAAGAAAGGAATAATTAAAAAATGAGTCGAATTGGTAAGTAAATAATTTACTTGCTTAAAAAATAGTCATCCATATAAATACCCTAAATATACCTCTCCTTGATTATTTCATATCCAATAACATATTATCTAAGATAATATGATGTCATAATTAAATGAAATATAATAAATAATGACAAACAATTAAACCACTTTATGCCTTTTGAGTCATCCTTATACCCTTCACAAATTTCATCTTTATCAGCTTAGGATTTGCCTTATACTCTTATAAATGTGCACTTGAAATAAGTGTAAATTCACATCTGAAATATAATTTATCTTTTTTCATAATAAACATTCATAACATAATTCTAGCAAAAAATATTGTTCCTAATGGGGTTATCATTCTTAGAATCATAAATAATATTATCCATAAGCAACCCATGATAATAATACTACTATATAAGCATATATTATCTTGGGATGTCATAAAAATGAATAAAATATGATAAATATTGCAATACTTGAGTATACACTAAGTATAAGGTTTTAAATTTAACTCTAACTTTTATACTTAAGTATAGATAACTTGAGGATAAGTTAAAGTTCCATATGTATAGTCATCCAAGAAGTAACTCTGGATGCCATACTCGAGTACTGCTTGTTCAAAAAGTAACTATTTTATGATACTCAAGTATATACTTGAATATGAGTGTCCAAATGTGAATTATGGTGTTGTATTTGAGTATCACTTGTAATTTTCTAGAAGTTATCATAAAATACTATTTATTTGGCAAGTTTTCTATAATCTAACATAATTTTAGCAAAAATACCCATAATCCAGCATATATCTATTATCATTACTCATTCTAAAACCATTATTACCAAGTATTCATGCAATAATACCATTTATCACCATTTAATCTAGCAATTAAGTAAAATGCTAATCTTCACAGCCAATTCAACTAAATCATGCAAAATCTTTAAATTAAGTAGATTATTTACTTGCTAGTTGGTGGAGTATGATGGAAGAGATGATAGAAAGCTTGAAAAAAGTTGAAATTTGCCCTTAACATCACAAATTAAAGGATTTCAACCAGAATCTTTGATTCTCATTTCCAAACCAAGCTCCAAGAAGGTTTTTCAACCAAAACTATAATGTAATTGGAATTTACCTTAGTTAAAGTGAGAAAATGGTGTCTTTTTGAAATCCTATGCTCAAATTTACCAAAATTAATGAGATTGAAGTAGATAAATTTGATAAAGAAGTTAGATAAAGGGAAGAGTTGGTTGGTTTAAGGACATAATGGGGGAAAATGAGGTAGGTAATAGGACTTTAATGTAATAAGGGCAATTTTATGATTTTAAGATTATAAAAAGGCATTTTTGAAAAATATAGCTCCTAAATCTCCTTCCTACACAATTATTCAAATATGATTTTATATACCATTTAATTAACTTCCTACTTTCTATATTTATCATTAAACTCTAATTTTCTTAACTAAAGTACTATTCTCATCATATCCACAAAAATTAATAATAATACACATATACATAATTACTAAATCAAGTGAATGAAAATAAATCCTAATTTCTATAGGGCGTAATAGTTTTCCCTCGTGAAGAATTTGTCCTAAAATTCTTAAAAAACTAGTTGTATAACTTAGGATTCAATTTTATCTAAAAACATACGAAATAAGTGAGGGTAGTTCTAATGCATTTTTGCTTCAAATTTTCAAATAGCTTTTTTAATATTGTATTTTTCTTAACAAATCTTTACCAAAAGTACTTCTTTGGATTTTAATTTATGAATTTGATGGTTTAAAATTTCCATAAATTGTTCTATAAAAGATAACTTGGGGTCTAGCTTAATAAATTCATATTGGATAGCATGAAACCCATCGAGAATATACTTTCTCAATATGGACATATGAAATATTGAATGTATAGCATGCAGGTTATTTGGTAAATCTAAGCTATATGCAATTGCTTTAACTTGTTGCCTAATGGGAAAAGGGTTAATAAAATGCAATGCCAATTTATCCTTCTTATTGAGGCGCACGATGCCTTTTATTGGTGATACTTTTAAGAAAACCATATCTCTCTTTTAGAATTTTAATTGTTTCCTCCTTTTGTCAACATATGATTTTTGACAATTTTATGCATTTTTTAGCCTTTCATGAATTATGTTTACTTTCTCTAAAGCATTAATAACAAGATCTAAACCTAGGGGTTTAACTCTTCCTAGTTTAAACTATCCAATAGGCGATCTACATATTCTACCATATAAAGCCTTGTAAAGTGCTATCTAGATGGAAGATTGGTAGCAATTATTATAGGCAAATTCAATTAATGATAGGTATATATCTAAACACTTTCAAACTTAAGATTGTAGGCCTATAGCATATCTTTTAAAATTTAGATAGTGCATTTAGATTAACCTCTTATTTGAGGATGGAAAGCTATGCTAAAATGCAATTGTATCCCCAAAGCTTGTTAGAATGATTGCTAAAAGTGTTTTATGAATTGCGTACAACGGTTTAAGATAATGGTAAATGGAACTCCATGCAAAGGAACTATCTTATCTAAGTAAAACTGAGCTTAATAAGCTAATGTGAAAGTAGTTTTCATTGGAAGAAAATAAGTCATCTTTGTTATTCTATCGACGACCACTTAAATGGATTTAAACCTTTTTTAGGTTCAAGAAAGATTGGCTAAATAATCCATGGTTACATTTTTCTATTTCCATTTAGGGATAGGAATGGCTTAATGTAAATCAATTGGTCTTTAGTGCTTTGCTTTCACCTATTAACAAGACATTTTAATACAAAATCGAGCATATATTGCTTCATTCCTTTCTACTAGAAACTTTATTATAAATTATAATACATCTTTACTATACCAAGATGCTATGCCAGGATGTATAACTTATTTCTTTCATATGTTAGAACCTAAAGTAAACCTTAGAATTTGATAACTCATTGCTTATCAATAATTAAAATTTTTCTAATCAACTCCAAAGAAAAAGCAATAAAAAATTAGTGAACCTTTCAAAACTGGATATTGGGGATATTATTTTTAGGATTCTTTAATCCTTTCCATTAGCACTGGTTGAATACCCACTTGAGCAACTATCACCATTTGATCTTTAGCTTGAATATTGGCTAGAACTTCTAATATTTTTTACTTAATGCATCTAGCACCATATTAATATTACCTGGATGATAATGAATTTTGCAGTTGTAATTTTTCATAAGTTTTATCCACCTTTATTGCCTCAAGTTTAGATATGCTAATTGGAGATGTATTTTAAGTTTTTATGGTCCATGAAGATTCCGCATGTTTCATATACAAGTAATGTCTCTATGTTTTTAATGAAAACACCATAGCAACCATTTCAAGATCATAGGTAAGATAATTAAGCTCATGTTTCTTTAGCTTCCTTAATGCATACATAATCATCTTTCCATTTTGTATTAACATGTAGCTTAAACCAACATGAGAAGCATTATAATATAGTATGAATCCTCTTGTACTTGATGGAAGAGTCAAAATTGAATTGTAGTCAAGTGAGTGTTCAACTATTGAAAGTTATTTTCATATTTATCTAACCATTCAAATTTCTCACCTTTTTAAGTTAACCTACTTAGTGGAAAAGATATCTTCTAAAAGTCTATCATAAATTGGTAGTAGCGTTTAGTTATTCTAAGGAAACTTTGAATCTTTGTCATAGCTGTTGGCTTTGTCCAAGTTCGGATAACTTTTATCTTTTGAGAATCAATTTAAATGCCATTTTTAGAAATCATATAACCTAATAACTTAACACTAAATAGCCAAAATTCATATTTAGAGAATTTAACATAAAACTTGTTCTTTCATAAGATTTGTAAGATAATTTTGAGGTGCTAAGCATGTTCTTCCTCATTCATGGAATAGAAGATATAATCATTAATGAACACTATTGCAAACTCATTAAGGAAGGGTTTAAAGGTTTTGTTCATAAGATCTATAAGCGATGTAGAAGTATTTATAAGTCCAAATAGACATAACAAGAAACTTATAATGACTATAATAAGTTTAGAAAGCTATTTTGGAATGTCTTCACTGAGGATTTACAATTGATGGTATTTAGGTTGCAGATTAATTTTAGAAAGTATTTTACTTTTTGTAATTGGTCAAATAAGTTATCAATGGGAGGCAAAAAGTGTTTTTTTTATTGTCACCTTGTTCAACTACAGTAATCAATGCATAAATGCAAAATTCCACCCTTCTTTTTAATAAAAAGAATTAATGTTTCCCATGAAGAAAAATTTTGATGAGTAAACTCTTTATTGATCAATCCTTATAACTACTTTCTTAATTTTCTTAGTTGAGCTGGTGCCATTATATATGTAGAATTAAGATAAGATCTTTGCCTAGGACAACTTTAATGTTGAGCTTAATTTTATGATTTTAAGGTAAGGCTGATAATTCTTTTAGAAATACATCTAAAAATTCTTGGTGAATAGAAACATCTTGAATATTAGGAAAAAAGTTTATTAAGGTTTTAGATCATTGTGAGATCTATTACCCATTTTTGATAAGTCATTAAGCTTTAATTTATGGTCAGAAAAAATTAAGCTTTGATACTAGAAATTATTTCAATAATTTTATGATTCTTTTCTCCTTAAAACATAACAGAAATGGTTTCTTTTACAACAAAAGTAGTCATCTTGTTAAAACAATCCATTTGGGCATAATAATTTAATATAATTTATACTTAAGATAATGTCATAATCTACAATCTTTAACATGGTCAAATTAACAAGCATTACTCACTTACACACATATACAAGACAAGCTTTGATATATTGAGTGGCTATAAGAGTTTTATTTATCAAAGTGGGTATTAACAAAGGATTTGACAATGCAAAAGAACTTATCAACAAAACAAATTTCATTGAAATAAAGAATGAGTGGCTCCTAGGTCAAACAAGGCATTTGCTAGTATGTTATTCATTGAGAATGTATCTATAACCACCACATTAAAAGCCTAGGCTCCCTTAAAGTAAAAATGTATGCTTGGTTCCTTAATGCAATTCTTCCTTTAATACTTCTATTACCACTCAATCCTTAGGTTTGCTGAAGTCTAAGTGCTACTAGTTGAATTGTAAGAGTATTCTATTGTGGCACTAGGTAGTTCATATTATAACTTAGCAGGTTTCTTAGATAGTCTTTCTTTATTATGGCTTAATTGACCATATTAGTAACATATGATGTTAGAGGCATGATCCTCAATGTTTATTTCCATATTATATACATCTAGGTGATTCTACTCTAAAGTTACTTCTACCTTAAGATTGTATCCTACCACGACTAATTGGAGTAAAAGGTTAAAATGATAGGTTTCCTTAACCTTTTCTTCTTAAAGGTTCATTAGAAGTGGCTCTTAAATAAAGGTTTAGGAAAGTTTGGTTTCCTCCAATATGAGTAACATTAATAGAAGGCATTCCTCTTATGCCTATTAGAAAACTAGGACTATCTTATTTGTTGCACTTTCTCCTTATTAATTGAGCTTTCCTTTTCTCCTTGTCTTTAATTTTGAACTTTACTTATAATGCTTGATCAATAATATCTTGAAAGGTAATGCTTTTAGTGATAAGTAGCATTGAAGAAATGATCTCTTAAGCCATGCACAAATCTATGCACTTTGGTTCTTTTGTTAAAAATAAAACATCTAACATGGTGAGGCAAATGGATAAACTATGTTGTATATTTGCTAACAAACATCTAACCCTATTTCAAATACTCAAATTCTCTAATTTTTACTTCTTGAACACTTCATGGCAAGAATTAATCTATAAACATCTCTTGAAATGTGGCCCAAGTTAAAAAAAGCAATGTGACATCTCGATTTTTTATTGCATTGGTGATCTAAAAGTGTGCAATATCATCCAACATATAGCTAACTAATTTTGTAAGCATTTGGCCTATGCTGATAAGTGTTTTACTGTATCTTTCTATTTAATTAAGAAATTGGTGCAAATTAACATTTAGGTCCATGCTAGTAAAATAAGGAGGTTTTAATCTATTGAACTTATGTATAATTTACAATTTATTGGTCACATTCTCTTTGGGTGAGGTTTGTTCTCTTTCATTCTTATAATTGAAGGCTTAATTCTATTGATTCATATGTTGTTCCCATTTTTACTATTAGCAAAGAACTTGTACTACATATGTTAAAATTTATTATCTAAAAGTAGTAACCCATGAAGGGATATCTTGATATTCTCCTTTATGTTAACCACTTCAAACTTAGGAATCCCTAAATGATTCCCTATCTCTAGGATCATTGGCTTAACAATTGCTATACTTCTACATTTTTCTTATTCCATAAAATTTTCACATATTAAGTTCAAACATTAACAATATTACCTAGTTCTAAGAAAGAAGCTCCATCACCTCTCCTTAATCAAATCAAGGCTATCAAAATGGTATTAGTGATACATGTTTTGAAATGCCTAAATATCACTGATATAGTTTTAACCAATACTTAAATAAGTGGCCATAATCATTCCTTAATCATCCTATCTTGGGGTCTTCTTTCCATTATAACTATAGACCATACTCTGATACCAATTTTGTTATAACCCACTAGGTTGTGATTGACATGGAACTCATTATAGATTTTCATAAGCTTAAGCTATCCTACAATTAGTATCATTACACAAGTTAAGGAAATAATTTTTTATTAAACATTTCAAAAGTATTTACAAGTAGTGTTTTTAACAAAGTTAGTTCCAATTGTGCACCAAGCTTAAAATTTATGCTAGCTACATTTACAATATCGTGGTTGCCGAAACACCGCAAGAGCTAGAGAGTTTACTCTTATTGAGTTGGTGTAGGAAAAAGGCTTCTATAGAGGTATCTAAAAAAAGAACAACCAAAAAGTGAGTTGAAAACTTAGTAAGTGAATAATCTATTTACTTAAAAAATAAGCATTCATATAAATACCCTAAATATACTTTTCCATGATTAATTTATATCTAACAACACACTAATTATATAAGATAACATGATGTTATAATTAAATGAAATATAACAAATAATGTAAAATAATTATACCACCTTATACTCCTTGGGTTATCCTTACACCTATCACAAATTCTATCTTTATTTATCTAAGGTCTACCTTATATCTTTCATAAATGGGTACTCAAATTTGATGCAAATTCACATCTTAAATATAATTTAATCCCTTCCATAATAACCATCCATATAGAAATTATTTTATTTTATTTTATATATTTTGTAATTCTATATAGATATCTATTATATTATTTTATATAGATATCTATTGTACGATAAGTTCTCTACCCCTATGGAGATGGGGTAACAGAAGTTTGGAGAATTCAAGAAAAGGTCACAATAAGATGAACCATTTATCAAACATCATTCAAGCAAAAAATACAGTCCTTCATAAGGTTATCATTCTCAAAATCATAAACAATATCAACCATCAGTAATCTATGTTAATAATATTATTATATAAGCATATATTATCTTAGGATTTCATAAAAATAAATAGACTATGATATATAAGGTAATACTCAAGTATACACTCGATTATAAGGTTCTAAAATCCAACTCTAATCCTTATACTTGAGTATATATTAGAGTGTAGATAACTTGAGGCTAACTCAAACTTCCATACTTGAATTTGTACCCATGTGTGGTCATCTAAAGAATAACTTTGGATGCTATACTTGAGTATTTTTATCTAGAGATAAATTATTTTTTAATGCTAGAGTATATACTTGATTATAAGTGTCTAAATGTGAAATCTAGTACTATACTCAGTATATACTTGAGTATTACTTGTAGAGTTTTTATAAATCATTGCAAAATAGTATTTGTTTTGTAAAATCATCATTGCCAAGTATTCATGCAACAACATCATTTTCACCATTTAATTTAGTAGTCAAGCAAAATACTATACCTAACAACCAATTTAACTAAATTATACAAAAATCTTTAAATTAAATAGATTATCTATTAACTAGTTAGTGGAGTGTGATGAAGGAAATGATAGTAAACTTGAAAAAAGTTGAAATCTACCCTAATATCATAAATCAAGGAAATTCAACAAGAATCCTTAATTTCCAATTTCAAACTAATTTTAAAAAAAGGTTTTTCAATCAAAACTAGAATCTAATAGGAATTTACCTTGTTGAAGTGAGAAAGATGGTGTCTTTTTGAAATCTTTAGCTTAAATTTACTAAAATTGGTGAGATTGAAGTAGCAAAATTTGTAAAAGAAGTTAGATGAAGGTAGAAGTTAGCCAATTCGAGGGAAAGAATAGGGAAGATAAGATGGGTAATAAGATTCTAATGTAATAAAGGCATTTTTGTGATTTTATGGTTACAAAAGGGCATTTTTGAAAAACTTAGCTCCTAAATCTCTTTTTTACACATTTATTCAATTCTAATTTTATACAAATCTAATTTTATATAACTATTTAATTAACTTCTTTCTTCCTATATTCATCATTAAACTCTAATTTTCTTAACTAAAAATTATTCTTATTACATCCATAATAATTAATAATATCATACATGTATGTAATTAGTAAATTAAATAAATGAAAATAAATTCTAATTTTTTACGTGTGTAACAATCATGATGTGATAGTGAAATTATACTATAAGATGGGAGCAATTAAGGCATTAACTGTTATTATTCACTACAAAATGGATGCAATTGCCTTATGACTACTTGCAAATAAGTAAACAAACTAAAAAAAATTACATTGGTTAATTTAATTGCATTTATATCACTAAATAGAGGTGGTTTTGACCAATCGTTGTAATATGTCTACCGCCATATGGTGCTTTTTTTGTAGTGAAAGTAGGGGAGAAAATATTCTAATAGTAATTTATAAGGACTAATTTTATGGAGGGTTCAACTAAATTGAGTGTTTTTTTTTATTGCCATCTTTCAAATCTTAGAGTGTATATAAAAAAAAAAAACAAATCTCAATGCAAAATGACAATCCAACATTAACAACACTCGACTATAATCTAACCATGATATAGTACAAGATTGAGTATTTTTATTGTTGGATTGCTATTTTTATATTATGACATGTATTCTGTATGTAATGTATCTACTTTAAGATTTAAAAAATTATAATCTAATAGTAAAAATACTTAACCATTTAAAAAGTCAAATTCCATGTAAAATCATTTCTAAAAGAATTTACAATGAATAAAATTAAGTTTATAAAATATGTATTACTTAAATTGCTTAGTAATATAAGTGGTTGTAAATAAATATAAATTATCATTTAATTTCCAAAAGTGATGAAAAGACAAATAAACATGAATAAAGCTAATGAAATTTGTTTGAAAAGAATAATCACTACTTTAACTTTATAAAACTCTGCATAACATCTTCTAAGATGGTGTGAAGTAGTGCATATGACTACAATGATGTGATTAATTTCATTCCTTTAAGAGTTATTAAATATTAAAAATTGAATGGTATAAATTGTGTTGTATGTTATACAATAATGAAGAGTTTGTACCATACAAACTTCCCATTTAAAAGCTTTTCATATTTTTTTGAATTAGAGGAAGTTCACCTCGAAGGCTATGAATATGCCCTACCATATCCTTTTAAATATGCAAATTTCATATATATGAAAGTATAAATCAACCAATTAATATCAACAGTAATACATTGTTAGTTACATAAGTATTAAAATTTTTACAAATTATTAGAATTTAATGTAAAATTTGTAAGAGTAGTACTTATATATTCTTCAGAAAACTTCTAAAAAAATTTCTTATTTTAATATGAAAATTATGATTTCTAATAAAAGATTGTGAAAAGTATAAATTTTTTTCATAAAATTTACAATAATACATGTGGATTCACATAATCCTTGTTTTATTGACATAGACATACATGATCAAAGCTTGTATCAATGCTTAATATGATCATAATGAAATAGAAATCTTATAAGACAATCATCTAATGTTAATGTTACATTCAAATTATATATTACATTATTATATCATTTTATAATATTATCATATTAAAATTTGTTAAGAGTTATATAAATTAAATGTATTTTATGTGCACTTTCTTTTTTAGTTTGCAATCTTATGTGCATTTATATGAGAGTTTAAATAAGTTGAATTGAACATTAAGCTAAATATTATTAAGCATAAATAATTTGAAATCAAGTTCAATCTTGATTAGATTTTTTAAATCTTATTTTACTTATTAATATAAAATTTTCTATTACTGGTAAATCTATAAAAAAAATTCACATAATTGTTACATAATATCAACAATTACACTTGGCAAAACATAAAATATATTTAAAAATTAATTATTTCAATCAAAATATCATATTTCTTTATGCAACGAAGAACTTATCAATGTGATTGAAAATTTTATTTATGACATTATTTATATAGCGTATAAAAGTAAAAATATATTTTTTTATTATTATGTTTGTTTAGGCTCATAGACAATTCGAGTGAGTATTATAAAGCTCAATTTTAGCTCATATATTAATCAAGGTTGGCTCATTTATGTTTAGCTTATTTAGAGTCAAAGTCAAATTAAGTATTTTATGAATCAATTTCTAACTATTTGTGAGTAACTTAGCTTATTTATACCTTTTCACTTATGTATAAATATGAATATTCTATTTTAATGATAAACAATTTAAGCAACTATTATGAAGCTCAAATTTGGCTCATATATTGATCAAAGTTAGCTCATTTAAGCTCAATTCATTTAATATTAAAGTTGAATCAAGCTTTTTATAAGTCAATTTCCAATCTTGTCATAATCCATATTGGTGGTGACCTGAATTGGATTGTTCTCAAATAATTTTATTAGTTTATCTCACATGCATTAGTAAATATAACGAGGCAACTTTTCATATCTTGCAATCATTTGTCAATAAACATCCATCTTGCATTAATTTGCAAAAAATTCTATTATACAGTAAATAGTTTATTAGAAAAATAGTTAGATTAAATTGAAGGCTCTAAATGTAGAGCATAAGTTATCCTAACTATACAAACCTTAACTAAATATCCATGTTCTATTCTATAAAAGAAAAAAATAATAGGTTATGTTTATTAAATCCACTATCTCATATACATAAGTGTACCAATTATACAGTTATTGCTAATCTGGCAAAAGGATGGATATCAAATCCTTTAGAGAAGGGCATCTTACTTATTGTGGTGGCAGAGGTTCTTGTTGTGTATTTGAAAAGTTAAAACCTAAAAAAATATGGGACTTAGTGAGAAATATTTTACCTAACAATCCACGTGTAATAATTTAGAATGATTAAGTAAGAATATAGGAGACGACAATAAATATTACAAGCTTTTGGATTATATAAAGCTTTGAAACAATGGATACTTAACTAACTTTTGTCATTATGATCATTTGCATAGCCAGTTACTCGTAAAAGTATCGTTGGTCAATTCAAACAAGAAGTATTCTCACAATATCAAACAATGCTTAGAAAAATACACATTTATCAAATAAGTTTCCTTTTATGACTCCTAATCATCTTTAACTTTTACGATTTTCAACCTTGTGCCTCTCGGATGAACCTTATCTTACATAATCTAGAACATAAATCATGGTACTTTAATCACAATATAATTTGCCCTTATCATATCATTCCATTGTCCATGTGGCATATTTTATATCATAATCAAATTATTCATCATTCATGAGAATCACAAGTTCATAACATCTCATTCATAAAAGGATCATGAAAATAATCATAAATTGAGCCATACATAGCCTATCATAGTCAATCAACATCAAACCATAATCTTATTAGGGTTTGTAAGTTAACATTATCATGTACAAGCATTATTGAACTCAAAGAAGCAAGTTAGTTGGTTCACCACTAAAATTACTCATCATTATATGTGTTTAAACTCATTCATTCTTGTATTGAATGTTTGTGATTGTCTAATACCTTGCATTTTTACAAAAAGCATGATTTTGTATTGAAATAGGACTATAGTCAATTATATAATTGACTATTAGTGTCTAATGATACATTTTAGCACCTATAGTTAACTACATAGTTAGGTATAAGGGTCCAAAGGTAACTTTGGGCAATCTTAGTCGATTATCATTCTCTAGAGGCAAATTTTTAACTTGATAATTGACTATAAGATCCCAAAGAGCAACTTAAACCTATTTGGTTAACTATAAAGTAGCGTTCTATAGATTTTTCTTGTGCAAACATTGTTCATCCACTATAAACAACCTTTAAACATCATTTATTTCATACTAAACATCAATTAAGGCATTTAATACATCAAATACTATATCTGACCAATAAAACCTATCACTTAAATCATCCATTATAATGCTCAACAACCTATCAAATGTATAAATGCAACGAATATCTCAAAAATGCTAGAACTCGAGCATTTTAATGAATTTAAGGTAGATTCTAGGTAGAATACTTCTCCTAATACTTAGGATGGTGGCTTGAAGAGTAGAGGATGATGATTAAAACCTATATTCATCAAACAATAAATAATTTGTGAATTTGGGTTTGAAGTGGTTTAACTTGCATCCATCAATTTAACATTAGAATCAAACATATAAGGGAATTTAGGTGAGCATAGAGAAGATCAAGTGATAAGAAACCATTAAATAATTACTAAGATCCCATTTTAGTCCTCAAAGTATTATGTTTCTATCAATTCTATCTCTAAAGTAAGATTTATATTAATTTGGTTTCTGAAGATTTAAACTAAAGTCTAATTTTAACCTTGATCCTATATGGTCAATATTTGCTAGAGAAATTAAAATTTTACTTGAACTTAAATCTTGAAGGATCAAATTGATATAAACTTTACTTTAGGAATAAAACTGATAAAAACCTAATACTTCATGGACCCAAATAATGTTTTAGTCTAATTAGTAAGAAACTTACCTTAAAGAGGTGGGAATTAGAGGAAGATTAAGGAAATCTCTTTTAGAGCTCTAAGGTTCTCTTCGTGGTTGATGAAGATGTTAAGTTGAAGAATAAGAAAATGAAATGTTAAGATATTTTAGGGCTAAAAAGGTTGGAAGTGCATTTTGGAAAAAGAAAGTAATTTATGAAACATTTTAAAAGGTGATAGTCAACTATTAGCCCAAAGCCTAAAACTCTTACATTTCATCAAGCTTCTCATCATGCATGTTCTTCTCATATATCTATCACATTTAAAATCATTCATGGGTTTAAGATACATCATTCAAGCAAAACAATCATCTTAATTCAAAGGGGAAAATGCAAAATATCTTCTTACATTTAGGGATGGTTGGATATCATCTCTTTTCAATTTTGAAAACTTGAAAATTATCTTCTTAAACTTTATAAAATTTGGAATTAACATTCATTTTCATTTAATAACCATTTTATCAAATATGTGATCTTTTCATGAAGTTTCTAAACAAGACTTACAACATTATAAAATGTTGGTTTATTTTGTTATTTTTCATATAAAATTTTGTGTCCTATTTAAGAGTATTTAATTAAAATTCTATATATAATTTAATTTTTATTAATTACATAACATAAATTATATATGAAAATGATAAAAAATTAATATAATATTATGATTCTTGTTTAAAAAACTTCATGAAAATATCACATAATTTAATAGAATGGTCATTTAAATGGATAATTAACATTAATTCCAAGTTTTGTAAAGTTTGAGAAGGTGATTGCTAAATTTTTAAAGTTAAAGGAAGTAAAATTCAATTATCTTAAAATTGGAGGGAGTCATTTGCATTTTTTTCTAATTCATAAGAAATCAATAATTAAGCAAATATGAATCCTATGGGTGTTACACTACTCAGGAATAATTAAACTCATTTGCACCTTTACACTTATACATGAATACTATATCCATTGAAATGAGCTTGAATCTGCAAGTTTACAAACAAATGTAGATTAGGATTTGTAGAATGCAAGTCTGCTTACATGTGGACTGAAAGCTATCTGGTCCGCCAAATTTATAGTTTGCATGGAATGAACCGAATGGTTTGTAGATAGGTTTATATTCTATTTTTCTTCTCTCTCTCTCTCTCTTAAACATTTTCATTTTTAAACAAACTAATACACTATGCAAATTTTCATTCAATTAATCCAATATTCATTCTCTAACCTAATTTTTTATTTTTTAATCCAATCCAACTTAGATAAATTATTTTTAAATTAATAATTTTATTCTTAAATTAATAATTTTGAAATTAATTAATTTTTATTATAATTTATTTAACTTTGAATTGTTGTTTTAGATGAAGAATCCATTATATGTGTGATTGTTTAATTTATAATTTTTATTTAAAACTTAAAATTACTTTAACATATTTTAAGTTATGCTTTTAAAAAAGGAAAAATTTATGAATGTGGTTTGCAACTTTGCGGCCTAAAAATTTTAAGATTTGGATTACTGTTTGAAAAATCTACAATTTTTACAAAACTTTTTGATTTCGTTTGTTTGGGATCAATTCGTTGTAGACAAACTATACAAGTTCGTTTAATAGGTGTATTTTATTTTATTTGCATATTTTCTTGTTGATAATATATTAGTATTAATTTTTATTTATTTTATTAAAAATATTTTTTACAAAAAAGTTATGAAATATTAAAATAAAAAAATATTTCACTTATTTAATATTAAATATTAAATATTGAATATAAAAAATTTAAAAAAATTTCTCTTATTTAAAAAAAAATTATTTTCTTCTTTTTTTACGCCTACAATAAGCATATAAAATGAATATCGTGATCATAGATAATATGGACAAGCTTGTATAGGTAAAAGTTTGCATAAGGGTTTGATTGCGAGAAAAAAATAAATTTTTTTAAATACTTTTTCCCCCGCACCTAAGCCAATCCATGGAAAAAAAATTAATTTAATTAATTTTTAACAACTTAACCTAAGCTTTATATTTCAATTCAAATTTTTTTATTTAAATAATTTAAAATAAAAATTAAAATATTAAAATATAATTTAAAAATTATAAAATAAAATAATTAATAAAAATATAAAAAATATGAACTGTCCATAAATATGTCTGCACTACATGTTGGACAGTGCGAACAATTTTTTTTCTATTCATTTTTATACGTGGACAAACTCGTGCGAGGCAAGAACTTGTGTGGGCTAAGGCTTGACAAACTTGTTCTACCTATTTTACATGGTATCATGAATGATATATCAATTTTCGAATAAATAAATAGATGAGTTCAAACTAGCTGAGTTCAAAATGGATTCCTCCCCAGAGCCTGATTACTTCTCCGGCTTCGATCAAAATTCGGCTCCTTCTATATCGTGGCTCAGTTGTCTACGGAGGCAATATCTGCCGGAAACTATACATCTCTTTTGAAAATCGGTCGTATTTTAGGAAACAATCTATCGTCGTATTGTCCTCTGCGGAAGCAGAATGTGGCTAATTGGGGTTTTCTTCTCAATTTATCTATCGAGCGTTTTGGTTCCAGACTTGCTCGATGATGGGTCCCTCTGATTGCCGTTCTATGTAATTTTTTTTTATTATGTATTGACCATGTGTATTTCTTTAAACTTGAAGTTAATTTCCCAGAAATTGAAGAGTAGTTTTATTGTTTTCTGCAGGGTATTCTCCCATTTAAGCTTTCTGGCGAGATGCGTAAGGGTGTCAAAAAGCAGGAAGTACATACGCCTTTTTTTTGTGGGTTAAGGGCTTGAAATTTGGAAGGAGGTTGAATACCTTGTTGAAATATGGTAGGCCGTTAATCTTATTTGGGGTATTTTGACCATGGATGAAGAGAATAGTCATTTTGGAGGATAGTTTTTGGGTCTATTAATTTTGGGCGAAACCCCAGAAGTGGTTGGACTTATTAGAAAGTACAAGCAATTGTTTTTGGTCTAAGTTATTTTGAGTTTGATTCAGATAGTTGATATTAGCATTTTTGACCAACATAGAATCTTCAAGTACGACCCTCCGTAGCAGGGGAAATTAACCAAGTTTTGGAAGTTGAGTTTAATTCTGATATTTATATTATTACTACGTATTTATATTTTTCTAAGAAATGTGAAAGATTACTATGAAGGTAGAAACATTTTGCATACTTGAAAAATTGTTTAATTTGTTCTTGTAAACATAGCAAGCATGGTTATCAAAATCTAATGATTCACAGTTTGATTCATGCGATTTAATTTGAGTCTAGCACCTAGTGATTAGATTCATCCCCATGAATCTATTGTGTCATGGAATCTTGACTAGAATCAGATGAATCTTATGTTTCATGATTTGAATTCTACAACTCATGCAATCCAGTCGATTCTAGCTATTGAATTTACAATTAGGTTGTAAGATGTTAGAGTCATTATTTTGTGCAACCTAACTTTATATACCTTGTTTTCTCCACCTCTTCTATTATAATGATATTTTATAACTTTATTTAACCGTTTAGTTATGCTTACATGCTTCATTACTTTAATATCATTTAAATATCTATTTCAAAGTCATTTTTCTTACTTCCTAATTATTTAAATATTTTTGTATGTATGATATTAAGTTATTTGAAGTCTTGATCATGAATCTTATGGTTCATGGTTTGATATGATACACAATTCAAAAAAATTGATTTTTTGATTGATAATTCATGATTTGACAACCTTGGTGGCAGGGGTTAGTCTTAATGCTCCTTGGTGTTTGAACTTTGGGAAGTACTTTCTTTGTTGTTTTTAATTCATTAAATGTACATATAATGAAGCTGGAAGCACTTTGAGACTTTATGCTTATATGCTTAACATTTTGAAACAGCAATCCTCTTGGACGCTGTTAATTTTTTAAGATGGTCAGCAGAACGTCTTCCATAAGAATTCAGTAGATATAAAAGATCGTATGATGTTAGGTATATGAGAACAAGCTGATAATTTGTTGACATAATTGAATATCTATAACCTACTCCTTGCTGTAGCATTATCTATGAGCAAATTAGTTGTTAGTTTGAAATGTGTTCTGGTATGTTCAGAAAATCACGGATATATCTTAAATTATACTGAGTTTTAAGGTTTTCCCTGTCGTGGATGTAGGTGTTCCTGCATGTGATTAAGACAAGAGATTCTGGATAACTATGTCTGTTTTCCTGTTTGTGAATGCTGTGAAAGTCCAGTCAACTAACGCTCAAAATTGAAGTCTATCAACGACTATCCATTGGAAGGTACTGCTTGCCATCTGTCGTATACTTATGAACTGTGCGGAAAACATTCATTTGCTACTAAAAGTGCCCAATGGAAGTGAAGAAATTTGCTTCTTCTTTGGATATTTTTTTTTTTTTAAATGACAATGCAAATTTGGATTTTAACGAGACATATCAGTCTGTTTCTTAATTCTCTTTGATTCTTTTTTATACCTTAGGCATATGGTGATGATAACATGATGAATCAGGACTCCCTCTGCCATGTTAATGATTTTTTATTTAATTCCCTCCTCGCGCTGTCTATGAATCATGCTGCAGATTCTAATATCCCTAATGTCATACCTACGTCCAACACTGCCCTCTCCTGTATGGACTTACATGCAAATAGAAATGTGAATCATGCGTTCTGGTTCAGCTCTTATCATTGTTGACTTGTTGCTTACTGTGAGCCATTTTTTCTGCAGAAACATTTGAGGCTAATTGTTTTCACTAATGGCTGACCATCGAAATGGAAGTGGCCAACATCCAAATGGAAAGGCTAGCACAGCTGGAACTGCATATAATATTGATCTGGATGCATTTCAATCACGTTTGAAAGTATTTTATTCACAATGGGATCAACACAATACTGATCTCTGGGGCTCTTCTGATGCAATTGCAATTTTGAATCCTCCAAATAATTCTGAAGATTTGCGTTACCTGAAATCCACAGCTTTGAATATATGGTTGCTTGGTTTGGAGTTCCCAGAGACAATCATGGTCTTCATGAAGAAGCAGATCCACTTTTTGGGCAGCCAAAAGAAGGCTTCAATTTTTGAAGTTATCAAAAAACCTGCTAAGGAGGTTGGTGTGGATGTCATTTTGCATGTCAAGGCCAAAAATGAAGATGGATCTTCTCTGATGGATGCTATATTTCGTGCTATCCATGCTCAGTCAACTGTAGATGGTCAGGATGCTCCCACCGTGGGATACATAGCAAGAGAGGCTCCTGAAGGGAAACTTCTTGAAATTTGGGCTGACAGAATTAAGAACTCGAATTTTCATCTGAGTGATGTGGGGGGTGGGCTGGCTAGTCTGTTTTCTGTAAAGAATAATGAAGAACTTACATCAGTCAAGAGAGCGGCATACCTGACTACAAGTGTGATGAAAAACTTCATTGTTCCAAAGCTTGAGAATGTAATTGATGAGGAGAAGAAAGTTTCTCATACTACATTGATGGAAGAGACTGAGAAAGTTATAATGCAACCTCCAAAAGTGAATTGTAAATTAAAGGCTGAAAACGTTGATATTTGTTACCCCCCAATTTTTCAGAGTGGTGGACAGTTTGATCTTAGACCCAGTGCTGTCAGCAACGAGGAATTGCTCTATTATGACTCAGCCAGTGTGATTATATGTGCAGTTGGAGCTCGGTATAAGAGTTACTGCTCAAACATTGCTAGGACGTTCTTGATTGATGCAGAACCGCTTCAAAGTAAGGCTTATGAGGTTCTTTTGAAAGCCCACGAAGCAGTGATTGGCTCTTTGAAGCCTGGGAACAAGATGAATGCTGCATACCAAGCAGCAGTTTCAGTTGTAGAAAAGGATGCTCCTGATTTGGTTTCAAAGTTGACAAAATCTGCCGGGACAGGCATTGGTCTTGAGTTTCGAGAGTCTGGCTTGAATCTTAATTCTAAAAATGAGCAGATAGTAAAAGAAGGCATGATCTTCAATGTGTCGCTTGGATTTCAGAATTTACAAAGCCAGAGGAGTAAAAAGAACAAGATTTTCTCTCTTCTACTTGCTGACACTATCATTGTCAACAAAGACAAGACAGAAGTTCTGACTTCTTTGAGTTCCAAGGCTCTTAAGGATGTGGCTTATTCTTTTAATGAGGATGAGGAAGAAGATAAGCCCAATGTTAAAGCAGAAGCCAAAGCTGCAGAGCCCCATATGTCTAAGACAACATTAAGGTCAGATAATCATGAGATTTCGAAAGAGGAGCTTCGAAGGCAGCACCAGGCAGAACTTGCTCGTCAGAAGAATGAAGAAACTGCAAGGCGACTTGCTGGTGGTGAAAATCAGACTGGAGACAATGGTGTTGCTGCAAGGTCTACAGCAGATTTGGTTGCGTACAAGAACATAAATGATATTCCCCTTCCTAGGGATATGATGATTCAGATTGATCAGAAGAATGAAGCAGTCTTGCTGCCTATAAATGGTAGCATGGTACCTTTTCATGTGGCTTTCATACGAGCTGTTTCCAGCCAGCAGGACACTAATCGTAATTGTTATATCAGAATTATGTTTAATGTTCCTGGGACCCCTTTCAGTCCTCATGATTCAAACTCAATGAAGTTCCAGGGATCTATATATTTGAAGGAGGCTTCATTCCGTTCCAAGGACCCGAGGCACATAAGTGAATTGGTGCAGTCCATTAAGACTCTCAGGCGACAAGTTGTAGCTAGGGAGTCTGCTAGAGCTGAGAGGGCAACCTTGGTAACTCAGGAGAAATTACAGCTTGCTAATAATAGATTTAAGCCCATAAGAGTGTCTGAACTTTGGATCCGTCCTCCTTTTGGTGGACGTGGGAGGAAAATACCTGGTACCCTTGAGGGTCATGTCAATGGATTCCGTTATTCTACCACTAGGCAAGATGAGCGTGTAGACATAATGTATGGCAACATCAAGCATGCATTTTTCCAACCAGCAGAGAATGAGATGATAACACTCTTGCACTTCCATTTGCACAACCATATAATGGTAGGAAACAAGAAAACTAAGGATGTGCAATTTTACGTTGAGGTAATGGAGATGGTTCAGAGTGTGGGAGGTGGAAAGAGATCTGCATATGATCCTGATGAGATTGAAGAAGAGCAACGGGAGAGAGATAGGAAGAATAAAATTAATGTGGAATTTCAGAGCTTTGTGAATCGGGTAAATGACCTCTGGGGTCAGCCACAATTTAATGGCCTTGACCTTGAGTTTGATCAACCTCTTAGAGAACTTGGCTTCCCTGGGGTACCTCATAAATCCAGTGTATTTATTGTTCCCACTTCAGCATGTCTTGTTGAACTTGTAGAAAGCCCCTTCCTTGTTGTCACACTGAGTGAGATTGAGATTGTTAATCTAGAGCGGGTTGGCCTTGGGCAGAAGAATTTTGACATGACTATAGTGTTTAAGGACTTCAAGCGAGATGTCCTCAGAGTTGATTCCATCCCTTCGACATCGCTTGATGGAATTAAAGAATGGCTTGACACTACTGACATCAAGTATTATGAGAGCAGGTTGAACCTGAACTGGCGTCAGATACTAAAGACAATCACTGATGACCCTCAAAGCTTTATAGAAGGTGGTGGTTGGGAGTTTTTGAATTTGGAAGCTACTGACTCTGAAACTGAAAATTCAGAGGAATCAGATAAGGGTTATGAACCATCAGATATGGAACCGGAGTCTGAATCAGAAGACGAAGATTCTTCAAGTGCATCACTTGTGGAGTCTGAGGAAGACGAAGAGGAAGATTCAGATGAGGACTCGGAGGAGGATAAGGGGAAAACTTGGGAAGAATTGGAGAGGGAAGCAAGCAATGCAGATAGGGAGAAAGGGGATGACTCTGACAGTGAAGAAGATAGGAAAAGGAGGAAGATGAAAACCTTTGGAAAGTCTCGTGGCAGTCTGAGTAGTAGCATGCGGAAGAGGGCGAAGTTAAGATAAAATTCCAAATTTTGTTCATGGTCAGAATTTGTGGTCTAGTGCTTCTGCAACCACTATGAGGTGGCAGAAGTAGCTCTGGAGCTAGTTGCCATTCCTTCTTTCGTCGCTTTCTATATGCCATATTGTTTTCTGACAATTTGATAGGAGTCCATGAATCCAACATCTGTAATGGTTGCATATAGCTTTTGCCTTTAACTGTTATGTTTCTGGTTTTTTCCCCTTAAAATGTAACTAGTGATGAGCTCTTATTTATAGTTGTTTTTCTCGTCATTTTTTCCTTTCATGTTTGCCATTGTTCCAAGAGTAGGCATACAGAAGAGAAAAGAGGCATCTCTACAAATCTGCAAACAGAACTAGAAGTTACACTGCTTAGTGTTCCTTTTCTTCTAAGCCGTTAAGATGCAGTTTACCTTACTTTATTACATATATTTTTTGTACATTGTGATGAGAAGGTTTGACTTGTATACCTTCAATATGTTGCCCGCACTCCACTAGTAGACCAATCCTTGTGTTATTGGCCTTGTTTACTTTATTTTATGGGAAAGATGTTGGTATATGGTTGTTCCCACCCTTTCCTCTTTCGAGATTTCTTATTCTTGACAATGTGGCATAGGAGTATCTTTATATGATTCCTTTTGTGTGAAGTCTGACTGTTACACTTCTCAGCACAAATATTGGGTCTAAATTTATTTGCCCCCAAATTTCAGAATTAGTTGAGTTCTACTATCCTCATTTAAAATATCAGTTTCTTTTCTACAAATTAAATAAAATTATTTATTTTAAAAAATTTATTTAATATTAAATATAAAAAAATTAAATAAAATTATTTATTTTAAAAAATTTATTTTTTATTATTATATTTTTAAATATTATTTTTTGAAATTATTAATTTAAATAATATATTATTATTTCATTAATATATATATATATATATATATATATATATATATATATATATATATATATATATAATTTTTTTTTAAATGCTTTTCAATAAAATAGATATAGCCTTGACAAAAGACATTTTTCCATTTTCCGAGTCATCTCATCCAAAGATATATGAGTAAACGATGCGCCACATATATTTTATATGAACCAAAGTGGGTTAACTCAACAAGTTCTATTTTTCTAAAGAGTGGCCTAATTGGAGGAGTTAATTGTAAATTGGGATGAGGTTTGTAACATTGTTCAGATTGATTAAAAATAGAATTGCAAAATTGAGAGACAAAATATCTTTAATAGGGTAGGGTAAACATTAAGCTGGGCCAATTTTGGGTTGGACTTATGTAAGTATTGGATGTTTTTGCTTAGTTTAAACCCAGACTAGTCTAAATTTTTTTCATGCGTTCTATATTCAAATCCAACCCTTTTTGTAATAAGAATGTCTAAATTCAGCCTAATCTTGACTCGATTTTAAAATTTTAATATATATTATAATTAAATTCTATAAATATAAAAAGTATATTTATATTTTATGTATATATTATAGTTAATATATATAATAAAGAAAAATATCATTGAGAAAAATCATTGTATGCATTTATTAATTCTTTATATTCAAAATTTGCATCATATAATAAATGTTAAATATATTATATATTTAATATATAAATATATTTGGGTTGGCTCAATTTTAAATATGCAAGTATAAGTCAGATTCATTTATAAAACAAGACATAAAATTTTGCTTAAATATGATACCTGGATCTAATTTTTCAATTCAAATTCTATTTATTTTGGATTAGATTTGGATAAAAAATCAAACTATGCCACATTTGCTCACCTAGGGATGACAAAATATTCTAAATTTACAATGTGCCACGAGAATTTCCTTGATGGAGCTTGGAATAGTATTATTTTTTGCTTCATAAGATAAGGTATGAGATAAGTTTTTACCTTGAACAAAATGGTAGAGATATGATAATAATATTTTGTCTTGTTCCATGGAGTTCCACTGTTATAAGATTATTATAATTTTACCTTATACACTATATATACACGCACACGCATACACACATATACAATTAATTTTTTAGCCATTTTAATAATTTAATTATTTAAAAAATAGAAAATATATTAAGATTTTACTTGATATAATGAAAATAGAAAGTAATAATATTTTATTAGTTATGTGTCAACTTTTTTTTTAAGTTTGAAATGGTTTAAATCAATTATATATGACTTTAAACTCATATTATAGCATTTAATTGATTGCATATAATTTGTTCTAGATTTTTTTCTTCTTTATATACTTGTATTTGAGATTATTTAGTAATTACATGTAAATTTTAAATTTATTTTTTTATCATTCTTTGCAAATTCCCATGGAGCTCCATTGCTACATGAAGAATGTAGTGACTTTTGTTCTTGCTTGTAAAGTATGAGATAAAATAATATTTTATCTTTAATAATAAAGTGTGAGAATAAGAGAAGATTGATATGCTCTTATCTTGCTCCATGGCAATCTCTATGCCTACCCCCTAATATTTAAGGTTAAGATCAATATTTTTATCAATTATATTAGAGAGAAAACCAATTTGATTTAACTCCAAGTGAGAATGATCTTGGATTCTTATGTTACAATAAAAAACTGATAAAACACCACCATACTATAGGCCCAACAAGGAGGATGGGAAATGGAATTGAAATTGTTGGAATAGGCTGAGCAAGTAGAATCAAGTACTAGGTATTTAATTCTTTTGGACAAATTTGGGCCCTTAGTATTTTCTAATTAATGTGCTTGAATAATTTGTTCAACATCATGGTCCAAATAAATAGAGATGTCAGCTAATCTCTTTAAGAATCCAACCTCCTTATTTATGTCTCCCCATGCATTTGCTTTTAAAGTGGTTTATTATTGGGATTGACTTTTTCACAAAATCTTATGTTACACACTTATATAGGAAAAATAAAGATTTTAGCTTTTACAGTCTCAATAAATTTACAATTTCATCTTTACATTTTTAACTTGTATAATTAAATCTTAAAATTTTAAATAATACCCTTATTCTATGTCACTTTAGGAATTTGAGAAAGCATTAATTAATTTTTTTCTTCTAATTTTATCCTTTTTTATCTCTATTAAATGGTCAATCACACAATTAATATTAATTACTATTATCTTTCTCTTAAGTAAGAACACTTCTCTTCTCTCTCAACTACTTATATTTCTCTTATAAATGTTAAGTATTTTAATAGAAAGGTAATTTAGTAAAAGAAATATATTTTTCCTATAATGAAGGCTATTTTATAGCCTCCTTAATAGTTGTACATTAATGTTAAATGTCACTTAAAAAAGAATTGGAGAAATATTTTTTTAGTAATGCCACACGTACTGAAAATAATATCTAAAATTGGATTTAGAATACAAATCAAGGGCTACCATTGAATACAAAATGATAAGGCAGATTTGTAGCTTAATTAAACTAATATAAAATGTTTGAAACTTAATTTTGAATTTCATTTTTGATTCCTATAGCATTTTTGATAAATTTTATATATTGACATGTTGCCATCAAAATTCATTAATTCTCATAAAAAACACACTTATTTTAATAAAAATGTCAATTTTGAAATCTTATCTTTATGAAACTAGAATATGAGTGATATATTGTGATTTAATTTGATTGGTGATCTAATTTCTACATAATTAAGAATAAATATAATTTAATGTGTTTTCCTTTCTTGTTTATACACCCTATTGTATAAAAATACTTGCCTTTTAGACTAATAAAATGTAACAAAAAAATACATTCAATCATTTTTCTCTCTATTACTTTTTTGTTCCTCAATTCTAATATGGTATCAAGAGCTTAGGTTCTATAAAGTTAGAAAATAGAGAGTTTTCTTTGCTAGGAAGCAATGATCTTCTTTGCTTTACTACTTTACTGATGACACTATCGAAACTACCATTTTTTTTAATCTTCTGATCAACCCATGTACCAAAATCATTCTTGAGATTTTTCATTTCTTAATTTAAGAACTTTTTCATGAATTCTTTCTATTACTCTATTTTTAGGATAACTTCTCATAAAATGGATAAATTTGGTTGCTACTGTCACCAATCTAGGTATTTTTTTTCTAAAGTGTCCTAAAATAGAATGTCATACTTGCAAAAAGAAAGGTCATATTGCAACTAATTGCTTTTTTTTTTAATTTTTTGATATTATAAAAATTCAAGGCATTTGATCAAGCTTTATCCTTACCCAGCAAGGCTTATTCAAAGTAAATCCTAACCTCATCCTAGTTTATCCTTCAAAGTTAGACACATCTTAGCAAAATGGTCATGCTGAAAGAAAATATCATTATATTCTTCACTCTATCTAAGCCATGCTCATTTCCTCCTTTTGTCTTGAACATACTTAGGGTGAAGCCATTATCACCACTATCTATGTCATCGATAATCTTCCTTTTTTTTTCCTTGGTAATGTCTTTTTTTTTTAATTTCTTGATCATATTCGTCTAAATTTTAGGTCTTTTAAAGTTTTTGGTTATGCTTGCTTGTTCTTCTTGAATTATATAAGTATATTAAATTTAAACCTTGTCTACATTTATGTTGCTTTCTTGGATATGGTATTGATCATAAGAGCTATCATGGCTGGGATCCTATCTCTAAACACATTCATATCTTTCTTCATGTCATTTTCTAGAAAGACACTTCCCTTTCCCAATTTAAGTCAATTTTTTCCACTTCTATTCCTCTATTTGCTAATTCCTTTATTAATCTTTTTCTAAATGATTCCAGTACATATTATTCACATGCTTCAAACACAAGCCCTCCAAATTTAGGCTTTTAACTCTTTAAGTAAATTGCTAACAACTTTTTAAGCTTCGACCTATTTTGCTAACATTATCTTGCCTATTGATCCTACACTTGACACTACTCCTTCCTCCTCTATGTGTCCTTCTTGGGTATGAACTCTCCCTACCTATCTTTATGATTATCAATGTTTTTTCTATTATGCTTTGCCTTCATGAACCTTAGTCTTATCAAGAGGCATTTACTGACCTTTATTGGCAATAAGTTATAGAAGAAGAATTACAAGCTTTATAGGCTATTAGTACTTGGAATGTGGTTGATCTTCCTTCTAATAAGGCACTTATAAGATTTAATTGGGTTCATAAAATTAAAACTTGCTTTGATGGCATTGTTATTCATTACAAAGCTCGCTTGTTGGCTAAAGGATTTACTTAAGAATATAGTATTGATTATGAAGAAACCTTTACTCCTATTACTTGCATCACCTTTATTCATACTTTTTTTACTATTGCTACCATTCGTAAATGGACCTTTAACTAAATGGATGTGAAAAGTGCCTTCCTCAATGGTGACTTGGAAGAAGAGGTCTATATGCACCCATTACTTAGCTATACTTCTCCACCTAAAACTACTATAGATTTGCCATTTTAATGTCATCATATCTATATCAATTAAAGTGAAAACTGATATATATATAATGGTACACATTTTTGAAAATAAGTATAAGTTAGCATGTTAGTTAACATAATTAACTAATGTTATAAAGCCCTATTTTCTAATGGGAGATGAACGGTCTGATATAGAAAAACTTAAAATGATAGTTATACAATAAACTAATGTTAAATATTACATTATTTCCAATGAAGAATCATCTAAATAAATACTATATAAAATATTAGATATTGGGTGTACATCAAACCAATATCTAAAGAAATGTCAATATCTAATTAATATTTATATTTATGATGTTATTAAAAACTAAGAAGAATTTTTGTACTTTAGACATTAGTTTTATATTAAAATAACATCAAAAGGAATATTAGCAATCAATTAATGATTGTATTTATAATTTTATTGGAAACTATAAAAAATATTAGTATTTTAGATGTCGGTTGTTTTTGAAAATTGATGTTTAAAAATTACCTACAACTATTTAACTTTTGTATTTGTGGTGTTATTGAAAACTATAAAGATTATTTATATTTTAATAATCTACTTATTTAAATCATATTATGGCATTCATGAGATAAACACTTATAATGTTAATTTTTTAAATAACTGATGTCTAAAAGGTATATTAACAAACCCTACATGTAAAAATTCATTTTTAAAACATCAATCATATGTTAATAATTGATGTATAATATCCCGTATTGCCTATAAATTGCACTCCAATCTCCATTTGAAATAATTTTTTAACCTTTATTATCTAATTCTAAAGTTTGGTTTAAAGATAGCCCCTTTACATCTCATGAAACCCATTTAGAGATACCAAATCTTATCGAAAAACTTACCTTACCTTTGATATTTTATGTCTTATAGTGCATGTCTTTTGATAAAAAATAAATATGTAAAACCTAAGATACCAGATGAAAGGTAAGTCTTTTTGATAAAATTTGCAATATCTCCAAATAGGCTTTTTCAAATGGAAGAAGAGGCTATCCTTAAATTCGTTCCAAACTTTAACATTAGTAATAAAGATAAATATATTATCTAGATCAATAATTAATGGAATATGATGATAAAGATTATTGTACTTGTTATTACTGAGATGTGATCCTCCTTCTACCCTATTGTCTCCACAGGAGTGAAGGAAAGCTCTCATCTTAGTATTACCAAATTGAAAATAGGCATGATGATTTGAGACACCTTCAACTCAAAAGCCCTTAAGTATAGAAAATTAGTTGTTTAGTACATTAGTATTTTAGTGTATTTGCTACACTACTAAGTTGTATATATGATGTATAGTAAGCATGATGATTTAAGTCATCAAACCATCATGCTTATTATATACTGTATATGCAAAGTTGATTATTTATTGTATTAGTTGATGATGTAATGAAAAGTAAGTTGTTTATTATATTTTATCAATGAAATGATTAAAGAAATTAATAAAAATTAAATAAAATTACAATATCATAATTATTCATTATCTCTTTTCCCATATTTTTCTTTATTTATGTTTGTAATTTTCTGCAGGTTGATATCTTTCTATTTTTAAATAGATGATTATTTTAATGTATAATGAGTTAAAAATGTCACTTTATTTCTTTTTAAATCATTTAAAAATAACTATTCAATCAAAGAATTTTATTAAGTGTGTGAAAAATAAAATATTTTGTTAAGCATAAAGTATTTTGTTAAGAATAAAATATTTCAAAGTTTTGTTAAAAAAAAACATATAAACCACACTAGTTTCTTTCTAAGAACTTACCTCTTTATGTTATGACATTGACTTATTATAAGAACTAATGTATTAAACTACAATTCTTAAGTTTAGACACTTATTGTTTTGCAATTGAAAACTATGAAAAAAAATCAATTATTTATACTAAATTAATGTGGAAAGTATTTAAGACAACAATTGTTTATTAACCAATGTGTTATATTGAACTATTAAAATTTTTACATCAAATGTTGGATATTAAATACTAGTTTTAGTATATAACTAATGTGAAATATCCAAACTGGTGTGAAATATCCAACAACATCATTTTACTTTTCAAATATTTCAAGAAAATGAGGACAAAAGTTGAAATAGATGGTAATATTTAACTTGATGATAAAGAATAAAGTGTAGAGTTCCTTAAGCTTTTCTCGAGATCCATTTTGCTCTAAGGAGATACTTCTACCAAAGTTTAGAAAAACTCACATTCAACATTTCGTTCATCCCCTAGCTAATTGAAGTCTTCCTTACTATGAAAATGTGCATTTGCAATCCTCATTTATCTTTTAATCATAACAATGAACCATATAATGCTATTATTATGTAGTTTTTATATTGATTTATATTCTATAAGTTTGATTTCTTTTTCTAAGGTTTTAAATGGAATGAGCATTGGTATATGTTTAGTAACTTCATTAAAACTCTTATTTTATTCACCTATTTGTACATGTATTCTTTGATGTATTAATTTCTTATGTATTTGTTGTAATTTTGCTTTAGATTCGGTAGTCATATATCTTAGATGGATGTCTACTATTTCTTTAATCTATGAATATGCTAAAAGGTTGATGTGTTTATTAGATTTGATATAAGCAAAAAGAAAGAAGAGGAAATTAGTAATGAGTTTATATTTTATCCTTGTAAGGAATATGTCTATGTTAAGATGCTTAATCCAATAAGGATAACAACGTATCTTTTTTGCAATGGTATTGATCAAGGGTATAAACAATGGATATAACATTGGAAAGGTGAGTTGTCTAGTTTGTCTCGTATCTATAGAGGTAAGAAAGCTTACAAAGGTGATGACATAGATATGGAAGTAGATGATCAGTTAAAGGATATAGTTCATAATGTTGAAGATAATTTCACTGAGAGTGATTATATATCTTTTATAAATTATGGATTGATGCAAAGAAGCCTTTATATCTAGGATGCACAAATTTACATGGTTATCTATTGTGTTGAGATTTTTAACTTGAAAGCAATAAATGGTTAGAGTGAGAAAAGTTTAAATGCATTGTTGTAACTATTGAATAAAATGCATTTTAAAGGTAATGAGCTAACATATCATACCTATGAGGCCAAAAAAGTCCCTAGTGGGTATGGAGTGCAAGAAAATATATACTTACCCTAATGATTATATATTGTACTAAAATGAGAATAGAGCTTTAGAGGAATGTCTAAAATGTAAAGCATTATATTATAATTTGAGGAAGAATAATGATATCAACAATAAAAGCCCCTAACTATGGTGTTATGGTATCTTCCAATAATATCAAGATTTAAATGAATAAATGCTAGGAATTTAACATGGCATATGGATTGGAAACTATCCAATGACAAGTTTTGGCATTCAGTTGATTTCTTTTAATGGTGGATAGTTGATACATTATTTCTTACATTTAATAGTGAGCCATGAAACCTTTGGTTTGCATTTTTCATTAATAGAATGAATCTTCATGGTAACATGAGTAGCAAACATAACACATTGCCTATTATGTTAATGATCTACAATCTATCTTCTCGACTGTGCATAAAGCGCAAGTACATGATATTATCCTTGTTAATTTCAAGGCTAAAATAATTAGAAAATGAAAAAGATATCTTTTTAATACCACTTATTGAAGACTTAAAGATGATATAGGAAAAAGGTGTCTAATTTTTTGTGCATATTATTAGGAGTCTTTTCATTTTGTACATCATGCTTTTTTGTACAATCAATAATTTTTTAGCTTATGGCAACTAATGTAGCTATTACATTAAAAGGCATAGAGCATGCTTTATTTCCTAAAAATAGTACTTATTCTTCTCAATTTAAGCATGATAAGAAAATGGCATATTTTAGTATATCTTTAAGCATGACAGGAAAGTGGTGTAATTGAATTTTTAAAGTATTACTTATTTTATTACTGACAACTAAATAATGTCTTTGATTTATTAATTATGTCTGATTTTTTTATTTTAGGTTTATGAATAGGTTAAAAATATTAATATCATTTTTAGAAAAGCCTACAAGTGGGGATACTTCATGGAAGAAAAGGTTTATATTCTTAGATCTTCCATATTGGAAAAAGTTGTTTATAAGACACAACATAATATTATGCACGTGGAGAAAAATATTTGTCATAGTTTAATTGGAGCACTATTGAACATATTGGGGAAGACTAAGGATGAAGCTAAAGCTAGTTTGAACTTGGTTAAAATATTCATTTAAAGAGAGCTAGCAACAAAAAGAATAAGTTAACATATATTTATTTTGCCAGCTCATTACATTTTGTCTTGAAAGGAAAAGATGAGTTTCTATAAATGCTTACATGATGTTAAAGTGCCATAAGAATATTCTTCAAGCATCAAAAGCTTGGTTTAAATGAAAGACTTGAAGCTATTAGATTGAATCTCATGATTGCTATATTCTAATGTAGCCACTATAACCAGTGGCCATTTGATCAATCTTATTTATACATGTTAGATAAGCTATCATTAAACTTTATTTTTACTTTAGTGCAATAAGGAGTAAGATAGTTGACCCTAAGAAGTTAAACACTTACAAAGGTAAATTATGGTTATACTATATTTATTGGAGATGTATTTCCTATCTTCATTATTTAATATCATGGTGTATCTAATTATCCATTTGGTAAGAAAGATAAAATTATGCTAGCCAATTTGCTTGAAGTGAATGTACCCTTTTGAGTGATGAATGAAAATCCTAAATAGTTATGTAAAGAATAGACATCAATTGGAAGGATGTATAATCGAAAGCTATATTGTTAAGGAAGTGGTGGAGTTCTGTAATGACTATCTATTAAATATGGATAGTATCGAACTTTTAAATTCTTATCGTAAAGGTAAAATTATAGGTAAGGGCACATTAAGTACTCAAGTGGTAAGCATAAGATGTAAAGTGTGTATATAGGCTAATCTTTACATCATGCATAATATTAATGAAGTTTAGCTTTATATGGATGAGTATATGACCTTTTAAGGGGATAATATCATATAAGAAATGAGCAATGGATTTAAGCTAAACATAATTAATTATTCTTCAATTAGTTTGAGAGCCAAGTTTGTTATTAGATAACAAAAAAACCACCAAATGTTTTTTTGTAGGATCATTATATAGCTATTGCTTAGGCCATGCATGAAAGTTATCTCTCATTATGGATGTGACATTAATGAGTATTCTTTCTATACAAAAGGAGAGAATAACAAAAGCATTAAAATAATAAGATTACTTTGGTGGCTTAGACTATGTATATAAGTAGTTTCATAGATAAGAACCCTATCAATGCCATATGTCATATTATTGGGTCAATAAAGACATCTGGGAGTTTAACTATATTATGTTTAGAAATCATGTGTTTTGATGTAAATAGCTTAAAAATAAGAACAATATTTAGGTTACTGAATTAGGATTCACACTTATGAATCTTAATAAGGAAGGTCACAAGGAGGAGTCATTTATAATGATATTTCAAGAAAAATAAGTATTCTGTATCATAGACCCATTTGATCATAAGTGACGTATAGCTCTATTAAGGAAGAAACAAATTGTTAGATATTGAGGAGACTCCTTCTTTCTCTACAAGAATACCTTCAATGGATGATAAAGGTAATATGGAGGAGTTTTACCTACGAAATGATCATGTTGAAGAGATATGTTGAAGATCCTCCTAGGCATGTTAGAAAAAAATTAAAGGTAATTATGTTCATCATTTCTCATGCCCATATTGTATGAATAATATGTAGCATTCTTGAATTATTAAATAATTTCCAATATATGTTTATAATAAGTAGCATTTTGTAATAATATTGTGGATGGATTTTGTAATTAGGTTTAGATATAACTCTAAGTGTAATAAGGTATAGGTAAATACAACTAAAAAAACACTAAATAAATTTGATCATAATAAAAAATCATTGTCTTTATTGACATATTACATTGGTTTTTTTAACAGAAATGACATTATATGCAAAATTTCTATTAATGATGAATATCAATTTTCAATGGCAATTCTTAAATTGATGTTGTAGTTTGTATCCTATGTTTGTTGATTATAATTTATTACATTAGTTATACAATGATGTCTAATATGAATGATTATTCAATATCTAAGAACTAAAGATGTCAATTTTCATGCATGATAATTGACATTGTTACTTATATTCCAGATCAATTTTGAAACTGATGTTGAATATATTGAATTTACAACAATGCTCTTATACATATAAGATAGGAATCAATATCGAAACCTAAAAGCAGTCAACTTTAAAAGGCAAATGTAAAGTAGTGTAGCAAAGTCTATCATCTTTGCAAGGCTTTGTATGGTTTTGAATAAGCTTCCTAACCCTAGTTTGGAAAATTTAATTCTATCATTGGACATTTTAGGTTCTCATTTAATTCTCATGATTCTAGTCTCTTCATCCAAAGTACTATATTATTGCTCCTTTATGTTAACAACATGATTAATATTAGTGATAACTTGATTGGCATAAGTAATCTTAAAGCATACTTAAGCCACAATTTTGAAATGAAGGATTTTTTCCTTCTTAGTTACTTTTTAGGTTTTGAAGTTCTTTTCTTTACTAATGGTCTTTTTTTTTTATCACTAGCTAAGTATGCCTTCTTAGTTACTTTTGCCTTCTTAGTTTATTAACGTACGCATCACTATGCATCAAAATTAGATTATTATCGATTTATTGAAAATAATGCAATATAATGAAATAAACCAAGTTGTACCCTAGTGATCCTTTGAATTATCTTTTCTCAATTAACTTATTAACAATATTTACATAATTATTTAAGTTATTTATGAGTTAAAAATAGAAAAAATAAATGCAAATAAAAATTAAACAGGATGGAGGTAGAATGCTAATAGAATGCAAATAATATGTAGAACAAAAGATGCAAAAGATAGAATACAAGAGGAACACAAAATCAAAATTGGGGGGTTTTAATTCAAAACTGAAATAATTGTATTAAGCCAAAATGAAACACAAACTAAATAGCAAGAAAGAGAATCAATATAATGAAGCAGTCAATCCAAGGATTTGATAACTCTTAACATAGATTAATCATAGATTATAAAGAATTGACTATTTTAATTAATTTCTCAACCTTGAATTACTTAGAACTCGTACAATAATTCATAAATCTCATACTAATTAACTATCTAGGATTTCATTAATTAAGATTAACTAAATTAAGCAATTACTATAATCCTTCAGAAGCTAGTTTGAAATTGATTTAAAGATAAAATTCGATTGAATTGATGAATTAAATTAAAAATCTCCAATTTAATCTCTTAACCCTTTACCCTTATGTGTAAAATAGTGATTAACCAACCATAATTCAACATCAAAATAGCAAAATATTAAAATTCATAAGAATAAATATCAATTATATCAAATTAACATTCAACACATTCAAATTCAAAGTAATTAGCATAAACAATTAGGGAAAGAGGAAAATCAATTAGAAGAAGTCAACATTATAGATTAAGATCTCATAATTTAGTAAAAAACTTCAAAATCTTTGTATTAACTTCAAGTATTTAACCCTTCATTGAAGTATTTAACCCTTCATTGATGAAGAATAAAAACTAGAAGAAGAAGAAGAAGAGCTATTTGCTGAATCGTGTGTAAAGTCTAAAATTCTCTTTGTGTTCTTGCCTCTAATTTGAATTGATAACTTTAAAACCCCTATTGGACTTAAATTTTATGCCTCTTAGGGTCACAAGAAAGGGCTTTGCTAATTTTTAGAAGCATAGACCTTATTTTTACAAGGTAATAAACTTTAAAAGTTGCATCAATGAATTCTCATAAGTTTGATTTCCATGCAATACAAGACTACTAAAATAATGTAATTTCATTAAACTACAAATATAAAAATTATAGCCTTAGGTCTTAGGAAGACTTGGGCATTGGTTTCATTTTAATTAGATCTCTATAGCTTCAAATATGGCCTTAAAAATCGAAGCTAGCTTAGCCATGATAGAAATAAAGCTTTAAATTCTTGACTAAATGTGACCTTCAAGGGGCCAAACTAGGCTTTAACCAAGACATCAAAGGGCTTTCTTTAAGCTTTCTAATGATAAAAAGATCACTCGAATCCAACATTCAAAGCTTAAGATATAGCTAAAAATATAGAATAATATAAAAATTCAACATTAATTAAATAATTTCAATTCAATGAAAAGCTAATCCCAAATTATAAAACAAGATCAATTTTATGAAATTAAGTAAATGTAACACATTAAAAAATATAAAAGAAGAGGAAATAATATAGATAAATCTTGCAGATCATTTACACCTATGAATGGGATTGTGTTTGATAATCCTACTCTTTATCAACAATTGGTAGGCAACTTGATTTATCTTACTATTACTTGATTGGGGATTTTATTTGTTGTTCATTCAATCAGCTTGTTTATATTAACTTCACGTTCTACTCACTATGCTACTATTTTTTGTATCATTTGCTTTGCAAAAGGAACTTTGTTTCATGGACTTTATTACTTTACCAATTCCTCTTTGGTTTTATAAGCTTATTCAAATATTGATAAAGGTGGAGGGCCCACTGATCACTGCTCCACTATTGGTTATTGTATTTTTCTTGGTGATTCTTTTATTTCATGTTGAAATAATGAACAAACATTGATTGCTTGTTCTAGTATTGAAGTTGAGTATCAGGCTTTGGCTGATACCATTTCCAAAGTACTTTGGATATGTTGGCTACTTAATGACTTAAGCACTACTCTCTATTGTGATAACTAGAGTGCTATTTAAATTGCTTACAATTATATTTTTCATGAACACACTAAGTACATTGAAATTGACTATCACTTTATTTGACAACATGTCACTTATGATCCTCTTCACCTTGTCTCTATTAACACTTTTTATCAACCTACTAGCATATTCACCAAACCTTATCACCCTAGTCATTTTATTACCCTAGTTTCCAAACTTAAGTTAGTTTTTTTCTACATCTACTTAAGTTTGAGAGGGCGATGTGAGTGATTTATGAATTATTTAATATTGGTGATTATGGTGATTTAATTTGATTAGTGATTTATGGTGATTATGATGATTTAATTTGTACATAATCAGGGATAAATGTAATTTTAGATATTTTCCTTTCTTAGACACCTTTTGTATAAATAGGCTTACCTTTAAGACTGATTGAACATAATGAAACAATACATTTAGATAATTTTTCTCTCTATTACTTCTCTATTCCTTAATTCTAACACAAATGAAGCGAAAAAATGATTACGTGTTTAAAAGGACAAATCATGAAAGAAGAAAAGAAAATTGTCATGGAAAACAATGAAGGTGAGTTGGGAGAAATACCTAGCTTGGATGAAGATTTGGAAAAGCTAGTAAGTCAAAGTTGGATTGATTTAACTAATTAACTTGAGTGGTTGAACTAAATTATATATTTATTAAGTTTGTGTATAAGTATGTATAAAAATAAATATTAAAATGTAAAACATATTAAATTTTTTTGGATACACACATAACTATTTTTTAAAATTTTTTATTAAAAATAATGATATATAATGCATGTGTTTAATTGATTAAACTAGTACTTGAATCATACAATATATATAATATAGTGTTATTTATACATAAGTAATTGTAGGAGATAAATATTGAATTATTTCATGTATTTTTTTAGTTTATAGTATAAATAATAAATATATGAAAAAGTAATATATATGAATAATAATAAAAATTATTATATCTAAAAAATAAATAACTAATAGTTTAACATCTTTGTAATAATTATGTGAAATTCTAAAACATAATAATTTTTATGTATATTTCATATTATATAATTATAAACAAAAGGATTGTTTGGCATAATGGTAATGCCAATGGTATTGGTAGATTTGATTTGATATGACTTCAATTCCTTTTGCAAACAAGACTTAAAATTATTTTATCTAACACGTAGCCCAATTTCTACCTGGCTTGCTAGCTTGTGCCAAATTTCAAAATATTTAATTGCTCATTCATGTTTAAGATTTAACTTAACTTATTTAACGTTCTAGGTACAAAGGCGAAACTACCTTATAGCTTGGGGTGTCAAGGTCCCTTCTCGACCCCCCCAAGCTATAAGGTTTGTTCACACGCTTATATATATATTGTGTATTTTGTCTCTCCCTAAATTTTCATGTTGCATCCCTAAATAAAATTTTGAATCAAATTTTGTCTCTTGAATTGATAGTGTTGATTATTAATTATTTATATTATGTCATGTTTTTTCATGTTCATTACTCTTTTAAAAAATTCTCACATTGAACTACAAGTAAAAACTTTTTTTTAACATCTATTAACTTATAACAATAATTTTAAAATAATGTTTAACTTGATATATCATTGAAAACATGAAAATCATGATTAAGGGTCTTGTTATATATGAATCTTGAATTGAATATATATTAAATATTATCTTTTTTATACATTATATATGTATGTCAAATCAAATCTATTCTCATTTTCTTGAATTATGTGTATTCATACTTTACAATTTTATGTGAAGTATTCCAAATTTTTACTATTACATTCATCATAATTTATCTTTCTTACATTTTATTTTTTAGTAAGAAGTTTTAATAATACCTATTTTTATGGTAGAAAAAAGTCATGATTCACTTTAAATCTATGATTTCCATTTTACTTTTTGTCCATACAATCATTTAAACTAATTTTATGTAGTATATAATATTTATCTATTTCAAGATATTTAATTTGTTAGTGTATAAAGATTTAAAATTTATTAAAATCAATATTGTTAATTTATGTAATAATATTCCACCTTGACTCAAGTTTCGATCCAACTAGGTGAACTAGCCCAACTAGCTAGCTCTCACAACAATGGGAGGAGTGGATTTATATTGGAGCTTAATTTATTTCTAAACTAATTTTTTTCATTTTGTGTTAATATTTAACAAAGATCACTTATGTCATAACAAATCATTGAAATGTCTATGTGAAACTAAAGGCCATGCATTATTGCTTGTTCTATTTTGGAAATCCCTCTTGGTTGCAAAGTTTAAGTACATTGTTACTGATTGAGTTAAATGCCTTAATGTAACCTTTTTTATTTTTTTATTACTCAGTTAACAGAAAGGATACAAGTAAGTTAGGCTAATTATAATCTTAATAATTATTGTGAGATAAAGTGCCATCTAGAATCATTATTTACTCAACTACCAAACCTAATATATTTACTATATTTCCGTTAAAGATAATTTCAGTTTTGGATAGAAAAACAATTGCATGGTATCAAACTATGAAGCAAATATGCTAATTTCTAATCTAAGATTTTGGTGTGTAGAAGTAATCACTAATGTGATTTTATAAGACAACAGAGGGGCCTCATTGCATTTGTAGCCATGGAATTTGAAGCATAACTCTCAGAGCAACAATTGCAAAATGGAACTTCCCCACTTTTACTGAGTAACAATATTTTCTAGGAAATTTGAATTGATTATCCAAAATTATTACTAATTCACAGGTCCATCTTTTGCTAAATTTGATTTTATTGATTTGCAGAAAAATACGATTGCCCTTGCTAGTGAAAATTCACATTTCTTTTAGTAAAATAGACAAATTTTGTATGTCAAAGGCAAGGTTTGCAGTAAGCTCCACTGAGTTACTTAGTAAATTCAGGCTTTCTGAGATAATATACTCTTGGGTCCCGAAGTTAACAAGTTGAATTACTTTAGAAATACTTGGTTTAGATCGAGAATGTAGAATTTCATTTTGTATGAACCAAATAGTGTAGAAAATTACTACAATTCGGCATAAAACTTAAATCTTAAATTCAGGCTCAGAATTAGTTTGTTGAATGATAGATTGTAACAAAGACTTAGTTTGTTGAATGATAGATTGAAACCAAGACTTCAATATTTTGAACATGTGGTTCCTCAATTTTAGGATTTAGAGTAGATCCAAAGCATGGTTTTAAATTGTAGTTGCAGTCGCGGTTGCGATATCGCATGATGCAGAAAAAAGCAAAAAAATACAACTGTCGCAGAGCGTAATTGCAAAAAAATACGGACGCGGTGTGGTCCGCAACCGTAATATTGCGAGCGATATTGCGGTTGCAGACCATTTTTTAAAACCCTGATCCAAAGCATACAACTTTTGAGAATTAACAAGTTAGGAATAAATGCATATATGATTCCTCATGATTTCCACAAATGGCATAACAAGAATCAAAAAGGATATTTCATTGCCTTAATAGTTGTCTCAAAGGCAAAACCTCATTGCATAACTTCCATGAGAAAAGAATGGCAAAAATATCAATATACCATTTTTTTATAAATTTATTTCCATTTTACCGTGTTTTGTAAACTTATTACCAAAATACGCAGGGCGCCATTCAAAATGACGTCCGCGGCATGGCAAGGCGCCATACGGTGTGGTGCCTTTGCACTCAAACCGCATGTGGGAGGCGCCATATTGAATGGCATCCCATGGCTGAAGGCGCATCCAACTTGGCGCCATTGTGAATTGCTGAACTTTGGAGGTGCCATTCAAGATGGTGCCATTGGGTTTAATATTTTGGGAGGCGCCAAATGCAATGGCGCCTCCTACTTTATATATACCCTAACCCTCCGCTCTTCGCCCTTCACTCTTCGCACTTCTCCCTTCGCCGTTTGCCCTTCACTCTTCGCACCTCTCCCTTCGCCGTTTGAAGCTCTTCCTATTTCTCATTTTCCCACCCACAAATCTTCATACTTTCTTACTTCTGTGCATTACATCCGGCAACATTTTCTTCGTTGGCTTTCATTAACAACAGATCTGCTCTTCTTTCCTTGCTCTTCCTTCTTTTTAGTGGTTAGTATTTTTATAATTTCTGCATTTATATTATAATTTTTATTAGTTATTAGAAGAATATACTTTACAGTGATAGAGAAAATTTTATTTTATGTTGATTATTATGATTTATGATGTGAAATTATGATCTAGGATTTAGAAAAAATTTGTAAAAGTTTATATGAACTGTGATAGTTTATGATTTTAAAAGAAGAACAAAAGGGATAAAGAAAAATATCCTAGAATGAAATTTACGATTTAGGTAAAAATTATGTTTAGAAATTTTTTAAATATAAAATTTTTTAGGATATAGGATATGATAACAATAAGATTATTTTTATTTTATGTTGATTATTATGAGAATATATTGTCCTATTGATCAATATTTTTATATTAATTTTGAAGTAATATATGTCGAAATAAATAAATATCAATTGAGAGAATTTTATAAAGACTTGATATCTTATGTATTGTTTCTCTTTATTTTATCTTTTTTATTGTACATTTTTTTTTATTCTTTTTGGTTAACTCATGGTATTTAAACCATATACACTAATATTTTTTAACAGTAAGATATATCAATTTTTTTATTATAAATGTATTTTATATAAATTATATATTTCATTTAATTAATTAATTTATTATACATTCTATTTTTTATTACTTTATACCTTACGTATTATTTATTTCTTATTTACTGTATTGTATTCTTTTTATATCTACTTGTATTATTTATTGTTTAAATATCAACATCATTAATTAATATAAATATAATAATTTATAAATTTTTTTAGCTTATTTTAATATTTTAAATAAATTAAAGCTTTAATATACATTTTATTAAAAAAATAATTAATTTCATATTATATTTTTTTAAAAAAATACTTAGTAATTAAATTAAATTTTATTTATATAAATTTTTTCATTTTTTTGTTCATAATAATTTTTAAATATTATATTTTAAATTTAAAATATATCAACTAAGATTTCTCCAAGGGTCCACAGTTCATAAATTATTTTTTCTTCATTTCATCTACTTTGTTTAATGTTTTCTTCTTTCATTTTTCAATCATTCTATTAAAAGTTCAAATGTAATATATTGAATAATATAAATATAATGTAATTTATTTTATTTTTAACATAAAATTATATTTAATAATCAAATATATTATTTAATAAAATTAATTGATTATATATTTTATTTTTTAACACTTATTACTTTACCTTTCACATAACATTTCTTCTTTTTTAATTTATTTTATTATAATTTTTTTATATTTACTCATATTATTTATGGTTTAAATATTAGGATAATTACATAATATTTACATAATATAACATATTTTATTTTTCTCTTAAAATAATTTAAAAAAATTAATGTTATGGAAAGCATTAATTGAACTAATTATTTATATATTCCAATTTTAACAAAAGTATTTAAGAATAAAAATTAATTCTCTTTTAAAATTTATTAATATTTTCTTGATATAAAATTTTAAGCGCTATATTTAAAATTAAATACACATCAATAAAATTTTATCTATATTATTATTTTTGTTCCTTTTATATATTGTCTTATAAAATATATTTAATTTAGCATGATTTTTGCATAATTTTTTTAATGATACAATAATATCTAACAATTTTTACTTAGAGATGAGAGTTATTAAATTATATAACAATTTTTACTTTCATGCAGAGACTCTTTTCTGTTTGCTGGTCCTAATACTTATTGGTTAGTATTTTTATAAATTTTGTACTTATATTATAAATTTTATTAGTTATTATGAAAATATCTTTTATAGTGGTAGAGAAATTTGTTTAGAATATTATGATATAAATAATATGAGTATTTTTATTTTATATTGATTATTATGATTTATGATGTAAAATTATGATTTAAGATGTGAAATTATGATTTATGAAAAATTTATAGAAATTTATATGTACTGTGAAAGGTTATACTATTAAAAGAAGAACAAACGAGATAAAGAAAGGTGTCCTAAAATAGGATTTAGGACTTAGGTGAAAATTATATTTAGAAAATTTTTTCATGTGAAATTTTAATATATGATAAGAGAAGTAATAAAAATAAAATTTTAGGATATATGGATGTAAACAGAAGCTTTAAAAATTAAGATAATATTATTGAAAATATGAATTTTTTTCTATTTAAATAGTAGATATTAAAAATGCAAGAATCATAAATGTAGCGAAAAAATTATATTATACATAAGTTTATTCTGAAAGTATTAAAATATATAAAAAGGTACTGTAATATAAGTATTAGACGAACTCAGCGTATGTAAAAAAGAATTCATGATTCTAATCATAAAAATATACAAACAGTAATGTGTAAATATTTTTGGTTGCTATTTAGTAATAGGTGTGAATGGAGAAAATTATCATGAAAATAATAAATGTAGTGTAATGAAACAATTAATCAATTTAATAAGTATAATTTGTGCCCAATAAAAAAAATGACAATTGGAAAAAATAAATTAAAATATAAATAAGATTATATAGCTAAAAATTATATTAATTTTAAAAAGAAATAACATTTATTTGGCTGGAAAAAATTATCATGTTATATGATATGTTTGTTATATATGAAAAATTATTTTGCAATGTTAAATGTATTGTATTAAAAAGAGTTAATCAATTTAATAATAATTCTAAAACAAGCAATTTGGACTTGAACATAATATAGTTATCAAATAAAAGTAAATTATGTTGCCATAATTGATAATTTAATCATGATGGAAAAAAATATACACGAGCAATCATATTTAAAAATTAAGTTTTTTTCAATTGTGTTCAAGTAAGTCAAAATTGAAATTATTGTTTCAAATATAAATTTATTTTTTTGTATTAATTTATTTACATTACATTAGAAAATATGCAAAAAAAGAAGAATCAGAATTAATTTATTTATATCACACTTGCAAATGAACATTAAAAATTTATGAAGTATGAAAAACTATGAATGAGTATAAAAATAGTAATATTTATGTTGGAAAAAAATGTGAGCCTGTAAAGGTCAAAATGGGTTTGGCTTGTGCGGGTAAATTATTATGTACTATTAAATATATACCTTACAAAAATAGTAGTACATATCGTTCATTTTTACTTATAATATTAAATATTAGTTCAATCGTTTATAAATACAAAAATTGAATATGATAATATGTGTCAGTTGTGAGGGTGCAGTGAATGTTTTGCAGTTAAAAGTAACAAGATGAAGAAAAGTTTAATTTCTTTTGTATATTCAAATGGTACAATGATTGAGGGATCAATAGGGGTAATGTATGATGGACTTCCCCCAAAGGTAGTGAAATTAAGAGGATGCAGCACTATGGACGTTTTGCGAGAGAAAATTCATGCTCGACTGAAGCTTGGCCAAAATCAAGCTGTTGAGAGAATTATTTATAGGTTTCCACAACATCAAATAGAGGCTCAATATATGGCATATGAATTGGACGACGATGCAGACTTGGCATGTGCCATAGCAAGTTATGAATAACATCCGACGATGACAGCAATGGAATTGTATATGGAGGTGATCACATCCGAACTGCACGCTGCCAACCTTGATTCACAAGAGAGAGTCCCAATAATTAGACCACCCGTAGATCCAGCGGGTCATGTCAGCACTAGTTGTTCGATAGTACGGGAAGGCCCTTCTTACACCAATTGAATTAAGTTCCATATTTCTGATAGTTATACTTCTGTATTGGACTCATCTATTGCAGGTGTTTTCCTGAAAAATGTATCACATACTATGATGGGTTCAATAAGTGCCTTACCGGCCGTAGAGGAAGAATCCACTGATCCTATAATCATGGATGCCCACCTTAAGTTTGGTTTTGAAGACAATGAGACGTCTTCCAGTAGCGGTGATGATTGTGACACTGATGATGAAGAACGTGCAACTACACATGATGACAGTGTTGCAGCTCGGTGTGTGAGGAATGACAATGCTCCACAGACATCATGTGGTATCCTTCAAACTGCTGTCTTCTCTTACATTGATTAGGATGCCGTAAGGAATGCTAATGAATTTCCAAAAATAATGAAACCAAGCTATGACTACGGCACGGAGGACTTACATATTGGACAAGAGTTTGATTGCAAGGAGGCATTGATTGCTGCAACCAAGCATTACTATATCAGAAGGCACCATAGTTATTACGTGGAGGAATCAGATATTAGAAGATTGAGTGTGAAGTGTGATAATTATGGGGATGAATGCAAATTCCTCCTTAGAGCGACCAATCTGAAGAATTCTAATATTTGGACAATAACTAGATTTTTAAGGCCTCACACATGTGTTAATGCCAGTTTAACACAAGATCACAAGTCTTTTGACTCCGAGTATATCAGTTCCTTGATACTGGAGATGATTAAAGTGAAGCAAGATGTCCCAATCTCACTTATACAAGAGAGGGTGGAAGGCATGTATGGGTATAAGATTTCGTACAGGAAAGCATGGAAGGCAAAACAGAAGGCAATTGTCAAGGTGTATGGAGATTGGGATAAATCATATGAAGTGCTACCCAAATGGTTGGACATTTTAGGTTATTGTGACCAAGTTCTGTTCAAATTGGAGTCAGAAGAATTTGTCACAGTTTACAATCGTGTTGATCCACAAAAACACGTTTTCAACCGAGTTTTCTGGGCTTTCAAGCCATGTATTGCCGCATTTCCTTACTGCAAGCAATTCATATAAGTTGATAGAACGTTTCTGTATGGCAAGTACAGAGGTGTGCTATTAATTGTTGCAACCTAGGGCGATAACAAATGTCCCATACCTCTTGCCTTTGTCATTGTTGAAAAGGAGAACTATGAAAACTGGAGTTGATTTTTGGCATTATTACGGGTAAATGTTACGAACCAGCAAGGAATTTGCTTCATATTAGATCGACACCGAGCTATAAAAGATACTGTAGTCAACGAAGGTCTAGGATGACAGCCTCCTCATGCTTTTCATCAGTACTGTATCAGACATATTGCCAGCAACGTTCGCAAGAAATGTAGGGATGATAATGTCAAGAAAGCTGTCCTTAAGATTGGTACATCTTATATCACAACTTTTCTGTTAAACTTTTCATCTGTAAATTTTTCTATCTGGTAGTTCAACTCGGCTAAACTATTTATCTCCTTGTGTTCAGCCTATGAGCCAAATCGAGAACAGGTCATGGAGAGATTGGACAACTTAAGCAAAGTCAATGAGGAGATCCACAAGAAGTTGACTGCTATTCCGATGGAGAAGTGGACACTTGCTTATGATGAAGGAAGAAGATATGGTCACATGACAACTAATATAGTAGAGTGCATTAATGGCCTCTTCAAATGATGTAGGAAGCTACCAATCACAGGCCTTGTCCAACAAACATATTATAGATGTGTCAAGTACTTTGTGGAAGGGGTAAAAGAAGCATATGCTGAACTACAACAAGGTCACATATACGCAAGCAAATTCAGACAAGAGCTTGCGACTATCCAGTTACGTGCTTCTTCTTACCACGTTCGTGCGTATAATAGACAAGGAACTAGGTTTGAAGTGGTAGAGGGCCTTAATATGGCCAGGGGATCATGTGGAAAGGTCGTCTAAGTGCTATTAGATAAAGGCCAATATGAGTGTGGACAATTCCAAGCATATAGGTATCCTTGCTCTCATATTATTGCTGCTTGTACCTCAGTCAACATATCGTGGAAACCATATGTCGATCCTATATACAGACTTGACACCCTACTTAATTACTACAAATCTGAGTGGTGATCGATCGAGGAGTGGTTGCAATGGAATAACTTACCACCATTTCCTATCCTGGTTCCAAATTATGGAAGATTGTGTGAAAAGAGATGATCGAAGTCAACACGGATCAGGAATGAGATGGATTGGCCTTAAGAGAGTGGTATCAGGAAAAAGTGCGATCTTTGTAAGATGGAAGGTCATAATCATTGGCATTGCCCACTTCTCCATGGAGATGAAGGCCCTTCTTCACCTTAATTTTTATTTTTACTTTTGCAAATATGTTACGAAGCATGTTAATCAATGTCACAAGTGTAATGCTCGGATGATGTGATTTGTTTGATTATTGTGAAATTGTATACAATTATAGATATATATGTGACCCCATTACTAGTAATGTTAACAAATTACTTCAATCTTCAAAGTTTAATAAATTCTTGTGTGGATCTTTGTAGATAAATTGCACACATATGTTATATTAGTGTGTTTTTAAATTTCAGCCTAATGCAATTCAGTTCATGGTAGATGGCATCCATATCCCGATGCGTCGATCCAAGACCACGAGATCCTTCACTTCTGACGGCTCAAGATTCACACATATCCCAGTCGATTTGGGCAGGCCATGTATGCAAATAGTTAGATCTTAAATTTGGTTATACTTTTCCATATTGTTAGATGCAATACTTTTTTTTTCAGTTTGACCGTGTGCTAAGGATTCGACGGGCTCATCACTACCATCACCAGCACCCGCCGGAGTTGATTGTCCCCTTGTTACGAGAGGTAGATTTTTACGGCCTGGCGATGTGCGAATTTGTTCAGATTAACTATCAGTTGATAAATACTTTTATAGAGTGGTGGAGGTTGGAGACACACACTTTTCATATGCCGGATGGGGAGACCACTATTACATTGCAGGATGTTGCTTTTCAGCTCGGCCTACCCATTGATGGTCGAGCAGTGATGGGCCTTATTGTGTGGGGATGAGGAGCCCTGATAGAGGAGTATCTGGGATTGAAGTTACAGGTGGACGAGAATGTGATCACAGGGGGCGATTGAGGATGAGTTAGTTGGAGAGGCATTTCACTCATCTTCCAGATGATGCGGATGAGGTGACAGTGCAGAGATTCACCCGTGCCTACATTTTACGTCTCATTGATGGGATATTATTTCTCGACCACTCCAGCACGTATGTCCACCTCATGCACTTACCTTTGCTCGGAGACTTCCATGAGGCTGGGACGTATAGTTGGGGATTTGCTTGCCTGGCCTATCTATACAGAGAGCTCTGTAAGGCCACTGCTCCAGATTATAAGGAAATAGGAGGGTGTTGCCTACTACTACAGCTTTGGGCATGGGATAGATTTTTCACTATTGCCCCCGTGATCACTGTTCCAGACATACCAGAGGGGGATGCAGGGATTGGCCCCCTAGCCTGCAGGTTAGAAAATTTTTTAAATTACACTTGTAATTAAGTTGACTTCTAAGTTGTTTAACTTAGTTATTGTACTTAGTAGGTGGCAATATCAAAAGACATTCTAGGATAGTCCGGCACACAGCCTGCCATATTATAGATACGTGCTGGACCGTCTTCGACTCGATCAGGTATGAAGGGGATAATGTATATTTTTATTTCATTCCTTTATCCATTTCAGTGTTGCATTTAAATGACAACATAAATGTGTAATTTCAGATCACCTGGATCCCGTACACTGAGGTGGTCACTGCGTCACTTCCTCAGTACTGTTTTGACGGGAGTGACATTTGGACAGCAGTGATGCCACTCATACACCTCCAGATTGTCGAGTGGCACCAGCCAGATAGGGTTTTACGGCAGTTTGGACTTCACCATCCTATTCCTGAGCCACCAAAGCAGATGGCGGAGGTCCATTGCCTTCACTTATTCGGTTGGTATGATAAGGAATGGCACATCCGACATCAGCCGTACATTGCACGATGGGATATCTGGCAAGACTTGTGTGCTATCACCGAGCCGATCACATGACTAGTCCTAGGTCCACGGTCCGAATACATGGCATGGTACAGATGGGTTACTAGGCAATTTATTACACCCATTGGAGGAGCACTAGACTTAGTAGTAATACTGCATGCTAGTTAACTGTGTCTAATTTTCTTCCTGTGCATTAGTATTGTAACTAACTTTAATGTCAAAAATTTGCACAAATTGATGAGGTGTCCACACTACACGACTTCACTACACCTGAGGGGCAGTCTAGGTTTACCTTCAATGCTCTTAGATCAGCGACGGACTCCATCCTTCATGCCATTTAGGAGGTTGACCATGTCATTATTGACTCATATGTGGAGACAACTCCTCATGCCCATCATATCCCTGACCCTGCGGAGGGTGACCATGATCAGCCTTGTACTCGTCGACGTTGTCGCATTGGTCCACGACTTACGTTGTAGGCTGATGTTCCGTCCACTTCGATAGTGCACCAAACTCCATCATCGACTGCCCAGGAAACCATGATGATGATGCTAGATATGACTGCCTCATCTCATATGTACCTTACTGTACTAGATGTTGCTTCATTCTCCACCATGTTCCCGGCTGCACTATATGCTCCGTCATCATCCTAGATGTACCAGTTCACTTCTGGTGTTCCATCCTCATTTCAAGCATTTCCACATATACCGGGAGTTTCATCTTCATTCCATGTCTTTCCTTCTGGTGAAGCTGGTCCATCACAACCATATCGTCCGACATTTGATCTACATACTCAGGATCAAGGATCAGCAGTTGGTGGCATGATGACAGATAACTCAATACTTGCAAATAGAGGTAGAGGTAGAGGCAAAGCGGGAGCCAGAGATAGAGGCAGAGCGGGAATTGTAGGTAGAGGAGGCACAGACACCGGATATGTGACTCCCAAGCCTGCGCAGAGGGCTAGTAGATATGGTAGCCACATTATCGATCCTGGATGTGGGACTGGATATCATTTACGTAGACATTAGCTTTCTTTTTCATGTTTATTGTATATTTATGCACATTTATCTTATTACTTTATTGCCAAACATCAAAATTTAAGATGGTTTTGATTATTACAATATTTTTATATTCTTGCGTAGGTACTTACATCAATTTTAATTACCAAATTTTCTCACAAATACACAATCAATTGAATTATCATATAACGCATCAAATATATGCAATTATTTCTAATAACATCTTCCTAACTAGAATTTTATTCTCTCCGCTCGTATTTTATTTTCAAAACTTTATTTATTTTAAATTATTAAGTAACATAAATTAATTACAAATTTTTTACAACAATGTGTGTTTACTTTTTCTAATGATAAGAATTATTCTATGTTCCACATCTCTTTACAAAATATTTTATCATTGTGATGAAATAAAAAGGAATTAATTCATGTTATAATTTTAATTTCATTATAAAATGAAAAGATTATTGTAACGAAATAACCACATTTCTTTTTACTTTCAACTATCTTCAACTTTGCTATTTTGTATTTATTTTGTTACAAAATAAAAATAATATTATTGAAATAAATACAAAGTAACAAGAATATTATTGGAATAAATTCAGAATAAAAGAAAATATATTTATTTTGTTATATTTCTTTTCATTTCAACAATCTTCAACTTTGTAAATAAAGAATATTATTGAATAATTCAATAATTTTGCTTATGTGTAATAAAGTATTAAATAATTACTTGTATTTTTATAATTCCGAATGGTGGAAGTGTATAATTCCAAAAAATGATAAATATTAAGTGTCATTAGATCAAAATTGGAGAGACATTAATATAAATTATGTAATTATTCTTTATTGATCCTATCTTTTATTTTAATAATATTCAATTATTTACTAAGTATTCATTATTTTTATTGAATATATTATTATCATTAACTACTTTCTTATTTAATTTCTATAATAAATTAATGTATTAAATATCAAAGTGGAGTAAAATATTTTTTTATGATATCAAATATAATAATGAAATGAGTAATTTATTTTATTTACATTTGTATTCTAGTTTCTATCTATTACATCATATCGTTCATCTCATTCACTTATACCTAAAAAAGGTGCAATTCAATGTGGTAATTCCTAATCATCAACTAATATTTTGAGATGAGAAATATACTGATCCTAAACCATGTTTCATTGCAGTTACTTTAATTATGCGAAAAAAACATAACTACATCTAGTGTTAGCACAAATATCTAATTAGCTTCATTTGATCATACATTTGATTTTATCTTGTAAAGATGAGTTATAATCTAAGTAATAATATTTTCTAAGTAATTCTTTAAAATTTATTAAATGCCTCATATGGGATTTTTTAATCAAGAACAACTATGTGAATTTGGAATGACTTGTGCACGGTAACAACATCTAAAAAGGTCAATCAGTTTCTGAATAAGAAATAAGACAAAAATTGCAGCATGGGCCCAATGAATTTAAAATAATTAGTACAATCATTAATCACTTGATATTTATCCTAGAATAGTGTATGGTTATGTTAAAAGGCTAATTTTTAATTATTTAATACTTATGGTCACAACAACAAAATTGACGTTTAAGAACTTAAATGGAGACAAAATTATGGAACATGACAAGGATGGGGACTAATTTACTGTTGTTTGCTAAACAAATTTTCTTTTTATGATTTTTGCAAAATATTTTACCAAAATACACATGAAGGTGGAGAGACACTAGAGCGGATGGTGCCTCTGGCATCAAATATTGGCGCCCTTATGGCGCTATTCAAAATGGCTCATTTGGCGGCTAATAGGAAATGTATTGTCGTCTAAGATATTGATAGCATGAAATAAAAGTTACAAAAATATTTGCTAAGCAGCAGTGAGTCAGATGCAACATTTTAAGGCTTTTACTTCAGCGGAGAACATGTCAATGCTTGTGTCCGTAACAAAACACTTACAACAAAATTTTAGTTTATTTGAAAAATCACATAATAGTGGTGCCAAAAATGAAAGGGTTCTTCTATGGTATGCTCTTGGAAAAATTTGAGTTTTTGCATAAGTTTAACATGAAAGTCAGGTAAATTACACTTAACATTTTTACAATACACTCTTGTTTCTTGAATTGTGACCAGCTCAAATTATCTTGGTGGTGATCTGAGCATATAAAAGCGATTACTGATTTATATTGGAACATTTCTATTATTTGAAAAATTATGATCACATTATAACTTATGTAAAACAGTTTGTATGCCCTCTAGAAATAGTTATGAAAATTTGAGATCAATTAGTTTTCATGCAATTTTTGGGAGTTCAACAGAAACCATTCAATTTTCATTAAATTCTTTCTAGGTCATTCTGGTTGTACTAAAATTCATATTTTAAATTACATACCAATCAAGAAGGTACATACTGCTTTACCAGCAACTTTGGACCATCTAAAATACATGAAATTAATAAACAGAAATTGAGCAAACACATTTGGAAGTGAAGTCCCACCAATTTTTATTAAAAAACTTTGATCTTCATTTTATTTTCATAAGACATGTACATAATTTTCATTTGAACTCGCTACAACAATAAATTATATATATGCAGAGAGAGTTTTTTTTGGGAAAATTGTGCTTCAACGAATCACAATAGATCTTCCTTTGTTTAATTCCAAATACCATAAAGCATTTAAGATTTATGGAATCTATTTTTCTTGATGGCCGAAGGTGCTGAAGCATATGGCGCCTTCACTCCAAAGGCGCCGTTCAAAATGGTGCCACTATGTAACCAGAGGCGCCATCCGATCTGCCACCTCTCCCCTTCCGATCTGGTATTGTAGTAAAATATTTCATAAAAATGGTCAAAATAAAATTTGTATAGCAAACAGCGGTAAGTTGAAACTTTAGCCATTTTCAACAAATTTACATTTTCTACAATTATTTTATTTTTATTAACAAATCTAAATATTATTTTATTACTTTACATATAGCATATGCCCTAAATTATATTTAATTTTATTCAATAGTCATAATTAAATTTAATTTATTTTTAAAAATTTATTTTGAGTCACAATCACATATTATTTATTTTTAAAATTTAAATTTTTAAATGACAGACTAAGGGTGCCATTCAATTTGGTGCCCTTAAAGCAGTCCGGAGGTGCCATTTCGATTGACACCTCCTCCTCGAGGTTGCCTTTCGGTCTGGCGCCTCCGCCCTCTGTGTGTATTTTGGTAATATGTTTTGAAAGAACGGTAAAACGAAAATAAGTTTGTGAGAAAACAATAAATTGATACTTTTTCCGAAAAGAACTAACCTACCAAGGAGAGGTAACCTCCAGATTTGTTTCCAAGGAAAGGAATTTGAGGTAGAGGTAGTATGAGTTTGTTAGGAAAGGACTTTATAACATTGACTTACCTGATAAAAAACATTAGTTGTTTTGTGCTAAGCTAACTAGTCCGTGCCACCTAATTTTGTCAAAGGGGTTTGTAAGATATTTTCTACATATGCAGGATTAAAGTCAGCTTGAACCTTGTCTCTATGCCAATCTACTTTTTCAAGTTTGCGATAGTGACTGTTCCTCGAGTTAAAGATTTTATAACAGGCCACCAGTGTTGCAAGTTTAATTTGATTTCCAATTCCAATTTGCCAAAATAAATTAATTATTAGTCTTCTAACTATTTGAATATCCTTCCACCTCCAAGAGCTTCCATTTTTCATGTTGTGAAGGGATTCAATATTACGTTCTCCAAATACTTGAACAAATAGTTTGTTAAAAAGGGTTTGAGGCATTGCTGTAGCTTTCCATAACTATTTTGCTAGCATTGTTTCATTGAATTGTTTCAAATTTAAGAAAACCAATGTTCACTTACAGGTTTTTTAAAAATTTCCCGAGCTATTGAATGGAATTTTGTTTAATGAAGAGTTTCTCTCCACTAAAATTGTTAGATAATAGATTCCATTTCTTGAATGCCTTTAAGCCTTAGTTTAGTAGAAGCCCTATAATATGAAGAAAAGCTTTGCAAAACTGCTTTATAGAGAACTTGTCTACCAGCTTGTGAAAGGACTCGCGCTTTCCACCCTTAAAGTTTTTTTCTTCTTCTTTTTCAATAATATATTTTCCAATTTTTGCTTTTGTTTTACTATCTCCAATCCACGTACCATGATAGCTACCAATAAATGAAACCGGATTTACTCCTAGACTATTGGCATATACTTGCTGTAGGTTTTGAGGAGTATTTTTACTAAACCAGATTTCATGTTTATGCCTATTAACTTGCGAGCTTGACAAGCTTCTGAATAAATCAAGGATATAATTAATGTATTGGCAAGATTGCTCTGTAGCTTTGAAAAAATGATAAGATCATCAGCATTAAAGAAGTGGCTAATTTGAAGGGCTTTTCGAGTAATTTGAATTTCTCAATTGTTATGATTTCTTTCATCTTGTGTAATCATCGATGATAACACATTTGCACACAAAATAAACCAGCAGAGGGAGATAGAATCACCATGAGTACTCAAATAGGTTGTTGAGTTTATGATAAATTTTGTGATAGATTTAATGTGGCTTTCATGACCACATAAAAAGACATAGTCTATATTATAGAATAATTATAATCATATAAAAGGACATAAATATCATCATAAACTAGATTTAGATATTTTGCCAAAGTTATTTATCTAAATTAAATATGTATAAAATATCCATTATGCATGATTAATGTTATTGATTTAAATTAAATATTCATTATACGAAATTAATATACCTTTAAATGCATTTGATGGTTTTGCATATGAAAGGTCTTCCACTTAATTATTCAAGTTAATTGGATTTATAAATGTTAGAGGAAAGTAAAAAGTTAAGATTTTTTCATGGATTGAGTCATAAAGGCTATAAATAGGGCTCTTGATCCCTCTCTTCACTCATGCATATAAGTTTGTGCAACTCTTTTATTTAGATACTTTGCCAAATTTATTTATCTAAATTAAATATGCATTAAATATCCATTATACATGATTAATGTTATTTATTTAAATTAAATATTCATTATGCAAAATTAATATATCTTTAAATGCATTTGATGATTTTGCATATGAAAGATTTTCCATTTAATTACTTAAGTTAATTGGATTTATAAATGTTAGAGGAAAGTAAAAAGCTAAGAATTTTTGATTGGTTGAGTCATGAAGGCTATAAATAGGGTTCTTGGTCCCTCTCTTCACTCATGAATACAAGTATGTGTGACTCTTATTATTTCACAAATATTATAGTACTATCTGAGTAAGAAGAGATAAGGCTAAGGTGTAATCTAATTCTAAATCTTATTGTGTTATTTGTTATATCTATCAAATTCGTTATGGCACAAGGTATTTCATTTATTTTTACTTCCACATTTTGTTATACTTAAATTGTTTAAACACTATAACTTATTTGTAATTATAATCATACCAAGATCCAAGTAATAAAATTTTCTAGCATGAAATTTTTTTCCTACATGTGGTATCAAAGCAAAATGTTATTTTTATACATCTCAAAGGTTTCATTGCCAAATTTAAAATAATATCCTTCCAAGTCAAGATGGGAAACAGAAATTAAATTTCTAGAAAAGAAGGGACATAAAAGGTTTTTGATAATATCAAGGAATGACCAATGCTAAGAAATGTCAATTGAATTGATTTTAAAACAAACATGGGTAAAATAATTACCTTTCTTTTCAAACCAATTCTTACATTTCAAACAATCTTTTTTCATATGGCCTCTTTTATTGCAAAAGAAGCATTTCATAGAACTTGTGTTTGCACCATTATGTACAACAAATTTTCTTCCTTGAGTTGGTGGCCAATTTACACTCTTTTTACCTTTGTTGGGTCTTTTACCATTATGACCTTGTGATACTATGTGAACCAATGGAACAGAATACAATCCTTCTCTTTTTAATCTTTCCTCTTATCGAACACACATGGCAACCAATTCATTTATGGTCCATTTTTCTTTATGTGTGTTATAACTTATCTTAAATGGACCAAATTGAGAAGGAAGAGAATTAAGAATAAATTGCACCAAAAAGGGGTTCAGAAATGGTCATATCCATTGATTTAAGTTGTTTAGCCAAATTTGTCATTTCCAGTATATGTTCACAAATACTAGACATTCCATCATATCTTTTAGTAGTCAAATTACTTATGAGCATATCTGCTAATGCCTTGTCAGAAGATTTGAATTATTTCTCTATAAACTTTAAGAATTCCTTAGTGTTAGAGCAATCTGACATAGACATACAAATATTCTTGATAATCTTTTCATAATCATTAGGATCAAATGATTAGATCTTTCCTAGCTACTATAGTTGGATTGTTGCTCAGAAGAACTTGCTTCAGTTAGCTTTTCAGGTTTATTAATTCGCAGGCATAAGTCCAAATCCAAGCATCCTAACGTGATTAGTAATTGTTCTTTCTAATCTCCAAAATTAGAGTGATTCAATTTAGGGATGTTTGACATATGTCTAGATATCATAATCAATTTAAAAATCATTATATGACAATTTAAGAGTAATCTTAGTGCATCACCATAAATATCCTTTGGGATAAAATATGACATGTAATTGATTCACTTAAAAATGATAAACCTCATTCTCTTTTATAAATCTTTATATTTGAGATGTTAACACCTTTGGGCATAAAATAATTATACTTTGGTGAAAACAAAACCACTATAAAGAACTTAACATATTATAATCATAAGCCATAACCTACTCTGATACCACATGTAGAAAAAAAAAAATTCATGCTAGAAAATTTTTTTTCCTACATAGGCATGATAGATTCTATTTTATCTCCATTATTTAGAACTTGGTATGAAATTGTGGAAATGCATTGCATTATTAGTTGAATTCATTTATGAGTAAAACTCATATATTCTAGAGTCTGATAAATAGCTTGCCAACTGATTTTATTAAAATGCCTTATAAAGTCAGTCTTTAAAGCTCCCTAGAAAGCATTTTTACTCTTGATTTTCCTCATGAAATTTACAAGCTCAATGGCCATAATTATATTGTTTGTAATCAACCTGCCTTTAATAAAAGCATTTTGATATGTTAGAATTAAGTCATCTATAATCTTTTGAAGCCTATTGACTAAGACTTTGGATATAAGCTTGTAGGTTACATTACACAGACTGATAGGTCTATAGTCAGCCATAGTTTCTTGATTGTGATCTTTAGGAATTAGACAAATATTGGTATGATTCAGGGACTTTAGAAGAAAGCTTCCGTGCAAAAATGCAAAAACCGTTTGCTGCATGTGAGGACCAACATCCTTCCAAAAATGTTGAAAGAACCGAACTAAGAATCCATTAGGTCCAGGAGATTTATCCATGGCAGAATGAATTTCTTGTATAGAAAAATCCTCATTTAGTGTGTTAATATGAGTGTTAGACAGCTGAGGAACCTGGAATTTATTTAAATCAAGATGCAATCTAGAGGCTCATAAAGTTCATGAAAAAAATTAGTAGCTAAGCGTTTGATAGTATGGAAATCAAATTGCTATTAACCCTTCATCGTTTAAAGCCTCTGCTGTTTTTTTATTTCTGTGATGAATGATTGCCGTATGAAAATATTTTGTATTATGATCTCCACTTAATAACCAGGTTTTCCTGGCTTTTTGCGCCATTTTAAGTTGCTGGCATTGGAGAGTGAATTCTAAATGGCTTTGAAGCGATCACACCAACCTTTATGTAGCATGATTCCCCATTTTCATTATTAGGTGACACCGTGACAAACACTAGTAGCGAGGTTTTAAGATCGGACTCTTTCGGAGTGTAAGACTGGAATATGTTTTGTTTTCTTTATGTCTAACATAAATAATTGCAGTGTGTTTTGCTGATCACCTATGAAGATCCCTCTCATACATGCTTGAAGTAAGTCAGACAGCTTCAGTGTAAAAATTCAATGCAAAAAATTTATTTTTTCAATCTTCCTTGCGCTAGCCACCAATTGATTTCAACAAAGTAAAATGGGGACATTTGCACCCAAATTAATCAATAACATGCATATTGATAAACTTTACATTCATTGTTACCAAAGAACTTGAATAAAAAAGTTGTTCCGTATAGCACTATGCAGAGATAATTATTTAATGACAAAGTAAAATAAAAATTTTATTGTCATTTTCTATTGTTAGTTATTCCAGTACTTAATTGTAATATAATTTTACTGTAGTAAGCTTTTTTTTTTTCAAATAATAGAATAAGTGGTTAATTCACTCAAGAATTTAATAAAAGACAAAATTTATAAGAGACATTAAATGTCAATCGAGCTAAAGGTCTTCAATAATGAATATTTTATCCTTTAATCTTATCTTTGTGGCTTTTTTTAAAAAAATAATTTATTTCTTTTTTTAAAAGCAATTGAAATTTATGATAGTAACTACAATATATTTTATAAAAATATTTGTAAAAATTAATATATATTCATGCCAATGCATGGGTAAAGTCTAATTTAATACATAAAAATTATTTTAAAAATTATTTTTTAAATTTATAATTATTAATTCATTTTATTTTCTTATTAAAATTGTGATATTTTACTATATTGTACTTTAAAATGGCCTTATCCGAGCTATTCTAACAGCAAGGTCGCCAACTTCACACAATTTTCTTAGTTCATAAATGGATAATAGATACAATAGTGAGCTGAGAAATACTTGTATTTCAGTCATAATACATGTTCTTATTCATAATCAATACAATGAAGTTAATAGTTAATTTTTTGAAATTTTCATGTATTAAAAATTACTTTTTAAAATTTTTAATGCATTAAAAGTTATAATTAACCTTTTTTTATTGATCAAACGCAAAGAGACCTACCATAGTCAAGAGTATATAAGAAGTTCTCGTTGATTGTTAAGTTTGTAATTGTAGTGATTACAAAAAGCAATTGAGTTTAGGCAAAAAGTATGATTTAAGGGATTCTTCCAAATCAGATTTTATGCTAATATAGTGTTGAAGCACCTAATAGTACTTCTCACAGTAGAATTAAGGGAAAAGTTCAATAAATTTTAAATCTTATTAAATGAATAAATTTTTTAATTATGATAAAAATAAATGAATTTTGATAATTAAATAAAAAGAAAATGTTAGTGTGTAAAATTTAAATGACATATAAAATGACACACAAGATTTCATTGGTTAAATTTAACTTCAGTTAATAGGTAAGAGTTAATTATTACAAATTATCTAAAAATTTAAAATTTGATAATATAAATTGAAATTAAAATGATGAACAAATTCAGTGAAATTATAAGGATTACAACTTCTATTTTTTCTACTTATACATATAAAGAAATGATTCTACATACAAATTTCTCAATAAAATTTTAAGATAGAAAAATCCAAAACAAATAAATGTTATTAATTTTTCAAGTAATACGAATACAATTTCTAATTTGTTATTCATGAAAATAGACAAAGATTTTTTTTTATTTTTGTCTTTGAATTGACATTGATTGGGAATTATGAAAAACTTAATTTTAAATTGAATAGTTAAATTTTGATTTCAATGGAAGGTTTGGAAAAAGCTTAATTTTCTTTATAAGATTGAATCTTCACCATAGCAATGTGCTTGTAAAGATTCTAAGATTTGAATTTGATTGACCACTACAACAAAAAAGACTTTTAGCGACGACAAATGACGTTGGTGTAGATTACTCAATCGTCGCTAAATATAAAGGTCATCAGTATAGGTTTGTAGGTAAAGCTTCTAACACCGATGACAAAATGTCATTGGTAAAAGCTAAGGTTTCTTCGACGATAAGGTCGTCGTAGAAAATATTTTCAAAATTCAAAAATTTTTGAATCTTAACTTTTAGTGACGATATTATCGTCATTGAAAGTAAGGTTTTTAGCGATGATAACATATCCTCGTTGAAAGTTTGACTTTTAGTGATGATATTATCATCACTGAAAGTCAATATCGTCACTCAAAGCCCCACTTTTAGTGACGATAAAATGTTGTTGCTAAAAGTCTTTATTTTAATTTTTTTAATTGAATAAAATTGGTAAATTAAAATTATAATTAAATGTAATTAAAATAATATATTTTTTTAATAACATAAATTAAAATATTCTTTATTTCAATTTATATTTATTTTTAAATTAATTTTAATATAATGTAAATTGTACAAATGCAATATCTCAACAGTACTAGTAATTATGTATAGCATGATCACATGATTCAATTTAAAAAAAATGAATACTAATAAAATAACGGAGAAAGACTAGGTGATTGAGAAGGATCTGGTGCCTGAGCATCATAATTACAAATATAAAAAATTATTATACATAAAAAATATATATAAATAATAAATACACTATATTATAAAAAAATTTATAAAACTAACATACCTTATGTCTCTCTAGCATTGCTCTTCCCTTGCCACAACGCGAAATGAAGGCTGAAAGGCACTGCGAGCTTATTTATAGACAAACTCTTTAATGACAACAAAATTCTCGATCGTCGCTAAACGGTTCCTATCTTTTAGTGACGATAAAAGTTATTGCTAAAAGTCTAAAATAATTTTTGAAAATTCTTCCCACCTTTATAAAAGACGACTTATGTCATCACTGAAGGATTTTTATCAAAAATTGTTCCCACCTTTTAGCAATGACTTTTGTCGTCGTTAAAGGTTCTTGACTTTCAACGATGACAAAAGTCATCGCTAAAGGGTGTGAACAATTTCTGAAAATTCTTTGCACTTTTTAATGACAAGAAAAGTCATTGTTAAAAGTTTTGGACTTTCAGTGACAACTATTATCGTCGTTGAAGGATTTTTATTCAAAATTGTTTCCACACTTTAGCGATGACTTTTGTCGTCACTAGTTGCTAAAGGGTGTGAACAATGTTTGAAAATTCTTCCCACCTTTTAGTGACGACTTTTATCGTCGCTAAAAGTTTTGGACTTTCAGTGATCATCGAAAATTGTTCCCACCCTTTAGTAATAACTTTTATTATCGCTAAAGGTTCACAACTTTCAATGACGACAAAAGTCATCGCTAAAGGGTGTGAACAATTTTTTGAAAATTCTTCCCACCTTTTAGCAACGACTATTGCCGTCGCTAAAAGTTCTAGACTTTCAGTTACGATAATAGTCGTCGTTGAAAGGTTTTTAACGGAAATTATTCCCACCTTTTAGTGACGACTTTTATCACTGCTAAAAGTTCTATGTCATTGCTAAAAGTTTAGAACTTTTAGCAGTGACAAAAATCATTGCTAAAGGGTGGGATTTCCTGCTCAATTTTTTGGGCTCTCTTCAGCGACAACATTTATCGTCATTAAAATTTTCATTTTCTTACCAATTCTTTTGTGTCTCTGTGTAATGCCATTTTAATCATCACCGACGACGTTGTCATTGAAGATAGTTTTAGCGACGATTAAGATTTTGTCATCGCTAAAAGTGTCGTCGCTATTACACTTATTTTTTGTAGTGGACATCTTTTAACTTAGAACTCAAAATGACTATTTTTAATTGTAGGTTGTACACTTTGAATGCTTAAATTTTTGCTTGCAAAATTTAAGAGAATTTTAGAGCTTTACATATCTCTCTCTCTCTCTCTCTCTCTCTCTCTAAATTCTTATTATATTAAATGATATAAATAAACTCTTTATTTGTAAATAGTTAGATAAGTATCTTATTATTTAATATTTACCACCTTTTAATTTTATTAAAATGTAATTATTTAAAAATTTTCTATTGATTGAAATGATGCACATTTTTTACTTGTCAAATGGGGAATTATTAATACATAAAATTTGATTGGTTTACTTATGTCACAATAGATACATAGCACAATTTATTTTGTTATAAAAGACTTATTTGTGGACTTATGTTTTCATGTGGAATTTTAGGTCATAATAAATACATTTTTCTTGATTGGTTTTAATTTATGAGGTGAAAAATAATGGAATCACTTTTAACTTCTAATTGTTTACAATGTTATAATCTATTTAAAATTAATTTTAAATATTTTAAACCATAGAAATCAACCTTAAAATAAATTGTATAAGCACGCATACTTTGAAAAAATAGGATAGAATTGGTTATGCAAATGATATTTGTTTCATGAACTTGTCACCTTGTAAAATCTACTTTAATCTACATATGGTGAAAAGTTTTTTACGCAAAAATTAGTTAACTAGAATTTTATTTATTGTCTACTTTGGATTGGCTGATTTTTTTATTAATATAGGAATAGTTAAATCACAAAATGTATACAAAAGTTGTAGAATCAAATCTATAATATTAAGAAAGAGAAGGTCTTTAGAAAATATCATATACCTCTTAAGCAACGGGTCACTGAATTAAGTAATTTTTAATGGCTCAAATATGTAAGAGACACCACAACATTCTCCATCAATAAATGCCAAAATGATATGATATGTGGCATAAAAAAAAAATTAAAACCCTCCCTAAAAACACATAATAAAAATAAACTTTGTCTACAAGCTAAGCGAAGGAATTATTGAATTGCTCTTTAGTACTTGGTAGCCGTATTTTCCCAAAGGGGATTTAATGTTAAGAGTGCAGATTAAGCTAAGAATAAAATTTTTAACCAAAATCTAAAGTATGATCCTGTTGCCTTTGGGAAAAGAAAGAAATCATAACAGTACTGCGATTATGACAGAGAATGCATTAAATATTTGTAATGTATGCCCACATATTAATAATGCAATCACACCGAATTTTGCTTTAAAATTTTTATTTCATATTATGTTTAAGATTTGAATTTAAAATTTTATATTTATATACTAAATAAATTATCACTTCTATTATTATTAAAAAAAAGTTGATGCACATTCTCCCATAGACATAGTCTTCTTATATTCGTGAATTTTAAATTTTGTACAAAATTTATGTGCCATAAAAACACAAAAGTCAGATCCTTTGATGAAAAATATTATGAACACAAAAGTATTTAAATTTTTAAAACTTCATATAAATTTTTTTATAAAAAATATTTAAATTTGATTCACTATCAATATAAGTTATCTTTATATTATTAACTATTCATGTATTATCTTATCAATAAAAAATTATTAAAATTCTTTATTATTGTTAAATTTTTTTAATTATTATTATTTTTTTAATGAAGTATCTTTTTTTATTTATTAATAATCTAAAATATTTTATATTCACAATAAATCAAATTTAAATCTTAAAAAAAATTTGCAAAAAGTTTGAATTTTTCACTCATAGTAAAACCCATTAAAATATATTTTTATTATTTGAAAATGAACCAGGATTAAAAAGACAAATAAACAACTTTAGTTTTGGCAGAAAAGAGTTTTATTTTACTACTTTATTACTCTTTTTTAAAAATCAATTGATATATAGAATATGCAGTTAAGTATTTATTAAAATAATGTGGGAGAACTAGAAGAAAACTTAATAAACACATTCTTCATTGTTCAACGTGACAAACGAAAAGGAATAACTTTTTTCCTAAATTGATAACATAAAAAAGAAAAAAGTACATACATACATATATATTTCAACTCAAAGATATTATACAAAATCATTATTATTTACCCTCTTTCTTGAGTACATTAATTTGATCCCCACACACACCAAGAGAGTGAACAAGGAAGAGTGAAAAAGAGAAAGGTCTTTCCCGGTAGGATTGGAGAAAAAGATAGTATCCATATAATTTAGCTTCTGTTTATATGATATTTGAATTGATATAAAATATTGTAATTTTTTTTATAAAATTTGTAAGGCCATATATTTATATTGCAGCTTACTTATACACTTTATTTCTTTTTTACTTTTTTGTGATTTGACATTAAATATAAGAATTTAATATTTAATTATATAAAATCATACATTTTTGAAAATATTTATACCTCCTTATATAAATTACACAATAAGATTATGTTCTTATATAATACTTCTCATCCTTGCAACTTCAAAACTTATGTATAAATTTTAAAGATACTGACATTTATTACTAGTCATATGGATATGACCCATAGTCTTATGTTAGTATTAAATTACGTAACAAAATTTTTTCTATATATACTTTATGCAATTAGATAATTTATGATACTATTTGTGAAATTAAAGGCATTCAAAATAGTGATCAGGCGAGTCATACACAAACCTTAAATACTAAATCCTAACCTATAATCTTAAATCTATAATCTTATGTAAGTCTGCCATAAAATTATATAACAAAGTCATGTTTTAGCACAATACAATATTTTTCATATACTTCATGTAATTGTAAAACTTATATCATTACTTACGAACATAATGGCATCCCAAACAATTGTTTGGCAAGTCATACCATAACTTTTGCAAAACACACATAGGACCCATAATCTTATGCAAGTGTACTTTGAATCCTATAATGAAGTCATATTCATACACAATACTTCTCATACTTTATACAATTACAAAATTAATATTGCCGGTTTTGAACACAATAATGAAAATGAGATAGTCTTTATGCAATTCATACTAAACCCTAAATCACAAAACCATATTTTCAAGCAAGCATACTGTAAATCATGCAACATAATTATATTCATACATAATTCTTCTTATACTTTATGCAAATGAAGAATGTATATCACAATTGCAAATACAATAACATTCTAAACAATCATTGCATAATTTATACTAAAATTCCTATGAGGCATACTTATGATTCATAATGGCATGCAATTATACTTTAACACATTACAAACCTTACCATAAATCTCACAAAACATAATAATATAAGATAATATGTATACTCTTGGAATCTAAGTTGTACAAAGTTCCAATCCAAAATTTAAAAGAAAATGACCTTTTTTAATAATTATGTTTTACACTTTTTAATTTTTTTTCTTATTTACATCTTGCTATCCCTTACCTTTTTTACATTCATTAGTTACATCCACCGTCTATCTATTTTTCACATTTGTAATTAAATTTTATAGTTGGGGCCATTACATTATTTAGAAGGAATTTAGACCTCTAAACTTTTTATGAAATTAAGAGTGTAAATTTAAAAGAAAGATAAATATAAATATTTTTCATAAATTTTAATAAAAAAATTGTGTCTCATGGAAAATTATATTTCTATTTTTTTAAAATTAAAAGAAATTGATAAAAAAAAGTAACAAAGGTATCAAACCCATTCAGAAGACATGCAAAATGCAAAGTACAAGCTGAAGCTGGCTAGGAAGCGATGATAAAAACGTTATGTCAGTCGCTGTCATGTCGTGTAGCAGCCCCGTGATCCATAGCAGGCAAGTCCATTTAATTCATGAATTCGATCATTCAGTTCGCGGAAGGAAAGGAATATGACAATTTCTAATGTGAACATGGCTCACAAATGAGTTAAAAACTGAGCAAGATATATACATCATTGGCTTGTTATTATTTTCGCCTTGGGAACTGAGACAACACGCAAATTGATAAGAATATTCTTATCATCCTAAATTCACTCATTCTTTATTATTTTTTATAAATTATAAAATCCACAATTTTATAAAATGGGTTTAGGTAAAATAGCAGAGCATTTCCGCCGGTATGTTTGATTGGAATTTGACTGATGTCCTTGTGGCAATTTCTGGACAACAAATTGTACCGTAAAATTATACCAAACTACCGTTCAAAGCCTCTCTTGCTGGACCCCAAGTCTGATTACGAAATACCCCTTTGCTCATTGCAAGATTTTTGCTATAAATATATGACTTGATTGTAATTTTCTCCATTCGCACTAGAATTTTTTTAAATTAAGTTTAAATTAGTAATTTTGTCAAATTTAAAATGAAAAATCTTAATTAATACATAAAATTATAATAAAAGTATAAGGTAGAAGATATTGTAATATAAAATTAGTGCAGTTAATCTTGTTATATTAAAATAATTATAAAATTATAAATTTTGTTAATTACTTATGCTGGAAAGGATCACTTGTTTGCCATTATTATCACGTGATCAATCAATTTTCTTACCAATTACTGTTGATGTAGAGTTTTGTTGGCGTTCTTTATATCAATTATGAATTTTAGTCTTAATTTAATAGAATTTATTTTTAAGAATCTAATTTAATCTAATTTATAATTTTTAGGGATCAATGAGATTAAATATAAGCAATTTACATATTATAGAATTAAAATTATAATTAAACCTAAATATAAATATAGAAACTTTTTATAAAAGTCATACATAATAAAAAGTTGTGATGAAATCCAACGAGGGGAGCGGGATAATTGTGAATGCGAGCAAACGAAGATACTAAATCTTCAAATTTCTTAAAATATATATTAAAAGATATTATATATGCATTTATTAAATTTTAGGATATGAATCCACTAAAATATTATAAAATTGAGCAACAATACTATACATACTAAAAATGAGATCTAAAATTGAATTTTGAATAGAATTAAAGGCTCTTATTAAATATAAAATGGTGAGACAAATTTGTAAAAATCGGATATCAATTATGAATTTTAGTCTTAATTTGATTCTAAATATAAATATATTATATTTATATCTATTACATTATTTTATTTATTATTATAATATTTAAATTTAAAAAAAATATTTATTTTTATCTATTTTATAAAAACTAATTATTTATTATATTAATTATTTAATTAACATATTTCTTCATTTAAAATATATTTTATTTTAATTATATCAAAATAATTTATAATATATAAAGTATATTAATTTTTTAAATAAATATATTTTACTTTTTTATGATAAAAAAGAAACTACTAATTTAAAAAATTATGATGGAGAGAGAGATTATAAATATAGTTTTTAAAAAGATAATTAAAGACAATCAAAATCTATTAATATTTTTATTTTTATATTATAATTTTAAATAATTAATTAATCATTTGATAATATTTTAAAAAATTAAAAATTTAAATAAATAAAATACAAAAAAATAAGTTCCTAAGAAGTGACAAATTTTTATATCAATTAAATAAATGTTTTTAAAAAGTCTAAAAGAAACTTTCTTAAAAATATTCAAATTTCAATAAAATTTATTTTCTATGTGAACGAAACGGCAGTTAAATCAAGAAAAGGATAACAGGGCTCTTCCCTCTTAGTCGTAAATGAACGAGTGAAATCAATTGAATCAACTTAACTTACATCAAGTCTTACGTCATTGCATAGTTACTTCTAGTATGATTTATATCAATTTAATAATTGAATTACAGGTAATCATATCATCATATCAATACTAAAAATCAAATTTCAAGAAAAATTCATCAATAAATTTGTAATTAAAAAAAAACTTCTTGTCATATTTAAAAGGTATAATTTATGCTAAATTGATGTCAATTGATTTTTTAAATATTAATGGAGTGATAGATTTATTGGATAAATATAGAATTATATATATAATTTATACAATTAAGAATAAATAGTAAATACAACCCTTAACCCTTTCTTACAAATTAATATTTGAAATTTGATATTTAAAATAAATTTGATGAGAAATTTATCTTCAAAAAATTATGTAATAATGCAAGATTTGTTGTAAGTTTAACTGGAATCAATTCATCTTCACCCCAAATAAATAATTAACCTATATTCTTCAAATTTTTATTGCATGTACAGCGGATGTAATTTTGTATATACATTCCCAATGCCCAATACACGAAATTCTATCCCTAGTCAATGCATTGAACGTAATTTGTAGAATGTAAGATTATACAAAGATTATGCACACTTTATAATTTATGGTTATAAAATGCCTCTCGTACTCTACAAAAGAAGTGATCATTCATTCCTTGAGTAAACTCCTTTTTATTTTATTGTGAAATTCATTTTTTATTTTTTAAAAATATTTCATATAAATTTCATTTTTATAAAAATTCAACTGTTCAATTTTAATCTTTTGTTAATATTTATAGGAAGATTAAATTTCTTAATTTTATTCCTCTAACAATGAAATAAATTAATATTTTATAAAAATAAAATTAATATAAAACACTTTACAAAATGAAAATAAAAAATAAATTTTATGGAAAAAATTTACTTATCATTCTAGTTTTTTTTTATAAATAATAAAATTCACAATTCTGTGATTTCTACATTAAAAAAAACCACGGAGTAAATGCCAAAAAATGGAAAATAACATTACTCTCACCATTTATGAGATAGGAAAACAAATTTAGCTCTAAAAACTTCTAATAAATATATAATACTAGCAGATCGCCGGGGAACCCACCGGAGACAGGTAAACCTGGCTCTGTATCAAACCTTCTCCGATCTTGAAACCAGGTACCACCGTAAAACCAACCCGAAGATCGCCGTCGGAATCAATGGCATCCCCCGAAGAAGGTGAAACTGATTCTTCAGTGACACATTCCATATATACTTCCGAGAACCTGGAGTTCCTCTTAACCTGAAAAACCGAGATTTGTTCACCTAGTGACAGTGCCAGACAATGCAGAGTCCAAACGCGCTTAGCCATTTCAGCAAAAGCCAAGAAGAAACCAGAATCTGGATATCCCCCAGAACTCAGCAGCTTCCGGTGGTTCAAGTTGCCAAACAAGGAACATTCCATTTTGGGATGAACAAGTTGAAGATACTTGGCTTTCATGAACTCTGCAAATGATGAGTTAGGATTGTGGGTAAGGTATTGTTTGGGGTTCAAAGATTTAAGCATTTTGAATTTTTCAAAATAGAAGCTTCGACTATGTCGGCAATGGTGGTCTTTTTCAAAAGAATCATTTGGTACCACAAAATTTAGAAAATTGAATCCCTCAAAAATGATTAGGCAAACGTAAGATTCAAATCCAAAAAATCTATGACTTGGTTTGGCAAACAGTGCTTCTGGGTGAATGAATCTGACAGCTGCTTCAAGATCCCAATGAGCTGATTCCATTTCTCTGATCATCATCTTCACAAAGCTTCTGACTGATCTTAAAGCATATTGAAGAAACTGAACAAAATGGGATAAATTCAAAGCTGAAATTTCAAGATTATTCGGAATTGACAAACGACCACTTGAATTCAGCTTCTGTTCGAGCGATTTATTGATAGCAACGCAATCATCCAGCTGTTTACTGAGAAAATCAATCTCAGAATCCTTAAATTCAACATCTGATTCAATCCTTTTGATCATAATCTGATAAGTCCTCATCAAGCTCTGTTGTTCTTGAATCTCCGCAAGCATAATAGTCACTTGCGGCGAAAAGTTGAGATCTTTCTTTAAAACTCTTTGCTTCAAATCGGAAATTGCTCTGAGTTCCTCCACAACTTGCTGGTCAGCATCTTGAATTGCCTCGTTATTGTAAGGCTGCTGAGCCATTTGGATCTCTGCATATGCTGCTTTAATGGCGGTAACACCGGAGAAGAGCCTGGCAACCAGAGCCTCCATAACCGCTTTGTTTCGAGCTTTAATATCTTGGGTGAAAGGATTTTCCTTGAATTTGGGTTTTGAATTGAGCATGCAAATGCCATTGTTTGAAGCGATTCTGGAAGCATTTTTGAGACTAATGAGTTTGTGGAATGTTTTGGCTAATTTGTTGCTCCTACTGTTAATAACTGATTTGGGTTTGATGATTTCCATATGGAGACTCTGGTTTGTCGGCTTGTTTGGGGCATAGGAATTTGAGAGAAAACTAGAGAGAAAATGATGGACTCGAGAGGGAAAACTGTTTAGAGCTGTGGAGATTTTGGTTGGAAAAGCAAGTAAGAATTGTTAACTATTAAGTGAAGCTACGAAGCTACTAGCTAGTTTTATTTGATGGGAGATTTTAAGACACTCTTTCACTAAATTCTTATGCAGAATTTAGATAAGCTTAAATGTATCTAAGTATGTATATATTATCTACTTTTTCAGATGAAGTGAGAATTTGTGATTACTTATTGTGTATATTAACACTTTTTTACAATTTATTACTTAATCTAATAAATATATATATACCTTTAATAATAAAATAATAATAAATAAAGGAATAACGTGGAAGAATAAGTAAACATGTTTAAAGTGTGAAAAATAAAAAGGGGGGGGGGGGAGGACTCATCTACTTTGTGTAACAACATTTAAGACCGTCTTTGAGGCATTTTTTCTTTGGTGTTAAAAAATGAACGCAAGAATGAGAGAGAGAGAATATATATATATATAGTAATTTGTCTTTTTTGTTATAAGAAAAATTTATAGTAAGTGGTACAAAATTATCATCAATATATGGTGAGCAGAGTCGAGGCGCAAATACACACACAAAAGTGACTTTAACTACTCCGAGAAAAATTTAATTTTTTCATTTTTTCTTTATGATTTTAAACCTTTTTTTAGTAAAAATTATTATTTTATTATGAATATTTATTTATGTGAATATCTATAAAGGCGAAGTCTAAGGTGTCCATTGGGTTTCGAAACCGAAGGGACGTGGATAATTTCATGCGTTGGATTTCCAACTTCAAATCCCAACCTCTTGATAAATAAAATATTTTTATTGGAGAAGGAAAATTGTACAAAAGTCCTTATAATTAATGAAATGGCATATTAGCCTTCAGAAAGGTGGCTTCTGGATGAACATCATTTTCTTCGAAGGAGGAAGCAGTTGGTCGATGGTAGTGGTAGCAAGGTGAAAGGAGTAGCCATAGCCCAATTGATGGAGGAAGCCCCCATGTTCCTACTCATTTGTCCTCGGAGGTATTTACTATAGTGACGATGCATTAGCGAGAATAAAAGATCTTGTTGCAGACAAAGGCACTACAAATGGGGGTAGGGAACGGATCAATGGTTGGCCTTAGGACTGTAGCAAAAGGAACTCACTTGGATCTCAACAATTGGCTAGATCGTCTTCTTAACCAAAGATTGTGTATTACCTATCTCAAAGCACATGGAAAGACTTAGCACTCAAAAAGAAAGAAATTCCAAAAACTGAAATTAGGTTATTGGCAACTACAACAGGACTTCCAACTCTAAATGGAAGGAAGGAAAGAGTCAGGGTTAAGAAGATACAAGCTCTTCAAACCATTACTTTCTGGTGGCTCTCAGAGTTGTGTTCCTGCTTTGTCTTGAATTTTATAATTTGGGGTATTCTTGCAATTTAACCTAATTCAAAAAATCTTATTAAATGTAATTTTAATACTGCAACTTGGACACATGGCAATCTAAAAGCTTGCTGCATGCCCCAGGTTCCAAACCCATAAATTTGGTAAAGACACCGTAGAAAGCACCATCTATAAAATATCTTTTATTTATTTATTAGTTATTATAATTAAGACTTAATTTTTTATTTCAATAAATTAATAACAAGTATTGATTAGTTATATTTATTAATTAATGTGTCAATTAATGATAACTATCAACTCATGCTTTTATTTTATATATTCTGTATGAAGGAATTGAGGCATTTAGAAATGAGAAAATTTTCTTTTTTATTATATTCCCATTTTCTAATTTTTCTACTATTCTATTTTTAATATCCGAATTTATTAGTTATATCAAGAAAAAATATTCTTTTAATCATGTTGAAGGATATACAATTTTATATATTGCAGTACTTATACATATCAAGTTAAAAAGTTATAATTTCCCTTTATAATTAGTTTTGATGAAGAGTTAAAAAGTCATACATATAAAGAATTTTTGAATTTGTAGTATATTTTACTCTATTATAATACACATAGATGATCTTGAAAAATGACAAATAATATAAGTTCATATTTGAAACTACATTTTTAGAATCAAGGAAGAAAATATACAATTATAAAAATAATATGATATACAATTATCTTAATTCCCATACAAAACAATATGAATCAAAACTTTATAAGATGGTTGATTTATAATTTATAGAAAATTGTCAAATATATTACTTTTCAAAAGAGAAAAAAATAAAATATCTTAACTATAAATACTCCTATTCAGATTAATGCTTAAGTACAATAATTTATTTTTCAATGGTAGATGATTTTTGAACAAGCTTGAAGTAAAATAAACATATTGATTCCAAATACAAACATCCTCAAAATGAAGAAAGAGTAAATAAATTGCCTTACTGAGGAATTATATTTTTTAAGAAAGCTAAGACATAATTAAAGATAAAACATCTAGAAAAAGTATAAGTAATTAAAATTTATGAAAATAAAAAGATCTCAAATGAGAATAATGGAACTAAAAGGGAAATAGTTGTCAACAATGTTTACTCTTATATAATGTAACATTAAAAAATTATGAAAAAAAAAGTTATGAACAAAAAGAAAAAATGCAATTCAAATAGAAATATAAAATTTAAATTTACTTTTAAAAATGAAGAAAATACTCAAAAAGTATTAAGCTAATAAAACACCTTGAAGAAGTACAAACATATTATTATATTAAGATAATAAGAAAATTTTAGTCGCAAAGAAAAAATATGATTTTGTAATATAAATGTTTGCAAATATTATTATTAGTTGTGAGAAATATTTATTTTTATATAATGGATTCAATTTTTTTAGTAATATATCAAAACTTGACATGCATCTAATGGATTTAATTCTATTCTATTTCACACATAAAAATTGATAATAATATTATAGTTTTTGAAGAATTTTATATGCCTGAAGCATGCAATTTGAATATTTGAGATATATATTCAATTCAATTACAAATATTTTTGCATCAGTTATCATTTTAGTAAATATTTGTTGAATATATATATATATATATATATATATATATATATATATATATATATATATATATATATATATATATATATATATGTAGATGAAATCCCATGTGTTGTTATCGAAATATGTGAATTGTTGCATATGTTAATAATTTTATTATTATTGAAACTTATAAAGAGCTTTCAAATGCAGCAAAGTATTTAGAAAAGGAAATTTAAGATGAAAAATTTAGAAAATTGAGTTTTATCTTGATCTGCAAATTAAGCATTTAAATGATAAATTATTTATTCATCAATTAAAATGGAAAGATCCTTTTAAATGAATAAATCACATCTATTGAGTGTCTCAATAATTGGTCAATCAATTAGCACTGATAAGGATTCATTTTGGACTTTAAAAAATAATAAAAATTTTCATGATTTTGAAGTACTATAATATAGCTCAACTAATTCACTAATGTATCCTATTAATTACATATATTTTGATATAATTTTTCTAAAAGTTTATTAGTAAAATATAATTCTTTGTTAACTAGAAGATATTGGAATTGAACTAAACTTATATTTTTGGTATTTTTATATAATAATGATATGAAATTATTTTATTTGTATGAATTTTTAAATCATAACTATATAGTTATATAGACACCAGATGTTTAATCGATACAAAGTTTGGCATCATATTACTATTTATGATAATACATCAATATTGTACTTTATAATAAGATAAATTATAGTTGCAGTTCTTTCAACATGTATGTAAGAAGTGATGAATTAATTTCTTTGAATTTTAGGGAAGAAATTTGAACAATTCTATAAGAAGATATTGCTACTTGTAAAAACTTAATTGAAAGGATAATGTATCAAAGGAGATAACCCTTTCTTGTACTTATAAGATGATTATGATAGTTAATCATGACAATAAGTTTGTTCAAGTGGTCTTGATTAAATTACTAGCAAAAATATTAACTCAAAACTTTAGTGATATTTTCAACAAGAAAAGTTAAATTCATGCAATATTCCTTTTTCTTTGATCATAATTTTTTTTCATTGTATTTTCCTAACAAGATTTTTTTAATGAGGCAAATTATTTACTAAAAGAATATTGTACTCTTTTTTCTTAATTGAAATTTTTTTATTGGATTTTGCCTAATGAAAATTTTATCAAGGTATACTCTTTACAAAATTAATTTTCAAGAGGAAGTATTATAAATATTTATTTATATGAATATTCATAAAATATCTTTAATTTATCTATTAGTTATTATAATTAAAATTTACTCAATATTTGATTCTAATAAGTTAATAATAAATATCAATTAGGGATATTTATCAATAAATATGTCAATTAGTGATACCTATATTGCTTTTAGCCTATACACATGTGTATATATATGTATATATATAGACATTGTATGAGGAATGTGAGACATTCATCCTCTTTTTTCTTATATTCTGTCTTTTAATTTTTTTTTGTTATTTTACTTCTATTTTCATAATATATATAATCTTTTGAAATTGAAAATATTTTTATTAAAATTTTTAATAAATTATATTTCAACCATTGTAAAATTTTTCTTTTAATTTCGTCAGCAGAGGACCAATGCAGCAACTTTTAATTAAACTATTGATTGATTGATGCACCGCATTTTTTAATCACTCACTTGTTGGCTCCGTGATCATGTAACAGTGGAATCGATAAAAATATATAACCTGAGTGTTTTACAATCAATTATCAAAAGCAAAAATGTTCATAGGTTTCCTTGGTGCAGTTGGTAATTATTGCACTACATACAACACATTCATACATTGTTTTTTTCTTAACGATGAATTAACGGAGATATAGGCTCCATTTATTTTATCAATATTTTATATAAAATATAGTTATAAAATATTAAAATAAAAAATATATTTTACTTATTTATAAAGATTTGAAAAAATAATTTCTTATATTTCAAAAAAAATTATTTTCCTCAATTTCTAAGCTTTTAAATAGTATTTTTTATCAACAATATAAATAATATATCACCTATATATATATATATATTTTTCTTGCAGAAAATACTTTTTAATAAAATAAACGGAGCCTTAGTTGATGCCAGCTTATCTAATTGACGCAAAATTCCTAGTATTAGGATTTTAAGTAAAAATGTTAATTTATTAAAAATTAATTTTGTTGTTATTATTGATACCATTATCATTGCTCTTACTGTTTCTATTCCTACTCCTCCCGTTCTCCCTCGTTCTATTGTTATTGTTGTTGTCTTTATTATAATTATTACTATCATTATTATTGTTATTACTATTATTATTACTATCGCTGTTAATGCTATTATTATTATTGTTATTTATTACTATTGCTTTTTTGTTGTGTTATTCCCATTACATCTATTATTATTACCATTACGCCCAGCATCGCTTGCAGTTACGTTACATTAGACGATTACTTGCTGAGTGTGTTGGTGAATTATACATATATTCAAAGGTCAGTTGCATCATTTTGTTATGATGGATCATCAACACAACAACTCAATTATAGTTTAGAGTTTTTACCATGTCATTTTTGTAATTTTTTACTGAAATTTAATATAAAAAATTATAAAATTTTGTATAAAATTTTATATTAGTAATAAAAGATTACAAGCAAGAGCGAAGTTAGAGAAAAAATGTTTAGAGGACTAGAATAAAACTAATTAAAGACTTATCTAAAAACTTTATAATTTTCGGGGAGTGACTGTGAATATTTCAAATAATAATAATAATAATAATAATAATAACAGAAGTGTAGGTAAATTTTTCTCAGCTTTAAAATGGCATTAGTTTCGTCCCTGGTTACGAGTGTATTCAAATTTTATGCGTAACAAATGCATAAATATATAGCTACAACCGATAGCAGAACCAAACCTGAGGCTAGTAGCAGCACCAAAATATATAATTAAAAAAATAAAAAATTTATATTATTTTAATTAATATATAAATTTAAATTATAATACATGTCAAAGTATAAGTATTATTAATCAAATCTGATGATATATTAATGCACTACTGGTGATGTATTGATACACCACTAAATTTAATTATTCATATGTTATTATATAATATACTAAATTTGATTTTGACTTGATATGTAATTGAATTCAATAATATACTAATATACTGTTGCATTCATTAGAATAATATACTACTGGTGATGTATTAATGTATCACTAAATTTAATTGTTGATATGCTATTATATAATATACTAGATTTGATTTTGACTAAATATGTGATCATATTTAATAAAATACTAATACACTATTACATTCATTAAAATAAATAATTTTCCCTATGTACATTGCCAAACGTATTAAATATTTTTTACAAAAAAATGTTAAATATATCTTTCTCGCAATATGTGATTAAATACTCATTGATTAATTCTTCGTAGTATTCATTAAAATATTATTTTTCTATGATTGTCATAACTATATGTAAAATTAAAATTACGCTATTATGAGGAGTTCTCAATTTTTATTTGAAAAGAATAAGAATTTATACAATTAATTTTACTAAATTTCATTAATTTTGAATATATTTATTATATTTGTTATTTTAGTTAGTATTTTAGGCAATTCTAATATACTCAAACTAAAAATTTGAATATTAATACTATAACTTCATGATAAAATCACCATCATATTATCTTATATTTTAATTTAGTGGCTGAAATTTTTTTTAAGGAAGATGGTTTTAGTAAGTCAAAAAAAGCTGACGTGGCACATTTACTCTAACCCATGAATTTTGTAGAAATTATAAATAAAGAAAATCCTAATTAATAGTTTAAGTAATTGATAATTTAAATAAATTTTATGAAAAATTAATTTGAATATTAAACACCCACCTTATAATTTTCAATGTATTTAATTATTTTTTTGTCAAAAGTTAACATTTTCAAAAAAATATCAAATCTTTCTCACGACCTTAATTTGATGGGATATTTTCTTTTTTCAATTGTTATATATAAATGTTTAAAAGAAATTGTAACATATTAAAAAATATATGTAATTAAAATATTAAAATTTAAAATATTATAAAAATGTTTAATTGCACAATTTTAAAAAAGAAGTATGGTCCCATTTAAAAGAAAGAATAGGAGAACATTACTCATAAAAAAAATAAAAATATTAGTAAATTAGAAATTAATTACTCTTTAAATTATACTAACATCATTAAAAGAGGGAAGCAAATAAATTTTACAATTAAAACTAGATATATTCAAAATTAATTTCTTATTAAATATGATTGTAATTACTAATTATTGCCTTCTGTTTTTAGCTAAATTTGATTATAAAAACATGTTCATCATTTAACAAGAAATTACTAATTGATTTAAGGTATAAAGCTTAATAAAAATAAATACCAATAAATAATATAAAATATTTATAAAATATTACATTATTAATAAATGCATTTTTCTGTAAGGGATCTTTGATAAATAGTAATATAAAGTACAACAAAATTAGTGTAATTAAGATTTGTTGTCACAAGAAAGTAAATATAATAAATTTATAAAATTTTATTTATAAAATAATTATTCCTAATTAGTAAAAAATAGTAATCAATTATAGTTAAAGCACAAAATTAAATAAATATACAATTATTACTCTTACATATGAATTTTTTTGAACTATGTGCATATAACATTTAATGTAATTAATATTGTTGTCATAAAAAATAAATGTAATATTTTTTTAATTTCTATTAACAAAACAATCTTTCCTCATAATAAAAAGAAAAATTGTCAACTAAAGTTAGCCAAGTATGTAAATACACAATTGTTAATAAAAGCATGTATATTTCTATGAAATATGGATATAATATTGTAGTAATGCTAATTTTATTTTATTTTTTACACTTAATTAGATTCAATGCGAACATTTTTACAAATTTGGCCAAGTAAAATAGAATTAATATAGGAAATAATTGTACTTTTTACATAATAATAAATTTAGTAATTTAATTATTTAAACAGTTTAATGTGATTTAAATTTAAAATTGATGGTATACAATAAAAAAGTTATTCTTAAAAAATATTATAAAATTAATGTACATAATATTATATTATATACATCTAAACAAGAAAATTTATTATTTATGCAGTCGGTATATATATTTGCCTATGGAAATTCTCAATTCATTAAATAATTAAACGAATAAATCATTAATAAATCTCTTGATAGACTACTTATATAAATAAAATTTTTGGTGTATTTAAATAATGTTAACTTTTTTTTTCATACTAGATAAAGTTTTTAAAACATTAAATAAATAATTTATTTAGTTTTAATAGATTAAGATCAATTAAAAAATAGCATAAATTCAAAGGCAATAATAATATTAAAAATTATTGGTTAATGTTGCGCAAACACCTTGCTGACTTGTCATTTATTACTTACTTGTTAAAATTAAATTGACTTGTCAATATGGATATCTATACCTAAACTTTTTAATTCAAGTATGGAAAAACTATCCTAATATTTTTCTTCAATGATCATAATAGTATAATATAAAGGGATTAAAAAAGATATAATCAAATCTAATAAAAAATAATGATAAAATAATTAATACATGCATTTCAATAATTCAATGGAAATAAAACTTGAAATTCAATAGGAGCATCTAAAATAATATATATATATATATATATATATATATATATATATATATATATATATATATATATATATATATATATATTACAACACCAAAATTCTAAGAAGTTTTGTAGGGCACTTGCCCACATTGAATTGTATGTACTTGGCTTTTGCAACTTCATTTTTAAAAAAATTAAATATTTTCTATTTTTTAAGAAAAATTACATTTTTGATAGAGAAGTTTATAGAAGTATAATCCTAATTTTAAATTGGGGTTTTGCATCCATAATCCATAATACTTTATACAGGTAATATTTTTTGACATGGCAAAATAATCCGACATGAATATAAAATCCTTATACAAGTTTAGGTTGACATTCTAACTCATTTAAAAATTTATATTAAAATTTTTAAAAATATTATTTGAGAGCTAGCACCTATGGTATAGTGGAATCTAACGTTGCTTTGAGGGCCATATTTCTCATTATGTTTGAGATTTGAACTTGAAATTGTATATGTGTGTGTTAAGTGAATTATTACTTTATTATTATAAAAAATATTATTTAATAAATGATTAATGATTAAATTATAAATAGATATATATAATAAAATATAAAAATTTTATTTTTAATAAAATGAAAATAAGAGTATAAAATGGTATTTTTATTAATAATTAAAAATATTTTTAAGAAAATAAATAATTAAATTTATAAATAATTTTGTAATATATTTTTGTTAATTAAAATTATTAAATAAGTTTGATAAGTTGACTCATTTAAATACTTTAATAAATGGGTTAACCTAAATGATAAAAATTGCCAACCCTACATAAGAAAATACATATTTTAAGTTATAATATTTTTATAAAAAATTGTAATTTTTCATATAATGATAGCAAATTTTTCATAAAATTTTGTAAATGTTTAAGATGTAGGATTACGATATTTTTATAAAAAGTTATAATATTAACAATCATACTCGCACCATAAAAATATTTGAAGGCTTTATAAAAATGGCTCAATGTTTTATAGAAAATAGTTGTAAAATTTCATGAAAGTTTCCAATATTTTATAAAAACTTGTAAGAAATCATATAAATATTACTTAAAAAAAAAGCTAAACTTATGTTAAAATTGAATGTACACCACATCCTCTAATATATTAAGGATGTAAGATTAGAGTAGGACTTAAATTTTCATATAAAAAGAAATAACTAAGGAAGCATAAAAAAGCATGCAAAAATAGTATTGTGTTTTTAAATGAGTCCTGTGCAAAATTCATTAAATATTTGATGATTGTATGGAGTAGTTTACCTCACACAAAACAAACTTCTCCCAAGAAGTTGAACTTATTAAAAAATAATTTCTTTTGTAAATTTTTTGAAAAGTACTACTTATTAAGAAATTATACAAATAGCCTATTTTAAAATTGAATGTACACCACATCCTCTAATAGACTAAGGATGTAAGATTAGGGTAGGACTTAAATTTTCATATAAAAAGAAATAAGTAAGAAAGTATAAAAAAGAATGTAGAAATAGTATTGTGTTCTTGAATGAGTCCAATGCAAAATTCGTTGAATATTTGATGATTGTATGGAGTAATTTACCTCACACAAAATGGACTTTTCCCAAGAAATTAAACTTATTAAAAAATAATTTTTTTATAATTTTTTTAAAAGTACTTAAAATTATTTAATTATTATTAAATAATTAGAGGTGCTTAATGGACAAGTAAGACTGGACTAGACCTAACCACATTAGACCAAAGACTGTGCAAACCGCATCTATGATGGTTTGCTCGATCTTTAAAATGGACAGGATCAATTTATGGCCATCCTGTTTTTTTTGCTTTTTTATCTTTTATTATTTTTATGTTTATTTAATTATTTATTTATTTTTATTTTATTATATTTAATTATTTTAACTATTTAAGTTTAATTTTTAATAATTGAATTATGTTTTTATGGAATTATGATGCAAAAATAATTAATAAATTACCTTCTTTAAAAAAAAATACTACATAAGTTATTAAATATAAAAAAATAAAAAATAAATAGGCTCGCGAATTAATCTAGGTTGATTTAGGTTCATTTAGTCTACAAGACTAACTCATTTTGGCCTTTCTTTAATGGACCAAAATTTTTTAGTTTAGTTCGCAAGCTATAGATTCATTAAGCAGCCCTATAAAGAATTAGTAATTTACAATAATTAGCTTTTTGTTTAATTCAACTCTAAACTTTATAGAAAATATTATCAAAATAATTAATATACTCTTCAAAATTATAATATAAAAAATAAGAAATTTTGCTCAATTTTAATTGCCTTTAGTTATTTTTTTTCTTAAATTACATTTCTGATCTCTCTCTTTTTATCATAATTTTTAAATTTTAAATTTTAATTTTTTAATTTATTATAAAAAATAAAGCAAACTTATAAAAAAATTAAGATGTATTATATATATCTAAAATTATTTTTATATAATTAAAATTAAATATAATTCAAATCAAGAAAAATATTAGTTAAATAATTATAACAATAAATAATTGATACTAATAAATTTTTATAAAATAGATAAAAAATACATAATTTTATAATTTTATAATTGAATATTAAAATAACAAATAAAAAAGATAATAAATATAAAATAATAAATAAAATAATATAAAAGACATATAAAATAAATGTAATTTTATTAAAAATTGAATTTTTATTATAGTTATATATAAGATTATATTCACAATTTATATTTATTATTTATAATACATAATATTCATTATATTTATTATATAATTCATAAAATAATTATTGCAAAAGGTAAAATTTGCTAAAATGTTATTCTCCCCTCTTTTTAGAAGGTTGGCAACCAATCAAATAATTTAAAATTTTTCTACTTTATCAGAGGCTGTACTTTCCATTCTAACCAACCAAGGTATGTTAGTATAGCTATCCAAAGGATGATTGTCCGTGGGTCCTGCTGTCTTGCTTGATGGGCATTGTCTAATTGTGGACCCTATCAATTGTGGCTATTTCCCTGGTCAAAATTGTGATGCGGGAGAACATGGAGAACGGTTGTGTGTTTGTCACCAAAGTACACGACTAGCAAGTTTTCACAAACTCTATACTAGTCTTTTAAGACGCAAATTTTTTCAATCTGATACTAATTTACTTTCAACTCTTAATTTTTTTAAAAAAATTAAATTAATTTAATTAGATTATTTTATCAATCCAACTTTAATATTTATCAACAACATTGTTAATAATGTAAAAGTTTAAAATCATGTAACACTTTCAATGCTTACTAGGCATACTTTATATAATAAATTAATTATATGACCTTAATTTGAAAGTAATAACACATCATAATTATTTGGGCAAAATGCTGTAACTTATCCTAGATTTTAAGGTAATTACACTTTATTTCCTTTATTTTTCAAAATTGACATTCTCCCGCCAAAAGTGATGCAAGTAGGCACCATTATTTATGGACAAAATTGCCCTTTAAGTATATACGAGCTTAGAAGTAGCACAAGCCTCTCAATTAGCATTTTCTATCCACAAAAATGCTTTCTTTCATTCTTATTAATGTTGCCTCTGTTGATCTCTTTTGTTGAAGCCACCACTTCATCTGCCTCCATCATACATGAAAGGTGGAGAGCCCCATTATGATCAATGATTCTATGGGTTGAATGGTGTCATTTGAAGAAGATTTGCGAAAAGTGAACTCTATATGTTTCATACCCTTGATTTTTGCATGGTTTTGAGTGGACTTCTTTAATCTTTGTTGTAGTTTGCATTTTTTATGGGTTGGTAGTTTATTTTTAGGGGTTAGGGATTTCCAATTTATGATCAATATTTTTGGGTTAAGGGTGTTATCTTAGTGGTGTTCTCTAGAGATTTTTAATAGGTTTTATTTTATGTATATATTTAGTGATTTTGGAATAAAAATTTTGAACATGAATCATGGTTTTTGTGACTAAAACCTGTATTGATTTATTGTGAGTGATTTCATTGAGGGTTTAAGGTCTTGTATATACTTTATTTGTTTTAGATTTGAAATTGCTAAAATGTAGTTGCATCCATTTGTTCTTGGCATTTTTAAACAATCACCAAAGACGAAATGTAACAAATCAACACATTTTTTGTATGGTCAAGGAGTCTTATTTTGTGTAAGGTTAATCAAGATATTCTTCATTCTATCCTTTGAGTGTAAACTTGTAACTTTACACTCTTACTATTAGTTTGATATGTAATAATTGTGTGGAAAACTATTTGGGAGAAAATTGATTGTATACACTAGGTAGAGTTAGAGAGAAATGTGTAGTCTTTCATAGTAAAATCAATGTCAATTAGGATTTCGAGAACTTGTAATAGAGAACTTAAATATAATGGACTTGATTGAAAAGTTAGTGTGATATTGTGTAAATGGGGTTATGATGATTAAGTGATTATAACTCATTAAGAAATTAGTAAAGGCCCTCAAGTGTCCTTGGATTAAGAATTTGAGATTAGAGGAGTAACTAAAAAAAAAGAAGGTTTTTTTAGACAATGGATTTGTATTAAAAATTTATGTGCATTTCTATCATCCACTCTTTAACTTTCAAGTTTCAACAAACTAGTATTAACTTTTCATTTATTTCTTTTGTAAATATTATTAATGAAGCACTTTTTTGCCTTTGCTTACTATTAATCATAGATTTTAAAGAATATGAAATATTTTTATTGTAAGATAAGTTTTGTAAAACTGCCAATTCACCTTCCTAACTACTAAAATCTTTTAGTAAGATAATACTATTGAAAAATTATCTATCTTGAAGATTAACAATTTGCTTTAATTATATTACAAATTTGAAATGTAAAATCTTGTCTCATAATTTATTATATTCAGTGAGTTGCATAAGACATGATGCGTTAGAGAGTTGAGGTATATAAATATTTACATATTGCATAGGATATGATGCTCTTCACAGCAAGAGTCCCTCATATCCTTGCCTTTACAAAATATTGCTACTTACAATAATGAATTGAAAAATATTTATTAATTTATGAGATGTTGATATTTTATTTGATTTTGCTTCACATTTGTATGTAATGTTGTTTTACTTACTTTAGATAATGTTATTAATTGTTGAAAGGGAGAAATGAACTTTGATTTTGCTAATTTTTCTTTTAATTTGATTTTGTTTCACATTTGCTAGGTTTCTTTGACTTGATTTTACACCATGGGGACAAGATTGTTGCAGTACATAATATTAAGTCAAATAGGTATTTATACCTTGAGTTACTATATAATATTCTTAATGGTTTGCTTAGCAATAATGGAGACATAAGTGTTGACATTGACTTACAATATTTTGTCGAGCAAAGGGGGGAAAATCCTATATCTAATGATAGTGATATGCTAGAAATACTTAAGGCATATGAATTCCAAACTGAAATTGATATATTTATTCATTTTACCTCTTTTAAACCACTATTAGTTAATTTTCTACCCTTATAAGTGACACTAGTCACACCTATTATAACTAACCTTGGCTAAAATATTGGTCAAGAAAAAGTCATACAATCCGCACCCATTACAAATGAACTTGGCCAAAATAATGGCTAGCAAAATATATTTGTCAAAGATCTCTTTGTCTATACTTTCACTTGTAATGACGATGATCTTTATAATATATATTAACTATGATATTTCTTACCTTCTTTTATGCCAAATGTTATTTCAATAATTTTTCATGTATTAATTTATTATTTTTCAATAAATATTGTGCTACAACAATCATATTCATGCAATCAGTATGAAGGATTAAATCTCTTATTTGTATATAGTAATTTATATTAAATTATAAAAAATCTTTAATCTTTTACTTATTTATTATATTTTCATAATCTTTCTAATTTCTTTCTCGGATTTACTAAGTTTTCTCATTTTTTACAATTTTTTCCTTATGAAATAATCTTTTTAATTTATTTTCTTTATTTCTTGTATTTTTGTAATTATTCTAATTTATTTTCCTAATTTATTGGATTTTCTAGGATTGAATTTCTCATTTATATATAGTAATTTATATTAAATTGAGAAAAAATTCTTAATTTATGTCCCTCATTTATTGTATTTTCATATTTTTTAAATCTCTTTAATTTTTCCTGACCTACTAAGTTTTTTTTTTTAACTTTCATACATTGTCTTTCTTTCTAGAATGATCTTTTTTGATTTCTTTCCTTTATACAACATTAATTGATTTTTATGAGCACCAATTGACCATTAATAATTAATTTATTTTGATAAAAATTATGCCTTTATTTCTAATTGATTTTTATTTCCCTTTCTACCTTTCCATTTTCATTATTGAAAAATATTCAAACTTTTACTATTTATATATGTTGTCATAGATTTTCTTTTCAAATGAGTGTTGATATTTTTTTCGCCTTATCTTTTTTTTGTTAATTGATCTTCTTTTATCTCACCTTTGTCTCTCTTTCTCTTTCTTTCATGTCTTTTAATTCCAAATCTTAAAACCTATGATTAGTTTCAACTCCAATCATGCAAGGTATTTAATTTATGAGTGACTTTGTTTTGCTATTAACAATACCCATCATTGAATTATTGAGTGCCATCTTAACAAGCAAGGTTGTTGCCTTTGATGATTCTTTCCGACACATTGCTTCATTATGTTTATTAATTAATGAGTATTGATCTTTTTAGAAATAGTTTTCTATTTCTTTGATTTTCTTCTATCAATATCATTTTCTTCTTTATAGTTTGCACTAATTTTTTATGTAAAGTAAATTTATTATATGTGATTTACTTTATTATGTAAAGTAAATTATTTTTTTTATAATTTTAAATGTGGCATAAGGCTAATATATATTCATCTTTCCCTTGCAAGTTGATATAATGAAAGAGCTTTACATATTTTGCATTGAGAAGTTATGTAATGCAATTTTTCTGTCAAAGATTGAACTATATATATATATATATAGTTCAATCTTTGACAGAAAAATTGCATATTTCTATCGAAGGCTAATGTACATTTATTTTTTCATTACAAGTTGAATTTTAATCTTTAGTTATATTTAACATATATACATTTGTATTACAATAAATAACTTTTAAAAAGACTAATATATCTGATCAAATAAATATTTTTTATTTTAAAAGTATTTGGAAAGATTATCCAATAAATTAAATAATATTTATTTTTTATTATCTATCATAGTTTTCATTTATATAGGATTAAGGATGGATATATATATATGTGTATGTATACATTTTATTTTATATAAATAAATGTTATTTCTTATATATATATATATATATATATATATATATATATATATATATATATATATATATATATAATTTTATGTTATTTTTTAAGTTTGATTTATTTAATATTTAAGTATATATGCATCTTTCTAATTGTGATAATGATTATTGTTAATGTAATATTACAATAATATAATAGTTTTATCTATTAACAATGATTTATATAATACATTCTCTTACTTAATTTGAATATAATTATATTAATTTTATAGTTATCTAATTGATATAAGCATGACAACGTATTTTATATCAATCAATTGAATATCTTATAATTTAAATTTTAAAATCATAACTTATATTATAAATTATTATTAATTAAAATTAATTAAATTTGTATATCGCACAAGTTACAAGTTAGTCTATATATAAATAATGTGGATGAAGAAAGCTTTAATTATGATAGGGATAATGAATCTTATGTGGAATAGGGTTCGAGTAATGGGCATTTCATTGAAAGTAATGATGAGGGTGACTTTAAGAGTGATAGTGTAGGAGATAGTGATGGGCTTAGTAGGTTTAAAGAACACATAGATAAGATAGGGAGGGTTAAGAGGTTTGATTCTAATTTAGAAAAACCTTAGATTGATAGAGGTATGAATGGAAAAACATTTATTAGAAAACCTAGTGATATAGTAACCTTAGAAAGAGGGCTATTATTTACTAATGTTTATGAGTTTAGAGAGTTGCTAGGGATTATATGTCATACAATAAGGCATTGAAATTTTAAGGCTTAAGAATAAGAAAGCATGAGTCATAACTGTGTGTTAAGTAAAAAGGTTGTACATGGTGTATTCATGCCTCCATATCTCCTAATGGCAAAATCTGCAAAGTAAAAACATAGAACTTATATCATACATGATTTGGAAACATAAAAATTCAAATATAACCTCATCGAGAATTGCAAAGAAGTTGCATAAAAAACTAAATGTTAATCCAAACATGTCCTATACAAGTATGAAACAAAAGTTAAAGGAAGGTTATGGCATAGAAGCATATCCCATGCAATTATATAGAGCAAGAAGGAAAGCTAATGAGGACAATAAGTAGACATATGCAAAATCTTATATTGAACTTTTTAGTAAGGGTAAGCTTGCAAAAGAAACTAATCCTAGTAGTATAGTTGAGATAGTGACAAATAGGCTAATAATATACCACAATCTAATATTCAAAAGAATTTTCATATGTTTAAATACTATAGGCATAGGTTGTGGTTTGATATTGATAGTTGTCATTTAAAAAGGCCTTTTGGGGTCATTATGTTGTTCATTGTAACTATTAATGGAAACAAAAGGATGTTACAATTTACAATTAGTATTGTAGAAATAGAAGGGAAAGAGGTACATAGATAATTTTTGCACCATTTACATGAGGCACTATCAATAGAGCTTAAGTATCGTGCACTTCCTACTATAGTTCTTATTATGGTCATTATAAATGACCAACAGAAGGTAAGCATTTATTTTACAATAATCAATTCATTTTGGTTTAAGTTATTATTATATTTAATTAATATTTGTTAACAATAATTGAATGGTTTTCATAAGGCTTACAATAAGCAGTTTCATTTGTCATGCACACTTTTTGCAAGGCATAAATATTGTTATTTACATTTACTTGTAAACTTTAAACTTCAATTCTTTAAAATGGGTTTGAAACCATACTTTTGAAGTGCTATTAAAGCTCCAAATGATTCCCTATTTGAAAAAGTAATGGAGAAAATTAAGGCTATAAATATAAAAACATATTATCAACTAAATTAAGGACATGTAGGCAAGACATACAGTGCTACCTATATGCAAGTTTGACCATATCACAAATAATGTTAATGAGAGTTTCAATAATTAGGTTGGGGATGATAGAAGTAAAACTAACTTAGCTCTTATGGAGAACTTAAGGTTAAGAATGATGTTTAGGTTGTTTAAAAGGTATGAAATGGGTGTGGATAGGAACATGTAATATCATTTAAAATTAGGACTGATCTTGACATACTTATGCAAGATGCCACAGTATGTAAAGTAATTACTGTTAAAGATGATGAGTACTAAGTAAAAGATGGGTTCATATCATTTGTAGTTAACTTTACAGCAAGGTATTGTAATTACATGTCTTGGTCATCATTTGGACTATCTTTCGAGCATGCATATGCTCATGTTATGCATAAGAGAGTTAATATTCAATGCTATAGCTACAATTGGTATTCCAAGGAAAAATTCTTGCTGACTTTTGCATAAATCATTTATCCAATGCTTGACTTGGATGAAGTGATAGCAAAAGCAGACCATCCTCACATTGATCCTTTAAAATTAAGAAAAGAAAAAGGCAAGCTAAAGAAGGGAAGAAGAAAAACTACAAATGAGCAAACTAGTAGGAAGGGTGATGCTAGAAGGTCTAGTATAGTGAGATGTCAAAAGAGTTTAACCATAATAAGAGAACATGTAAAGGAAGGCTAGTCAAGCAAAAAGGAAAGAAAGTAAGTTCAATTCTACATTGTGTATTGTATACTAATTTACTATATTTTCACAATTTGAAATCCTTAATTATTTTTGAAATTTACACTGATCATAAACCTTTATTTTGTAATTGTTTAAAAGATCACAGAGATTGGAGAAGCAATATACAACTTCTAAAACTATAACCTAATCTGCACCTAGTGTTGTTCAAATTAAGGTAAAAGACTTTATCTTTTTTCCTTTTGTTATGGTATGAATTGTACATTAATTTTCTTAATATAAGCCATATTTTGATAAAGGTTAACACTAATCCAATTAAGCACAGGAAGAAAATGAAGGCTTTAAAAGGAAAAAGTAATGCACAGATATTTATTAAAAGAAAGATTGTTGTAAGTAGAACAACCAAGGTAAAGAACATAAGTGATAAAGCTACTCATGTAGTAAATTTGCATGCAACTAGTAATGCTTATGCAAGTTTAGGGCCTAATTTACATGTTCAAGCTAGTGTTATTGCCTTAATTTTTAGAGAAATGGAAATTGAATGTGCTATCTTCTAAGTAGTTTACTCTCACCTTTTTGTATATTGAATACATAATATAGGAAACTCCTTTTTTTGTTGTAAATAGCCATGCAAATATAGTTTTAGTGTGGCACAACATATGCTTGGTCTTAAATAGAAGCATAACATATAGCTTAATTGGGTGTCTTTAAAGGTTGTGGGGAACAATTTTTTATAATTATGTAGGCTATGTGGGCGACATTTTTTTATTGGTTGTGAGCATAAAATTAGGCATTCTTTTTTATGGTTGAAAAGGGACCATATGTATAAAATATTGTAAATAATTTAACATCAATGAACATGAAGTTGCCAACCAATTATTACTTGGTGTTTGCCCATTTTCTCTTTTACAAGTTTTTTTTCCTTTTTTCATATTATTGTCACCTAACAACTTCATTTTGCAATAAGGCATTAAAGTTATGTTTAAAATGAATTAAAAGCATCTAGCCTTGCATAAAATTTCATGGAAAATAAACAAGCTTCATTGCTATATACATAAATGCATTACATCACAAACTGTTAACTAATAACTAACTATTAAAATAAAATCCAAACTTTTATACCAACAATGCTTACTTCACTAATAAGATAATGAAAATATGACTACAGGAAAAATGCATAAAATAAGGTTAGATAAAATAAGCATCCTTTATATTGCAAATGTAGTTTCCAGTACTAGCATTTTCTCCATCATCACAAACTTCATTGCTATATACATAAATGCATTACATCACAAACTATTAACTAATAAATGACTATTAAAATAAAATCCAAACTTTTATACTAACAATGCTTACTTCACTAATAAGATAATGAAAATATGACTACAGGAAAAATGCATAAAATAAGGTTAGATAAAATAAGCATCCTTTATACTACAAATGTAGTTTCCAGCACTAGCATTTTCTCCATCATCAAAATAAGCCCATTCTTTAAATTTTCAATTTCTTTTTTTCCTATCTGAAAATGCACTCAAACACCAGGCAAGGCCATAGGTAGTATTGAAAGCCACTTTAATTTCTTGTTTCATCTCTTCAACAAGAGTAACACACTAATCACAAATATACATTTCCTTTCTTTACATATGTAGAATAATCCAATTGGATTGCTAATAGTTTTTGATATTTTCACATCAATGTTTTTATCCATACTTGCATTTTCTTATTCTATATCTCAAACTAGAACTACCATTGTCACCTACACTTGAAGAGGCCATCAAAATAACTAATAAAAATTTAGAAAGAATAAAAAAGTAAGAGTGAATTTCCACTTACAAAAGAGTAATTATTAGTGGTTAAATTTTAGGATAAATGAAAAAATTATATAAGATAAAATATTTTGCAAAAATAAGAAAATGAAAATATGAGCAAGAGAAATTTTTTTTACCTCCTTCACACTTTTACCTTTTATGCCTGGCTTTTGCTTATTGAGTTTCAAAGAAAATTCTTCTATTTGCTTGCCTTAGCAATGTGTGTCTTCCTTTTTTAAATTGCACATTGACCTAAATTAGGAGTAAAATTATCCAATTAGGCAAGCCCTCCACTAGTTAATGCTGACTAAGCTTTTTGTTAGTAAGATTATCGGACACCCATTGCTAAGGGAGGGAAATGCATTAAAAAGGTGAGCTTAGTGTAACATCAATGCCAATTTTGGAAAATGGGGGAGTGGATTATAATTATTTTAAACCTTGGAGGAGGTTAAAGTATTTTGCCCTAATTATTACAATTTTATTTTTATTATTTATTATAATATTATTTTAATATAGATAAATACTTACTTTTATATAAGTGATATTTGATATCCATTCAAGTGTTAAAAGACATTAAGTTAAATTTTAATTAAATGGATTTGAGATAGATGGGTTGAGTTTAATTAAAAGAAATTAATTAATATGTTAAGGATTAAATTCAAAATAAAATTTAAATAAGAATAAAATTAATAAATTGTATCTACAAAAGAATAAAATAATGTTTTAGGCTATGTTTAATGCAATAAATAAACTAATTTATAATTTAGTAATTTAGTCAATAAACTATAAGTTAATTTTTAAAAGTGTTTAGTATACTAGTTTTCTAATAAAAATAAGTTTTACTTATCAATAAGGTATTAGCCCAATGGGTAGATTTACTTGGCAATGGACAAAGATTTGAATCTTCAACATAATTTTTGTTGAGAAAGGAAAAAAAAAAAATCTATTAGTGCTCCAATTTTTGGGATAGTTCTCCTACGTGGTGTCTCACAAAAGAACTCTAGTTTAATATGTTTCATAAGGTAACCTATAACTTATCAATATTTTTTCAAGTTTATTCTTTTTTATTTAATTGATAATCTATAGCCTTATAATTAATTAAATTTTAAGTAATTATATCTTTATTTTAAACCATATATAATTAAAAATAAATGTGTAAAAAATATAATGTTATAAAATATAATTATTATATTTTAAATAATTATATTATTATTTTGAATAATAAATAATGATTACATAAATAAAAATTTATAATTTTATAAAATATAATTAATAATTAATTTTAATTTTAATTGATTTAATTTATATATATATATTTGTATTAATATATCTTTTTATGTCATTTTATAAGATCTAATTTATTAATTATTTGTTAACTTATTAACTACTAATTAACTTATCAGTTATGAGCTAACTTAGCAATTGCTTGTACTAAATATAACCTTAGCCTGTAAAGTTGGTATCTTTCTATTGGGAAGGCAATTGATGATAGCATCTTTTTTAAAAAATATATATTTTATAAAAATAATCTCATTTATTTTTAATCATAAAATTATTTAGTTAATATTATATATTGGAGTCTAAAATTTAAAATATTAACTACTTTAGTGAAGAATTCATTTTCTTTAACTACTATGTTATTGTGCACTATTTTATTAATCACAAGGTATGTGTATAATACACACATAAATAGAGCATATTAAGTGAAAGTATCATTGTTATATAAAAGTGAGAAAAACAAATTGTAACTAATTCTTGCATTAATAGTTAGAAAAATGAAGATGCATGTATAATATACACACATTTAAAGTAACATATCACATAATTTTATATATTTATATTTTAATCTAAACATTAATGCAAAAGCTCATGGCATAGAACATAAAGGAGTAATTTCATTAAATATGGCATATTTTTATACTTTGATTTACATATACATATTGATCATTGGCAAGATATTATCTTTTTACTTATACAATCTTAAGGAAGGCATAAACTTCCAACCTATCTTAAATTGCTTGCTTAAACTCGAGAAAAAGAGGTTAAGGATAAGTTTTGCCAAGCCATTGGACAAAAGCAAATTATAAAAGAGAGTTTATTTTAATCAATGGTTGGTTTTGCATAGCATAATCCTTAATCATGACAAATCAAAATCCAATTGATTCTATTACAAGAATAATGTTGTTATAATTTATGGTTTTAGAGCATTTCTTTTCTTTATCAACACCATGAAGCTATTCCATTCCTTCATTAATTTTCACCAAATTCCTTATCTCAAAAACCCTAAAAGAGCATCTTTCTCCCTTTTTATTCATTTTACCCCACCAATATTCTATAAATTTACTTAATTTCTTAAAATCAAAGAAGACTTTTAAATTTTTAGTGAAATATGTACCTTTGCCTCCAAAAGGGATTAGTATTAAATTATTTCATGAGTGTGATGCCACAAGAGAGAAGCTTGCATTGGCTAATATTATTAGTTTAATTAGTTAGTTATTGGAATTAGAATACTATCAAAACTAGGGGTGATCAGCGGGCGGTTAAATGTGGTTAATGATAATTTTTTACCTGACTGAAATTAACTGAATACTGCAAAACTTCAACCGTCCTTAATCGAATCCCATTCCCCACCCGAACTTAACTAAGATAATCGGTTTCGGTCAGTTAAACACAGGTATATTCGGTTTAAATTTGAGAAAAAATGTTGCATGTAGCAACGTTCCAGTGCTGGAAAAATGGCCAAAACTGCTAATAAATCCTGCTTATTTGTGATGATACAATAACAAATAGTACTAAAAAAAGTAGTAAAGTATTAAATAAAAAAATACAATCATTAAATATGAAATTTCACTTTCATTAAACATACTTAAACTTCAAAGTTTGAGTATATCATTTACAATTTGGAGCAATACATCAAAAGAATGTCAAAAGCTCATAATTCTCTTTCCTATATCAACATTAACTAGCTGTGCATAAAGGCCTATCATCTTAAAAGAATTTAGATTTTGCCACAACACTATACTTGTGGCAAAAGAAAGCTATTCAAGCTAATTCAAAAACCTGTGTGTGCTTACTTCTATGTACTCCCTAGCCTAGTATCATATAGGCCAGCAACACTAAAAAAATAGTGCTAACCCTATTGCACTATATAGTTGAATGAATGAACCATTCTAACACCAAAAGACCTTTTCAAAAGGGAAAATATTTGCAAGTTGCCAAAAAACTTTTCAGAAAGCACAAAATTGTTAAACTTGGCAAGTTTGAACTTACAAGTGGCATATCTTTTTACTTTATACAGCAATGGTGCCATTTGCTAGTCAATTTTGGCACCACTATCTAGCTTTAATTAACCTACAAGATAAGAAAAAAAATTAGAAATCTAGTTGGACAACAAGAACAGCACTTTCACAATGAGCTAGATGCATTTATAGTATGGAGAAATTACCTTTTAGTCAATAGCCATAGGCTGTGATGTGACTGTTGTACTTTTTCTTTCTCTTATCCAACATTGCGAGGGTAATTAGTTCCAAATTTGTTGCCTCCTTGAAATTAAACTGCCACCTCTGAAAAGAATGACAAACATTCATTAGTTTTATTGAGAATTAAAAAAAAACTAATTTAAGATATATAATTACTAATCACCTTTTTCTATATCTTCATAAACTTGAAAATCTTTAACTATATCAATATCTTTAAACTCAAACTTGTTAAGCATTAACCAATTCTGAGTGCATATTGATGCTTCTGCTATCTTTGGGGAGAGAGAGCTCTTATAGACATCTAATACTCGACCTCCTGTGCTAAAGGCAAATTCAGATGTAACAGTGGACACTGGGACAACCAATACATCTCTTGCCATTTTGGACAACAAATTGAATCTAGATGCATTTAATCTCCACCAAGCTAAAACATCATAATTATCATCTTCATCTACACAAGGCTCATTTAGGTATTTCTTTAACTCATTTTTTTCCTCAATTGTGTGCTTCTTCTTTAGGTGTAACCTAAAGGCAGCACTTCTTGCCTTTTGGGCATGGCTTGTAAGTCTAGGATCCCTAGGATTTTCTGCATCTCTTAACATGGTTTGCTAGTCTATCTCACTCCTAATTGGTTGTTCATATTCAGCTGAATACCATTCATACATCCTTGACATATATGCTTTGACATTCCTAACCATGGTGCTAGCAAGGTTCTCTCCATAAATGTCCTCAAAAGAACATGTAATATAAGTCATTTTGTATCTTGGGTCTAAGACATTTGTAATAAAAATTATTAGGTTCATATTTTCAAGTTTTCCTTAATATTTATCAAACTTTAACCTCACTTCATTTGCCATGAAAAATAGGGTAGAATCTACATTAGCTTCAGATGTCTAGTTCTTTATGTCACTTTGTATAAGTGAAAAATGATTATAAGCAGCATTGGAAGTGACATACAATGAACCAGACAAGGCTAGAGTGGCATTATAGAAAATCCTAAGGAATTTAATGAAAGCTCTTACATTTTCCCAATCTAAATTAGTTAGAATAGCCCCTTTACTTTCAGATTCTTGAAAATACAATTTGAAGTCTCCATCATCTTCCTCTAGTCTTTCAAATGCCTTTTGAAAATTTTCAACTGTTTGAAGCATTTGGTATGTTAAATTCCACCTTGTAGAAACATCGAGACACACTAAGGAATTAGAAGTGATGTTTTCAGCCTCAATGGCTTCCTTGAACTTTGCTAGCCTACTTGGAGATGACATAACATACCTAATGGCATGTCTTATGGTAGCAATAGAATCATGGTACTTTTTTAGACCCTCATTCACCACTAAGTTGAGGATATGTGCACAACATCGCATATGCATCATATCCGCATCCAACACCAAACCTTTCCAATTCCTAACTTTCTTTTTCAAGTATGCTATTACTCCATCATTGGAGCTAGCATTGTCTACTGTTATTATGAACACATGTTTAAGCCCTCATTCATTCAAGCAAGATTCAATACATTTACCAACTGTTTCACCCTTATGATTAGGAACAACTTGAAAACTAAGGATGCATTTTTGTAATTTCCACTCATTGTCTATAAAATGTGCAGTCAAACACGTGTAATTAAGGTTTTACACTGATGTCCAACAATTAGTGGTCAAACACACCCTTTCACAATCACTTTTCAGCAATGTTTTAAGCCTACCTTTCTCTTCCATATATAACTTAAGGCAATCCCTAGCTATGGTATGCCTAGAAAGGATATCTAACTTTGGACAAAGCCTTTTACGCATTTATTTAAAATCGTGCCCTTCTACAACCTTAAAAGGTTGCTCATCACATATGATAAAGAAGGCTATTCCTTTTCTACACTCCTTCAAGTCAATAGTGTGGGGAATGGAACCAACTAACTATTTACCAGAAGATATCCTATCAAACTCTAACAATTTTTTACTAGGGTCATTGCTAAGTGCATTTGGAGATTTAGGACACTTTGGTATATGAGCAAGCATGTTTGTTATACCATGCTCTTTACTATCACATAAAAACCTAATACCACAGTATATACACTCAGCAGTTAGTTCACTAACCTCTTCATTTGGCACTTTTTTAAACTGCTCCCATATTGGTGACCTCCTCTTTATTTGAATGCCAGCTTACTTGTTGGCACTTGGCTTTCTTGACACAGCTTTCTTCCTTTTTTAGGCACAGTAAGAGGTTTTTTACTTGCATCTTTTGTAGGCTTCTCACTTGGTGTCGAACTGATATTAGCAGTAGTAGGTGGCTGACTTGGTCCGACAGTAGGTGGCCGGCTGGCTTGGACTAGTAATTGCTGCCCCACCAAGATTGGGCTCAACAGGCTTCATACTTGAAATGAAACCTACAAATTGGAAAACAAATTATCAGATTATATTCTAAATATTTTAATTATATAATATAACTTGGTCTAAAAAATCAAACAAATATAAATCAATTTATTTCATACATGGTCAAAATCATTTGATTTGATAACCAATTCTATGCAGAATTTTATTAGAGAAGTAATTGTTACACACCATCTTGAATATACCAGCATGTAAATGTATCATTCTATTCACTCACTACTTCATAATATAAAAAGCAAAACATCACTGAATTACAACCAAAAGTAGTAAAGAAAGTAAAAATTGTAAAAAAAAGCATAAAGGACAGTAAGTTACTCATAAAAAAGCATATATTCATAGTCATTAATAGTTAAAAACAGCCTTTAAAGGTTACCATTTACTCTAACGAATTTAAAATTGGTTTTATTATTATTCTAATAAATGGAACTCACTTTAATGTTTTGTTTATTATTTGTTTTATTTATTAGCAATTGTGAATTGTAATTTGTAATTGCATAAATCGAGAAAGCCCAGGATGTTGTAATGTATAAACATATATTTAATTAATTATGGAGCAGACTATAATTGGTTGTGGAAAAATTTGTGTAGCCTTTTTCTTATGTCTAAAGCAAAAATGAGCATCTTATATGTTTGAAAGAGATAGAATTGTAATCATGTGTCTCCTTTCTCTCCACTCATTCTGTCATCTGAATTCAATGATTAATATAGGTTAGCTCAGCTTTTAAAATAAAGAAAAATGTTAATCTCACTTTTTTCCTAAGGTTTACAATTTTATAAATTCTGTTATTTATTAAATAGGAATGAATGTTGACTTTTTAAAAAATAAGTATAAGTAGTATTTTCCTACAAATAAAAAGGATATGTAATCAAGCTAATCGTTGTTTGTGAGTTGCTTGAAACTTGTGAACAAATGAAAGAATAAAGATATTTTTATATTATTACTATACACACTAAAAGTAACTTTTATAAAACCTAATAATAATTTAGTGGTAATTTTTTAATAAATGATAAGTAACTAGTAGTAATGAAATAACTTCTTAAATAAAAATAATAGCATGTGTGATAGTCTGTGAAAATCATTACTTCAAATGAAATCATATAATCAGAAGATGTGTCTCTCATAAGTTGAAGCATAAACCAAGCATAAGGATAAAAACGAAGCATCATAATAGAAGATTGAAGCATCAGATTGAATCATATAATTTAATTTTTAATATAGAAAAGAAACAGGACAGCTATCAAAATCATCAGAAGTTGAAGCAAAAACCAAGCATAAAGATAAAAATGAATGTGGCAAAAACTAAAACAATGGTTCAAGCAAGAAGATTGTCATAAAAAAAGATGGGGATTGGGAAGACTTGCACCAGATGGCACCATTCTAGTGACTTGTCATGACTTGGAAACAATGAGCAGTTATTAGTTTAACAGGGTAACTGATGTTAGTTGTGGTTTCGATTGGATTCTAGTTCATTTTGAAAAATGGCACAACATCTAAGAATACAAATTCATTTTCCCATAGAAAGGCAAACATATTTAGTATCTTTTACTGTTACACATGTGAGGAAGCTAATTTTCAGGAACATTTTAATTTGTTTCCTTCCTTCATTTCACATAGTGAACCCATGGGCTTCAAGTGCAATCATATATGCTTGTACCAGTAAATGAGCATTACAGAGAGAATTCATGTATCACATGCAAGTTGAGCATACTCCAAAGTAAACAGAAGTTTAATTTTTAAAATATCAAACAGTATAACACAATAAGTTTGCCATTTGTTTACGTTTCATGATCAAGGCATAGCTGTGTGACCTGTGTCCAAATAATTTATAGAAAGTGACATCTACACAAATCTTAGCCTCTCACTTACTTCTTGTGACTATATCGATAATCTTTTATATCTTGTGTTAAATTTAACATCTATATCAAGTCCATTAAATTTATAAGAATACAAAAATTGTTCAAACTTCCATTTTTATTTTTTTGTTCACAAATACATGACAAGCCAAAGGAAATTAATAATAAAATTCTCAATAACACTTGTCTTTGATAAATGATAGGAAAATCTAACATGCCAATTTTAATAGCTTTCCACTCTGTTTCACTCCAATTTTTAGATAGTTTCTATTCAGGATGGGCACACCCATCAATACAACAAACATCTTATGTTATTATCTAATCACAAGTTCATCACACAGAAATCAAAATCTAAATTCAAACTTCAGTTCTAGTTCTCTATCATTCGGTAGAAGATTATAATACAAAGCATCAACATCAGCTAGGGTTTTGAATTGCATTAGGTTCTAAAAATGAATGGTAACTAAATCATAACTAACTTTTAAGATAAATTCAGGGGAAGATGATCAAGAAATTAAACTAATGCATCACGAAAAATAGAGGTACAAAATCAAAAGAGACATGAAATCAGAAGATGAAACTAATGCATCACAAAAAATAGAGGCACGAAATCAAAAGACAAAGCTTTTAAAAAAAACTTATAGAAGAACAAAGTTAGTAAAATACCTTTAGGCAGACTCTTGACAACCTTCACGTCGCTCGTAGGCCTCCTTCTCGTCACGATTTAAGAAGACGCTTGTAGTGTTGGAGTGGGATGATGAGTCGATGGCTTCTTAGGACGAAGTAGCTCGAGAATCATAATAAATCTGGTGGGGTAGCTTTAGAAGATGAAGATGGTGGCTAAGAGTTGCTATGCTAGGGTTTATTTTTGTTTCTGCCAAGGGTGGAGGAAGGTTTGGGAAACTGCTCGGTTGAACGAACCAAATATTACATATATCTTCAGTTTTTCCTCCTTAGCCCCAAAATGATGACGTCTCACTGAATCATATATATAGCCACACTCGGGTTGTTACAATATAATTTGGTTAATAACACATAAACCGCTACTGACCGAAATATTAAAATTTGCATAAAAATTCTACCTATTTCGACTGAATTAATTAATTTAACCGACCTTAACCGACCAACCTTGGGTTTGGTCGGTCGGTTAATGTCGGGTAAGCAATTTTTGATCACCCCTAATCAAAACCAAAAGCCATTGAAGGAGTGCAAATAGGAGTAACAGTGAAACTTGATTTAGAAACCTAGTAACAAATAGAAAGGTTGATGCATTCCAATTGCTTTTCATTTGCTAAAAGAGCTCAATGTGATGTTACTATTTTTCCATTTTGTTGTTTAGCTAAATTGAGCTTTATTTTGGTTTTTTTTTCTCATTTTGCTCTTTGGATGAATTGGCCTTTTGTTTTAATATAAAAATGGGCTTTTCTTTTTATTAAATTGGATTATTATTTTTGTATAAAAATAAACTAGAATTGAGCTTCATATTTATAAAAAATATTACAAGAATATGTTTTAAACTATGTTTAACTAAATCAAATCAATCAGAACTGCTTCATGTGGTTAAATTTAGTTCTAAGACTAATAAGGATGATTTTGCTTAGCAAAAAATGATTGATGGTTTAAATTGGTTAATTACTTAAGATGCCCAAAAGTAGCCTAATTCGACCAAAGTCAACCTTTATATAAACTAAAAATGAATTTGAAAAAGAAAAAAAGAGCAGCCATTACATATATATATATATATATATATATATATATATATATATATATATATATATATATGTTAAAAGTATAAATGTATACTACATTAATGGTAGAAGCAAGGCTCAAAGATTAGTAGGGCACAAAAATTAGTATTTAATTATAAAAAAGAATATTTCATCATACTATTTTAATTATTGTATAAGTTTAAATTATATTATATGTTAAACCCATTAGAAAATAAAACATATATTTAGGAAATAAATAGTTGTAGGATGGTTGAAAATGAAATTTACATTTTTATGATAGTTTATTTTATTATGAAAAATTGAAATAAAAGTAAATGAGAGCAATTTAAGGTAAATGGAGGAGATTATGCAAGTCAATTCCCATTTTTGTCTTGAAAACCATTCTATACCCTATTTCCTACCAAAAAATCCTAAATTCTCAATTTTTCTATCATATTGTCACCAAACTTACCAAACCTTATCTTTTTTCAACATAATTCACTTTGTCATTATCAATTTTCCTTTCTACACAATCAAGGTAAGCAATTCACTTTCTAACCCAAGCATTTCATCATTTTATTTCTTGTTTGAGTAATGAAAAATTAAGAAATTTAGGTTAGATTAGGATTTAGGAATATCTTGATTCATAACCATTGGAATTTTGATGCTTCGAAGCATCTACACCTTCAAATTCACTACCCAACACCTCTTCCATAACTTATCAATGAGCATTCCTTTATTTTTACTTGTTTGAAAATAAATGATTGGATTAGGTATGAGTTTTGCTTATTTTTGAATGATTTGTGCTTACTTGCTTATTATGAATATTTAGTATGAATTAAAGGGTAATTTTAGTGAGTATGGTGTTGTTCTTGCATGAAATGATACTTGACTTGTATTATAATACATTTAGATTAAAATTAGAGGTATTCTTCCTATAGATAAAGAACAAAATTCTAGAAAAAGATAAAAGTATTCATGTGTGAATCATTCTTTTGAGCTTAAAATGCAAAGAATTAGGTCAAGAATAACTTTCAAAAGTGATTCCCTACTTCTAAAAGTAATTCATGGAAATGGAATCAGTTCTAGAAGTGATTTCACTTTTTCAAGTGGGTAACAAATCACTTTTAGAATTGATCCTTCACTTTTAGAATAGAAACTTCCAATCAGAATCATTTCCAAAAGTCATTTTGGTCTTCCAAATTCTAGGCTTATAGAAAGTTATTAGAGCTGTGAAATCATTTCCAAAATTAATTCCTTTAGCCTATTTTTATGTTTTTGAATTTAGAACTAAATATAATTGATTATTTAATGCACATTTAGACAAGAAATTAAAATTTGAATTATAAGCATAATAATAAGGAATTTACATTTTCCAAGCATATGAAAAACCTTTATGCATTGAAGTTTAATGGAATTGAATACATATAGGATGTTTGATATGTAAAATTACTTAAAGCCATGCAATAGAAGCATAGTGGGGTTGACAAACACAATAGTGATTTGTACTCATATTATTTATGTTTATTAATTTGTATTGATGCTTATGAAAATGGGATAGGGCATATTGATATCATTTCAAACCTTGGTTTTGGTAACAGGTTATAAAGGACATGGTTAACTTAGAAAAATAAGGATAAGCATATAAAGGATAAGAATGAATGAGAGTTACAAGCAAATTTACTTGTTATCTCTAATTTATTATTTATTTCTTCTTTATAAGTTAATCATGATATACCCTATGAATTTAAGAAATTATGTAATTAGATATACATGAGTATGTGATTGTTAGGTTTCACTAATAAAATTGTGTTATGAATTGTGTGACATGAGCATTTAGGCTTAAGGAGGATAAATCTAGTTAGTAAGAATTTAGATGAATTCCCTTATATTTTATATTTATTAGAATATTTACTCACTAAGTCTTAGACTTTTTTTTTTGTGTTTTACTTTATAGACCATACAAGTTGAGCTATCTCTTTCACCACTACTATCACAAGGCTAGATCTAAAAGAGCTTCCTAGTAAAGTTAACAGTACAACAATATATATTTTGTCAAGTATAAAGGTTTGTGGGGGCTTAGGCTATATAAAAAATGGATAGCACTTATAAATTCTTTTCAATTAAGATTAATTAAGCCAACTTATCCCTAGGATGAAAAGGACTTTAGGCAAGCCTAACTTTTCTCTTTTGTAAAACCATTTTGATTGACATGATTTTAGCATATTAATTGCAATCTTTCCTAAATAATTCCTCTTAGTATTTAATATAGTATGTGTGCACAAACAAAAAAGGAATAGGTTAGGTTAGTGGAAACTAATTGATTGAGTTTCATGTCGATAATAGCCTGGATAGGTTATGACATTATACATGTCATATTATAAGTATTTTAATTTTTTTAAAAATATTATTACATGTCACAATTATCCTTAACATAATTTCATATTTCAAATAGGTAAAATACTCTCACCTCCCTTGAGGTTTCACCTAAATACAATCTTTTTGCTTTATTTTTTTCCTTTTTTAGCTAGACCTCCCCTAAAGCTAATGAGAAAGGATAGTGTGCAAGTAAAAAATATCTAGAAAAAAATCCCTATTCACTAAAGCAAGTGAACAAAAGACAATTGCATTTTACCTCTTCATTTCTTCATTTCTCAAACTTTTTCATTCTTTTTTGCTCTTTAGCATATAAAAAAAAGAGTTAATTTTCTTTCAAGTTTTATTTACCAAAAGCATTTGAATTTTTCTTAAATTAGTTAGCCATCATCCCTATGGGTCATATGTTTTTGAAGATAAGGAATCAATTTGGGGTGTTGCAAGTGTTTTGGTGTCTACTTATAAATAAATTATTGAGATTGCATAATATGATGGGATCATTACCAAAGGTTTGGCACAAGTGAGTTATTGAAATTGTTGGAGAAGTTTATTTTGTTCAAGTTTGATTAGAGTTTCCAAAGGTGGTTTGTGTTATTAATGGCTTTTGGCTAGTAAAACAAGAAAAAAAATCTTAAGAGTTAGTGTTAGATGATTTGTTGATTTAAGGTTTTATGTTTTGTATCCCACATCTGAATTTGCAATGGGTTTTTATTTATTAATATAGATGGTACTTATTTGGGATTTTGGTTGGGAAGATTTTCCTTTAATTTTGCCATTGAGGAAGAAGATTATTTTTCTTTCTTTGTTTTTTTTTTTATAAAGGTTCCTCCTACCATTGTTTGCTCCATTTTTTTGCATTTCCCATTTCTTTTTTTCTTTTTGTTCAATTTTTACTAGCTAAATGTAAGTGTTCAAAGTAAAGTTATTTTATTGGTTTCGAATTTTTTAGATTGGATTTTTTTCTTTTTTATCTTTCTTTTTCTTGCTCAATTTTTTTATAGAAAAATTTAATTTTTTTATAAGTTGTTTTGCTTTGGGGTGTTGTTTTGAATTTTGATGCTTTAGTTTCCACAGTGATTCCATCTATAGCAAAATAAATAACATGTTTCTACATAATGATTTGATTTTTTGTAGGAAGGAGAAAATTTTTCTCTTATTTCTTCCTTTATTTTTTGATGTAGTTCATGTTGAATTTCTTGAACACCTATATTTGTTTCTTAATGTAGCTTTTTTTTATTTCTTATTCTTCATCTAGCAAATGAAAAGTTCTTAGACATGAGTATGAAAGTTATAATCTTTCTTTAGAAAATTGCTAGTAAAAAGACCATTGATGATTCTATCTCTCTGCTGAATAACAATATTCATGTTATTAGCCTTCTTATTGAGCTCATGAAAATAGTCTCTCCCCTTTACATCTTTGATTTCCTATGATGATTGATTGGAAAGCCTTTTTCACTTAGCTTTTTCACCATTACTGTCATTTATGCAATGAACAAAAAATGGAGTTATTGTGAAATCAATGGAAATAAAGTTAGAGAGCTTAATATTTGATAAATCCAAGAACTTGGAGATGGTAAAAGCAAAATAGTAATAGGAGCTTTTGCACATATAATTTTTGGTGATAAAAATCTTATTTTTGTTTCCTTAACTTTCTAAAATAATTTGTAATATAAAATTAGAAATTATTTGTTTAATTCATTATCGTCATGATCTTTCTTAGATCGTGACTGATGTCGGTAGTTACCATCAATAACCACCCAAAAGCCTTAATAATGCACCATGGTATACTTAACTTAGTGCATTACATATTGAATGCATGGTCCTTAAATGTTCAATTTAGACTTAAGTTTATGAAAGAAATGTAAATACCTAATCCAATTGCCTCATTACTTATCAATATGCCATGGAAATGCTTGATGTGGATCCATCTTCTACCAATCAATCAACATGATACCTAGGGGAAGAAAATCCATTTTAAAAGAAGAAAAAAAGATTTCATGAGTTTATATGAAATTCAATGAGTTGTTATTATAATAAAAACCTAGAATTTAAATTTGAAATAAGAATTCATTATTTATATTCTAGAGGAAACTAAATTAGCATTTTTGCAATGAGATAGGTGAAAATCTTCACACCTTAATAGGGAACTAGTTTGACATTTCATAAAATGAACTCAATTATACCTTTTAGTCCTTAAGAAATATTAAGAGTACAAGTATTTGTGTTTACAATAGAGTTTTTTTTTTCATTCAATTGCTACTGCAATTATGCTAATTTAAATTTCATTCTATATGCTATCAATTGCTTTAATACTTGTGCATTCCAATCATTAAAATACTCAAGCAATAGAATAATTTCAAACATAACAATTAAATAATCCTTTTTATGACTCCCTTTAACCTTATCTCTCACAATCCTAACCCTGTCTCTCTAGGCATAATCATTAAAATCAAATCAAACATTAAATTGGATAAAGGCTTAGTTTATTAGATCATTAGTTCATGTAGTGGTTTATCAGTTTAATAACTTATAATATAAAAACATAGATTTATATAAAAATAATAGAAAATCAAACTTTCAATAAGTAAAATATTAATAACTTCACATTATAGTTCATTGAAATATAATAGTAGAAATAAATGGTTTAAGATCATATAAATCTCATAGTTAAATAAATTAAGATTTTTTTAAAGGCAATTAGTTTAATATAATATAGTAATTCTATTGGTTTTCACTAAAAACCATCAATTGTATTAGTTTTCAATCAGGTCATATGCAAAAATAGTCTAATAGTGCAACCTAGACCAAATTAACCATTAGTTCACTAGTTTCCTAGATGAATCGACCGATCTAGTTTAAGTTTAATAATTATGCCTTCGAGGTTAATTTTATCCCTTCATAAATAAGCATGCAAATCTTATGCATAAAGTCATAATAAGTATATCATTACTCCTAATATCATCAAAGCTTTTTCATTACATAACTTATTGCAATACACATACACACACAAGTGCCTTAATTAGCACTTTTTCCACTTTGCCACAACAATATCAATACTCATATGTTTAGATATAAGTAAATGCCTCAATCAATATATCAATCTAAATAAATTAGTTAAATTTTCATACCATATGGATATAACATCCAATAACAAATAATGATTACCAAATGAGTAAGTGAATCATAATAACAATAATACCTTGTTAAACAATGCAATTTTGATTCCCTAACATAATTATTCATACAATATAATTATATATATAGTCATATGTGTATACACATACATATGTACATATATGCAAAAGCTATAGGAGGCTTATCAAATTAAATTTGAAATTGAAATACAAAATTTTAGGTTTTACTTAGCATAATAGGATTAAAATATGTCTAATCTCCTTCTTTATGTAAGTACAAGCATGTTTATGTACTCATTTTGTTCTCAATAATTCATATTAAAACTATCCACCCTCACTTTCCACTTTCATTAAGATAAAATGTCATTTAATTAAGTATACAATTTTGTACAGAAATAGGGCAATAATTGACTACATATTCAATTATAGATGTTCAAAGAAGAACTCTACCATTTATATTTGACTATATAGCTGCTTATAAGGGTTCATAATGTGAGTCTACCAAATATAGTTAACTATTTAATTGACCATGTCAACCCAGAAAGCATCTTTGCAAGGTATAGTCAATTATATAAGTGATTATGGCTTTAAGATTTGTAATTTTTTCTACAAAATTATGTTTGCTTGCCATTTTTAACCCTTAAATTTCATTCTCTTCATACAACCTCACCACAAAACCATCAAAACTTGTAATAACTACTCTAAATCATCAAGATTGATCATTTAAAACATTAATTTCAAGCTCAAAATACAAATCTCATACAAATTCTTCTAAAATCCTATAAGTAGCAAATATGAGTAAAATGGTAAATTGAAACTAAGATTGAGATAGATTTCTACTCATAACTCTTGAGAAATGGACTTAGAGTGAGGAATTTGAAGTAAATAAGCCTTTAAACATTAAACAAAAGTTTTTGGATTGGAGTATGTCTTACTTAACTTTTCCCAACCAGAATCAAATTTGAATTAAGCAAAAGAAGAGGAAATAGATGAGATTGGAGAGATCAATTCATTAAATTTTAGGATTTAAAAGTTCCTTACCTTGTAAGGGGAAGAAAGTTAAGAGGAATTGTGATGCCCTTTTTGTGAAGGGGAACTTAGGGTTTGAGAAGATAAGAGAATGAATAAAAGGAATGGGAAATAAAAAGAAATGAAGAAGTAAAGAAGGGTTAGATATGTTTTATAAGAAAAAAAAACTAGGGAAATGGTTAGAAGGGCAATTTGGAAAAACCAATTTTTTTAACTCTCCTTAATCAATTATTCTATTTTGAGTCACAAATCCTTTTAATAAAAATAATTAATTCATATATTCCTTTTACTTTACATTACCAATTATAAATCATTTCCAAGAAATTAATAGGTTTTCTTTTATTAAATTTTACAACACATTTATTTCAATTACTTCTCATTCATTTCCATAATTTACAATTTTCTTCTTTTTAAATTCTTGGGGTTCAAAATAGACTATTAAATTAAAATTAAAAATAAAATTTTAAAATTTTAAGGATATAACAATTTCAAAACTTTATTTGTAATTAATAAATTATTGCATAGAATCACAAAATGTTGCTAAAATAATTTAAAATTAAGTATTTTTTATCAAAATAAATTAAGAAAAAAATTACATTTACCTATGATTTTTGTTCTTATTCACTTGACTTACTTATGACTTTAAGTATTATAATTTGCCCATCTATGCTTTTAATCATTAACACTTTAACTACCTAAATTATTTTTATCCAAAACTTAATAGAAAATTCAAGTGTGTTCTTAAATTTTGACTTAATTTAATGCTTACTTATAACTATTTTACCCAAAAAAACCTATTCAACACTCTCTTTCTAGTAATCATGGACTAAATTATAAAAAACAACCAATCAATTAAAATTATAGTTTTTTTTTTTGGAGTAATTTAGTTTGAATGAGTAGCAAATTAAGTTAAAATTTAAGGAAGTAAAAATCACTTGTAATGTACGTGAATTTTTTGGCTAATTTTAGATGAAAAATAGTTTAAGTGAGCGAAGTTTTAACAATTAAAAGTACAAGTGAATAAATTATAACACTTAAAATCAAAGGTGGATTAAGTGAAAAAAAGATAAAATCATTGATAGGTAGAGTGTAAATTTCTAAAGTGTAGTTTTCTATTAAATTAACTCATTTCAAAATGACATTAGTTTTAGGGAAAAGCTATAAATGTCGTCATATATAGAAAAAGTACTAGAGAAAAAATTTGATGCAATCATAAAGGATGATTCAGAAGATTAATAGTTGAATATGAAAGTTAGGAACTAACAAAGATTACTCCTCTTCAAATCTGAAAGAAAGGTAAAATTGTTTAAATAATTTAAAGTGTATCCACATCGACCAAAGTGAACAGATAATAATACTAACATTGAGTTGAGGGTTATGAATGTTTAGACTAAAAATGAAAAATGAGACAAACAAATTATATTTAGGGCAAACTTTGGAGTGAAAGTATTTTATCCCATTTCAAAGTTATTGTATAATCATGTAAATATATCTTTCCTAATATTGTATAATCATTAACTAATTTTGTATAGTCTTTATTGAAAATAATGTTATTTCCAAAGTTGTTATAATCATATGTAAAATTAAAGGGTAGACAAGATATAAAAACTAAAATAAAGATATAATTAAGGATAATTGAAAAAAGTGAACTTGTGGTCAATTTAAGGGGTGCTTAACAGGCTGGTCTGCATGGCTCACAAGCTAGCTCATGCGGATTGGACCCATTTAGGCTTAATCTGCTAAGGTTCGTATTTTATGCAAAACTATTTTAATTAGTTTGATTTGTATAGAAGCCTGAGAAACCCACAAATTTTGCATTATAAACTGGCTTGACCTGTAGGCTAACTTGTGGCCTGCACAAGTCGAGCCCGTTTAGGCTTGCATTTTTACGAGCCTAATTTTGACAAGTTTAGTCTGTAAAAAGCCTGTGGCCCGATCCGCCAAGTTCGCGGGTCGAAGGCCTGCTAAGTACCCTTAGTCAGTTTTAAAAACATATGTAATTTGCATTCCAATATTTTAATAGGATAAAATGTAAAATTCGATAAGAACATTTTCCCCCTATCCCACATGTTATAGAAAAGAAGTTGAAGAAGTAAAACCTATACTTACCACAAAAATATTTATTAATGAAATATTAGAAAGATCAAAATCTAAAATTTTAGACTAGAAAGATCATTAGTTAATATTTTCGGATAAAAAATGCATTTAATTTCTTCATTTCAAAACAAGTACAACTTCAAAAATAACATCATATTTATAATTATTTTTTTGATTATGAGTAATAACTGTGGGATCGGGCTGCATTACTCTTAAAATATAACTCCATCAATATTGATGAAAAATGGCTATACACTAGAGCACATAATGTTACCAAATTAAATATTACTGAAATATTTGTTTCCATTAATTGAAAACTTTTAATTATTCCAACATTATAAATGATAATTTTTGTTAATTACAAATTACAAATATATATAATGTACAAATAACGTACAAACTAAAAAATAAACTATTAATTAAAACATGTTTAGATTTTGTTTTATTTTTTGTAGAAAAGAAAATCTCAAAAAAAAAAAAAAGAGTCCAATAATTGTAATCGGCCAGAAGAAGCCCAACAATTAAGGAATGGAATACGAATTAGTCAAACGTGGTGGTTTGCTATACAGCACCTCTTTATATGTGGGAAAGCTGGAAACAGAAAATTTGTAGTTTTCAACATTTATTAATTTGGGATCCCAAAGAGATGAGAAGCTTTCTATGTATGGTGAACTATTTCTTTCATCATCAATGTTTTGAAAGATAACTCATGAAAATGAATTTGTTAATTGAAGACCAAGAATTTGGAGAAAAGAAATTTAAATTTAAGCTACTTTTGTAAAAACTTTTAATGTTAAGTTGTCTAATTTTTTTCCCAGACCTTCATTTTTCTTTAATAAAAAATTATACTTTTTATATAGAAATTTTAAGAAAATGTTAGTTGCATTCTTAAAAAAAAAAAATCAACAGTGTGTATATGTACGGATTCTCCTAGATATTAACTAACGACAGATCTTAATATAAAATATTGGGTTCAAATGATAAAATAAAAATTAATTGTTAAATGATTTATGCAATTTTTTTTTGAGAATTTTTCATATAATTATATAATATTAATATGTGATCTAAAAATTTTGGAGATCTATGACCTCGTTACCCCTTCTAAACTCCATCACTGATTGTAACTCGTATGAATGGTGGCTAGATTGTGTGACGCAAATATCTAATCAATTACATTTTTGAAAAAAAAAATTATTGAATAGGCCAAATATTTTTTTTGGCCAAATTTGATGGTTTTCTCTTTCTCTCTTTTAATGAGGGTTTTATCCTTTCAGAAATTTCTCAATAATTGCATAAATTTTAAAAAATAGGGCCAAAAAGGCTGACAAATCAAGAAACGATGTTGCTTCTGTATTTGATCCCCTTTGGACTTTTACGTAGCCGAAAGAAGGATGGGGACTGAAACGTGGCCCCAATTGTGGAACACTCTGCAGTTTCTGCATGTTTGGCACCATAGTCAAGTTCGTGTACTATATCGCAGGTTGATTTGGTTGACTTTACACAGACGGTAATAGCTACTAAGACTTTTTCTGTAATTTTCTTAATTTCCATTTTTTTAATCTTCGTACAAAATATATTGATTTCTTTCAAATTTAATTCAATTATATTTAATATTTTTATTTTTTAAAATTTTATATTTCTATTCGTATGAAATCTTTTTAATACTGAAATTTCTTTTAAACAACTAGAAAGTTTTTGTAATAAAATTTGAAGTATATAGAGTTTATATATGTTTTGAAGACATTTCAATTAGTAATACTGTCCAAGAACTTATGAATATCGAAGTACTTGTTTCAAATGTTTTGAATCATTGATAATTATTATGGTAAAAAAACACTAATAATTTGAGTTTAAACGATTTGTTTAACTATTTATTTTAAATACTAAATAGTCAATATTATTCATTTAACGATAAAGCATCTGAATTTAAAATTTTGTTTATGGTTTTATTATAAGTATATTAAATGAAATATAATTTTGAAGTATAGTCTTGACGAAAACTATTTGAAAATAGAAAAACAACGTAGGATTGATTTATGAGTTCAAATTTAATTTATCATTAGTGTAAAATATTTTATATTAATAATGAATAAAAATATATTATTAAAAAATAGTAATTTAAAATTTTTAACATAAATAAAAATTTTAATATTTTTTATTCATACTACATCCTATGATGGGTAATAATATAGAAGTTAATTTACAATAATAATAAATTAAATTTAAATTCTTAATTAAAATCCTTAAAGTATTATTAAAGTTTCATTAATTGGATCTCATAATCTAAAAAATATATTTGCTCCATTTTTATTATACCAGGGAATTAATGTGTACCATGTATACTTCAGTTTTAATCATAAGGATATTAAGCCTAGGCTTAAATATCTTAAATGAAGGACCGATGCTCCACACAATAAAAGCAACAAGAACTCAGTATTATTAATGTAGTGACACCTAATATTGTTTTAAGAATTTTATTGCCCTTAATCGTATGTTTGAACCTTCAACCTTGTGTTTAGTATAAGTGAATTACTACTCTTGTAATTAAAAAAAGGAAAAGGAAAAGAAAATGGTAAAATATGAGATGTAGATAAATTTAGAGCAATTATTAAAATTTCACACAGCAATATGATATTTTTAACTCTAGATTTTTTTAATAACATAATAGAAAGAACAAAAAATAAGTTGCAATTTTCATTAACTAAAATCAAACAAAAATGTTTAAATTTGTTTTTCTTATATCTGTACCAGATTACTATAAGAAACTCTTTCCCATGTGAGAGAATGCAAAATGCTTTTTGTGAATCATATAGTTATCAATTATATTATCAAATTTTATATACCATGAAGCATACTAAAATTATCAATACTAATATGAAGGGGATGGATGGATTTTGAACTTCATTTTTCTTTTTCCCATAAAAATCAAATTTTAATTACATATATTTAATAGATAAAAGGATAACACAATAATTCTTACTTATTTTAAATAAAATAACTATCCACTAAATGAGAAGTAATGGGTAGCTACTCTATTTAAAAAAAATAATTAAATTAATAGTGAAAGATCACTTAAACTAAGAAATAAACAAAACTAAAACCATGTTTGAAAAATTGAATTTAACTAGAAGAATAAGAAGTTTTCTTTGAACTTACGTCTTCATTCAAAAGATAGAACTAATTAATATATATCTATACTAATATAAAGGGGATTAGTGGATCTTGGACTCCACTTTTCTTTTTCCTATAAAATTGAATATGAATTACACATATTTAACGAATAAAAGGCAATTCTGTAGTAATGGTTTGACTAAAATTATAATTATTATTAATTATTGATTATTTTCTATTGTAAATTATGTTCTTAGGCTTTTGTATTAGAATTGTAGTATGATTTCTTATCAAATAAGTATTTTTTGATGTAAACATTTATATTAGCTAAGAATTTGAGATATGAGAAATATGTCAAGAAAGTGACTATAAGGGTTATGTGGAAACCCTCGTAAAGGTTTGAGACATGTAGGGCTAGTAGCTATGAAATTGTGGGGTTATAGTTAAGAAATTTTATGTGCTTTATCCTATAATGTTTGATAATATAGTGAATCTTTTCTCAATTATGATTTTATTTGTAGTATTTGGCTTTTCCATATTAAATTATTGATATACTCTATTTCACTATTCTGATTGATTTAATTACATAACATTTGTGTGTTTGAAGAAAGGATGTTTTTCCTAATAGAAAAAAATTAGCCAATTAGATTCATAGTATAGTCTTGAAAGCAAAGTGTTGGTTGAATGTAACATTCATAAGATTGAAATTGAAACTATTAACAAGTGCTCCAGGTGCAACATGAATGTTACCACATTCCAAAATTTTCTTTCTTTTTGGATTTATAAAGCTAGTAACATTGTATGATTGAAATAGTTCAAATTTGATAAAAATATTAACCTAAACCTTGTATAAAATTTGCTATCCCTATATATTTACACATCCATATTTATTTAAAAGAATTAAGGCATATCTTTCTCTAGAAATTAAATAGTCCGTCTAGAATATGAACATGTAGTAATTCTATCCCAATATGGATCAACGCAATACTAGTGAAAAATATAGCCATATGGAAGAAGTGATGCAAAGTCATCATCCTTAACATAGTTGTGCAAACATACTCTATATTGATGCTTACCATAAGGAAGTTCACCATTGGCATGATATATATAAATCAATAAATTTTCCCTTAAACCTGAGGACTAAAACTAGTAGCCTTACATAGTATAATGGGCTGTAACTCTAGTCCATCTTTGTTTGTTATCAATGTCTCCTTCCCCATACGATTGCAAAAAGAAAAAAAAAGACCCATATGCTTGCAATAGATATAATAACTATAATGGCATCTAACCAATTTATTTCCTAATGAGGATTAACTAGGTTTATTTTGGATATAATGGGATATTCATTCATTGCAACAATCACCTACGAATAGAAATTAAAAATAGCAAATAATCACTAATCTATACTAATAGAAAATGGATTATAAAGAGCTACACTCTATTTTCTTATTTCCTAAATAATTCATACTTACATGTTCCAAAATTTTTAAAAAATGAAGGAAAATTATGTAATTTTATTTCAATTATTAAATTTCAAAATTTTAATATAATTTTTAAAAATCCTCTATTAATGCTCTCTTTCCCTTTCTCTCCCATATTTTCAATTTTCAAACATAACTTTTTCACCCACCATTTATCATAACTTTTTTTTTTCTCTTTAATGCAACCCTTTCCATCTCTCTTTTACCTATTATCCTATTTCAATTTTCATTTTTTTCTCAAAACTTCAATTCATATATCACAACCTTAAAAAATATTATTTATGTGAAGTTTTAATTATTTTAATTGATACTTAAGATATAATTTTTTTTTGGGCTTAGGCCCATCTATTTAAAAGTAAATAAATCATTATTTATATTTAAAATTACCCAAATAAGTAAAAGTTGTGTATGAATTCATATTCAAAGATATCAATTGATGGAATTTAAAATTTAAAACTACCTTAGCACTATCAAGCACAATATATATTTTTTAACTAACTTAAAACTATTCAAGCACTACCACATCTTTATTTTTAATTTCTTAAATTAAAAGAAAAGGCTTTAAACAGGCATGAGAGTGCATGTGAATGGTTCATAAACTTTGATCCATTTGATAGCCATATTTATTATCCTAATCCATTTGACAGCCCTATTTATTATCCTTGCATTGACCATGGTGGATATCATAGTTTGCCTTATAATAATTACTTGTCTTTTAAAAAGGAGACATAATTCATTATCAATGTCCACTACAATTTTTCATGAAGAATGCATCTTTTCTTTATAAATAGTTTATGTGTATATATAGCTATATCAAGGATGGTTGTGCTTTTTGCTAGCTTAATAATTGAATACTTTGTGCATGAAATATGCACAATCTAAAACTAGATATGTAGTATCTTTTTGTAGGGCTACTACATCTGTATTTTTAAATCATGCAAATTTCATACATAAACCTTATGTAATGAAAGAGCAATGCCCCACCCAATAAAAAGAGAAGGAAGTTGGTATCCTTAATGATGCAATGATACTTGATGTTGTCTTAGAGATTTTATTTCTTCTACATCATAGATTTAAACTCTTAACCTTACATGTGTATTAAATCAATCACTACTTTTATAGTTACAAAAAAGAAAAAAGAAAAAAAGAAAGTTTAGAGCATGGGATGTAGATGAGTTTAGAGCAATCACTAAAATTTCACACAATAGTATGACACTCTAGATCTTTTTCCCAATAACATAATAGAAAGAACAAAAAATAAATTGCAATTATCATCCTTTCCTCTTATTAAAAAAACATGTTTTATGGAAAGGAAGTCAATGCAACTTTCATAACTAGAATCAAACAAAAATATTTAATATGTGTTTTATTGATATCTCTATTAGATTACTATAACACACATGTAACTCTTTCCCATGTGAAGGGATGCATATGCTTTTTATGAAGCACACACTTATCAATTATACTATCAAATTTTAAATATCATGAAGCATATTAAAATTATCAATACTAATTTAAAGGGGATTAGTAGATTTTGAACTTTACTTTTCTTTTTCCCATAAAATTAAATATGAATTACATATATTTAATATATAAAAGAATAATATAATATTTTTTACTTACTTTAAATAAAATAGCTACCCACTAAATAAGAAGGAATGAATAACTACTCTATTTAAAAATCATAATTAAATTAATAATAGAAGATCATTTAAATTAGGAGATAAATAAAAATAATACAATGTTTAAATATTAAAATTTAACGGGAACAATAAGAAGTTTACTTTGAACTTACATCTTAATCCAAAAGATAGAATTAATTAATGTATATATCTATATACATACATACATACATATATAAGTGGGATTGATATGTATATAATTAATTAATTAATTAATGTGTATACATACATACATACATACATAAAGGGTATTGATGGGTTTTGAATTTCATTTGTCTCCTCATAAAATCAAATATGAATTACACATATTTAATAGATAAAATGATAACAAAGTAAATTTTAAACTACCTAAGTAATGGGTAGTTATTCTATTTAAAAATAATAACTAAATTAATAATGAAAAATTACTTAAATAATATTAAGAAATAAATAAAATTAATATAATGTTTAAAAAATTAAATTTAATTGGAAGAATATGAAGGTTGTTTTGCTTACCCCATAATTCAAAAGATAGAACTAATTAATATTTAGAGAATTAATTTTTTAAAATATTATTTTGTTTAAAATTATTTTATATTTATTCCAATATTTTTTTAATAAATGATAGATAAAAGAGAAAGATGAAAAGTTTTAAATTCTTCAACACTATATGTAAAATAATACATAATAATACATAATCAAAGATATTTTTTCATTTAAAGAAATTGTATAGTTTAATTAAAATATTTTATTTTTTATTAATTAATAATGAAGACGTGTAGGATCAAACAAATTAAATTGTATTAATTGTATTATAAATTAATTATATATTCAAATATAATTTAAAAATAATTTTAAATTAAAATTATAAGTTTTTTACCTAAAAAAATTATAGATATGATTTCATGCAAAATAATTCAAAAAAAATATTTACAAAATTTATAAATATCATTTCTGAAAATTAAAGCTAGAAATAAATTATAATATTGAGTATTTTCTATTTAAAGTAAGCTAATAAATGATATATAAGATTAAAAAGAGAGAGAGAAACAAACTTAAAGAAGTTTGTAAAATAATTGTGTTTTAAGAAAGAAATATAAAATAAATATATTGAATGTAATTTAAACATAATAACAAATATTAAAATTATAATAATTTTTAAATTGAACACACTTGAGAGTGTGTGTAAAAAAGGCTACTATAAAGAATGACAGTTTAGGTAAGATGACTGAGCTTGAATAAAAACTTTAGATTCATAAATTAATGTAATTTGTGATAAGTTAGGATGGTTGGTGACATATTTATGAGTCTATTATTGTGTTATATATGGTTGCAAAAGAAACAAAGAAGAAGAAGAAAGGGATAACATCAAAGACGATAATATGTTGTACATATTAGATGGATATGGAAGAAAGAAGATAGATAGGTGATGGGCTTTTAATAGGATTAAACTAATTCTTAAGTGTTTTCAAATAACTTGATTAAAGGAACTTGTAATAGTGTTGTTATGGGTTATATGAATTTAGGAACTATGTTTAAGTGATGAGTGTATTTCTAGTGCTATATGAAAATCTAGCAAATTTAGTCCAAAATACTTTTAAATTCTATAAAAAAAAAAGGAAAAAAGTTTTCCCTATATTATTACAATAATAGAGCCTAAATTTTGAAAATGTATGCTAACAATATTTTTATTAGTAAACTAGACTAAATTAGTTTTGGGAGTGAGATTGTGCACTTCATCTTAGTTAGATGATAAAACTAGACTAAATTATTTTTGGAAGGTGAAATTTTTAAATATGCAAAACATTAAAAGAATTAATTTTTAGTATAATTGATTACAACTTAAAAGAGCAAAAATGCTATATTCATTGAATCTTTTCTATCATTAAGACTTTGCTTCATAATCTTTCGAATTTTTAGGATTTTTCTTTTTACATTGTAAATGTTTTTTCCCCTTAAGTTGAGAGGATTTTTTGTATATAGAATAAAGTATGAAGGATTATTAACTTTTTTTATCTTGTTTTTAGGCATTTGTTAACTAGTGTTATAAAAGACATTTAAGGCATTAATTAAAGATTATTTAATGGTATTAAAAATATGAAGTTTTTATGAACTTATGTATTTTTATTTAGCTTTTTCTTAAAAGTTTAGGGCATTGATTGATATATCATGTTGTAAGGTATCATGTTAATTGGCCATGTGAATCTAGTAGATACATGCCCAATAAAGGTGATAGCTATGTTATTAAAGGTTGTGGTTTAGGCTCTGTGACTTCATCTTCCTTTACTATAGTGCGCACTCACTCACACTTACACTTATTTCATCTATAAACATTCCTATAATCATCTAGGTAAGAGCCCTATGCTTTCTCACATCTAATTGATTAACATATCCTTATTGATCCTTATGTTGTAGCACCTACCCACTGATTGTGCAACACTCAACTCTTTATCTGAGACAGCTTTTAGCTCATCTTTAAGGTAACGACCTAGAGGATGATTATATTTAGGTGCATTCAAGGGATGATCCATAAGTGTTTAGTATAATCAAATATTTGCATGTAATAAATGATGATATTCATTTTTATTGATCTGTATTAATGTTTGATGTTTGTGATGCTTATCCATAATCCTATAAAGGATATAACCGAGGTGATTCAGGGAAAAATATTGGAACCAATCCTTACCTACACCAACATCTTGTAGTAGCTTAAAGATGATTGGTTTAAGTTATGGGTAATTTTTAATTTTATAATTCAAAATTTAAATTGTATTTAAAGTTCATTTATATTTCATATTCTAATAACTATGTTTTAATATATATATATATATATATATATATATATATATATATATATATAATTTAATTTATTAGCTAGTCATATTTAAGTAGAATCTATTCAATGTTTATAGGTTAGGTACAAGTGGCATCTTAAGGATGCATATATTATTAAAAAAAAATTATGTTTACAAGGTTGTAGCCAATTATAAGGTCATGATGGATCAAGTAAGAAAAAGTTTGCCAAAGAAGCCCAAGTGGATGCTCAAAGACTTTTTTTTAGAACCTAAAGAAAAAGTAGACTAAAGATGTTAACTTCAAGAGAAAACAAAAGGGGAATAAAAGAAATAGGTTATTCACTATTCGAGGTAGCATGCACAGTGGTGATTCCATCATCATTTTAGAGCATAAGAGGAAAATAGTGAGTCTTCATTGGTTTTTGCTTAAAATATTAGTTAGTTTTAACATAATTATTTATTGCATACCAAAAACTTTATTTTAAATGTGATTTCCTTTTAGGTTAAAGAATTAGGTCCAATCCCTACAAATTTGGAGATGTTCCTATAGACTCACATTCATCTCAATTAGAAGGGCTACCAAATATGAGTAGATGATAAATTTGAAAGGACTTGGGTAAAATTATTTATTTCTTTGTCATGTGCACCTACATACATTGTGATATTATCCATGGAAATCATTAACCTTTATATATTAATTTTTAGGAGAAATGCTTTAAGATAGTGGAAGCATAGTCCTTTTAAGCATCTGTTGATTTTGGTGAGGCATCTACAGTATAGGTTGACGAAACCTCACTCTTGGTTATGGTAACCAGTGGTTTGAATGAAAAGAACCACATTTATGGCATGGGATTAAAGGCCTATAAGATTATTGGGCTTTCGTTTGCCATTTCTAGAGCAACCATGCAAGCTAGATAATTAAAGGAGTTGTAAAGTACCATCAAACAATAGGTGAAAGGACTTTAAAGTAGCTTGAAAGACTATTATAGTGGTGCAATAACAACTTCAAGATGCACTCATTTTAATCGTGTAGAATAGCCACATGATTGAAGATCTAGAGCAGAAGGTGCAGTAGGGTGGTTTAACTTTTTTGCCACTGTTAGGTAACTAGGATGACTACCACTAATTTTAATTTTTAGGCCATATAGGATTATATATTTTTTTATGAATATTGGATTTGATTGTTTTTTGTTTTATGTTATATAAATAAATTCTTGCCTTTTAATTTTATTTTGCAAATTTCAACTTCAATATAAATAAAAGGTGTACTTCTTTTAAAGAAATTCAAATATAGGATAATATGTTTATTGTTTGCCTTATTAGCAAAATGGGTAGATATACAACAAATCATTGCCAATTTAGAAATGAAAGTAGCAGAGGATTTTTGATAATGATGCTACTACTTTTACAAAAATTGCCTAGTTTAGCAATGGAATAAGTAATGGATACATATTAGTGACAGAAATTTCATTGGTAAAATTCATATTGGTGATGGATTAAGCCATCATAAATTGTATTTGTCATTCCCAATTCCTTATTATAGGCCACAAATCTAACAATGGAAATGGTGATGGATTTTATCAACTAATAGAATTTTTTGTGTCATTAATATTTTAGTAATGTCATATTTACTGGCTCCTCACTTTCCATCATTAATTCAATCACTAAATATTTTAGTGACAAAAATTCTTAAATTAGTGATGAATTTTTTCATTACTATTTGATGTTTATTGTTCATTACAACAACAATAATAATAACAATAATAATAATAAAGTCTTATTCCACTAAGTGAGGTCAACTATATGGATCACACAATGCCATTGAGCTTTATCCAAAACCAGATTTTTAGAAATGTTATTCACTAGGAGATCCTTTTTTATAATTTTTTTCAATATCTTTTTTAGCCTTCTTCTACACCTTTTTACAGGACTAAAGAACATGTGATCGATCTTCTTAATAGTGCCTCTAATGGCCTTCTTTACACATGTCCAAACTGCTTTTACTAATTTTTTGTCATCTTTTCCTAAATCGGTGCCACTCCAATATTTTCTTATATGTATTCATTTCATATCTTGCCCTTTCTTGTGTGACCACACATCTATCTTAACATTCTTATTTTTGTACCCCTATTTTTTTGCTTTTATTTTCCCTTTAAAGCCTAACATTCATTACTATAAATTATAACTAATTGTATAACGGTCTGATAAAACTTCTTTTTAAGTTTAGTAGGTACTTTATGATCGCAAATAACCTTTGATGCCTTTCTCCATTTTAACTATCTAGCTTATACTCTTTGTGTGACATCTCCATCAATTTCTCTATTATCTTGTAATATTGATCCTAGATACTTAAAATTAAACACTTATAGTATAACATACTCTCCAATTCTTTCCTTCAAATCATTTCTATTTTACTTCTTGTTAAATTTGCAATGCATGTATTTTATCTTGCTTTTACTTAAGCAAAAACTAGCAGATTCTAATGCTTGTCTCCTAAGCTTAAGTTTATAATTAATCTCTTCCCTCGATTTCTTAATTAGGACTATATTATTTGCAAATAACTTGCATTTAGGGATAATCTTTTGTATATTCCTAGTAAGAACATCCAAGACTAGATTAAATAAGTAAGCATGGAAAGTCCTTTGTCTCACCGCTAGGAGTTCTTACATTTATAGTTACTTTATCATACATATCCTGTATAGCTTGAATATATGCTACATGAACTCCTTTGTTTTCTAGAACTTTTCACAACACTTTTGTTGGTACTCGATCATGAGTTTTATCTAGGTCAATAAAAATCATATGTAAGTTTCTTTCTTTACTTTGATACATTTCCATTAACTTTTGTAGAAGATAAATAATTTCTATTATAGGCCTTTCTGGTATAAATCCAAATTGACTTTTTGTAATCCTAGTCTCATTTCTTAATTTATGCTTAATCATTTTTTCCTATAATTTCATTGTGTGGCTCATAAGTTTCATCCCTTAATAGTTTGCATAGTTTTGGATATCACTTTTATTCCTATATATAGGTACCAAAAATGCTCCTTCTCCACTTATCTGGTATTTTCTTAGATCTTAGAATTTCATTAAATAGCTTAGTGAGCCATAAGGTACCTTACTCTCCTAAACATTTCCAAACTTCAATAAGAATACTATTAGGACTAACAACTTTACTATTATCTATCCTTTTAAGAGTTTTTTTACCTTTCTAACTCGGATCCTATAATAGTAAGCTAGATTTTGTTTATCCTCTTGGATTTCTAATCCTTCTATATCCCTTATCAATCCTTGCCTATCATTGAAAAATTTATAAAAGTACTTCTCCTATTGCTCTTTAATATCTTTATTTATGAGCAAAACTTGTCCCTTTTCATCATTAATACACTTCATTTAGTTTAAATATCTTGATTTCCTTTCTTTATTTTTGGCAAGTTTATAAATCTTTCATTCTCCATTCTTTGTCCCTAGATCTCAGTAGGACTCCTCAAAAGCCTTAGGTTATGCCTCACTTATTGCCTTCTTGGTCTTATTCCTAGCTGTTCAATACCTTCCCCAATTTTTGGCATTGTTGCACACATGTAAGGCCTTAAAACAATCCCATTTGATTTTAACCTTTTCTTACACACTTTCATTCCATCATAGAGATTCTTTATCTTTAAGTCCAAAACCTTTTGATTCATCTAAGACTGCTTTAGCAACCATCCTAATCGTCTTAACCATCCTATCCTAAGTATGGTTGGCACTTCCTTGTACTTCTTAATTACCTTCCTCCAATAATATTCTCTTAAAAGTAATCTATTTCTAACCCTTGAGCTTTCACCACTTGATCCTAGGATTTATAATTTATCATCTTTTCTAGTTAAAGGTCTTAAAATGAACATCAAGAACTAAGACCCTGTGCTATGTAATGAGGCTTTCCTCTAGAATTACTTTGTAATCCTTACAGATTTTTCTATCTGAGCTCTTTACTAAAAAAAAAATAATAATTTGTGACCTTGAGATTTCACTCTTGTATGTGATTAAATATTTCTCTCGCTTCTTAAAATAAGTGTTCACAATTTTGAAATCATATGCTATCAAAAAATAAGAATAGATTACCCCTTTTTATTTAGTTCCCTAAAGTGAAATCCTCCATGCGCTTTTGAAAATTGTTTTACTTTATTACTAATATGTCTATTTAGATCCCTTTCGATAAGAATCTTTTCTTCTTGTGGAATTTCTTGAACCAACACTTCCAAATCTTCCAAAAACTTCTCCTTCAAATGTGCCTCTGATCCTACTTATGGTGCATAAGTGCTAATGATGTTGATAGTCTCTTGTGCAACCATTAATCTTACTGATAAGATCCTATCCCCAATCCTATTTATATCCACCACATTTTTCTTCCAATTCTTATCTACAATAATATGAACTTTATTCTTTCCTCTAACTTTCCCTATATACTATAGTTTAAATCCTGTAGTGTCTAGCTCCTTAACTTTTCCTCCAACCCATTTAATTTTTTGAAGACATATGATGTTAATCCTTCTCTAAATCATGGTGTCCATAACCTCTAAAGATTTACTTGTTAATGTATTGATATTCCAAGTGCTAGACCTAATTATGCTCTCCTAAACTAGCTTCTTTACCTATATTCATCTAAAAAAATGTGAGAATTCTTACTCATTTAATACTACATCTAGGCATCAATGTAGCAGCTCTAACTCATTTGACACTGTACTAAAGTCATACATTGTGTTACTTTTGAGTAATGACCTAACATTAACATAATTAAATCGTTATGCATGATCCATGTTAGAGTTTTGATAAAATTTTATGTTTGGCTATCAAAGGCCTCTCACAACCTAGAGGGAGAGAATGGCCTCCACTTAGGTTATAGGTTAGCATTATCCAACTTGGTCAAATTTTTTATTCATTAATAATATAAAATATTTTATATTAATTGTGAATGAAATTTAAACCTATACAAATTATATTATTTAGTGTATATATGTATAAGAAAAATTACTTGAATGAGCAGTATAGAAAAAAAATTATTCGTATGGCTTTATAATCGATTTGGTGTTCTAATGATTTGTAATCAATACTTATTTAGCCTATAAGATTATTGAGCCATATGTGTCAAGAAATTGATAGTAGTTGAATTTGCCATAAATTTCAATTTTATAGAAATTATTCATCATAGTGATTGATTTTGCAATGTGGGCGAGCCCGCATACATACAGAAGAAGTTTGTAAATTTCAAACTTATAGAAATTTGGGATGCTTTAGTATGTGTTTAAAATTTTTTTGTAAGTTTTATAAAAAATTGATATAAAAATTATAAAAGATGTAAGTTTTGTATAAAATTTTATAATTTTTCATAAACTATTGTAAGTATGTCTAAATTCTACATGTAATAATATAAAAATGTGCAATTTTTAATTTTTAATTTTAATGTAAAATTAAAATTGCAACTTCTAATAAAAAAGCTAAGTACTATAAACATTTTTCATAAAACTTGTAAATTCAAATCAATTGATATTTATTCAATAGGTTAAATACAATTAAATCTACTACTTTATGATTTAAATTTGAATCTAATAATTAAATATCCAATACATCTCAAATAATTTTTTATTATCAAATTATATCAACTTATATAACAAGTTAATTATTATCAACAAAAATAATTCTATATCTTTCCTTTTTAATAAGAAAAATGACTAATAATCACATTTTTCTTATTAAAAATGAGTTCAAAATGAGTATAGATCTTCGAGTCAAATGTATCATATCAAGTTCCTAATAGTTTTGAATCTCTAATGAGTATAGAGTGTCATATCCATGATATGTTTGAACTGATTGTATCTATACATATTCAACCCATTATCATTCACAAAATAGTCATGGACAACTATATTAAAGAAGAAAGGTTTATTTTGGAAATGTAAATTTATGAGAAAAATTTTTCTGGAGGGCTTTTTCTATCATACTCAAAATTTTATAATATATTCAAAAGTTAGAAGAAGGAAAGAAAATAATAATAATAAGAGAGTGTGAAAGGTAATGAAAAGAAGGAGGATGGATGGTTAAGATGGTTAAGAGAGCACTTTTCTTCTTTTTATTTGAATGCTTATAAAATCTTCAAAATCTTTCAAATGAACATAAAATTGTAAACAATGAAAGTTGTTAGATAATATTAAAAGATTAGTCATAAATCTTCAATTTTTTCTTCTAAGTTAAATTTTTTTTAAAAAAGTTATAATATAATGTTCATCTTTCTTTTAATCTGACCTATTCTCTTCCTCTTAATCATCTTATAAATAAGGATTTGAATTTGATGCATTTCCTAGGAAATGCATATGATAAATTTAAATATATATATATATATATATATATATATATATATATATATATATAATTTTTTTATTTAAAATTGTAGGTTGTGGTAAAAAAATAGTAAATTTTAAAATAAAAATTATATCTTTATTTCTTTAAAAATAATAAAAAAGGATTCAAAATCTTATAAAATAATGAGGGAACCAATATATGTCTTAAATTGGTATGATTGCCTATATAGTTTATAATAAAAGTCCTAAGTCTCAAACCAAATCCAAACTAGCACATATCATTTTCTAGTAATGTACAATAGATGAATTTACACTCTTATTCTACACCAAGAATTTTGAACAAAATGATAGATCTATATTAGTTTTTTTTTTAAAAATTACACATCTTCTAATGACATGGTGTATTTCATAGTGAACTTTAAGTTTCTTTTGTTTTTTATAAGAAAAATATTATTTGTATATATATATATATATATATATATATATATATATATATATATATATATATATATATATATATATATTAATGAAGGGATGATAATCACTTGTATTTTGTAACACCTAATAAAAATTCTAGTAGACTAAAACAATCAAAATTAAGTCAAAAAATGTTTATTAGAGAAAAATTAGTGAACATACTTATTTTTAATAGTAAAAGTATTTATTAGTATTAGTAGATAAAAATTACATTAAAAGCTCTTTTAAAAAAATTCAATTTGTATTTCTATATCATGTATATTTGTAAGAAAATAATTAATGCTATAAAGGAATTTAGTTTGGAAAGACTTGTAAAGATATCTTATTAATGTCTTTATTGGTTACAATAATTCAAAATTGGGTTATAATATTTTATCCATTAATGGTAGAATGCAGTATTGTAATTGCATTTTTAGTGCTTCTTGAAATGATTGATAGAAATGTGAACTTCTTCCAACAATTGAAGATAATCATAGTTAGTACATCATGTATTGTTACAACTCTATCCAAAAAAAGTTGAGCACACTAAGGTGCTGAGAACACAAAATTAATATCTTTCAAAATTGATATCTTGCCATTCTTGTGAACTATCACTATCACTTATATCATTTTATGATGTCTTATGAAGGTGGTTCACATCATATCCCTTATATTTAGCTTTTTGCATAAGCTATTTGTACATTTCTTTCATCTATATAAGCTTTCATAATATCTAGGAACAAAAAATGAATCAAGTCATGTAAGCATTTTCAATTTTAATTATAAACAAATTATTCATGAACCACATACAAATTATAATCCTTAAGAAATTGAAATTTAAAACATTAAATTGGCTAAAAATCTATCCTTAAAATCTTTGTGAATAATTTACAAAGTTCCATACAAAAATAAAAATTATGATATTTAAAGTTCAAAACCTTGGAGAATTTCACATCTTTTTCCTTAAAACTCATTATCAGACACTCAATAAATGAGCTTAGAAATTTAAATAGGCTAATAAACAAACCTTTTTTTCAAAAATCAAATTTTGGATATTCAAAGTTGTAAACTCTTTTTTTCAAAGGGGATCACAACCTTTTCTACAAACCTATCATTGCATGCTCAAAATATAAACTTAACATATAAATCAAAAGCTAATCATTACTTATCCAAAGGTATTTCTTATTAGGTTGGCCAATTGGAGCATATTGATAATCATCAACTATGTACAAAATTCAATAATCTCCAACAATAGGCATAATAGGCAAAAATAAAGGAACATAGAGTTTAACCTTGAGCTTAGCCTTATCACTATTAGGATCTGTTTTATAAGTAATTCCTTTTGTATAGCTTATTTTGCCACCACTTAAGTCTCATGAAGTACATACACCATGTCATCCTCTTTCAAAGTATATGCTTTAGTGTTGACATTATCTTTGGGCTAAATCTTTTATTGAAAAGAAGCAGTCTCATACCAACGTCATATGTACCTCTACAAGCTGAGACCTTTGACAACTACTGTCTTTTTGTATGCTATTGTTTGCAATGTTTAGGTAAGACTGATGAACAACATAGTTAAATTAGGAGAAAAATACATAAAGTGAATGGATTATCTGACAAAATAAACATTTTAAAGAATTTCAAAGTAAAAAGTAGAAGAAACCTATATGGTTAATGAATGAAGTGTCAATCAAAGAAAGAATAGGATCTCTTGCTAAAACCAATGTGATAGGAATTGTTATCAACATAATTCTAGGCCTATGTTATCCTTTCTAAGAGTTTTGCTATTATGACCAACATAATTTTTGTGCATTAGATTCAAAAACCACTTAATTTTAAAGTTCAAATATTTTCACACATTCAAATATAAAATTTTTATCATTAAGCTTTAAAGATAAGTTTATCATTTTATTACTTATTTGTAAAAGAATTCTTTGAAATAACTGCTTTAAATTAGATTAACACTTTCATTTAAGTTTCTTTGATCCTTGAGTAGTGTATAAAATTTATATCTCTCTTTATGTTAATAAATAAAAGAAAATTAAAATTTAAAAGGATTACAACTTATTAAGAAATATCTCGTAAAGGCTCTCTTAAGATGTCATCATGATCTTGAAATGTATCATTGAATGTTGGTCCTGGAAAATAATTGCAACAAACATTAAATTTGGATTTCAAAATTAAAATAAGGATGCAATTAGCAAGTCATAATCATCCAATTTAAACTTTTTTTTGTGGGAAACGTGGGAAACCAAATATGTTCCCAAGTATCAAGTTGAAGAACATCTAAGTTGGAGTTTGTCATGACAAACTAAAATAGAAGGAAAAATATTAGAAATGAGAAGAAACTAAAATATGGAAAAAAATTTAAAAGTAAGAAGGAACTGAAAACACAAAAGTTATTCAATTAGACAAATATCACCTAAAATATATGTCAATAGCCATTATCAATAATGTAAAACACTATGGTAAGCCAAAAATCTAACAGACATCTGGAGGTAATTTATTTTTGCTACAAATTGACTTTACTTCTCTTGGTGGAAAAATGACCAAATATAATATGAAGTGGAAGAAAGATATGAAATATGTTTAAGATTTAGCAATGCTAATAATATTGAAGTTGAATTTGAATTTCAAAAATTAAAATAAAAGGAAAAGATCAGCTTAAATAATTAGTAATTACTTTTTAAAAAATAGATAAAGAAATTTAAAGAACATCTCCTACTAAAACCATATTAGAAATCTTCTATTTGCAATTCCACTATTTTTCTTGCTCATGGCCACTAAAACAAAGTTAATTCGAAAGAATTGCCAAAGGAAAAATATTTAACTTTAACATATTGATAAAGTCCCTAATTATTTTAATGACCTTATCTTAGCTCAATTACAAAATGCCTAAAATCCATCAAATAGCTTTGAAAAATATACAATACCTGAAGCATTTCATCTAATGATTGTGGCATCATATGATATCTTAACTTTATTAAGACCTTTAAGCAATTCTTGAATTATTTCATCAAGCATTTAATATGCAAATTAATTATGAAGACATTGTAAAATATAATGATACTTGCAATCAACATTCTAAGAGTAAAATTAAAAGAAAATTTAAAGGAGCAAATCACAATTATAAATAGAAAAACAAACTTAGTATTAATCTTCACATCACACTTATTACTTTAAGAATGGTCACCTTAATGATGGAACAAACAAAATGATTAAAAATCTTCAAGATAAGATTTTTAGAACTCAAAAATAAAATAAGAAACAAAAATTAAAATGCAAATATAAGAACAAAACATAAACTAAAAAATCTTATAAAAATTTTGCTTTAATCAATCATTCTTTTATAGGTTAAAGAAAGGACAAAGGGGTACTAAGAAAAGCTTCCTTTTTTATAAAATTTTATGCTCAAAGTACAAGATGATATAAGAAAAGTGAAAGAGTAGCTATAATAAATTAGCATACTTAATATCCATAAATTGGACTAACCAAATGCTTAGATAGGCTACAAATCTTTGAACTTAAATAATATCCCTACATTTCAAATTACGTAAAAATTCTAATACCTAACCTTTAAATCTTAGCTATACATGAAAAGTAAATCAGAACCTCATTTTCAACATTATAATTATTCCACATTTTCTCTACCATGTAATTCCTCATTCACTTTCCTTTTATTATGTCAACATCTTGAATTGCACTTCTTAGTGGTTTTTTAATTCCATGCTCTTTCTTTATAAGCTGTTTATTAACTTTTGATATATCTGTTCTTAATTAAGATCAACACCCATTAGGGAATTATGTAGTATATAGCATGCTAACATAATTTTACATTAGGTCTCAATGTCATATTATCCTTCTACTTCATTTGCTATTATTGGAAATTTTTTTTTTCAAAACTTTAAAAGCCCTCTTTACAAAATTGTGTAATAATGAATACTACAAATTAAATAATTTCTTTGAATTTTGCAGTGGATATCTTAAGTATCCTTTAAGGTAATATCTTATACTCCTATATGGAGTAATAAACTTAAACTTCAATGCATATGTAGCATCAACCAAATAAAATTTTCCTAAATCATTAAAATTATGATAGTTTATAATAAAATAAAATATTATTTGTGTGTATATATTACCTTCAAGAACTTTAAGCTTATTTTCCCTATATAAATCATTATCTAAAATTCTTGAATCAATAGCCAATCTTTCCCATCCTTGTAAAACATATATAAATCTTAACTCAAATGATCATGTGGCCAATATATTCATATTGGGGTTACCTTTTCTCCCATAATATCTTATTACATCTCTGTTTGGAACTTTGACATGCAAGTGTGTACCATTAGGAGCACTAATACAATTCTACTTGTTTTATAGAAATTTAAAATTAGTGGTTAAAAGAAAATTAAACCTAATTAATCTTAAAGAAATGAGTTTGCCTAAAAATATAGAAAGAACCTTGCTTTATTGTCCAATATTTTTAGTAGGATTGCACTTCCATTAGGTTACATTAAAAATGACTCTTAAGTGTTATAAGTACTTTTAAAATTTAATGAAAGTGAATACCAATGGTTTCACTTAAGCAACAAAAGAAAAATCAATTATGTGGTTTCTAATATTATGTGCTAAAATATGTAGAAATTTAGTCACTCATCTCTTAACAAAATTATATTTAAAGTAAAAAGGTAATAATTTCTAATATAAGATGATAAATCAATATGAACATGACATATTTACATGGGTTTAGATTGACATGCTATCCTATTTAAGGATTTATATTAATTTTTTTAAAATATTATTAGGAAATAATTAATAATTAAATTATAAATATGCATATATAATAAAAAATATAAAATTCTTATTTTATTAAAATGATAATAAAAGTTTAAAATAGTATTTTATTAATAATTAAAAATATTTTTTATAAAAAATAAAAAGTAGTTAAATTTAATAAATGATTTTATAATATAAATTATATTAATTGAAATTATTAAACAAGTTAGATAGTTAATCCATTTTGACACATTTAAGGATTAATTTGAATAATACGAATTGCCACCCTTAATTTAGAGTCTCCAAGAAGATTAGTTCTGAAAATATTAACTAAATGACCAAAAGCATTAAATCCCATACTCAAAATGTCACAAGTCTTTTCATCAATTTGCAATCTTCTTATTAACTCTTGTTTAACTACTTTGCTTTCTATTCTTAACCCTTCAATCATCCTTCCAACCTGAGTAGTATATGATAAATATGAAGTAAAGTAACAAGCTAACTTGTATGCAACTATCATAAAAACACATTTTCTCTCAAAAAACCTCATTATCTACAAAATATCACATTAAGTGTCAAAGAACATGATAACTTAATAAATTCTTTAATTATTTAAGTATTGGTAATGAATTCAATATAATAGCAACATAATTTCTCCTAATTATTCTATCACACTATTGAAAGATTATATAGATAATGAGTATGAAAAGAAACAAGAAGCCACACCATTAATTAAGGGGTAAAATAATGGCAATGAAGGATACTACATTGAACCTACAATGTTTTCCAATGCTAAGGTGAATTTCCTTAATTCATAATATCATAAAGCTAGATAGTAATTGATCTTTCTAATTTTAATTAATGTTATTATGTTTAGAAAGACATGTTGATAGCTTAAAATGTAATATTTTAAGTAACCTTAATTAGTATCTAGCAGTTTTCAAAAAGAAGTAAATAAAAGCAAATTTTTCTTTAACGGTTTTGTAGTAGTGAACGTATTTAAGATGCAAATGCATGTGTAGGGTCATGAATGGAAATTGCATAAATTTATCACCACATTTCACACTAAAATGACATGGATTCACTATTACTATACACATATTCTCTCTATCATCAATATAGCTTGTTACATTGACCAATTATATATCATTATATGGCAAATTTTTTTTACTCATGACTTGTCAAAATTGGTAAATTCTTTTGTCAAATTCATTTTTAAGCCATTAATTTTATCAAATATAAAATCATTTTATAATCCTTCTAAAAGATTTTTTTTATTAAAAGAATTTACTTTATGCTATGATCTTAATAGAAAGATAATCAAACTCTAGTTAAAAAAAGATGTTACTAGATTAACACAGCATAATCATATACCTACTTTTTCTATTTAAGAAATAACTTCACTATTCTCTATTAATAAAAAGTCACTAAACATGCATTAACAAATAATAATGAATGAGTAGCTCAAATTAAGTTGTAAGTTCAAACTATACAAAAACAAAAATGGACAACAAATTTCTTATTTTTATTATAGTTTTTCATTTCTTTCTCCCTTTCTTTATTCTTATAATCTTATTTGGTGTCCTTAAGTGATTTATAAACTTGATGAACTCAATTGTTTGAGTTTCTATGTTCCAAATTACAAGTTCAGATTATGACAATTTAGCTAATTTCATATTCAAATTAGACTTGGTGATTCATTTCACAATAGTAAGAATACTTATAAAAAATAAAACATCAAATAGATGAAAGTGCTAAGAAAACAAACACAAATCTAAGAAAAACATAAAAATAAAATAATGACTATTGACGATTAACAATGGTATCAGTACAATGACCTTGAAAAATAAAATCTAGATATAAATTACTTTTATATTTCTCTTTAACAATAATAACAACAATGGGTAAAATGAATCTATTAAGAAAAAAATTGAATGAACAATGGATATAAATAAAATGATTTTAAAAAAACAACTTCATATGTAATTTAATCTTAATTATCTCTTTGATGGCAGTGACAATCTTTCAAAAACAAGAAAGGTAGGTATTGAATAGGGTGAAGTAAAGATTTGTTATAGAAGAAAAATGGGTAAGTGCTGTTAATAAGTTAAAAGGCTAAAGGTAAAATTATCCAACAAAAATTTGACATCTCAAATGGAATGACATCTTAGCAAATCCTAACTAATTTGATAGAACTTTAAAATGATAATAATGTAAAAAAATTGTGAATGAAATGAAATTTAATAAAATTGAAATCCAAACATAAATTTTATTTGGTAAAATTCTTTTAAGTATGAACTGAATTCTTGTTCTTGAGCGAACCAAATATGGGTTTTGTTAAAAGATAATTTAATTTACCTAGAATTTTTATATTAAATTAGTCCTATCATTAGTAAAAAAAATGACTCAAGAATAACCACACTTTTTCAAAAATGTTATCAGGATTCTTCTCTTTTTTTATTAAAATAAAATTTTAGTCCTTAAAATAGCAATCATTAATTAATTTTGGTAATTATCAATCAATCATTTTGATTCCTTGATTTATGAAATTCAATTTTAGTATTTTTATAATTGTAATTGAAAATTTTTGGATCAATTATAGATATTTTATCAAATTTTCTACAAAATTGGTCATGTTTAGCAATTTATTAATTACATTAGAGGTTAATTGATTCAATTAGTCATTAGTTAATTTCACTAGCTAATAGCATTAACCATTTGAATAAAAATACTTGGTAAAAACTAAAATAGCCTAATATAAAGAAAAAGGTATTTTGTAGCAAATTAGTTATAATTACGCCATTATAGTTGAACGTTAAGGTAAATAGGTGGTACTTAGGTGGCTTGGAAAGATGATGTGTTTGTTATCTAGGTGTTTTAAAAAAAATACTTAGTTTTATTCACCTTGAAATTAGATATGATAAGCAGTCCTAATTATTTATAGTCAAGTACTTAGTTCCAATTCTAGACCTTAAAGATGAAAACCATGGGCATTTTAGAAGAATTATAGCAATTATTTCCAAGTCTTGGCTAATAGCATGAGACTTTAATGATATTAGGAACACTAACGAGAAAAAAAAGGTGGTGCACATTGCAACTTAGAAAGATGTCAAAAATTAAGCAATATCAATAACAACTACAATTAGATTGATTTGGACTATCGAGGCTTCAAATTCACTTAGAGAGTCCAAAACTATTTTAATTTGCTAGATTATTTAAAAGAATAGATCATGCAACTTGTAATGTTGAGTGGAGAATTAGATTTAGGGATGCAATTGTGCAAACTTTGCCCAGAGTTTGATTCAACCACTATCCCATCCATATTAACATGTCAAGTGGTTATGTTATAGTTAAATTATCCTTTTTGCTTTGAAGTTATGTGGGTCTATCACATGAACTACAATGATTTCATAAAAGATGCTTAGAATTGTAATCGTGATATCAAAGAAATAATTGATACTTTTATTCCAAAGCTAGAAAATGGCATATAAAAGTATTTGATCATATTAAAAATAAGAAAAAGATCCTCTTAGCTAGAACTAAAGGAGCTTAAAGAGCTATGGAGAGGAATTAGAACCTGTTCTTGGAAATATTAAAAAAAAGGCTTCAAAATAAACCAAGTAAATTTTTAATGTAGGAAGAAATCCTTTGGTGCCAGAAATTTACATGAAAATGGATTGTGGATGGTGATCAAAATACAAGATACTATTATGTAAAACAAGTCACTAAAAAAAAGAAGGATTTGAGTCATTATGTTTAGAAAATTTGAAGGCACAATGGTTGGATAATCAAAATTAGATCCATTAACTAGCGATGAATTATTTCAAGGATATGTTTATTGAATAGCCATAAGTTCGTCTCCATGAATGATGGAGTTTCTTTTTTTTTTTTTTATAATTCCATGCTATCATATTATTAAGTTATCTAAACCTATTTCAATATGTGAAGTAAAAATTTTTTTTTGATATACGAGTTACTAAAGCTCCAAGGCCAAGTGGCCTTCTTACACTATTTTATCAATTGAATTGGGGCCACCTAGGTAATTCCATATATGCTTCTAAAGAAAGTTTTTAAGAGAAGTAGAAGTGTAATTGACTTTAATTTCATTTTATTAGCTCTTATCCCTAAAATTAATAAGCTAAAATTTATAAACCAATCTCTACCAATTTTATTATGTAACGTGAAATAGTAGTGCATTTCTAAAGTTTTATTAAATCATATTTTTCCATTTCTCTTGGATCTCATTTCCTTTTTCCAATCAAAATTTATCATAGGAAGATGTATTCACCATAATATCCTAATAGCTAATGAAATGCTACATTCTATGATGAAAGCTAAAGGCAATAAGGGTTACATAGTGAGAAAGGTTTGTTTGGAAAAGGCATATGATTAGCACAAATAAAGCTTCATTAGTTCTATCCTTTAGTAAATTAGTATGCTTTAAAATATCATTTATCTTATTATGGACTGTGTGGTCTTTACTTCTATAATGACTTTTTGGAATGATAGTCAAAGTGATCATTTTCTTCCTTCTAGAGGTATTCAACAAGGATATCTTTTGTCCTTATATATCTATGTTATACATGGATTCTTTGTCTCATATCTTTTATGAGGCAAATAATGGAAATTGGAAGGCTATTTAAAGTTAGAAGACGTGAACCTTGCATCTCTTATCTTTTCTTTGTGAATGACCTTCTTCTTTTTACAAAGGCCTTTGTGGATCAAGTAAATTGTATAAAAAGATATCTTAGTATTTTTAGCAATATTTTTAAGGAAAAGGTTAATGCTCCTAAAATCTCTATCTTCTTTTCAAAAAATGTTAGGGAAATCATAGCCTAGGAAATTCTCAATCATAAGGGGCTTTCTAGAACATTAGACATAGGCAAATATCTTGGAATCAAATTGAGATATTATGGGAAAAGTCATTATAATTTTCATGATATATTTTCAATGTTGAAAAACACTTATTAGGTTGGAGGAAAAGCTATTTTTTTATAGCAAGGTGAGCAACACTAATTTATTCTATTATTTTAGCTATTCTTATTCATGTTATGCAAGTTAAAAAAATCCTTAAAAATATTTATTTGAAAGTAGAACAATTTTAGAGAGCCTTCCTTTAGGGCTATGAAATGGAAAATAGAATATTCCATTTGATTGTTTAGTCTAATATCCACCAGCTAAATAGATGTGGTGGTCTTGGCTTAAAAAATATAACATCTATGAGTGATGCATGTCTTTTTAAATGGAATTCAAGATTATGTACAAAGAAGGATGGCCTTTGGAATTAAGTGTTTAAAGCTAAGTATGGCAAGGGATGTGATTAAGGAAGCAGATGAAGAGTAAACTTGAAGATTCTATACTCTAGAAGATAATGTTTTAGCTACATCACTTCTGCTTGAGAAATCATCATTGGACAGTTGTTAATGGCTCTTATGAAAACTAGTTTAATAATGGATCAATAATTATAAATTATGTTATTTTTTACCTTTTGCAGTATTTTAACATGGTCATGGTGGATCAATTTGTAAATAGGAATTGTGAGTGAGATTGGAGACTAATTATCTCTTTATTGTCTTCTTGAGTATGTTTAATCATTAAGGCAATTGAATTATTTAAGCTATCTACAAGTGCTAATAAGCTTGTCTAGAACTATAACTTTTGACAATTTAGTTTCAACAAACAATAGTGTGTATTCTTCCTTGGAGAAAATGAAATGGCAAGAAGAACAAGCTAAATGGAAATTTGTTTGGAATTGAAGATGGCCTAAGAGGATAAGATTTTTAATATAAAGAGCTATCTAACAGAAATTGCTCACTAATGAGCTTTTTCAAAGTAGATGGAGCAAAAGGTCTATTTCTTCCCTTTCTAGTCTATATCTTACCTAGATATTATGAATTATTTCCCATTACATGAATTTTGTTTGCTATACTTATCAATGTAGTTTCTTCCACCATTGCTTATCTCACACAATTTCACATTTTGTGTAAATCATAAATACTTATTTTCATATATCATTAATGTTATATAAAAAAGGGTTTTTCCTTTTTGTCAAGATAGCAATTTATTAAAGCTATATGTATTAGGTTATAGAAATATTCACTATCACATCACTAATTTCTCAAGGCCTTTTAGCTCATAGTCAACCATTCATTTTGCTAAAGACATTAAATTTTTGTAGAATTTCACACTTTGGCCTAAGTTAGCTAACTAACAGAATCTTAACTATAGTCACGCTACTAAGTCATAATTATTATGACAACCATATTTATGCCATAATTTCAAATCAGGTCATAGCTATATTTGAACACTTCAATTCATAAGTACACACATAACCATAATCATAAAATATAAAATCATCTTCGTAAATTTGTAATGATAATAATAATAGTAGTAGTAGTTGTTGTTATTGTTTATAGCCTTTAAAACTTAGTTTAATAACCATATGAAATTCAAACAAAAGAATCAACAAAGGTCAAAATCCATAAAGGTTCATAAAGACTTGTCATACTAATATGCAAAAGCAAATAAAAAAGAATCTAAATAAAACATAGGTAATGTAATAGAAATCTAAAATCAAACATCAGCATCGTTGTCATCACCTACTATACATGGGTCTCGAGAGTTCACAATCTTAGTAATTGTATTCTCTAGTTGACCCAATCTATCCCTAAATTTTGTGAGCTCTTCCTTGAATCCAAGTATCCTATTGTTAACCTAATCCCCAAGAAATTTTATTTAATCAATAATTTGATCAGTAAAAATGGTTTTCATGTCCTAAAGCATAGCTAATACACAATTTTCAAAGTATGTAGGTTGTTTTCCAAAAAAGAACACTATACTGCCGTGGCAGCTAGGAGCATCCACCTTCTTCCTTGATTTGCATTTCAATTTTCATAACATCTCTTTGCATTTTTACCCTTTTTTCAATTATCCAATTCTGGTTTCCTTTACCATTCTCCATCCACCTTTTTGTACCTAATTCATTTTAAGGTGTCCAAAGTAGACTTACACAAAGTTTTATAATCTGTAGCTAGCTTAGTAACATTAGTATTTTGGTCTTCCATAATACAAGCTATCAAATGTTTATATGGGAAAGGTAACCAAGAGTAATGATCTATATTTGCCATCCTCATCATAATTAGATGAAGTTCATTAATAAGCTATTTAGCTATAATTACGTACATCAAATATAATTTAGCCTCACTCATATTATCTTGATTCCTACTTTTGTTTAGCATGACATTACCAATAATGTATAAAAGCATTTACAAAGATGGATTAAGATTATTTGCTTACAACTTAACAAAGGGATTTCTAGTAGAAATTATTGTATCAATTTGTTCCACCCTATTATAGCTATCATTAGGCTTTTCTAGACCCAAGGTAAGATCAATCACCTTAATCCCTTCTTTTCCCCTAAGTTTTAATAAATTAATCAAAATTTTAATGGTTATGTGAATCCTCTGCCCTATAGATCTTTAATTTAATCCTCATGGGATTGGCAAAAATGTTTTTGTTAGCATAAGACCCTATTGTAATTGATTCAAAGTATCTGTGGTGAAGGCTTTCAACTTTAAAGGGTGCAAATTCATAAACCACAAAAATTTATCTTTCTTAAAACACTCATAATCAATATACTTATCGTAGATAACTGATTCGGTTTCATATATCTCCTTATAGTTGTCCCACTATTCCATGGTAGTGAAACGCACATCCATTTTCTCATATATCTTAATCTCTTCTTTGGATTCCTTAGAGGAATCGAGTGAGGTTTATCAAGCATGCTTTGTTTTGGCCATTTGAATCTCAAATTCCAAGGAAAGTAAAAGTGAGTTTAGTTTTGGAGAGAGAAATCCCCAAAATCGAAGAAAATAAGTTTTAATCAATGGAAATTATGAGTTTAAGGTTTTAACTAAAAGGAGTTGGTATCTAAGGGTAAAGAATGAAGGTTGAGAAGCTTTAAAAGGGAGAAATTCAAAAAAGGAATCCTTAAATCATTAAAAATGGAGCCAAAATTGCAAGCTTTATATGTAGTCTAGGTTGAAATGGTTAATTCTCTGTGCTGAATAATCAACCGTTGGCTTAAGCAAACAGGTAATCCTTTTAATAGGAATGGTCAAAATTTGCCCAATATGTTCAAATTGTTGCAAAAAACACCCTAAAAAGGCTAACATTTCCTGATTTGTACACTCTCCAAAGCTAAATCACTCTTATTTATTCCATTTCCTAACATTGAATTCTGCATCTTAACAAAATTTAAGTTCTACAAGGTAATTCTCACATGTCTTTTTTGTTAATACCTCATTTATATCAATTAGATCACCCTTATGACCATCTCATGTCCTATTTCTATGCCATTCATAGCAACTTCCAAATATTATTTACAGTTTTGTTCTTTACCTTCACTTTATTCCTTACTCAACTTATAAAATTGCTAAACATCCTCTCTTACTGATTATTCTCAGCTTCACTTTTTTATTTAGATGCTCACTACACATGCATGCTTAGGTGCTTATTTTCAAATGTATTCTTCCTTTCTTGTTCAAATTAAGGGGGGTGCACACGTACACGCACGCACACACACACACACACACACACACACACACACACACACACACACACACACACACACACACATATATATATATATATATATATATATATATATATATATATATATATATGTTCTTCGATCTTAGCATGACAGGAAGTTGAGTAAAAAAAAAACCATTATTGCATGAAGTCTCACTTTATTTCATGCAAAATTTGCAATAAAAAGGTATCTAAAACAAAAGAAAGTTTCACTAAACTTGAATAACTTCTGATTCCTATCACATTTGCCACTTAAACCTACCTACAATGCTCATGTCAATTCTCAATTATTTGCCATTATTATCCTTCTGGCTAGAAGCTTATGCCTTTCCTTTTCAATAAGAGATTATGGTGCAGCTTATTTCACCAATTTAAGGAAGCCCTACATTTCTATGTGGATACCTTTCCCTAACTACATACTCGTGCACTATTCAAACTCATTATGTTCTAGCATAGGTCTACTTTGACTTTCCAATCTCACATTTTCATTAATTAACCCAATTGAATTCCTAGATTTCTTCTCAAATCTACAAAACTTTTACCTTCTTGATGCTAATTACTTATCTTGTACTGTTCACTACTAAATTTACTACTAAATTCATTATTTTTGTCTTGTAGAAATGAACCATGACTAGGGAAGAAAGTTCTGACTGCCATTTCTTAACTTGATAACTATTTTGAGTATATAAAAGCCCTTAAATGTGTCTTAGGCTAAAATTGAGCCCTTAGGCTCTCACCTACCATCCATCAGTGGTTATTACCATGTAGGCTAAAGGAAAAACCTTTTTAACAACCAAATAATAGTCAAATCAATCATCAAATAATTGTTAAAAACAAATTCCACCTTCATACTCATTAGGCAAAATAAGGTCCCTCAAAATAGAACTAGTGGTGTGTGATTTTCAAGGGGCACATATAGCATTTGTATAATTTCAACTAACACATATTTAGGTAACAAATAAATACCTAAAGGTCTCATTTCATTAGAAACATAGACCATACTTTAATACTATATTTGTCATGATCCAACTATAATCATAATTGATGTGAAACTTTTTACTCAATTTCCATTGACCTACTCAAATTTGCAACTTACCCCCTTAAGTAACCTATAAGAATTCTTAGAAAAAGATTTGATATTACAATTTTAATGAGAAAGATCATATAACTTAATAGATAAAATAATTCTATCATAAGCATGTATTGTTATACTATCTATCTTATTGCTTATTCACTCTACTCAAATAAAGGTCATCTGTTTAAAGTAGCCTTTTCATATGCACTTCCGTGTATGTTCAAAGGCCTTTTTTTACTCAATTTGAATATATATATATATATATATATATATATATATATATATATATATATATATATATATATATATATATATATATATATATATATATATATTAATTTTATCACTTGTTATTGCATTTAAACTATATTCAACATATTTGCTCTATATTTCTTTTTTAAATCACAATTTTTTACAATTTTTTCACTTTGTTTCTCTTTATCTCTTTTTGATTTTGTATGTCATTTATTAACTTTCTTTATATATAAAAATATTTAATATTATAATTTGTCTTTAACTTTAATTTTCATAAATGAGATTTATAAACATTGTATATGTATTTTCTTTTTTTTTTAAAATTGTATTTTATGAAACCACATCTATAAAAAAATTTTTTAGCCTAAAGGTTGTGATGATAATTTAAATGTACGCAATTGTCATTTTAATTTAAAATCATTTTAAATTATATTTAAATATAAAATTAAATCTATGATTAATTTATAATACAATTAATATAATATAATTTATTTATTCCTATGTGCTTTCATTGTTTATTAATCGGAAAATATTTTATTTTTGTTAAACTAGAAAAAATTTTTAGATAAGAAAGTATCTTTGAACACACTTTGTTATGTATTGTTTTGCTTACAGTGTTGGAAAAATTAAAAACCATTCATGTAATACAAATAAATTTAAACAATATAATATTTAGAAATTTTAACTCCATAAATATTAATTAATTCTACCTTTAGAATTAAGAGATATGTTCAGAGCAATACTTTTAGTTAAATTCAATTTTCTAAAGATTGTATTAATTTTTTTATTTTTTATTACTCTTTAAGTGATTTTTTATTATCAATTCAATTATTATTTTAGCAGTAATATATAAAAATTAATTTATATATTTAACCAGGGTAACTACCCATTACTTTTCATTTAATAGATGGTTGTTTTATTTAAAGTAAATAAAATTTACTAGTATCATCCTTTTACCTATTATATGTAATTTATATTTGATTTTATAGAGAAAAGAAAAATAGGGTAAAAAACCCATCGATCCCCCCTTGTGATATAAAAATAATTTATATGGATATATTTATATTTGTTAGTGATATTAGTAGTTCAACAGTAAATAATAAAAATTCTCATAGAAATATATAATAAAATAAATAAAAATAAGAAATAAAATACTGTGTGAGTTGTTAAATTATGTGAATTTAAAAATATGACATATAATTAAATAATTTTTTTAGAGGAAAGAAATTAAAGAAATCAAATAAAGAAACAATAAATAAACATTACCAAGTCAAAGGCAGTCAAACAATTAAATAACTCAATAATACGGCAAATAAAAAAATGTATAACTTCTTAAGCAATAGGAAGTAGAAATAAAGTACGTGATTAAGTAATTCAATTAAATTAATTTTTTATTTATTTAAAATATTTCATTAAAAATTATATTGTATTATATTTATATTTGTTAATAACATTAGCACTTTAACAATAAATGATATGAATTGTTAAGTAATAATAATAATATAAGAAAGCAAATAAACAAGCAATGAAACCAAATCAAGAAAAGAATAAACAAAGAATGCATCACTAAGTTTTTTGAAGATTTTATATCTTTTTATTGAATTCAAAATTTTATCCTTAATTTTTATGCATGTATGTCTAATAATTAGACTGTTATCTCATTTAAGGGGGAAAAAAGGAGAAAGCATCATCGGGTCAAAGTTAATTAAATCAGCAAGAAACAATTAAGCAGTACAAACCCAAAGTCAAAGCAAAGCAGAAGAAGACGAAATAAATAAATGAAAGAAAGGTGGGGAGCCAAAAATTTAAGCGGAAAATTATCTTTTAATATAACGACACGTTGAGGAAAGGTTATGAAATTTAAACAAATAGATATGTAGATAAATAAAAAAATGTTATAAGTATTGAGAACTGAAAATAAGTTTTGAATATTTTATATTAATTAAATATTTGAATTAAATTAATTCTCTTATTTATTTAGAATATTTTATTAAAAATTATATTATATTATATTATATTTATTAATAACATTAGCATTTCAATTATAAACAATAAGAATTAATATAAAAATATATAATAAAATGAATAAAAAAAGAAAGACTGTACTATATGAATTATTTAGTAATATGAATTAAAAATATAATATATATAATTAATTATTATATTATAATTATAATCATAATTTAATTATATAATGAAGCAAATAAACAAAGCCAAACAAAGCTAATAAAGAAACAATATAAAAACAATAAATAAAGAACACATCAGCAAGTCAAAGTCGATCAAATAATTAAATAAATCAGCAACAAAGAACTAAGCATTACAATTACAAAGCTAAAGCCAAAGTAAAGCAGAAAGCAAGAAAACAAAAAAAGAAAAGAAAACAACAACAACAACAATTGGAGAAGAGCCGAAAACTTAAGCGGCAAAGTATCTCTTAATATAATGACATGGGCAAGGAAAAGTTACGTAGTTTAGATTAAAAAAAATAGATAGATAAATAGACGAATAAAATATAAATAAATAAATAGATAAATAAGGAGATATTAGCGGCTTCCGACGTCTTTTAGGGGTATCCCAAAAAATAAAAGATCAAGATGTGTTGCTACGAGTAATACCGTGGACTGAAAGAAAATATTACTGCTAAAAAAATGTTAAAATGCCTCAAGCATTGGGCCCTTTGATTTGCATAATGCTTCGGATAAAATAATTTTACAAAATAATATTATTTTTAAACTATTCTTTAATATAATATTAATTTTAAAAAATAAATAAATTATGAAAGGTGTTATTTTATCTAACGCCATCTTTGAAGGATAGTGTTAAGATAAATTAATGTTATTCTATTTTTTATAGCACACACTCTATTTTCATAAAGTGTTATTGGGGTAGCATTGCGCCAATAAATTAATTTTTATTATTTATAATTTTTTAATTTTTATTCTACTATTTTTTTATAATTACGCATTCAAAATTTATTTATTTATAATTAACTTCTTACACCCATTTAATATATTATTAAAATTTGAATATATAACAATGAAATTATAAATTAAAAAAAATAAAATTAAAAAATTAATTTAATCTATTTTTTTAATGACATTGTCTCATTTTCATCTTAAAGAAAGAAGAGTCATTTAATTCATATAAAAATAATTTTCTATAGGAAATTAAAGTTCTACAAAAATTCCCTAATAAACTTGTCTACAATGACGGAAAATAATTCATTGTGGTTCTTCCTTAAATGCTTCATGCACGAGAATATTATAACAAATATACAAATATATAAAATTATAAATTATAAATACATAGTAACATGTTAAAGCTTTATAAATATAACAAAATAAATACATTAAATAACTTACTTTTGAGGGGGGAATTAGATGACTGCTCCTTTTTAAGATGACAATGCAATAACTTCTTTAAATAAAAATAAATTAAATTAATTCTTTAATTTTTATAATTTATTTTAATTTATAATTTCATTATTATAATTTGAAGTTTTGTCAATTATTCTAATGAGGATAAGAAATTAGTTATAAAAAAAATAAATTTTAAATACATATTTATAAGAAATATAAGAATAAAAGCTAAAGAAATTATAAATAATAAAAATTATGAAAGTTATTTATGAAATTATAAAAATTAGGTATCGCCACACCAGTAACACCCTATCAAAATAGAGCGTGTCAAAATAAAATTATGATGACGTTATTTTGTCTAATACCATCCTTTTAGACAAAATAATGCCATCTATAATTTACTTATTTTTTAAATAATATTATATTAAAAATAGATATATATATATATATATTAGATTGAAAAATTATTTTTTTCTGCAAGATTTTGCAAGTCCAAGAGCCCAAGCATTGACGCCGTTGGACGTTATGGCTTTTTGGCTGTCTGCCATAAAAGTTTCAGTTTCGGACATTAAAAAAGTTATGCTAATCAATCAAATATAAACGGATGCCTTGAGCCTCTAAGGTAAGGAAAGTTATTTGACTTTTGAAAGTAGGAGCCGTTTGATTTCCATGGGAAGCTACTTTTTATGAAAAATTAATTTTTTTAAAAAATAATTTTTTATGTAAATTTTTCAAAAAATACTCAAAATTATTTAATTAATATATAAGAAACGATATTTTTTAGGAAGTCTCTAATATTATTATAATATAAATTAACAAATTTAAATTATCATTAATTAAATGTAATGAGAATAACTTTGTCATTGTACCTATAAATAGTATAAGAAATAGAGCTTATTTAAGGAAAGGTGAATAAATAATTTTTCATATTTTATAACAAATAAATGTTAAAAATTTTAATAAAGATTTTACATTAATTTATAAATAGCAATTAATGTTAAAATTCGTTATGTAAATTTTAAATAAAAGTGAAAATTTTGTATAAGTTCCTGTTTAGTATTATAACTCAAATGTGGGTTAGTTGGGCATGGATCCTATGATGGGTAAGATTCATAACAAAACCTAATTTATTTAAATCTCCTATCTCTAGTAACCATTCTTGATTTTAATTTGTTCCATCTTAATACAAAACCAATTCTCTTATCAAAGAGAGAGAGAGAGAGAGAGAGAGAGAGAGAGAAGGGAGAGGAAAGGGATGTTACTATAGAAATAGTGAGACCTTTGCAATAATAATTTATATCATCCTATATTATAGATACTAATTCGGATGGCGAAAAAGAATATAGGATTCAAGATCAACCACCAATTGATTCAATTATTTATTATATTAATATACATAATTAATTGTTCTTTAAATGTGTTCATACCATGATTGAAAGCTTAAGATCACCGTATGTATTTCTTTTAATTTGTAAATAATGGCCAAATGATCTCCTAATCTAAAGTAGTATAAAAATCAAGCTTGTTATGCCATCGAAAACTTAAATCAAATTTAAAGTTGGTTAATTACCAAGCTTATAAAAATGCTATCATGACCCATAAGTATAAACAAAGTAATTGCAGTAATAAGTTATGAATAATAATTATAACATCTAAAGTTAATCAAAACAATATTTATCTTCTAAAATTACTATCTTTATTTTTTATGTTTCTCTTATAGGAAATATTAATTTTATGAAAATATTTCCCACACATCACATCACATAGAATGACTAACATGGAGCTAGTCAACTATTTATAATTAAAATTAATTAAAATTTTATAATTAAAATTAATATTTCCCACTCTCATTGCCACAGACAATTATTTATAATTAAAATTAATTGTTCCATACCACATTAACTGTAACTTGAGCTAGTCAACTAAAAAAGTAACGCGCATTCATTGTCCTTCCTTTACCGGATTTGGCCACTAAACATATAAAGGGTCTAGCTTATCCAAATCTCTAAAGCATAACTTGACATATATTCATTTTCATTTTAGAAATGGGGAAAGCATCGTTCCTTTTGCAAATTCTGACGCTTCTTGTGCTGTTAGAACTTTGTTTGGGTGGAATTAATAGCCTTTCCCATCAGAACCCGAATGAATTTGTGGATCATTCCCATGTGGTGCTAACTAATTTATTAGGCAAGGGGATTGACTTGACATTTCATTGTAGGTCGAAGGACGATGATCTTGGTCAACATGTTATTCACTTTCAGCAGTCATATTCGTGGGGATTTCATGAAAATTTTTGGAAAACCACGAAATTTTGGTGTGATATGCAATGGAGACATGTCTCTGGTGGGTTTGTTGTGTGGAAACCCGCTTTTGAATATGTATGCCTGAAGTGTATATGGCACATACAACAAGATGGGGCATGGTACTTTCATGATTATCAGCATAAATGGATGAAGGGATATACATGGCCTCCTCACAAAAGTGATAGTAGTTGAATTTTGCCATTTACATTTTGGAGACAATATTATTGTAATCCCTTTCTATTTAATAATAAGTGAGATTGCTCCAAGTGTTTGCCTATTAGTACTTCATTTATCCTAACCTCAAGGCAGATTTTGTTAACTGAATAGCTAAACTTTAATAATAAGAAGTCTTCAGACATGAGCTGATTTTGTTTACTGATTACCTAAACTATAATAATAAGAAGTCTTCGTATATGCATTAACTGATTTTTTTAGCTGATTTTGATTAAAGTTTAGCTAATGTATGAAGAATTTTTTTTCCCAACCTTGAGAACATCAGATGTACTACTTATACATATTTATTATATTATTTGGAAAAGAAAAATATATTATATAGGGAAACAAACAAGTTAAAAGAAAATATATTAATCTCCACAATTAATCATCTAGATCTTTATATTAAATATAGAAATTTTAAGAAAAATTTTTCCCTAAATAAGAAATGATGGTAAAAATTTTAATTATTTTCTTATTATATTAATTTGTGAAAATTGTATTGTCAAACAAGTTGTCAAAATTTATTTTAAAACATAGTTACGCCAAAAAGAAACTTTAAGAAAGCATTTTAATGAGATGTATTTATCTTCCAAATTCGGAATTGACTTAGCACTTTTCATATTCCACCAATACATATTATAATTTATTCATATCCGTAAGTCTTTTATGTTGAGTTAATAGCTCACTTTAAATAAATTATGTCAAGGGCATAATTTGCATTTCAATTTTATTACATGGGTTAAAATGTAAATTAGTTACAAGTGAAATAAGTAGTCCATCTCCATTTATCCCAATAAAATATCATTTAATAAACATAGTAGAGTGTTGAGGGGCAATTTGTGGCCTCCAAATAGCTTGGGACGTAAGATTTCGTAAGGTTCAACTTGAAAGTGATTTGAAAGCATTGTTTTGCAATCTAACTAACCCTACTCATAAGGGTAACTATTTGGTGAGAATTCTTCAAGACATGCTTCAACTAGACTAGGAAGTTTTCATTAATCATATTTACAAGGAAGGAAACTCTTGTGCAAATTGGATGGCAAACTTTAGTTTATCTTTGGAGTTGGGCACTCATTTGTTCAATCAACCTCTTCCTTAAATGTTTTTACTAGCTATAATTGATGTGTTAGGAATCTCTAAGACTTAGGATGTAATTATTAATTAGTTGTATTTTTTTTTGGGCTTTGGCCCTTTTATTTCACCAAAAAAAAATGAGCTCTCTAAAAAATTTGATGAATAATGAATGTTTTATTAAGGAAGACAATATTTGTAGCATAGCAACAGGAAAGTCAAAACACTTCATACTGCTAGAAGCTATATCTTTTACAAAGATTCCATTTTGGAGCATATTAGAGTGCTTTCTTCAATAGCTCAGTTACTGATATGGACTCATTATTAGACAATGACGAAGATAAAGATCCTTTGGATTAGTATAAGGTTAAGGTGGAACTTTTAAAAGTTGCAAAGGATCAAATTAGGTAAAAATAGAGAACATCTCTAATTGCCAAGGTCTTTGGAAGGAGTGTTGGATACAATTATCTAGGTTAGAAACTTCAAACTCTTGAGATGTTTATAGGTGATTTTGAAATCAATGATCTTGGACTTGGCTATTTTATTACTCATTTTTCTTCAAAAATTGATTTGCAATCTATGTTAAAAGATGGTCCCTAGTTTATTACGGGACATTGTTTTTCTATAAGGTGTTGGAGCCTTAATTTTATACCCTTTAAAGCTTCATTACATTTTGTAGTTGTCTAGGTTAAGCTACCTAGACTCCTGATGAAATATTATGATCTAGCTATTATAAAAGAAATAGTTGCTAAAATTGGCCTTTGTTCTTAAAATCAATGTCAATACAGTGGTTAAGAAATGAGGAAGATATAGAAGATTCTGCATGTATCTTAACTTGGATACACTTCTTCCTCATAGACTTTGTATAGGTAAATTGAAATAAGAAATACAATATGAAAGGCTTAACAAATTCTATCATGCTTGTGGTAAGATTAAAGAAAAAATTACCCAATATCGTTGCCTTATTCCAACTAATTTTGCTAGTAATAAAGGTAATGCTCTTTTAAATATTAGTACTAACAAATCTAATGCTAATATATTTTTTACTTCTAGTGAGAGTTAAGCATAATCTATTATTGAAAAAGATGGTTAGACTATAATTTGCCTCACAATCTAAAAGAAGAAATAAAGTTTTTCCTTTATTTGAAGATTCTTCTACTAAATTGAATTATGTGTCTATTACTCAAGAAAAGAAAGATTATAAGAAGTCACACAATTTAGAGGGAAAGAACCTTCATATTTGGGTTCCTAAGTCTAGTCTATCTGAGATGCTAGTATGGTTTCTAAAAGAATTGAATTGTCAATATTAAATCTCAAAAGTAATTTAAAGCCTTCTACATATGAGGAATCAATTAATCACTTAATCATTGAACATTTTTATAAATAAACTTCAATTATTTATGCTTCTAGCCAATCTTTTATTATTGCATCTCTCTTGCTTTAGCATTTTTCTCATAATTCCTAACTTTCCAAGGAGGGGAAACTATGCTTGACTAATTACACAACAAGAGGAACAACTAATTAAGTTAAGGATGGAATAAAGGTTGAGGCACCCTTAAAATTCATAGTAATCCACCTCTCCTCAGAGCTTAACATCATAGAAAAATAGTCCTCACAACCTCATCCTACCTTTAGCAAAGAATTAGGCCATTCTACGTAGAGGTTAGTTGCTGTTGATATGCTCAAGACTGCTAAACAACATTCCCCTAGACTTATTAAATTAATAATACTAGATAAATCCAAATCTATAAAGTGCTTCATCATCTTTGAAATTGATCACAACAAAAGACAATCTAAAGGATATTCCAATTCTATTAGTAGATAAGTAATATTATGTCTCACATTACTTATATCTTACAATTCTTCTTCCTTTCTTTTTTCTATTTTTTATAACACACACTCTATTTTCATAAAGTGTTATTGGGGTAGCATTGCGCCAATAAATTAATTTTTATTATTTATATTTTTTTAATTTTTATTCTACTATTTTTTATAATTACACATTCAAAATTTATTGTTATTGATAATTAACTTCTTACACCCATTTAATATATTATTAAAATTTGAATATAAAACAATGAAATTATGAATTAAAAAATAAAATTAAAAAATTAATTTAATCTATTTTTATTTAATGACATTGTCACTTTTTTTATCTTAAAGAAAGAAGAGTCATTTAATTCATATAAAAAATAATTTTCTATAGGAAATTAAAGTTCTACAAAATAAATTCCCTAATAAACTAGTCTACAATGACGGAAAATAATTCATTGTGGTTCTTACTTAAATGCTTCATGCACGAGAATATTATAACAAATATACAAATATATAAAATTATAAATTATAAATAAATAGTAACATGTTAAAGCTTTATAAATATAACAAAATAAATACATTAAATAACTTACTTTTGGGGGGAATTAGATGACTTCTCCTTTTTAAGATGAAAATGCAATAACTTCTTTAAATAAAAATAAATTAAATTAATTCTTTAATTTTTATAATTTATTTTAATTTATAATTTCATCATTATAATTTGAAGTTTTGTCAATTATTCTAACGAGGATAAGAAATTAATCATAAAAAAAAATAAATTTTAAATACATATTTATAAGAAATATAAGAATAAAAGCTAAAGAAATTATAAATAATAAAAATTATGAAATTTATTTATGAAATTATAAAAATTAGGTAACGCCACACTAATAACACTCTATCAAAATAGAGCGTGTCAAAATAAAATTAAGATGATGTTATTTTGTCTAATACCATCCTTTTAGACAAAATAATGCCATCTATAATTTATTTTTCTTAAATAATATTATATTAAATATGAATATATTTTATATTGAAAAATTATTTTTTTTCTGCAAGATTGTGCTAGTCCAAGAGCCCAAGCATTGACGCCGTTGGATGTTATGGCTTTCTGGCTGTCTGCCATAAAAGTTTCAGTTTCGGACATTAAAAAAGTTGTGGTAATCTATCAAATATAAACGGATGCCTCGAGCCTCTAAGGTAAGGAAAGTTATTTGACTTTTGAAAGTAGGGGCCGTTTGATTAATATGGGAAGTAACTTTATATGGAAAATTAATTTTTTTAAAAAATAATTTTTTATATAAATTTTTCAGAAAATAATCAAAATTATTTAACTAATATATAAGAAGTTATATTTTTTGGAAAGTAACTTTCTATCTCATACTTAGTTTAACTTTGAATATCTTAAGAATGGTTAATAAAATAATTCTTATATCTCTAAATTTAGTATAATATAAATTAATAAATTTTAATTATTATTAATTAAATTTAATGAGAATAATTTTATTATTATACCTATAAATAGTATAAAAAGTAGAGCTTACTTAAGAGAAGGTGAATAAGCAACTTTTCATATTTTGTGAGAAATAAGTGTTAAAAACTTTAATATGAATTTCACATTAATTTATAAATAATAATTAATGTTAAAATTTATTATGTGAATTTTAAATAAAAGTGACAATTTTGTATCAGTTCTTGTTTAGTATTATAACCCAAATGTGGGTTAGTTGGGCATGGATCCTGTGATGGGTAAGATCCATAATAAAACCTAATTTATTTAAATCTCTTATCTCTAATAACCATTCTTGATTTTGATTTGTTCCATCTGAATATAGAACCAATTCGCTTATTAAAGTGAGAGAGAGAGAGAGAAGGGGGAGGAAAGGAATGTTATTATAAAAATAGTGAGATCTTTGCAATAATAATTTATATCTTCCTATATTATAGATGCTAATTCGGATGTTAAAAAGGAATATAGGATTCAAGATCAACCACCAATTGATTCAGGTATTTATTATATTAATATACATAATTAATTGTTCTTTGAATTTTTCATACCATGATTGAAAGCATAAAATCCAGGTATCTATTTTTTTTAATTTGTAAATAATGGCCAAATGATCTCCTAATCTAAAGTACTGGTATAAAAATCAAGCTTGTTATGCCATTGAAAACTTAAATCAAATTTAAAGTTGGTTAATTACCAAGCTTATAAAAATGCTATCATGACCCACAAGTATAAACAAAGTAATTGTAGTAAAATGTTACGAATAATAATTATAACATCTAAAGTTAATTAAAACAATATTTTATCTTCTAAAATTACTATCTTTATTTTTTATGTTTTTCTTATGGGAAATATTAATTTTATGAAAATATTTCCCACACATCACATCACATAGAATGACTAACATGGAGCTGAAGCTTCACAAAATCACACCTATGTATAAGTATGCAGCTCATTTTAGAGTGACAAAATATTAGTCCTTCATAAAAATGTTAAGACACTTAATGCAGGTGTTGACCACAAATCACATAACCATTTCTACATAATTGTTTATTCTTACAAAAAACATATTTTAATCATTATTTATGATGTAATAGTATAATAAATAACAACATAAAATATTATTAATATATTAAAATTTAATTTTAAGTATAATGTTGGATTTTGATATAAAAATTTTTGAGTCAAAAAGTAAAAAAAAAATTGCTAAATGACTTATTTAATTTGAAATTATTACATAAAATGACACTAGTACATAATTTTAAAAATTTTAGAAAGTCTTGAAAGCACCACCAGTGCCAAATTGTAAAGAGCATCGTGTGCTATATAATTAGAGTTTGGCCTAATTGAACCTATTATTTTTTTCATTATTAACATAATAATTTATACGGAATAAAAGAAAAATATTATAAAAGTGTTAGAATAGAACATTTTATGTTTATTATAAAATTATACATTTAGGTTTGGAAATAATAAATTTTCAACATTTCGTATAAATTTATTATAAGCTATAAAACATTGATAAAATTTCAATTAGTGTATTTTAAATTTAAAATATAATATTTAAAATTTGATATTAAAGAAATATGTAATTAATTAATTCAATTAATACTTTCTATAGTTATTAAATATACCAGTATATGACTTGTAAATAATAGAGGGTATAAAAATGTAATAAAACAAATAAAAAAAGAAACTATATGTGAATTGTAAATTGTAAATTAATAAAAGTTAAAAATAGAATATATAGTTAAGTAATTTAATTAAATTAAATATTTAACTTATTAAAAATTCAAAATATTTTTATATAAAAAATATATTTTGTTATGTTTGTGTTATTCAATGATATTGATATCTAAATCATTAATATGAAAAAATTTGAAAAAAAATGCAATGGAGTAAATAAAGGTTGAAAATAGAATCTAAAATTAATCAATTAAATTAAATATTTACCTTTTAAAATATTTTTATAATAAAAATCATATTGTATTATATTTATTTGAATGTCTTAAGTTTAATAGCTTACCACTCTCATTGCCACAGACAATTATTTATAATTAAAATTAATTGTTCCATTACCACATTAATTAACTGTAACTTGAGCTAGTCAACTAAAAAAGTAATGGGCATTCATTATCCTTCCTTTACAGGATTTGGCCACTAAATATATAAAGGGTCTAGCTCATCCAAATCTCTAAAGCAAAACTTGACATATATTCATTTTCATTTTGGAAATGGGAAAAGCATCGTTCCTCTTGCAAATTCTGACGCTTCTTGTGCTGTTAGAATTTTGTTTGGGTGGAATTAATAGCCTTTCCCATCAGAACCCGAATGACTTACTGGATCATTCCCATGTGGTGCTAACTAATTTATTAGGCAAGGGGATCGACTTGACATTTCATTGTAGGTCGAAGGACGATGATCTTGGTCAACATGTTATTCACTTTCAGCAATCATATTCGTGGGGATTTCATGAAAATTTTTGGAAAACCACGAAATTTTGGTGTGATATGCGATGGGGAAATGTCTCTGGTGGGTTTGTTGTGTGGAAACCCGCTTTTGAATTTGTATGCCTGAAGTGTATATGGCACATACAACAAGATGGAGCATGGTACTTTCATGATTATAGGGATATATGGATAAAGGGATATACATGGCCTCCTCACAAAAGTGATGGTAGTTGAATTTTGCCATTTACATTTTGGAGACAATATTATTGTAATCCCTTTCTATTTAATAATAAGTGAGATTGCTCCAAGTGTTTGCCTATTAGTACTTTCATTTATCCTAACCTCAAGGCAGATTTTGTTAACCGAATAGCTAAACTTTAATAATAAGAAGTCTAGCTGATTTTGTTTACTGATTACCTAAACTATAATAATAAGAAGTCTTCGTATATGCATTAACTGATTTTTTTAGCTGATTTTGATTAAAGTTTAGCTAATGTATGAAGAATTTTTTTTCCCAACCTTGAGAACATCAGATGTACTACTTATACATATTTATTATATTATTTGGAAAAGAAAAATGTATTATATAGGGAAACAAACAAGTTAAAAGAAAATATATTAATCTCCACAATTAATCATCTAGATCTTTATATTAAATATAGAAATTTTAAGAAAATTTTTTCCCTAAATAAGAAATGAGGGTAAAAATTTTAATTATTTTCTTATATTAATTTGTGAAAACTGTATTGACAAACAAGTTGTCAAAATTTATTTTAAAAGATAGTCACGCCAATAAGAAACTTTAAGAAAGCATTTTAATGAGATGTATTTATCTTCCAAATTCGGAAATGACTTAGCACTTTTCATATTCCACCAATACATTTTATAATTTATTCATATCCGTAAGTCTTTTATGTTGAGTTAATAGCTCAGTTTATTAAATATATATGACTAATTGATATATATATATATATATATAATAAAATTTTAAGTTATAATAATATATAATTATATTTAATAAATAATAATAGATTTTAATTAATTAATTATGTAAAATTAATAATAAATAAAAAAACTAATATGATAATAATATAAAATGTAATGAATTATAAAAATCCGCTTGATAAATGTCAACCTAAGATTGGAACTGAGACTAATACTGTAATAACCTAATCCGAACTTGACCTGATGAAAAAGTAGTCCGGCTTGAGATTGACCCAACGTATAATTTTTGCTTGTTAGGTTTGTCTGGTTGGGTTGGATTAACTTATTTTGACAAGTCTACCGAAACTTTAAGTGAAAAATTAGCTCCTAATATAATGACACGTGGAGGAAAAGTTATGAAATTTAAACAAATAGATATGTAGATAAATAAAAAAATGTTATAAGTACAAAGATGAGAATTGAAAATAAGTTTTGAATATTTTATATTAATTAAGTATTTTAATTATATTAATTCTCTTATTTATTTAGAGTATTTTATTCAAAATTATATTATATTATATTTATTAATAACATTAGCATTTCAATTATAAACAATAAGAATTAATATAAAAATATATAATAAAATGAATAAAAAAAGAAAAACTGTACTATATGAATTATTTAGTAATATGCATTAAAAATATGATATATAATTAATTATTATATTATAATTATAATCATAATTTAATTATATAATGAAGCAAATAAAAAAAAGCCAAACAAAGCTAATAAAGAAACAATAAAAAAAACAATAAATAAAGAACACATCAGCAAGTCAAAGTCGATCAAATAATTAAATAAATCAGCAACAAAGAACTAAACATTACAACTACAAAGCTAAAGCCAAAGTAAAGCAGAAAGCAAGAAAACAAAAAAAAAAAAAAAGAAAAAGAAAAGAAAACAACAACAACAACAACAACAATCGGAGAAGAGCGGAAAGTTTAAGCGTCAAAGTATCTCTTAATATAATGACATGGGCAAGGAAAAGCTACCTAGTTTAGATTAAAAAAAAATAGGTAGACAAATAGATGAATAAAATATAAATAAATAAATAGATAAATAAGAAGATATTAGCGGCTTCCGACGTCTTTTGGGGGTATACCAAAAAATAAAAGATCAAGATGTGTTGCTACGAGTAATACCGTGGACTGAAAGAAAATATTACTGCTAAAAAAATGTTAAAATGCCTCAAGCATTGGGCCCTTTGATTTGCATAATGCTTCGGATAAAGTAATTTTACAGCATAATATTATTTTTAAACTATTCTTTAATATAATATTAATTTTAAAAAATAAATAAATTATGAAATCTAACGGCATCTTTGAAGGATGGTGTTAAGGTAAATTAATGTTATTCTATTTTTTATAACACACACTCTATTTTCATAAAGTGTTATTGGGGTAGCATTGCGCCAATAAATTAATTTTTATTATTTATAATTTTTTAATTTTTATTCTACTATTTTTTATAATTACACATTCAAAATTTATTGTTATTGATAATTAACTTCTTACACCCATTTAATATATTATTAAATTTTGAATATATAACAATGAAATTATGAAAAAAAAAATTAAATTAAAAAATTAATTTAATCTATTTTTATTTAATGACATTGTCACATTTTCATCTTGAAGAAAGAAGAGTCATTTAATTCATATAAAAAATAATTTTCTATAGGAAATTAAAGTTCTACAAAATAAATTCCCTAATAAACTAGTCTACAATGACGGAAAATAATTCATTGTGGTTCTTACTTAAATGCTTCATGCACGAGAATATTATAAAAAATATACAAATATATAAAATTATAAATTATAAATAAATAGTAACATGTTAAAGCTTTATAAATATAACAAAATAAATACATTAAATAACTTACTTTTGGGCGGAATTAGATGACTGCTCCTTTTTAAGATGAAAATGCAATAACTTCTTTAAATAGAAATAAATTAAATTAATTTTTTAATTTTTATAATTTATTTTAATTTATAATTTCATCATTATAATTTGAAGTTTTGTCAATTATTCTAATGAGGATAAGAAATTAATCATAAACAAAAATAAATTTTAAATACATATTTATAAGAAATATAAGAATAAAAGCTAAAGAAATTATAAATAATAAAAATTATGAAATTTATTTATGAAATTATAAAAATTAGGTATCGCCACACTAATAACACTCTATCAAAATAGAGCGTGTCAAAATAAAATTATGATGTTATTTTGTCTAATATCATCCTTTTAGACAAAATAATGCCATCTATAATTTATTTTTCTTAAATAATATTATATTAAATATGAATATATTTTATATTGAAAAATTATTTTTTTCTGCAAGATTGTGCAAGTGCAAGAGCCCAAGCATTGACGCCGTTGGATGTTATGGCTTTCTGGCTGTCTGCCATAAAAGTTTCAGTTTCGGAAATTAAAAAAGTTGTGGTAATCTATCAAATATAAACGGATGCCTCGAGCCTCTAAGGTAAGGAAAGTTATTTGACTTTTGAAAGTAGGGCCGTTTGATTAATATGAGAAGTTACTTTATATGGAAAATTAAATTTTTTAAAAAACAATTTTTTATATAAATTTTTCAGAAAATACTCGAAATTATTTAATTAATATATAAGAAGTTATATTTTTTGGAAAGTAACTTTCTATCTCATACTTAGTTTAACTTTGAATATCTTAAGAATGGTTAATAAAATAATTCTTATATCTCTAATATTCATATAATATAAATTAATAAATTTTAATTATTATTAATTAAATTTAATGAGAATAATTTTATTATTATACCTATAAATAGTATAAAAAGTAGAGCTTACTTAAGAGAAGGTGAATAAGCAACTTTTCATATTTTGTGAGAAATAAGTGTTAAAAATTTTAATATGAATTTCATATTAATTTATAAATAACAATTAATATTAAAATTTATTATGTGAATTTTAAATAAAAGTGAAAATTTTGTATCAGTTCTTGTTTAGTATTATAACCCAAATGTGGGTTAGTTGGGCATGGATCCTGTGATGGGTAAGATCCATAATAAAACCTAATTTATTTAAATCTCCTATCTCTAATAACCATTCTTGATTTTGATTTGTTCCATTTGAATATAGAACCAATTTGCTTATTAAAGTGAGAGAGAGAGAGAGAGAGAGAGAAGGGGGAGGAAAGGAATGTTATTATAAAAATAGTGAGATCTTTGCAATAATAATTTATATCTTCCTATATTATAGATGCTAATTCAGATGTTAAAAAGGAATATAGGATTCAAGATCAACCACTAATTGATTCAGGTATTTATTATATTAATATACATAATTAATTGTTCTTTGAATTTGTTCATGCCATGATGATTGAAAGCATAAAATCCAGGTATCTATTTCTTTTAATTTGTAAATAATGGCCAAATGATCTCCTAATCTAAAGTATTGGTATAAAAATCAAGCTTGTTATGCCATTGAAAACTTAAATCAAATTTAAAGTTGGTTAATTACCAAGCTTATAAAAATGCTATCATGACCCACAAGTATAAACAAAGTAATTGTAGTAATAAGTTACGAATAATAATTATAACATCTAAAGTTAATTAAAACAATATTTTATCTTCTAAAATTACTATCTTTATTTTTTATGTTTTTCTTATGGGAAATATTAATTTTATGAAAATATTTCCCACACATCACATCACATAGAATGACTAACATGGAGCTGAAGCTTCACAAAATCACACCTATGTATAAGTATGCAGCTCATTTTAGAGTGACAAAATATTAGTCCTTCATAAAAATGTTAAGACACTTAATGCAGGTGTTGACCACAAATCACATAGCCATTTCTACATAATTGTTTATTCTTACAAAAAACATATTTTAATCATTATTTATGATGTAATAGTATAATAAATAACAACATAAAATATTATTAATATATTAAAATTTAATTTTAAGTATAATGTTGGATTTTGATATAAAAATTTTTGAGTCAAAAAGTAAAAAAAAAATTGCTAAATGACTTATTTAATTTGAAATTATTACATAAAATGACACTAGTACATAATTTTAAAAATTTTAGAAAGTCTTGAAAGCACCACCAGTGCCAAATTTTAAAGAGCATCGTGTGCTATATAATTAGAGTTTGGCCTAATTGAACCTATTATTTTTTTTCATTATTAACATAATAATTTATACGGAATAAAAGAAAAATATTATAAAAGTGTTAGAATAGAACATTTTATGTTTATTATAAAATTATACATTTAGGTTTGGAAATAATAAATTTTCAACATTTCGTATAAATTTTTTATAAGCTATAAAAAATTGATAAAATTTCAATTAGTGTATTTTAAATTTAAAATATAATATTTAAAATTTGATATTAAAGAAATATGTAATTAATTAATTCAATTAATACTTTCTATAGTTATTAAATATACCAGTATATGACTTGTAAATAATAGAGGGTATAAAAATGTAATAAAACAAATAAAAAAAGAAACTATCTGTGAATTGTAAATTGTAAATTAATAAAAGTTAAAAATAGAATATATAGTTAAGTAATTTAATTAAATTAAATATTTAACTTATTAAAAATTCAAAATATTTTTATATAAAAAATATATTTTGTTATGTTTGTGTTATTCAATGATATTGATATCTAAATCATTGATATGAAAAAATTTGAAAAAAAATGCAATGGAGCAAATAAAGGTTGAAAAGAGAATATAAAATTATTCAATTAAATTAAATATTTACCTTTTAAAATATTTTTATAATAAAAATCATATTGTATTATATTTATTTTAATGTCTTAAGTTTAATAGCTTACCACTCCCATTGCCACAGACAATTATTTATAATTAAAATTAATTGTTCCATTACCACATTAATTAACTGTAACTTGAGCTAGTCAACTAAAAAAGTAATGCGCATTCATTATCCTTCCTTTACAGGATTTGGCCACTAAATATATAAAGGGTCTAGCTCATCCAAATCTCTAAAGCATAACTTGACATATATTCATTTTCATTTTAGAAATGGGGAAAGCATCGCTCCTCTTGCAAATTCTGACGCTTCTTGTGCTGTTAGAATTTTGTTTGGGTGGAATTAATGGCCTTTCCCATCAGAACCCGAATGACGTACTGGATCATTCCCATGTGGTGCTAACTAATTTATTAGGCAAGGGGATTGACTTGACATTTCATTGTAGGTCGAAGGACGATGATCTTGGTCAACATGTTATTCACTTTCAGCAATCATATTCGTGGGGATTTCATGAAAATTTTTGGCAAACCACGAAATTTTGGTGTGATATGCGATGGAGAAATGTCTCTGGTGGGTTTGTTGTGTGGAAACCCGCTTTTGAATTTGTATGCCTGAAGTGTATATGGCACATACAACAAGATGGAGCATGGTACTTTCATGATTATCAGCATAAATGGATGAAGGGATATACATGGCCTCCTCACAAAAGTGATGGTAGTTGAATTTTGCTATTTACATTTTGGAGACAATATTATTGTAATCCCTTTCTATTTAATAATAAGTGAGATTGCTCCAAGTGTTTGCCTATTAGTACTTCCATTTATCCTAACCTCAAGGCAGATTTTGTTAACCGAATAGCTAAACTTTAATAATAAGAAGTCTTCAGACATGAGCTAATTTTGTTTACTGATTACCTAAACTATAATAATAAGAAGTCTTCGTATATGCATTAACTGATTTTTTAAGCTGATTTTGATTAAAGTTTAGCTAATGAATGAAGAATTCTTTCCCAACCTTGAGAACATCAGATGTACTACTTATACATATTTATTAAATTATTTGGAAAAGAAAAATATATTATATAGGGAAACAAACAAGTTAAAAGAAAATATATTAATCTCCACAATTAATCATCCAGATCTTTATATTAAATATAGAAATTTTAGGAAATTTTTTTCCCTAAATAAGAAATGATGGTAAAAATTTTAATTATTTTCTTATATTAATTTGTGAAAATTGTATTGTCAAACATGTTGTCAAATTTTATTTTAAAAGATAGTTACGCCAATAAGAAACTATAAGAAAGCATTTTAATGAGATGTATTTATCTTCCAAATTTAGAATTAACTTATCATTTTTCATATTCCACTAATACATTTTATAATTTATTCATATTCGTAAGTCTTTTATGTTGAGTTAATAGCTCACTTTAAATAAATTATGTCAAGGGCATAATTTGCAATTCAATTTTATTACATGGGTTAAAATGTAAGTTAGTTACAAGTGAAATAAGTGGTTCATTTCCATTTATCCCAATAAAATATCATTTAATAAACATAGTAGAGTGTTGAGGGGCAATTTGTGGCCTCCAAATAGCTTGGGACGTAAGATTTCGTAAGGTTTAACTTGAAAGTGATTTGAAAGCATTGTTTTGCAATCTAACTAACCCTACTCATAAGGGTAACTATTTGGTGAGAATTCTTCAAGACATGCTTCAACTAGACTAGGAAGTTTTCATTAATCATATTTACAAGGAAGGAAACTCTTGTGCAAATTGGATGGCAAACTTTAGTTTATCTTTGGAGTTGGGCACTCATTTGTTCAACCAACCTCTTCGTTAAATGTTTTTATTGGCTATAGTTGATGTGTTAGGAATCTCTAAGACTTAGGATGTAATTATTAATTAGTTGTGTTTTTTCTCTTTGGGCTTTGGCCTTTTTATTTCACCAAAAAAAAAAATGAGCTCTCTAAAAACTTTGATGAATAATGAATGTTTTATTTAGGAAGACAATATTTGTAGCATAGCAACAAGAAAGTCAAAAGACTTCATAATTCTCAAATTAGCAATAATCAACTAAAAGCTAATCGAACCCCTTCGGTGCCTATAGGTACTGCTAAAAGGTAGATCTTTTACAAAGATTCCATTTTCGGGGGCATATTAGAGTTCTTTCTTCAATAGCTCAGTTACTAATATGGAATCATTATTAGACAATGACGAAGATAAGGATCCTTTGGATTACTATAAGTTTAAGGTGGAACTTTCAAAAGCTGCAAAGGATCAAATTAGGTAAAAATGGAGAACATCTCTAATTATCAAGGTCTTTGGAAGGAGTGTTGGATACAATTATCTAGGTTGGAAACTTCAAACTCTTTAGATGTTTATAGGTGATTTTGAAATCAATGATCTTGCACTTAGCTATTTTATTACTCATTTTTCTTCAGAAATTGATTTGCAATCTTTGTTAAAAGATGGTCGCTAGTTTATTATGGGACATTGTTTTTCTATAAATTGTTGGAGCCTTAATTTCATACCCTTTAAAGCTTCATTACATTTTGTAGTTGTCTAGGTTAAGCTACCTAGACTCCTCATGAAATATTATAATCTAGCTATTATAAAAGAAATAGCTGCTAAAATTAGCCTTGTTCCTACAATCGATGCCAATACAGTGGTTAAGAAATGAGGAAGATATACAAGATTCTGCATGTATATTAACTTGGATACACTTCTTCCTCATAGACTTTGTATAGGTAAATTGAAATAAGAGATACAAAGTGAAAGGCTCAAAAATTATGTCAAACTTGTGGTAAGATATTAAAGAAAAAATTACCCAATATCCTTGCCTTATTCCAACTAATTTTTCGAGTAATGAAGGTAATGCTCTTTTAAATATTAGTACTAACAAATCTAATGTTAATATATTTTTTACTTCTAGCGAGAGTTAAGCATAATCTATTACTGAAAAAGATGGTTAAACTATAATTTGCCTCACAATCTATAAGAAGAAATAAAGCTTTTCCTTTATTTGAAGATTCTTCTACTAAATTGAATTATATGTCTATTACTTGAGAAAAGAAAGATTATAAGAAGTCACACAATTTAGAGGGAAAGAACCTTCATATTCGGGTTCCTAAGTCTAGTCTATCCGAGATACTAGTATGGTTTCTAAAAGAATTGAATTGTCAATATTAAATCTTAAAAGTAATTTGAAGCCTTCTACATATGAGGAATCAATTAATCACTTAATCATTGAACATTTTTATAAGTAAACTTTAATTATTTATGCTTCTAGCCAATCTTTTATTGTTGCATCTCTCTTACTTTAGCATTTTTCTCATAATTCTTAACTTTCCAAGGAGGAGAAACTATGCTTGACTAATTACACAATGAAAGGAACAACTAGTCAAGTTAAAGATGGAATAAAGCTTGAGGCACCCTTAAAATCCATAGTAATCCACCTCTCCTCAGAGCTTAACATCACAGAAAAATAGTCCTCACAACCTCATCCTACCTTTAGAAGAGAATTAGGCCATTCTACGTAGAGGTTGGTTGCTGTTGATATGCTTAAGACTGCTAGACAACATTCCCCTAGACTTATTAAATTAATAATACTAGATAAATCCAAATCTATAAAGTGCTTGATCATCTTTGATATTGATCATAACAAAAGACAATCTAAAGGATATTCCAATTCTATTAGTAGATAAGTAATATTATGTCTCACATTGCTTATATCTTACAATATGCACTGTATATTATATTATATTATATATAGTGACTACTTGACTTAATTAAGGATATAACATTACAAATTTCTTTCTAATTAACATGATAGCTAGAGCTATCTAAGTATCCTTCTCCTACTTTAATTAATAAAAAATAGAAAATGATAAAAAAAAATTAACATTCTCTCTCTTTCTTCTTCTTCCTTTCTTTTTTTTATTTTTTATGCATAACTAAGGTTACAATAAGGCTAGTGGCAATTTAAGCCATATATTAATGAAAGCCTAGACCTCAAAGGTATTATTTGGTAATGGTACATGACAATGGAAGAGAGTAGAATGCTATTTGGCTTTGTTGAAGTAGTTCTATCACTAAAAAAAGGATATAGGTACACCAAATGACATATCATGAAGAGGTGGTCCAAGAAAAGCAACGTATAACATCACATGTATTGGTATATAGAGGCACATGAAGCCCACACATAGAGGAGAGTGACAAGGCATGATAGCACATGGCAATACAGATGACATCGAGCTTCAATAAGGTACCATTTCTAAGGGCCCCAAGTCTTCTTGTGAGATTAATTTTGCAATTCTATGAATCTAGCAATGTGTTTCTATTTTTTAGGTAATTCTTTAGTTTATTATTTGCTATCTAGAAAAGGTTATTCATCATTGATAGTGGTTTTGGTTTAACCAACAAGTTTAGGGCTCTTAAAAGTCTAAAAAAATTAAAGAGAAAACTCAAGTCTACTTTTTTAGAATTACTTTAAGTGGGAAAATAACAGAGTGAAAGTTAGATGTTGAAAGGCGACAATATATTACTTGGAAAAGGGTAGTTGAATACTATTTTGATGAAATTTATATGTTACATCTTTTCACTCAAAGGCCCCTTATAAATGATCTAGACTAATAGTGGATTGTAAAGGATTATCAATTATTCAAGTTAGTATGTAACACTATAACTAGTGAAATTAAGGATATTACTGCTTATTATTGTACTGCTAAGGATTTGTAAAAGTCTATTGAATCTTTATATTAAAAAAAGGATGATTTGAACTAGATATATATTTAACTATATCCTCATTTCAGTCAAATGAAAGAAGTAAGACCAATGCTCAAACTTATATCTAATTCAATCACATTTATGAATAGTGGAATTCCTTTTTTCCTATTACTAGTGATGTTAATGAAATATGTTCTCAGCAAGAATAATTAGCCACTTTGTGTTATTTGATTCACTTACTTCCTAAGTATAGCATAGTATATTAGTAGATTTTGTCTAGTTCTGAGTCACTTACTTGAAAAATAGCTTATTATCGAGTTCAAAGAGCATATAAAGATGTCTTTTCCTCTTATCCATCTTCAAATATAAATGAGCCTACCACATTAGTTTACTCAAGTACTCAAGATGGTCATGGTAATATTAGAAGTGGCAAGGGAAGATAAGGAGGGTGAGGCAACTATGATAAATGAGGAAGAGAAGGAGATTTAGTTTTGATTTATTGTTACTATCAAGAACAAGGACACATCAAGAAATTCTACTCAAAATTAGTAGCAAAGAATATACAACAATCTAGTTTTGCACATATGGCACAGAAATAAAAAAATAATGATAAATTATTATCTAATAGTGGATATGTTGAGTATTTGCAATTAAGGGCCTCTTTACAATCGCTACTTACCAATTCACTAGCATAATAGTTTAAACAAGTAATCCCATTGCATGTCTCTCTATGTCCAATTCTAGAAAGTTCATTAGTTTTGAAGCCACTGATCATATGATACCTTAAACAAGTGTCTCATCCTTCTCATGTTGCTTTAGTTAATGGGTCTACTATTTTTATTATTGGAAGTGGTATAGTTAATGTTACTTCTAATATTCTTTGTCTAATGCTTTATGTCTCTTAAAATTTTTATTGAATTTACTTTCAGTTAGCCAAATTACATGTGCTTATAATTATGATGTTTTCTTCTTTTATGGTTATTCTTTGTTTTAAGATCTATTGATGAAGAAAATTTTTAGCAGAGGATATGAATTTAAAGGATTGTATGCATTAGATGAAAAACTTAACCAATTATTGTTGCTGCTACCCCTATTCTTTATTAGTTGCATTCTCGCCCTAGTCATCCCTTATTTATTTCTTTATGAAGGTTATGTCCTAACTTAAAATCTATTTCTCATTTAGATTGTGGGTTTTTTCAATTTGTTAAAAACATCATTAGTCCTATGTCCCTGAAGTTAATAAGTGAGTTTCATCTATATTTTAGTTAGTACATTTGGATATTTAGGGCCCTTGCCTAGTTGTTTCAAATTTTAGTTTTTGTTATTTTATGTCTTTTATGAATGATTATTCAAGAATGACTTAGTTTTCTTTAATAAAAAATCTTTCAAAGTTATTTAATTTTTTTGGTACTTTTCATGTTGAAATTATAAATTAGTTTCAAACAATTATTCATAATTTTTGAAGTGAAAATGCTTAAAAATATTTCTTTGCACACTTTTCAACTTATTTATTACGATTTGGTATAATTCATCAATATTCCTTTATTGTTACTCCATAATAAATTGAAGTAGCTGAATAGAAGAATTAACATTTAATGGAGGTTTCTTTTGCCTTTTTATTTCAAATGAAGGTTCCTAGATTTTTTTAGGCAAACATAGTTTTTATAGCCTATTTTCTAATAAATCACATGCCTTCTTTAATTCTTGATAGTTAGGTACCCATTTCTACTTTGTTTCCCTTTAAACCTTTATTTCCCATTCCTCCACATATTTTTAATTGCACATGTTTCATTTATGATAATCGCCTTCGAGTATCCAAATTGAATCCTTAATCTTTAAAGTGTACTTTTTTTGATAGGGTATAAATGTTTTTCTCTTGAATTAAATCATTATCTTATATCTTTTCATATTACATTTTTTAAATTTACCCTATTTTTTGAGCTTTCTACATCAGGCTCCGCCTTGCCAGATTCAAAAAATGTTAATGAATACTTTCTTATGCCTTCTTCTTCACAAGATTCATAAGTTCTTCCAAAATAGAATTGGGTTCAACCTCCTATTAAGTATGTTTATTCTTGTATAGTACAGGTACCATAGTAGCTCCTTCACTAGATAAGACATAAACGTCCAATCCAAATTTTATTTCAAACAATCTACTAACTTTATCTCCTTTACTAACTTCTTCCTTATCAAATCCTTCCCTTATATCTTCTGATTTGGATTTACCTATTACTTATCGGAAAGGTACCTGTACTTTTACTCAAAAAGGTTATTCTAACCATCTTTATTCCATTTCTACTTATATATCCTATTCTTCTTCACTTACTTCTTCTCGATCATTTATTGCTTATTTAGATACTTAAGTCATATTTGGAAGCTTTTTCTTATAATAAAGAAATGACAGGTTTTGAAGCAAATCAGATAAAGGATGTTGTGCCTTTACCTAATGGTAAGAAATCCATTAGTTATAAATAAGTGTTTGTTATAAAAGTGAATCTCGATAGTTCTATTGCTCATTTGAAAGCACATTTAGGAGCCAAAGGGTATGCTTAAACCTATGGCATTAATTACTTAGAGACCTTTTCCCCTATGGTAAAAATTACTTCAATTTAATTATTTATCTTTCTTATTACCACTAATAGCTAGTTTCTTCACCGGTTAGATGTTAAAAATGATTTCATACATAAAGATTTGCATGAAAAGGTGTATATGGAGCAACCACTTGGGCTCGTTACTTAGAGAGAGTGTAAGAAGGTATTATATTTAAAAAAAATCATTATATGGGTCAAAACAATCTCCTTAACCTTAGTTTGGAAGGTTCAATAAAGTGGTAATAAAATTTGAAATAAAGAAAAGTGATCATGATCACTTTATGTTCTATAGGCATTCTAACGCAAGATGTATTCTTCTGGCTATGTATGTTAATGATATTATGATGACGAGGAATGATAAACTAGGTATTTTACAATTGAAAACTTTTCTTCATGCTAAATTCCAAACTAAAAACTTAAGATCACTTTAGTATTTCTTAGGCATTAAGATTGTTTGAGGAAAGAAAAGGATTTTCTTGTCTCAAAGAAAATATATGCTTAACCTCTTGAATGAAACATGGATGATTGGTGCTAAGCCATATGAAACTCCTATGACTACAAATGTTAAGCTTAACCTAAAAAATGGGGAGTTACCTGAAGATCTTAAGTGGTACAAGAGATTGGTAGGAAAATTAAGCTACCTTACTATAACTAAGCTTGACATTGCCTTTCTACTAAATGTGGTTACTCAATTTATGAACTCCCTAAGGACCTCTCACTAGGATGCTCTCACATTTATTTTGAAGTATTTAAAGTAAAGGCCTAGTCAATAGATCTTGTGTAAAAATCATGATCATTACAGAGTAAAAGCCTTTTTTTAATATAGACTAGGTAGGATGTCTTATAAATAAAAAAATCTACTTTTAGGAATTATATGTTTGTTAGAAGTCATGAAAAAGTAAAAAATAAGCAATTGTATCTTGCTCTAGTGCATAGTTTAAATATCAAGCTATGGCTCATACTATGTCTAAACCTATATAGGTTGCTTGCCTTCTTTAGTAAGTTAGCATTAAGACTTATGGGCTTATGCAATTGTACTGTGATAATCAAGCTGGTACTTATATTACTTTAAATCCAATTTTTCATGAATGAACTAAGCATGTAGAGATTGATTGTCATTTTATTAGGTAGAAGTTACAAGAAGGGGTTATCAATTTTAGACATATTAGAAATGAGGAACAATCAGCTGATCTATTTACTAAAGTTTTTCTAAGGAAATAAGTTGATAAAATTTGTAATAAGTTAGGCATAATTGATATTTATAGCCTAACTTGAGAGGAAATGTTAGTAGATAAGTAACATTATGTCCTATATCTCTTATATCTTATAATATATACTTTGTATTATATTATATATAGTAACTACCTAACTTGATTGAGGATATGGCATTACAAGTTCCTCTCTAATCAACATATTGTAATAGTGGTAAAGGTAGCAATTTTTCTTCCTAAACTTTAGGCTTATTTGAACACCTAAGCTTTGATTCATCCAAGCTTAAGATTGTCTTCCCAAACATCTTAAATTCAAACCTTAGAAAAGCATCTAATTTTAAGAATTAGAAGGAACCAATGTCTAGTAGTGGAGAAAGTGAATCTACTTCAATTCCAAACTAGCTTAGTAATAATAGGGAACTAGGATAGAGCATACATTCTTATTATGGCTAAAGCAACATTCATCTTCAAACGAGATATGTCCACCACATTAAGTTAGGCTAAAAAACTTAGACATTATAGGATGGAATTCAAGCACTTAAGACCAAGACCTTTGATAACCTAAGGTTTCCAAGCAAGGATAGGATTAAGGAAGGATCCCCTACCATACCTAATAAATCCATCATTAATTGCTTCCTTCCTAGAGACTTCAAAATGAAATTTTTTTTTGGAATTATCATAGAGTTGCTAATTAAGATTTTTGTATATCTCTTAGGGGTCTTGTTTCATAATACACTCTAATATATGTTAATTTTGACTGAAACTCATCTTTTTGGTGATTGTACTAATGCCGTATATGTATATCTTCTTTTTTATTATCATGTGACCTTTGAAACTATTGGTAGATAAAAGGTATATAGGTTCTTTGGAGAGTTAATACCATGGCTTGTTAAACCTTAAATGCTACTTAGTAGGAAATTCATCTTATTATACATGTTAGTTATATTCATTCCCCTTAGATTTCATTAGTTATTTACAAGAGCCCCAAGTCAAAAGGAAAGAAAAATACTTTGGTAAAATATCTCTTTTCTAGGTTTTGTTCATAATCTGTCTTTATCCTTTCTTGGTGATTTCAATGATATTATTTACAACTTTGAAAAACTCAAAAGGTATCCAATGAATCAATATTGGGCTTATTTGTGTAAAAGTTATGTGAATGAATGTAATTTGGTTGATTTAGGCTATTCTAGGTTCCCTTATACTTAAAATAACTCTTAATATCTTATTTCCTTTATTCAAGTTGGACTTGTTAGAATTTATGCCAACCCTAATTGGATTCTAATTTTACCTAATTATACCATTTATCATCTTCCTAAATTTCATTTGAACCATTATCTTATACTTCTTACCATGTCTCATTCTCCTGTTCCTTTATTTCCTAAGCCTTTTAGGTTAGAAACTATATGGCTTTCTCCTCCCTCTTTTCCTAAATTAGTTAAATTTTATTGGTAAAATGCTAATCTTAACCTTCCTTAAGTAACCAGTAATTTTATTGTTTCTGCCAAGTTTTAGAATAAGGAGGTCTTTGAGAACATCTTTTAAAAAATAAGTTATGGCTAAGTATGAGAGTATTGAAAGCAAGCTTGTTATCTCCACTAATTCCTACCTTTTAAAATTTTAAATGTCCTTGAAATTTGAATATCAACAAATCCTCTTAAATGAAAAGGAACTTTGTTTTGATAAATATCATTTAACTTGGAAGGTGATAGAAATACATATTTTTTTCCATATCATTACTTTGGTTAGATAGAAATTAAATTAAATCTTTAACCTTAAAAATGACTAATAGGTATGGATTCATGACCAATCTCTTCTTGCTTAAATGGTTAGAAACTTTTTTGTTAATCTTTATTCTTCAAGGATGGATCTTAATCATCCTTTGTTATTAAATAATGAAATTTTGTCTCATACTTTATTTGTTGAGATACTGTTTGCATTAACTAATGTCTTTTTTGATCAAGAAATACAATCTTGTCTTTCCTCTTAAAATTCGAATAAATCACCAAGTGTTAATGGTTTAAATCTTAGATTTTTTAGAAGTTCAAGAATCTTACTCAAAACTAGGTTGTTAAAACTATTAAGAATATGTTTTAATTTGCTCAATTTCCTTCTTTTCTTAATGAAATACTCTTTCTTTTTATTCCAAAGCAAAATAGCATAAAAAATGTGAAGCAAGTTCAGCCAATAAGTTTATGCTCTACAATGTATAAATTTTAACAAAAGTTATAATTGTAAGGATAAAGCCTCTATTCATATTCAAATTAGACTTGGTGATTCATTTCACAATAGTAAAAGTACTTATAAAAAATAAAACATCAAATAGATGAAAGTGCTAATAAAAAAAACATAAATCTAAGGAAAACATAAAAACAAAATAATGACTATTGACAATTAACAATGGTATCAATATAATGACCTTGAAAAATAAAATCTAGATATAAATTAATTTTATATTTCTCTTTGCCAGCGATAACAGCAATGGGTAAAATGAATCTATCAAGAAAAAATTGAATGAACAATGGATATAAATAAAATGATTTTAAAAAAACAACTTCATATGTAAATTAATCTTAATTATCTCTTTGATGGAAATGACAATCTTTCAAAAACAAGAATGGTGGGTATTGAATAGGCTGAAGTAAAGATTTGTTATAGAAGAAAAATGAGTAAGTGCTGTTAATAAGTTAAAAGGTTAAAGGTAAAATTATCCACCAAAAATTTGACATCTCAAATGGAATGAAATCTTAGCAATCCTAACTAATTTGATAGAACTTTAAAATGATAATAATGTAAAAAAATTGTGAATGAAATGAAATTTAATAAAATTTAAATCCAAACATAAATTTTTTGGTAAAATTTATTTAAATATGAAATGAATTCTAGTTCTTGAGCGTACCAAATATGGGCTTTGTTAAAAGATAATTTAATTTACCTAGAATTTTTATATTAAATTAATCCTATCATTAGTAAAAAAAAATGACTCAAGAATAACCACACTTTTTCAAAAATGTTATCAGGATTCTTTCCTTTTTTTATTAAAATAAAATTTTAGTCCTTAAAATAGCAATCATTAATTAATTTTGGTAATTAGCAATCAATCATTTTGATTCCTTCATTTATGAAATTCAATTTTAGTATTTGTATAATTGTAATTGAAAATTTTTGGATCAATTATAGATATTTTATCAAATTTTCTACAAAAGTGGTCATGTTTAGCAATTTATTGATTACATTAGAGGTTAATTGATTCAATTAGCCATTAGTTAATTTCACTAGCTAATAGCATTAACCATTTGAATAAAAATACTTGGTAAAAACTAAAATAGCCTAATATCAAGAAAAAGGTATTTTGTAGCAAATTAGTTATAATTACGCCATTATAGTTGAAGGTTAAGGTAAATAGGTGGTACTTAGGTGGCTTGGAAAGATGATGTGTTTGTTATCTTGGTGATTTAAAAAAAATACTTAGTTTTATTCACCTTGAAATTAGATATGATAAGCAGTCCTAATTATTTATAGTTAAGTACTTAGTTCTAATTCTATACCTTAAAGATGAAAACCATGGGCATTTTGGAAGAATTATAGCAATTATTTCCAAGTCTTGGCTAATAGCATGAGACTTTAATGATATTAGGAACACTAATGAGAAAAAAAAGGTGGTGCACATTGTAACTTAGAAAGATGTCAAAAATTAAGCAACATCAATAACAATTACAATTAGATTGATTTGGACTATCGAGGCTTCAAATTCACTTAGAGGTACAAAACTATTTTAATTTGCCAGATTATTTAAAAGAATAGATCATGCAACTTGTAATGTTGAGTGGAGAATTAGATTTAGGGATGCAATTGTGCAAACTTTGCCCCGAGCTTGATTCAACCACTGTCCCATCCATATTAACACGTCAAGTGGTTATGTTATAGTTAAATTATCCTTTTCATTTTGAAGTTATGTGGATCTATCACATGAACTACAATGATTTCATAAAAGATGCTTAGAATTGTAATCATGATATCAAAGAAACAATTGATACTTTTATTCCAAAGCTAAAAAAATGGCATATAAAAGTATTTGGTCATATTAAAAAGAAGAAAAAGATCCTCTCAGCCAGAACTCAAGGAGCTTAAAGAGCTATAGAGAGGAATATGAACCTGTTCTTGGAAATATTAGAAAAAGGGCTTCAAAATAAACTAAGTAAAGTTTTAACGTAGGAAGAAATTCTTTAGTGCTAGAAATTTAGATGAAAATGGATTGTGAATGGTGATCAAAATACAAGATATTTTTATGCAAAACAAGTCACTAAAAAAGGAGGATTTGAGTCATTATGTTAGGAATTGTGGAGGGACAATGGTTGGATAATCAAAATCAGATCCATTAACTAGCGATAAATTATTTCAAGGATATGTTTATTAAATAGCCATAAGTTCGTCTCTATGAATCATGGACTTTTTTTTTTGTATAATTCCATGTTGTCATATTATGAAGTTATCTAAACCTATTTCAATATGCAAAGTAAATATTTTTTTGATAAACGAGCTACAAAAGCTCCAAGGCTAAGTGGCCTTCTTACATTATTTTATCAATTGAATTGGGACCACTTAGGTAATTCCATATATGGTTCTAAAGAAAGTTTTTAAGAGAAGTAGAAGTGTAATTGACTTTAATTTCATTTTATTAGCTCTTATCCCTAAAGTTAATAAGCTAAAATTTACAAACCAATTTCTACCTATTTTATTATGTAATGAGAAATAGTAGTGCATTTCTAAAGTTTTATTAAATCATAATTTTCATTTTCTTTTGGATCTCATTTCCCTTTTCCAATCAAAATTTATCATAGGAAGATGTATTTACCATAATATCCTAATAGTTAATGAAATGCTACATTCTATGATGAAAGCTAAAGGCAACTAAGGTTATATAGTGAGGAAGGTTTATTTGGAAAAGGCATATGATTGGCTCAAATAAAGCTTCATTGGTTCTATCCTTTAGTCAATTAGTATGTTTTAAAATCTCATTCATCTTATTATGGACTGTGTGGTCTCTACTTCTATAATGACTCTTTGGAATGATAGTTAAAGTGAACATTTTCTTCCTTCTAGAGGTATTCAACAAGGATATCTTTTGTCCTGATATATCTTTATGTTATACATGGATTCTTTGTCTTATATCTTTTCTGAGGTAAATAATGGAAATTGGAAGGTTATTTAAAGTTAGAAGACATGAACCTTGCATCTCTTATCTTCTCTTTTTGACTGACCTTCTTCTTTTTACAAAGGCCTTTTTGGATCAAATGAATTGTATAAAAAGATGTCTTGGTATTTTTAGCAATATTTTTAAGGAAAAGGTCAATGCTTCTAGAATCTTTATCTTCTTTTCAAAAAATGTTAAGGAAATCTTAGCCCAGGAAATTCTCAATCATAATGGGCTTTCTAGAACATTGGACATAGGCAAATATCTTGGAATCAAATTGAGATATTATGGGAATAGTCATTATAATTTTCATGATACATTTTCAATGTTGAAAAACACTTATTAGGTTGGAGAAGAAGCTATTTTTTTATGGCAAGGTGAGCAACACTAATTATTCTATTATTTTAGCTATTCTTATTCATGTTATGCAAGTTAAAAAAAATCCTTAAAAATATTTATTTGAAAGTAGAACAACTTTAGAGAGCCTTCCTTTAGGGCTATGAAATGGAAAACAAAATATTCCATTTGATTGTTTAGTCTAATATCCACTAGCTAAATAGATGTAATGGTCTTGGCTTAAAAAATATAGCATCTATGAGTGATGCATGTCTTTTTAAATGGAATTCAAAATTATGTACAAAGAAGGATGGCCTTTGGAGTTAAGTGTTTAAAGCTAAGTATGATAAGGGATGTGATTAAAGGATGCAAATGAAGAGTAAACTTGAAGATTCTGTACTCTAGAAGATAATGTTTTAGCTGCATCACTTCTATTTAAGAAATCATCATTGGATAGTTGTTAATGGCTCCTATGATAACTAGTTTAACAATGGATCAATAATTATAAATTATGTTATTTTTTACCCTTTGCAGCATTTTAACATGGTTATGGTGGATCAATTTGTGAATAGGAATTGTGAGTGAGATTAGAGACTAATTATGTCTTTATTGTCTTCTTAAGCATGTTTAATCATAAGGCAATTAAATTATTTGAGCTATCTACAAACGCTAATAAGCTTGTCCAGAACTATAACTTTTGATAATTTAGTTTCAACAAATAATAGTGTGTATTCTTCCTTGGAGAAAATGAAATGGCAAGAAGAACAAGCTAAATGGAAATTGTTTGGAATTGAAGATGGCCTAAGAGGATCAGATTTTTAATATGGAGAGCTATCTAAAATAAATTGCTCACTAATGAGCTTTTTCAAAGTAGATGGAGCAAAGGGTCTATTTCTTCCTTTTCTAGTCTATGCCTTGCCTAGATATTACAAATTATTTCCTATTACATGAATTTTGTTTGCTATACTTATCAATGTAGTTTCTTCCACCATTGCTTATCTCACACAATTTCACATTTTGTGTAAATCATAAATACTTATTTTCATATATCATTAATGTTGTATAAAAAAGGGTTTTTCCTATTTGTCAAGATAGCAATTTATTAAAGCTATGCGTATTAGGTTATAGAAATATTCACTATCACATCACTAATTTCTCAAGGCCTTTTAGCTTATAGTCAACCATTCATTCTGCTAGAGACATTAATTTTTGTAGAATTTCACACTTTGGCCTAAGTTGGCCAACTAACAGAATCTTAACTATAGTCATGCTACTAAGTCATGATTATTATGACAACCATATTTGTGCCCTAATTTCAAATCAGTTCATAGCTATATTTGAACACTTCAATTCATAAGCACACACAAAACCATAATCATAAACTACTAAGTCATGATTGATTATTATGACAACCATATTTGTGACATAATTTCAAATCAGTTCATAGCTATATTTGAACACTTCAATTCATAAGCACACACATAACCATAATCATAAAATAGTAGTAGTAGTAGTTTATAACATTTAAAACTTAGTTTAATAACCGTATGAAATTCAAACAAGAGAATAGTAGTAGTAGTAGTTTATAATGTTTAAAACTTAGTTTAATAACCATATGAAATTCAAACAAGAGAATCAACAAAGGTCAAAATCCATAAAGGTTCATAAAGATCTGTCATACTAATATGCAATAGCAAATAAAAAAGAATCTAAATAAAACATAGGTAAACGTAATAGAAATCTAAAATCAAACATCAGCATCATTGTTATCACCTACTGTACGTGGGTCCCGAGAGTTCACAATCTTAGTAATTGTATTCTTCAGTGGACCCAATCTATCCCTAAATTTTGTGAGCTTTGCCTCCAATCCAAGTATCCTATTGTTAACCCAATCCCCAAGAAATTTTATTTGATCAATAATTTGATCAGTAAAAATTTGTTATCACCTATTATACATGGGTCCCTAGAGTTCACAATCTTAGTAATTGTATTCTCCAGTGGACCCAATCTATCCCTAAATTTTGTGAGCTCTGTTTCTAATCCAAGTATCCTATTGTTAACCCAATCCTCAAGAAATTTTATTTAATTAATAATTTGATCAGTAAAAATGGTTTTCATGTCCTAAAGTATAGCTAATACACAATTTTCAAAGTATATGGGTTGTTTTCCAGAAAGAACACTATACTGTCGTGGCAGTTAGGAACATCCACCTTCTTCCTTGGTTTGCATCTCAATTTTCATAACATCTCTTTAAATTCTTACCCTTTTTTCATTATTCGATTCTGGTTACTTTACCATTCTTCATCCACCTTTTTGTGCCTAACTTATTTTAAGGTATCTAAAGTAGACTTATACAAAGTTTTATAATCTGTAGCTAGCCTAGTAACATTAGTATTTTGGTCTTCCATAATATAAGCTATCAAATGTTTATAAGGGAGAGGTGACCAGGAGTAACGATCTATATTTGCCATCCTCATCATAATTAGATAAAGTTCATTAATAAGCTACTTAGCTATAATTATGTAAATCAAATATAATTTAGCCTCACTCATGTTATCTTGATTCCTACTTTTGTTCAACATGACATTACCAGTAATGTATAAAAGCATTTACAAAGATGCATTAAGATCATTTGCTTACAACTTAGAAAAAGGACTTCTAGTAAAAATCATTGTATCAATTTGTTCCACCCTATTATAGCTATCATTAGGCTTTCCTAAACCCAAGGTAACATCAATCACCTTAATCCCTTCTTTTCCCCTAAGTTTTAATAAATTGATCAAAATTTTAGTGGTTGTGTGAATCCGCTGCCCCATCGATCTCTAATTCAATCCTCATGGGATTGGCAAAAATGTTTATGTTGGCATAAGACCCTCTTGTAATTGATTTAAAGTATTTGTGGTGAAGGCTTTCAACTTTAAAGGGTGCAAATTTATAAACCATAAAAATTTGTCTTTCTTAAAACACTCATAATCAATATACTTATCGCAGATAATTGATTTGGTTTCATATATCTCCTTATAATTATCCCACTATTCCATGGTAGCGAAACGCACATCCATCTTTTCATATATCTTAATCTCTTCTTTGGATTCCTTAGAGGAATCACGTGAGGTTTATCGAGCGTGCTTTGTTTTAGCCATTTGAATCTCAAATTCCAAGGAAAGTAAAAATGAGTTTGGTTTTGGAGAGAGAAATCCCCAAAATCGAAGAAAATAAGTTTTGATCAATGGAAATTATGAGTTTAATGTTTTAGCTAAAAGGAGTTGGTATTTAAAGGCAAAGGATGAAGGTTGAGAAGCTCTGAAGGAGAGAAATTCGAAAAAGGAATCCTTAAATCATTAAAAATGGAGCCAAAATTGCAAACTTTGTACGTAGTCTAGGTTGAAATGGTTAATTCTTTGTGCTGAATAATCAACTGTTGGCTTGAATGAACAGGTGATCATTTTGATGGGAATGGTCAAAATTTGCCCAGTAGGTTCAAAATGTTGCAAAAACCCCCTAGAAAGGCTAACATTTCCTTATCTGTACCCTCTCCAAAGCTAAATCACTCTTATTTATTCCATTTCCTAACATTGAACTCTGCATCTTAACAAAATTTAAGTTCTACAAGGTAATCCTCACATGCCTTTTTTGTTAATACCTTATTTATATCAATTAGATCACCCTCATGACCATCTCATGTCCTATTTCTATGCTATTCATAGCAGCTTCCAAATATTATTTATAGTTTCATTCTTTATCTTCACTTTATTCCCTTACTCAACTTATAAAATTGCTAAACATCCTCCCTTACTGATTATTCTCAGCTTCACTTTTTAATATAGATGCTCACTACACATGCTTGCTTAGTTGTTTATTTTCAAATTTATTCTCCCCTTCTTGTTCAAATTAAGAGGGTGCACACGTACACGTACACACACACACACACACATATATATATATATATATTCTTCGATCTTAGCACGATGGGAAGTTAAGTAAAAAAAAACCATTACTGCATGAAGTCTCACTATATTTCATGCAAGATTTGCAATAAAAAGGTATCTAAAACAAAAGAAAGTGTCACTAAACTTCAATAACTTCTGATTCCTATTACATTTCCCACGTAAACCTACCCGCAATGTTCATGTCAACTCTTAATTATTTGCCACTATTATCCTCCTGGCTAGAAGCTTATGCCTTTCTTTTTCATTAAGGGATTATGGTGCAGCTTATTTCACCAATTTAAGGGAGCCCTACATTTCCATGTGAATATCTTTCCCTAACTACATACTCGTGCACTATTCAAACTCATTATGTTCTAGCATAGGTTTGATTTGACCTTCCAATCTCATATTTTCATTAATTAACTCAATTGAATTCCTAGATTTCTTCTCAAATCTACAAAACTTTTACCTTCTTGATGCCAATTACTTATCTTGTACTATTCACTACCAAATTTACTACTAAATTCATTATCTTTGTCCTGTAGAAATGAACCATGACTCGAAGAGAAAGTTCTAACTATTATTTCTTAACTCAATAACTATTCCGAGTATATAGAAGTCCTTAAATGAGTCTTAGGTTAAAATTGAGCCCTTAGGCTCTCACCTATCATCCATCAGTGGTTATTATCATATAGGCTAAAGGAAAAACCTTTTTAACAACCAAATAATAGTCAAATCAATCATCAAACAATTGTCGCAAATAAATTCCACCTTCATACTCATTAGGCAAAATAGGGTCCCTCAAAATAGAATTAGTGGCGTGTGATTTTCAAGGTATATATATCATCCATATAATTTTAACTAACACATATTTAGGTAGCAAATAAATACCTAAAGGTCCCATTTCATTAGAAACATAGACCATACTTTAATACTATATTTGTCATGACCCAACTATAATGATAATCGATGTGGAACTTTTTATTCAATTTCCATTAGCCAACTCAAATTTGTAACTTACCCCCTTAAGTAACCTATAAGAATTCTCAGGAAAAAACTTGATATTACAATTTTAATGAGAAAGATCATATAACTTAACAGATAAAATAACTCTATCATAAGCATGCATTCTTATACTATCTATCTTATTGCTTATTCAATCTACTCAAATAAAGGTCATCTGTTTAAAGCAGCCTCTTCATATGCACTTTCGTGTATGTTCAAATGCCTTTTTTCACTCAATTTGAAATATATATATATATATATATATATATATATATATATATATATATATATATATATATATATATATATATATATATTAATTTTATCACTTGTTATTGCATTCAAACTATATTCAATATATTTGCTCTATATTTCTTTTTTAAATCACAATTTTTTACAACTTTTTTCACTTTGTTTCTCTTTCTCTCTCTCTTTTTGATTTTGTATGTCATTTATTAACTTTCTTTATATATAAAAATATGTAATATTATAATTTGTCTTGAACTTTAATTTTCATAAATGAGATTTATAAACATTGTATATGTATTTTTTTTCTTAAATTGTATTGTATGAAACCACATCTATAATTTTTTTTAGTTTAAAGGTTGTGACGATAATTTAAATGTATGCAATTGTCATTTTAATTTAAAATTATTTTAAATTATATTTAAATATAAAATTAAATCTATGATTAATTTATAATACAATTAATATAATTTAATTTATTTAATCCTATGTGCTTTCATTGTTAATTGATAGGAAAATATTTTATTTTAGTTGAAGTAGAAAAATTTTTTAGATGAGAAAATATCTTTGAACACACTTTGTTATGTATTATTTTGCTTACGGTATTGGAAAAATTAAAAACCATTCATATATCTATTTAATTTATCATTTATCCAAAAAATCTTAGAATAAATACAAATAAATTTAAACAATATAATATTTAGAAAATTTAACTCCATAAATATTAATTAATTCTATCTTTAGAATTAAGAGATATGTCAGAGCAATACTTTTAGTTAAATTCAATTTTCTAAAGATTGTATTAATTTTGTTTATTTTCTATTACTCTTTAAGTGGTTTTTTTATTATCAATTCAATTATTATTTTAACAGTAATATATAAAAAATTAATTTATATGTTTAACCAGGGTAACTACCCATTACTTTTCATTTAATAGATGGTTATTTTATTTAAAGTAAATAAAATTTACTAGTATCATCCTTTTACCTATTATATGTAATTTATATTTGATTTTATAGAGAAAAAAATAGAGTAAAAAACCCATCGATCCCCGTTGCGATATAAAAATAATTTATATGGATATATTTATATTTGTTGGTGATATTAGTACTTCAACAGTAAATAATAAAAATTCTCATAGAAATATATAATAAAATAAATAAAAATAAGAAATAAAACACTGTGTGAGTTGTTAAATTATGTGAATTGAAAAATATGACATATAATTAAATAATTTTATTAGAAGAAAGAAATTAAAGAAACCATATAAAGAAACAATAAATAAACATTACCAAGTCATAGGCAGTCAAACAATTAAATAACTCAATAATACGGTAAATAAAAAAAATGTATAACTTCTTACGCAATATGAAGTAGAAATAAAGTACGTGATCAAGTAATTCAATTAAATTAATTTTTTACTTATTTAAAATATTTCATTAAAAATTATATTGTATTATATTTATATTTATTAATAACATTAGCACTTTAACAATAAATGATATGAATTGTTAAGTAATAATAATAATAATAATAATAATAATAATAATAATAATAATAATAAAGCAAATAAACAAGCAATGAAACCAAATCAAGAAAACAATAAATAAAGAATGCATCACTAAGTTTTTTTGAAGATTTTATATCTTTTTATTGAATTCAAAAATTTATCCTCAATTTTTATGCATGTATGTCTAATAATTAAGCTGTTATCTCATTTAAGGGGTAAAAAAAAGAGAAAGCATCATCTGGTCAAAGTTAATTAAATCAGCAAGAAACAATTAAGCAGTACAAACCCAAAGTCAAAGCAAAGCAGAAGAAGACGAAATAAATAAATGAAAGAAAGGTGGGGAGCCGAAACATAGAGGTATACCTCAAAATGGATTGAATTTCACGAGTTAGTTTGAAATTGATATAATTTTATTTAGTTTGAGATTAGGATTAGTACGAAAAATAATAACAATAAATTGATCAAATAAGAGACTGAGATTGATTAACTCAATCTGGTAAAGGACTGAGATTAGTAAGTATTAATCCGTCAAATTATTGAATTAATCTATTAGCTTAATAATAATAGTAATTAATAAATAATTAATTTATTATTATATGTTTAATTTTTATATAGATATTAAAATAATAGTTTTGGTATATTAAAATTAAACTTTAATATATATAATATTAAAATTATATATATGAGTAATATTAAATATTTTTTAATATTAAAATTAATAAATTTATATATTTAATATTGTCAATATATATTATATAAATTTATTAAAATAAATAATTATATTAAAATTTAAATTAATACTTTAATATTAAAATTTTAAATTATTTAAAAATTTTAAATAAATAATTTTGGTATTAATTTTAAATATATTATATACATATATATAATATAATACATTATTATCTATTTTTATTATTATATAAAAATTATTATAATTATTTTTATTAATATATTATATAAATAATTATTTATTTATATATATTTGATAATATAAAAATTATTAAATATATTTATTTTTATATAGCACTTTGGCATTGATCAATATATATTTAATAATATATATTTATTTTATTAAATAAAATAAATACATAACATAAAATTCTTATTCAATATAAAATTCTAATTATTTTATTAAATGTAAATTCACTCATTTATTAAATATTAATAATATATTTTTTTATTAAATATATATGACACATTGATATATATATATATATATATATATATATATATATATAATAAAATTTTAAGTTATAATAATATATAATTATATTTAATAAATAATAATAAATTTTAATTAATTAATGATATAAAATTAATAATAAATAAAAAATTAATATGATAATAATATAAAATATAATGGATTATAAAAATTTGCCTAATAAATGTCGATATAAGATTGAGACTGAGAATGATACTGTAACAATCCGATCTAAATTTGACCTGGTGAAAAAGTAGTCCAGTCTGAAATTGACCCAACATACAATTTTTGTCTGTCGAGTTTGTTTGGTTGGGTTGGATTAACTTATTTTGATAGGTCTGCCAAAACTTTAAATGGAAAATTAGCTCCTAATATAATGACACGTGGAGGAAAAGTTATGAAATTTAAACAAATAGATATGTAGATAAATAAAAAAATGCTATAAGTACAAAGATGAGAACTAAAAATAAGTTTTGAATATTTTATATTAATTAAGTATTTCAATTAAATTAATTCTCTTATTTATTTAGAATATTTTATTCAAAATTATATTATATTATACTTATTAATAACATTAGCATTTCAATTATAAACAATAAGAATTAATATAAAAAATATATAATAAAATGAATAAAAAAAGAAAGACTGTACTATATGAATTATTTAGTAATATGAATTAAAAATATGATATATAATTAATTATTATATTATAATTATAATCATAATTTAATTATATAATGAAGCAAATAAAAAAAGCCAAACAAAGCTAATAAAGAAACAATAAAAAAACAATAAATAAAGAACACATCAGCAAGTCAAAGTCGATCAAATAATTAAATAAATCAGCAACTAAACATTACAACTACAAAGCTAAAGCCAAAGTAAAGCAGAAAGCAAGAAAACAAAAAAAAAAAAAGAAAAAGAAAAGAAAACAACAACAACAACAACAACAATCGGAGAAGAGCGGAAAATTTAAGCGTCAAAGTATCTCTTAATATAATGACATGGGCAAGGAAAAGTTACCTAGTTTAGATTAAAAAAAAATAGGTAGACAAATAGATGAATAAAATATAAATAAATAAATAGATAAATAAGAAGATATTAGCCGCTTCCGACGTCTTTTGGGGGTATACCAAAAAATAAAAGATCAAGATGTGTTGCTACGTGTAATACCGTGGACTGAAAGAAAATATTACTGCTAAAAAAATGTTAAAATGCCTCAAGCAATGGGCCCTTTGATTTGCATAATGCTTCGGATAAAGTAATTTTACAGCATAATATTATTTTTAAACTATTCTTTAATATAATATTAATTTTAAAAAATAAATAAATTATGAAATCTAACGGCATCTTTGAAGGACGGTGTTAAGGTAAATTAATGTTATTCTATTTTTTATAACACACACTCTATTTTCATAAAGTGTTATTGGGGTAGCATTGCGCCAATAAATTAATTTTTATTATTTATAATTTTTTAATTTTTATTCTACTATTTTTTATAATTACACATTCAAAATTTATTGTTATTGATAATTAACTTCTTACACCCATTTAATATATTATTAAAATTTGAATATATAACAATGAAATTATGAATTAAAAAAATAAAATTAAAAAATTAATTTAATCTATTTTTATTTAATGACATTGTCACATTTTCATCTTAAAGAAAGAAGAGTCATTTAATTCAAATAAAAAATGTTTTTCTATGGGAAATTAAAGTTCTACAAAATAAATTCCCTAATAAACTAGTCTACAATGACGGAAAATAATTCATTGTGGTTCTTACTTAAATGCTTCATGCACGAGAATATTATAACAAATATACAAATATATAAAATTATGAATTATAAATACATAGTAACATGTTAAAGCTTTATAAATATAACAAAATAAATGCATTAAATAACTTACTTTTGGGGGAAATTAGATGATTCCTCCTTTTTAAGATGAAAATGCAATAACTTCTTTAAATAAAAATAAATTAAATTAATTCTTTAATTTTTGTAATGTATTTTAATTTATAATTTCATCATTATAATTTGAAGTTTTGTCAATTATTCTAATGAGGATAAGAAATTAATCATAAACAAAAATAAATTTTAAATACATATTTATAAGAAATATAAGAATAAAAGCTAAAGAAATTATAAATAATAAAAATTATGAAATTTATTTATGAAATTATAAAAATTGGGTAACGCCACACTAATAACACTCTATCAAAATAGAGCGCGTCAAAATAAAATTAAGATGATGTTATTTTGTCTAATACCATCCTTTTAGAGAAAATAATGCCATCTCTAATTTATTTTTTAAAATAATATTATATTAAATATGAATATATTTTATATTGAAAAATTATTTTTTTTCTGCAAGATTGTGCAAGTCCAAGAGCCCAAGCATTGACGCCGTTGGATGTTATGGCTTTCTGGCTGTATGCCATAAAAGTTTCAGTTTCGGACATTAAAAAAGTTGTGGTAATCTATCAAATATAAACGGATGCCTCGAGCCTCTAAGGTAAGGAAAGTTATTTGACTTTTGAAAGTAGGGGCGTTTGATTAATATGGGAAGTTACTTTATATGGAAAATTAATTTTTTAAAAAAATAATTTTTTATATAAATTTTTCAAAAAATACTCAAAATTATTTAATTAATATATAAAAAGTTATATTTTTTGGAAAGTAACTTTCTATCTCATACTTAGTTTAACTTTGAATATCTTAAGAATGGTTAATAAAATAATTCTTATATCTCTAATATTAGTATAATATAAATTACTAAATTTTAATTATTATTAATTAAATTTAATGAAAATAATTTTATTATTATACCTATAAATAGTAAAAAAAGTAGGGCTTACTTAAGGAAAGGTGAATAAGCAACTTTTCATATTTTGGGAGAAACAAGTTTTAAAAATTTTAATATGAATTTCACATTAATTTATAAATAATAATTAATGTTAAAATTTATTATGTGAATTTTAAATAAAAGTGACAATTTTGTATTAGTTTTTGTTTAGTATTATAACCCAAATGTGGGTTTGTTGGGCAAGGATCCTGTGATGGGTAAGATCCATAATAAAACTTAATTTATTTAAATCTCCTATCTCTAATAACCATTCTTGATTTTGATTTGTTCCATCTAAATATAGAACCAATTCGCTTATTAAAGTGAGAGAGAGAGAGAAGGGGGAGGAAAGGAATGTTACTATAAAAATAGTGAGATCTTTGCAATAATAATTTATATCTTCCTATATTATAGATGCTAATTCGGATGTTAAAAATGAATATAGAATTCAAGATCAACCACCAATTGATTCAGGTATTTATTATATTATTATACATAATTAATTGTTCTTTGAATTTGTTCATACCCTAATTGAAAGCATAAAATCCAGGTATCTATTTCTTTTAATTTGTAAATAATGGCCAAATGATCCCCTAATCCAAAGTATTGGTATAAAAATCAAGCTTGTTATGCTATTGAAAACTTAAATCAAATTTAAAGTTGGTTAATAATTTTAGTAATAAGTTACGAATAATAATTATAACATCTAAAGTTAATTAAAACAATATTTTATCTTCTAAAATTACTATCTTTATTTTTTATGTTTTTCTTATAGGAAATATTAATTTTATGAAAATATTTCCCACACATCACATCACATAGAATGACTAACATGGAGCTGAAGCTTCACAAAATCACACCTATATATAAGTATGCAGCTCATTTTAGAGTGACAAAATATTAGTCCTTCGTAAAAATGTTAAGACACTTAATGCAGGTGTTGACCATAAATCACATAGCCATTTCTACATAATGGTTTATTCTTACAATAAACATATTTTAATCATTATTTATGATGTAATAGTATAATAAATAACAACATAAAATATTATTAATACATTAAAATTTAATTTTAAGTATAATGTTGGATTTTGATATAAAATTTTTTGAGTCAAAAAGTAAAAAAAAAAATTGCTAAATGACTTATTTAATTTGAAATTATTACATAAAATGACACTAGTACATAATTTTAAAAATTTTAGAAAGTCTTGAAAGCACCACCACTGCCAAATTGTAAAGAGCATCGTGTGCTATATAATTAGAGTTTGGCCTAATTGAACCTATTATTTTTTTCATTATTGACATAATAATTTATACGGAATAAAAAATATTATAAAAGTGTTAGAATAGAACATTTTATGTTTATTATAAAATTATACATTTAGGTTTGGAAATAATAAATTTTAAACATTTCGTATAAATTTATTATAAGCTATAAAACATTGATAAAATTTCAATTAGTGTATTTTAAATTTAAAATATAATATTTAAAATTTGATATTAAAGAAATATGTAATTAATTAATTCAATTAATACTTTCTATAGTTATTAAATATACCAGTATATGACTTGTAAATAATAGAGGGTATAAAAATGTAATAAAACAAATAAAAAAAGAAACTATATGTGAATTGTAAATTGTAAATTAATAAAAGTTAAAAATAGAATATATAGTTAAGTAATTTAATTAAATTAAATATTTAACTCATTAAAAATTCAAAATATTTTTATATAAAAAAATATTTTGTTATGTTTGTGTTATTCAATGATATTGATATCTAAATCATTAATATGAAAAAATTTGAAAAAAAATGCAATGGAGCAAATAAAGGTTGAAAATAGAATCTAAAATTATTCAATTAAATTAAATATTTACCTTTTAAAATATTTTTATAATAAAAATCATATTGTATTATATTTATTTTAATATCTTAAGTTTAATAGCTTACCACTCTCATTGCCACAGACAATTATTTATAATTAAAATTAATTGTTCCATTACCACATTAATTAACTGTAACTTGAGCTAGTCAACTAAAAAAATAATGCGCATTCATTATCCTTCCTTTACAGGATTTGGCCACTAAATATATAAAGGGTCTAGCTCATCCAAATCTCTAAAGCATAACTTGACATATATTCATTTTCATTTTAGAAATGGGGAAAGCATCGTTCCTCTTGCAAATTCTGACGCTTCTTGTGCTGTTAGAATTTTGTTTGGGTGGAATTAATAGCCTTTCCCATCAGAACCCGAATGACCTACTGGATCATCATGTGGTGCTAACTAATTTATTAGGCAAGGGGATTGACTTGACATTTCATTGTAGGTCGAAGGACGATGATCTTGGTCAACATGTTATTCACTTTCAGCAATCATATTCGTGGGGATTTCATGAAAATATTTGGAAAACCACGAAATTTTGGTGTGATATGCGATGGAGAAATGTCTCTGGTGGGTTTGTTGTGTGGAAACCCATTTTTGAATATGTATGCCTGAAGTGTATATGGCACATACAACAAGATGGAGCATGGTTCTTTCATGATTATGAGGATAGATGGGTGAAGGGATATACATGGCCTCCTCACAAAAGTGATGGCAGTTAAATTTTGCCATTTACATTTTGGAGACAATATTATTGTAATCCCTTTCTATTTAATAATAAGTGAGATTGCTCCAAGTGTTTGCCTATTAGTACTTTCATTTATCCTAAATAAGAATTTTTTTTCCCAACCTTGAGAACATCAGATGTACTACTTATACATATTTATTATATTATTTGGAAAAGAAAAATATATTATATAGGGAAACAAACAAGTTAAAAGAAAATATATTAATCTCCACAATTAATCATCTAGATCTTTATATTAAATATAGAAATTTTAAGAAAAAATTTTCCCTAAATAAGAAATGATGGTAAAAATTTTAATTATTTTCTTATTATATTAATTTGTGAAAATTGTATTGTCAAACAAGTTGTCAAAATTTATTTTAAAACATAGTTACGCCAAAAAGAAACTTTAAGAAAGCATTTTAATGAGATGTATTTATCTTCCAAATTCAGAATTAACTTTGCATTTTTCATATTCCACTAATACATTTTATAATTTATTCATATTCGTAAGTCTTTTATGTTGAGTTAATAGCTCACTTTAAATAAATTATGTCAAGGGCAGAATTTGCAATTCAATTTTATTACATGGGTTAAAATGTAAATTAGTTACAAGTGAAATAAGTGGTCCATTTCCATTTATCCCAATAAAATATCATTTAATAAACATAGTAGAATGTTGAGGGGCAATTTGTGGCCTCCAAATAGCTTGGGACATAAGATTTCGTAAGGTTTAACTTGAAAGTGATTCGAAAGCATTGTTTTGCAATCTAACTAACCCTACTCATAAGGGTAACTATTTGATGAGAATTCTTCAAGACATGCTTCATCTAGACTAGGAAGTTTTCATTAATCATATTTACAAGGAAGGAAACTCTTGTGCAAATTGGATGGCAAACTTTAGTTTATCTTTGGAGTTGGGCACTCATTTGTTCAACCAACCTCTTCCTTAAATGTTTTTACTAGCTATAGTTGTTGTGTTAGGAATCTCTAAGACTTAGGATGTAATTATTAATTAGTTGTGTTTTTTTCTCTTTGGGCTTTGGCCCCTTTATTTCACCAAAAAAAAATGAGCTCTCTAAAAACTTTGATGAATAATGAATGTTTTATTAAGGAAGACAATATTTGTAGCATAGCAACAGGAAAGTCAAAAGACTTCATAATTCTCAAATTAGCAATAATCAACTAGAAGCTAATTGAACCCCTTCGGTGCCTATAGGTACTACTAAAAGTTAGATATTTTACAAAGATTCCATTTTGGAGCATATTAGAGTGCTTTCTTCAATAGCTCAGTTACTGATATGGAATCATTATTAGACAATGACGAAGATAAGGATCTTTTGGATTAGTATAAATTTAAGGTGGAACTTTCAAAAGCTGCAAAGGATTAAATTAGGTAAAAATGGAGAACATCTCTAATTGTCAAGGTCTTTGGAAGGAGTGTTGGATACAATTATCTAGGTTGGAAACTTCAAACTCTTTAGATGTTTATAGGTAATTTTGAAATCAATGATCTTGGACTTAGCTATTTTATTACTCATTTTTCTTCAAAAATTAATTTGCAATCTATGTTAAAAGATGGTCCCTAGTTTATTGCAGGACATTGTTTTTCTATAAGGTGTTGGAGCCTTAATTTCATACCCTTTAAAGCTTCATTACATTTTGTAGTTGTCTAGGTTAAGCTACCTAGACTCCTCATGAAATATTATAATCTAGCTATTATGAAAGAAATAGCTGCTAAAATTGGCCTTGTTCCTACAATCGATGCCAATACAATGGTTAAGAAATGAGGAAGATATACAAGATTCTGCATGTATCTTAACTTGGATACACTTCTTCCTCATAGACTTTGTATAGGTAAATTGAAATAAGAAATACAATGTGAAAGGCTCAAAAATTATGTCAAACTTGTGGTAAGATATTAAAGAAAAAATTACCCAATATCCTTGCCTTATTCCAACTAATTTTGCTAGTAATGAAGGTAATGCTCTTTTAAATATTAGTACTAAGAAATCTAATGCTAATATATTTTTTACTTCTAGTGAGAGTTAAGCATAATCTATTACTAAAAAAGATGGTTAGACTATAATTTGCCTCACAATCTATAAGAAGAAATAAAGCTTTTCCTTTATTTGAAGATTCTTCTACTAAATTGAATTATGTTTCTATTACTCGAGAAAAGAAAGATTATAAGAAGTCACACAATTTAGAGGGAAAGAACCTTCATATTTGGGTTCCTAAGTCTAGTCTATCCGAGATACTACTATGGTTTCTAAAAGAATTGAATTGTCAATATTAAATCTTAAAAGTAATTTGAAGCCTTCTACATATGAGGAATCAATTAATCACTTAATCATTGAACATTTTTATAAATAAACTTCAATTATTTATGCTTCTAGCCAATCTTTTATTGTTGCATCTCTCTTGCTTTAGTATTTTTCTCATAATTCCTAACTTTCCAAGGAGGGGAAATTATGCTTGACTAATTACACAACAAGAGGAACAACTAATTAAGTTAAGGATGGAATAAAGGTTGAGGCACCCTCAAAATCCATAGTAATCTACCTCTCCTCAGAGCTTAACATCACAGAAAAATAGTCCTCACAACCTCATCCTACCTTTAGAAGAGAATTAGCCCATTCTACGTAGAGGTTGGTTGCTGTTGATATGCTCAAGATTGCTAAACAACATTCCCCTAGACTTATTAAATTAATAATACTAGATAAATTCAAATTTATAAAGTGCTTGATCATCTTTGATATTGATCACAACAAAAGACAATCTAAAGGATATTCCAATTCTATTAGTAGATAAGTAATATTATGTCTCACATTGCTTATTTCTTACAATATGCACTCTATATTATATTATATTATATTATATTATATTATATATAGTGACTACCTGACTTGATTGAGGATATAACATTACAAATTTATTTCTAATTAACATGATAGTTAGAGCTATCTAAGTATCCTTTTCCCACTTTAATTAATAAAAAATAGAAAAAGATAAAAAAAACTAACATTCTCTCTCTTTCTTCTTTTTCCTTTCTTTTTTTTATTTTTTATACATAACTAAGGTTACAATAAGGCTAGTGGCAATTTAAGCCATATATTAATGAAAGCCTAGACCTCAAAGGTACTATTTGGTAGTGGTACATGAGAATGGAAGAGAGTAGAAATGCTATTTGGCATCGTTGAAGTAGTTCTATCACTAAACAAAGGATCTAGGTACACCAAACGACATATCATGAAGAGGTGGTCCAAGAAAAGCAACGTATAACATCACATGTATTGGTATATAGAGGCATATGAATCCCACACATAGAGGAGAGTGACAGGGCATGATAGCACATGGCAATACAGATGACATCGAGCTTCAATAAGGTACCATTTCTAAGGACCCCAAGTTTTCTTGTGAGATTAATTTTGCAATTCTATGAGTCTAGCAATGTGTTTCTATTTTTTAGGTAATTCTTTAGTTTATTATTTGCTATCTGGAAAAGTTTATTCATCATTGATAATGGTTTTGGTTTAACTAACAAGTTTGGGGCTCTTAAAAGTCTAAAAAAATTAAAAAAAAAAAACTCAAGTCTAATTTTTTAGAATTACTTTAAGTGGGAAAATAATAAAGTGAAAGTTAGATGTTGAAAGGCAATAATATTTTACTTGAAAAAGGTTAGTTGAATACTATTTTGATGAAATTTGTATATCACATCTTCTCACTCAAAAGCCCCTTATAAATGATCTAGACTAATAGTGGATTGTAAAGGATTGTCAATAATTCAAGTTGGTGTGTAACACTCTAACTAGTGAAATTAAGGCTAATACTGCTTATTATTATACTGCTAAGGAGTTGTAAAAGTCTATTGAATCTTTATATTAAAAAAGGATGATTTGAACTAGATATATGATTTGACTATATCCTCATTTCAGTCAAATGACAGAAGTAAGACCAATGCTCAAACTTATATCGAATTCAATCACATTTATGAATAGTGAAATTCTTTTTTGCCCATTACTAGTGATGTTAATGAAATATGTTCTCAGCAAGAATAATTAGCCACTTTGTGTTATTTGATTCGCTTACTTCCTAAGTATAGCATAGTATATTAGTAGATTTTATCTAGTTCTGAGTCACTTAATTGAAAAATAGCTTATTATCGAGTTCAAAGAGCATATAAAGATGTCTTTTCCTCTTATCCATCTTCAAATATGAATGAGCCTACCACATTAGTTAGCTCAAGTACTCGAGATCGTCATGGTAATATTAGAAGTGGCAGGGGAAGACAAGGAGGGTGAGGCAACTATGATAAATGAGGAAGAGAAGGAGATTTAGTTTTGATTTATTGTTACTATCAAGAACAAGGACACATCAAGAAATTCTACTCAAAATTAGTCATAAAGAATATACAACAATCTAGGTTTGCACATATGGCACAAAAATAAAAAAATTATGATAAATTATTATCTGATAGTAGATATGTTGAGTATTTGCAATTAAGGGCCTCTTTACAATCATTACTTACCAATTCACTAGCATAATAGTTTAAACAAGTAATCCCACTAAATATCTCTTTATGTCCAATTCTAGAAGGTTCATTGGTTTTGAAGCCACTGATTATATGATACGTCAAATAAGTGTTTTATCTTTCTTTAATATTTCTCATCCTTCTCATGTTACTTTAGTTAATGGGTCTACTGTTTCCATTGTTGGAAGTGGTATAGTTAATGTTACTTCTAATATTCTTTGTCTAATGCTTTATGTCTCTTAAACTTTTTATTGAATTTACTTTCAGCTAGCCAAATTACATGTGCTTATAATTATGGTGTTTTCTTCTTTCTTGATTATTCTTTGTTTTAAGATCTATTGATGAAGAAGATTTTTAGCAGAGGATATGAATTTAAGGGATTGTATGCATTAGATGAAAAACTTACTTAACCAATTATTGTTGCTGCTACCCCTATTCTTTATTAGTTGCATTCTCGCCCTGGTCATCCCTTATTAATTTCTTTATGAAAGTTATGTCCTAACTTAAAATCTATTTCTTATTTAGATTGTAGGTTTTTTCAATTTGTCAAAAACATCGTTAGTCCTATGTCCCTGAAGTTAATAAGTGAGTTTCATCTATATTTTAGTTAGTACATTTGGATATTTAGGGCCCTTGCCTAATTGTTTCAAATTTTGATTTTTGTTATTTTATGTCTTTTATGAATGATTATTCAAGAATGACTTAATTCTCTTTAATGAAAAATTTTTCAAAGTTATTTAATTTTTTTGGTACTTTTCATGTTGAAATTAGAAATTAATTTCAAACAATTATTCATAATTTTTGAAGTGAAAATGCTAAAAAAACATTTCTTTGCACACTTTTTAACTTATTTATTACAATCTGGTATAATTCATCAATATTCTTTTATTGTTACTCCACAATAAATTAAAGTAGCTAAATAGAAGAATTAACATTTAACGGAAGTTTCTTATGCCTTTTTATTTCAAATGAAAGTTCCTAGATTTTTTTAGGCAAACATAGTTTTTATAGACTATTTTTTGATAAATCACATGCCTTCTTTAATTCTTGATAGTTAGGTAAACATTTCTACTTTGTTTCCCTCTAAACCTTTATTTCCCATTCCTTCACATATTTTTAATTGCACATGTTTCATTTATGATAATCGCCTTCAAGTATCCAAATCGAATCCTTAATCTTTAAAGTGTAATTTTTTTGATAAAGTATAAATATTTTTCTCTTGAATTAAATCATTATCTTGTATCTTTTCATATTACATTTTTTGAATTTACCCTATTTTTTAAGCCTTCTCCATCAGCCTTCGCCTTGCCAGATTCAAAAAATGTTAATGAATACTTTCTTATGCCTTCTTCTTCACAAGATTCATAAGTTCTTCCAAAATAGAATTGGGTTCAACCTCTTATTAAGTATGTTTATTCTTGTATAGTACAAGTACCATAGCAGCTCCTTCACCAGATAAGACATAAACATCCGATCCAAATTCTATTTCAAACAATCTACCAACTTCATCTCCTTTACTAACTTTTTTCTTATCAAATCGTTCTCTTGTATCTTCTAATTTGGATTTACCTATTACTTATCAGAAAGGTACCTGTACTTTTACTCAAAAAAGTAATTCTCACTATCTTTATTCCATTTCTACTTATATATCATATTCTTCTTCACTTACTTCTTCTCGATCATTTATTGCTTATTTAGATACTTAAATCATATTTGGAAGCTTTTTCTTATAATAAAGAAATGACAGATTTTGAAGCAAATCAAATATAGAATGTTATGCCTTTACCTAATGGTAAGAAATCCATTAGTTATAAATGAGTGTTTGTTATGAAAGTGAAGCTAGATGGTTCTATTGATCATTTGAAAGCACATTTAGGAGCCAAAGGGTATACTTAAACCTATGGCATTAATTACTTAGAGACCTTTTCCCTTATGGTAAAAATTACTTCAATTTGACTATTTATCTTTCTTACTACCACTAATAGCTAGTTTCTTTATCGATTAGATATTAAAAATGTTTTCATACATAAATGTTTGCATGAAAAGGTGTATATGGAGCAATTAATTTTTATAGGATACTCTTTTCATGAATATCAGTCAAGAAAATTTTGGATTGCTTAGTATTCCACAAATTAGTAACCCAAGATTCCAAACTTTTTTTACCACTTGGGTTTGTTACTTAGAGAGAGTGTAGGAAGGTACTATATTTAAAAAAATCATTATATGGGTCAAAACAATCTCTTTAACCTTTGTTTGGAAAGTTCAATAAAGTGGTAATAAAATTTAGAATAAAGAAAAGTGATCATGATCACTATATGTTCTATAGGCATTCTAATGCAGGATGTGTTCTTCTGGCTATGTATGTTAATGATATTATGATTACAAGGAGTGATAAACTAGGCATTTCATATTTGAAAACTTTTCTTCATGCTAAATTCCAAACTAAAAACTTAAGATCACTTTAGTATTTCTTAAGCTTTAAGATTGTTTGAGGAAAGAAAGGGATTTTCTTGTCTCAAAGAAAATATATGCTTAACCTATTGAATGAAATATGGATGATTGGTGCTAAGCCATATGAAACTCCTATGACTACAAATGTTAAGCTTAACCCAAAAAATGGGGAGTTACTTGAAGATCCTAAGTGGTACAAGAGATTGGTAGGAAAATTGAGCTACCTTACTATAACTAAGCTTGACATTGCCTTTCTACTAAATGTGGTTACTCAGTTTATAAACTTCCTAAGGACCTCTCACTAGGATGCTCTCACATTTATTTTGAAGTATTTAAAGGAAAGGCCTAGTCAATAGATCTTGTGTAAAAATCATGATCATTACAGAGTAAAAGCTTTTTTTTAATATAGACTAGGTAGGATGTCTTATAAATAAAAAAATCTACTTTTAGGAATTATGTGTTTGTTAGAGGAAATCTTATGTCATGAAAAAATAAAAAATAAGCAATTGTATCTTGCTCTAGTGCATAGTTTAAATATCAAGCTATGGCTCATACTATGTTTAAACTTATATAAGTTGTTTGCCTTCTTTAGTAAGTTGGCATTAAGACTTATGGGCTTATGCAATTGTACTGTGATAATCAAGCTACTACTCATATTGCTTTAAATCCAATTTTTCATGAATGAATTAAGCGTGTAGAGATTTATTGTCATTTTATTAGGTAGAAGTTACAAGAAGGGGTTATCAATTTTAGACATATTAGAAATGAGGAACAATCAGCTGATCTATTTACTAAAGTTTTTCCAAGGAAATAAGTTGATAAAATTTGTAATAAGTTAGGCATAATTGATATTTATAGCCTAATTTGAGAGGGAATGTTAGTAGCTAAGTAATATTATGTCCTATATCTCTTATATCTTATAATATATACTTTGTATTATATTATATATAGTAACTACCTAACTTGATTGAGGATATGGCATTACAAGTTCGTCTCTAATCAACAGTAATAGTGGTAAAGTGTTAGTGTATATGTCCTAAAACCAATTATATTGGTGATTGTAATTTTGAATCATGTTATTTTAATGGCAATTTCAATTATTATATTTATATATATTGTCTGCGTAATATATTTAATTATAATAATAACCTTAGAATAACTGTATTCTTAAATGTCCCTAGTCATATATCATTGTGGATTAGGTTGCTTTGATATGTTAAGACTAGCATGTGTGAAGACTTATATGGGATATTAAGTTTACACATGAGTACAAGTTAGAGAACTTGTATACTGGACCGACCCATATTAAGAACACTACATGGATAGTTATATGAGTGTCATAAGTGGTTCTTAGTGATCATTATTAATATGGTCCTTTGACCTGAGATTACCAAGGTTCCCTACATGTGAGTTTCATATTTTGATATTATTTTATGTCACTAATGGTTAAGTGAATGCAAGGGTAGATATTGGATATGTCACATATCATGCGGAGGGATTTGTGTGATCAAGATGGGATTTGTCCCTCCTATATAACAGGAGTAACATCTATGGGCTCCTTGATTAAGTAAAGCTGAGAAAATGCATGGCCATGCTCAGATGAATTGACATGAGATGTTGATTACATTTGTTTCAGTCAACTTACTTAGGAATCAAGAAACCTCAAGATTGGGCTATACAGGAATGACACGGTCCATGTCTCGTGCTCAATCTAGATGTATAGGACAAAAGGACATGAATGATGATCACGTGTAAAGGTTTAGTCAAATCACTGACTTTCTCATTACTTGGGTAACAATGATGTGTTGCTAGACACCAATCTTTGTTTATGATCATTAATATGATTAATGGTCATTGTCAACGTAATGAGAGCCTGTAGGGTCGCACACTTAGAGCTTAGTGAATTTGGAATTAATGGACCAAATTGTTTGGGCTTAATATTTGATTCATGTTATAATTATAAGGCCCAATAGTAAGCCTATAATTATACATGGAATAAGGCCCAAATAGGTTAGATTTTTCTATGCACCTATTTAAATAGGCTTATTGGGTAATAATAGGATTGCTATTATTATTCACGCACTCCAAGTAAAAGCATAGAAAAAACCCTAGCCACTCTCCTTGACCAAAATCTCTGAAGAGGCGTAGCTAGCACTACGAGGTCGAAGGAGATCAATTCCAACCGGTGGTGTAGCGGACATTCATCGGTGATTCACGGGTTCGTGTGGATACCACAGAGGTGCAGCCACATAAACGTTGTACTGGTGATTTGATTTACTGGTTTCCATTCCGGTTCATGATTTGGAAGCAGATCGGACTTGGTGTAGCGGTCAGAAGAATTTTGCCGAAAGATATAAACCCTAATCCCTAATCTATGGCGTTCTAAATTCGCATGGATCCTTGGTGGAAATCGTGCAAAAGTTTTATTCCGTTGTGCACGTATGATGCGCGATTTCCAACATAAAGGTAGCAATTTTTCTTCCTAAACTTTAGGCTTATTTGAACACCCAAGCTTTGATTCATCCAAGCTTAAGATTGTCTTCTCAAACATCTCAAATTCAAACCTTAGAAAAGCATCTAATTTTAAGAATTAGAAGGAACCAATGTCTAGTAGTAGAGAAAGTGAATCTACTTCAATTCCAAACCAGCTTAGTAATAATAGGGAACTAGGATAGAGCATACATTCTCATTATGGCTAAAGCAACATTCATCTTCCAACGAGATATGCATATCTCCTTTTTTATTATCATGTGACCTTTGAAACTATTGGTAGATAAAAAGGTATATGGATTATTTGGAGAGTTAATACCATGGCTTGTTAAACCTTAAATGCTACTTAGTAGGAAATTCATCTTATTATACATGTTAGTTATATTCATTCCCCTTAGATTTCATTAGTTATTTATAGGAGCCCAAGTCAAAAGAAAGAAAAATACTTTGGTAAAATATCTCTTTTCTAGGTTTTGTTCATAATCTGTCTTTATCCTTTCTTGGTGATTTCAATGATATTATTTACAACTTTGAAAAACTCAAAAGGTATCCAATGAATCAATATTGGGCTTATTTGTTTAAAAGTTGTGTGAATGAATGTAATTTGGTTGATTTAGGCTATTCTAAGTTCCTTTATACTTAAAATAACTCTTAATATCTTATTTCCTTTATTCAAGCTAGACTTGTTAGAGTTTATGCCAACCCTAATTGGATTCTAATTTTACCTAATTATACCATTTATCATCTTCCTAAATTTCATTTGAACCATTATCTTATACTTCTTACCATATCTCATTCTTTTGTTCCTTTATTTCCTAAGCCTTTTAGGTTAGAAACTATATGGCTTTCTCCTCCCTCTTTTCCTAAATTAGTTAAAGATTATCGGTAAAATGCTAATCTTAACCTTCCTCAAGAAACTAGTAATTTTATTGTTGTTGCCAAGTTTTAGAATAAGGAGGTCTTTGTAAACATCTTTTAAAAAATAAGTTATGGCTAAGTATGAGGGTATTAAAAGCAAGCTTGTTATCTCCACTAATTCCTACCTTTTAAAATTTTTAAAAGGTCTTTGAGATTTGAATATCAACAAATCCTCTTAAATGAAAAGGAATTTTAGTTTGATAAATCTCATTTAACTTGGAAGGTGATAGAAATACATATTTTTTTCCATATCATTACTTTGGTTAGATAGAAATTAAATTAAATCTTTAACCTTAAAAATGACCAATAGGTATGGATTCATGACCAATCTCTTCTTGCCTAAATGGTTAGAAACTTTTTTTATTAGTCTTTATTCTTCAAGGATGGATCTTAATCATCCTTTGTTATTAAATAATGAAATTTTGTCTCATACTTTATTTATTGAGATATTGTTTGCATTAACTAATGTCTTTTCTGATCAGGAAATACAATCTTGTCTTTCCTCTTAAAATTCGAATAAATCACCAAGTGTTAATGGTTTAAATCTTGGATTTTTTAGAAGTTCAAGAATCTTACTCAAAACTAGGTTGTTAAAACTATTAAGAATATGTTTTAATTTGCTCAATTTCCTTTTTTTCTTAATGAAATACTCTTTGTTTTTATTCCAAAGCAAAATAGCATAAAAAATGTGAAGCAAGTTCAGCTATAAGTTTATGCTCTACAATGTATAAATTTTAACAAAAGTTATAATTATAAGGATAAAACCTCTATTAAATGATCTTATTTCTCCATTTTAGGAAGCTTTTCTTTTAAATGGACATGCTTTTAATATATAGTTATATAGAGAAATTTCTTCATTCTGCTAAACAGAAAATAGGTAAAACTAATGTCGTAATCTTCAAAATTGATTTGGAGAAACTTTTTAATGGCTTAGAATAGGGTTTTATAAAGACTATGCTTACTTTATATAATTTTGCTCCTTATCTAAAGTCTCTCATGATAAATTACATTACAACAACTTGAATTTTTATTCTCTTTAATGGAGGTAAATTAAAGTCATTTAAGCTTTTAAAGGTCTTTAATAATGGGACTCTTTTTCTCCTTATATCTTTATTCTTTAAATGGAATAAGCTTTTAAAGGTCTTTAATACTTGGTACCAGGGAGATTATTAAATATGTTCTTGATACATTCAATTCTTTGTCTAGTTTAAGAATCAATCATATTAAGTCTAAAATTCTTTTCTCTCATAATGTTATTACTGGCTTAAGAAAAGAGATTTCCAATCTATATAGTCTTAAAGAAACTAATAATTTAGGCTTCTACTTGGGGTTTCCTCTTTATACTTTAACTCATGGAAACTCTTTTTCATATAAAATTATTAAACTTTATTCTATGTTGAATGGTTGGAAAACAAGATTCCTCAATCTTGTTAGGAGGAAAACTTTAATTAAATTAGTTTTAGAAAACATACCTTTTCATAACATATAATGTACTTTTCTCCCCTTAGGAGTTTATAATAAAATTAATACTATTTCTAGAAACCTTCTATGTGAATTTTGGTTAGATAGGATAAAGTTACATAATCTTTGATGAATGGTGACTTAAATTAGCAAAAATCCTATCTTAGGAACTTGACTTTCTTTACTAATCTCAATTGGATATCTTTAAAAGAGGTAGACAAACCTTAGGCTAAATGCCCATACTTAAAGTGTGTCTATAATAGAAAAACCTCTAGATTAATCATCTCTCCTACATGGAATGGAATGAGATCAATTAGACATTTCATCTAACTTAATCTTCATTGGCTCCTAATGTATGGATAAGACATAAGTTTCTACTATTATAATTAGACTAGCCTTAGTCTATGAAGATAGAAATTTAAGGGTCCCCTTGATTCTTACCAGTACAACTAGAGAGTTTCTAATCTCCTTACCCATACTAGTGCTTGGAATAAAGAAATTATTCGTTCTTTGTTTATATCTAAAATCTTACAAACCATAAGAGCCATTTATGCTTATTTGTTTAGTCAGTCAGAGATGATTTCATTTGGAATTTCCCTAAAGATGGTAATTTTAAATTTACTTATATTTATAATATGAGAAAATATTTCTCTAAGAAAAATTCTTCTACTACTTAATTTGATTATAGTTGGATTTGGAATCTATATATCCTTCCTTAAAATTAAATGCTTATTTGGCTTCTTATGTAGGATAATTTACAAACAAGATCTACACTTAAATTTAGGGGATTACAAGTTGAAGCAATCTATTTATTGTATTTTAATTAAGATGAAAGAAAATGTCATTTTTTTAGAGATTTTATTTATTAATGATTTATGGTGCAAGTTGAATGCTCCTTCCTCTATTACTAATAGTTTCTCAATGGACTTCAAATAGTATATTGCTATTAATTATCAATCTAAAATTCTATATTCTCTTTTTAAAGTTCCTAGGTGCATCATTTTTTGCACCATTATCTGTTGTATTTGGTTTTATTGGAACAAGGTATATCGTAATCCTTTATATTAGCATAAATGTGAAGCTTTTTTGAATTAACTCACTTGCATAATTATTTCTAAAGTTGCTAAAGCAATGTTATATTGCAATAAGAGATTGCTTAGTAATACTAAAAGATCTTGTATGTTGTATGTTAAATGGGATAAGCCTCAACTTGGTTAGGTTACTTTTAATACTAATGGTTCTTCAAAGGGCAATTTAGGACTTGCATAGGCAAACATCCTTCTTTAGAATCATAATGGTCAATGGATTAAAGGATTCTACAAAGGGGTTAAAATATTGTGGTGGCTAAATTATAGGCTCTTTTGAAAGGATTAAAAATAGCAACTTAATTAAATATCACTCATTTACATATTGAATTGGATGCCTAGTTTATTAGTCATTTTATGTTATGTTCTACTTCCAATTAATCCTTTAATTGTAGAATGCAAGAACTTGATGGAGAGAATACCTATTATAAGCATTTGCTACATATTCAAAAAGCTAATAGATATGCGAATTTGCTAGCTAAGAAAAAGGTAAAAGGAATAAGTCTCCCTCACCATATTAAGTAGTCTACCTCACGATGTCTTCTTTTGTTTATTTGATGTTGTTTATGCTGCAATGTTTCCATATCTTGTTCATTGTTACAAGTATTTGGATATTTGTAGTATGCACTTTATGTTTGTAGCTTAACTTTTATATTTTTGCTATTAAAAAAAGTAAAAACTTAATACATGTTTTGCTATAGTTTCAACCACCTTGCATTTATTATGATAAATTCTAATATATATTTGGATTAAGAAGAAAATTTTCCTATTTTAGAATAACCAAAAAAATAAAAATATATGTATGGATTTATTTGTTATCTTATTTTAATAATAAGGATTTAAATTTAAATTTAATCCATTATTGATGTAAATTAGTTTTATACTATTACTGAGCCTTGTATTGTCATGTCAATTAAAAACTATTAAAATGGATTTACTATTGTAAAAAAATTCTTATTTACTATTACTTTTTTAATGATGTGTCTTCTCATTTATTAATAATATAAAATATTTTATATTAATTATGGATCAAATCTAAACTTTAATAATAAAGTCCTTTTTTACTATTTTTTTAGTAGGAACTAGTTGACTATTATGTCTTAACAAGTAAAATATTTTAACATAATGATTTAAAAGCAAGTAATGTGAGAATTGACACTTATTTATTTATGATAGTTAGTGCTACTTCACTTAATTAACCTATTTAAGTGATACTCAACTAATTTCAATAATTTTAGATAACATTTTTATTACTCCCTCTATTCTCTTATAATTGTTATCTTTGAGAAGAATTTTTGTTTCTCTTTATCTATTATTTTAGGAAATTAATATTGCATTTATTGTCTTTTTTTTAAATATTACCATTATTATATAAATAAATACTCAAGAACTTTACTTTTCTATTAATTTTTAATATAGGATATATTTATAATTTATCTTTCCTAAAATGAAGATTATTTATTATTTTTTTTATCCTTATAAAAAAATCTTGAACGACACTTAAAAAGGAATAGATGAAGAACTTTATTATTTCTTTGAAGTTAATTATGTTGAGTTTTTTTTGCGCCAAATTATTGCTTTTATGTTATATTATGCTTAATTACCACCATTGATTTGCATTCTAAAAATCTAATTTCAAATCCCAATTTTGATATGTATAGTATTGCCAATTTTAATCTAACTATAACTAACATCAAGATTCCCTACAACTAACTTGGTTCAACAAAATCATGTTTAATGATTTGATGATAGTGGCTAGGATTGTGGAGAAGTCTTGAAATGTTTTAATTATAACATTTATTTTTAATCTTATTTAATAAATATAGTTTAACTATTAGTTTTTATAATTTTTATAATCTAAAAAAATTTTAAATTAAAATTTTAATGCATGTAAATCTTACAAAATTGATAATAAATGATATATTTGATAATTGTACTTTTGAGTATCTAAGGCATAAATAAGGAAACAACACCCCACCTTCCTTTAATCCACATTTTTTATTTTTTAACCACAATAAGTGGAAAATACTTAATAAGTGAAACAAGAAAAATCTTTACTCCATATTAAGGCTTTAAATTGCATTTGTAGTTATATTATGAAAGAGAAAACTCTAAGCAACTTAACAATTGTGTGCCAAAATTATGCAAGTGTCAAATTGTATGATTATATATTAACAATTGATTTGATATATTATATTTCATTACTTTTAGATCCAACAATATAAATAAGGGAAAGAAAAATTATAAAGGACGATGTTAAAACTTAAAAAAAAAGACATCAAAGATGAGCCATTACTCTTAAAAAAAAAGGATCAACTTTGATTTTGAAAAAAAAAATGAACACAAAATATAAATAGAAGTTTCATAAATTTTAATTTTTTCTTTTTTTTAAATTTATAATAATATAGCATACTAAAATTTTATCTCTTTCATTTTGAAGCCATATGGATTGATCACAAGAATTACAATAATTTCATAAAAGACACTTAGAATTGTAATCGTGATATCAAAGAAGCAATTGATACTCTTATTCCAAATGTGAAAGCATGGTATATAAAAGTATTTGGTCATATTAAAAAAATTTTAAAAATCCTCTTAGTTAGAATTAAAAGAGCTCAAAGAGCTATAGAGAGGGATTGGAACCCATTCTTAGGAAGATTAGAGAAGGGATTTTAAAATGAAACAAGTAATAGTTTTAATGTGGAAGGAAATTCTTTGGCACTAGAAATCTAGATAAAAATGGATTGATAATGGTGATCAAAATACAAATTACTATTATACAAAAATAGTCATTAGAAAAAGGAAGAATCAAGTCACTATGATAAAAAATATGGAAGGACAATGGTTGGATAATCAAAATTAAATCCATCAACTAGCAGTGAATCATTTCAAGGATATGTTTACTAAGGAGCCACAAGTTATTTTCAATGAATCATGTAATTTCTATATCTTATGATTTCAAACCTTCATATTATAGAGTTATCTAAACTTGTTTCAATGTGTGAATTAAAAAAAAGGTAATTTTTTTATATAGGAGCTATTAAAGCTCTAAGGCTAGATAGTCTTTTTGGACTATTTTATTAGTTAAATTGGGACTAGTTAGGTAACTCCATATATAAGCTTGTGAGAAAAGTTTTTGTAGGGAGTAGAAGTGTGGTTCAAATGAATTCCACTTTATTAGCCCTCATTCCTAAAGTTTGTAAGATAAAATTTATGAATTAGTTTTAGCCTATTTCATTTTGTAATGTGAATTACTAATGCATTTTTAATTTTTTGCTAAATCTTATTAAGCCTTTACCTCTTGAATCTCATTTCCTTTTTTCAATTGAGTTTAATCATGAAAAGATATATTCACCATAATATCCTAATAGCTAATTAAATTTTATTCTATAAAGAAAACTAAGGGTGATAAATATTACATGGTACTAAAAGTTTATTTGGAAAAAGCATATGATTGGCTCAAATAGAGCTTTATTAGTTCTATCCTTTAGCAAGTTTATTTGGAAATTTTTTTTTTTAAGGATTCTTTAGAATAGCAGTTAGAATGAACATTTTCTTCCTTTTAAAGGCATTCAACAAGGATATCTTCTACTCCTATATCTTTTTGTGTTATGAGTGGACTTTTTATCTCATGTCACCTTTTCGAAAGTAAATAACAGAAATTGGAAAGTTATTAAAGTTGGAAAATGTAGACCTTACACATATAATTTTCTCTTCATAAATAACCTTTTTCTTTTTATAAAGGCCTTTATGGATCAAATAAATTGCATAAAAAGATGTCTTGGTCTTTTTTGCAATATCTGTAAGATAAAGGCCAATGCTTCTAAAACTTCTATTTTCTTTTCAAGAAATGTTAGGGAGAGCATATCCAAGAAATTCTCAATTATAGTGGGTTTTCCAAAACATTGGATATAGGTAAATATCTTAGAATTAAATAGAGATATGGTGGGAATAGTTGTCATAATTTTCATGATATTATTTTCAATGTTGAAAAACATTTACCAACTTAGAAAAGAAGCTATCTTTTTTATGAAAAGCTTGCAACTTTGATTTCTTTTATTATTTTACAACTTTTATTCATGTTATGCAAGTTGAAAAAATTCCTTGAAATATTTATTTGAAAGTAGAGCAACCTTAGAAAGCCTTTTTTTAGGGATATAAATTAGATTCTAGAAAATATCGTTTGATTACCTAGTTTAAAATTTGTCAAACAAAGAAATGTGGTAGTCTTGGCTTCAAAAATATAATTGCGCACACAAAATTTCTCAATAAATATTTTTATGCAAAATAAATAATTTTATTAATTTAATGAATATGAATACAATTTCTAATTCATAATTCTTGATAAAGAATACAAGTTGATCTTGTGATTCTTTTCTTTAATAGATTTTAAACAAGAGCTTAAAAAAGTTTGATTTTAACTGAAATAATTGAATTTAGAATTTGATGACTTCAAATAAAGGCTTAAAAAAGCTTGATCTCAGCTATAATAATTGAATTTGATGACTTTGGACAAAGGTAATGACTTTGAATAAAGGCTTTAAGAAGCTTAATCTTAACTTAAATAACTAAATTTGATGACTTTGGACAAGGGCTTGAAGGAGCTTAATTTGAAGAACTTGATTTTGACCTAAAAGATTGAATTTGATCACGATAAGGGCTTAAAGAAGTTTGATCTTGACTAAAATGGTTGAAATTGATGATTTGAATGAGAGTTTGAAGAAATTTGATCCCAGTTTGAATGGTTGAATTTGATAACTTTGAATAAGTTCTTGAAAGAGCTTGATCTTCACTCAAATAGTTGAATTTGATGACTTTGGACAAGACTTAAAGAAGTTGTGGTGACTTTGGATAAGGTCTTAAACTTGGCTCAAATGTTTGAATTTGATGACTTCAGATAAGGGCTTAAAGAAGCATTTCTCGTTACACAAAGAAGTTATTGTAACAGGTGAGGTGCTTTGCAAAATGCTTCCTTGGGGATAATTTTAAATTTGAAAAATAGGGCAATAAGAAATGCTTCGTGAAGTGTTTCCTAGGGCAATTTTAAAAAAAGGAAGTGCTTTACAAAGTTATTCACTCTCTCATATATGCGCTAATGATTTCTACTAGTTTTAAAACAATTTTTGAAACACATACTCAATCATTTTAAAGCGTAAAACATTTTCAAGCATAAAATTTATAAAGCTAATTTTAAAATCTAAAACTAGATATTTTTGTCCCTAATTTGGTACTAACTCATCAAAAAATGTTTTGTCACAAAATATGGTTTTTGAAAAATTTTCTCTAATTTTAAAATTAAACTCTTAAACTTAATTTCCTCTTTTACAATTGAACTTGATAAAATAAAAGTTTCTAACTAAAGGTCTTCAATAATCTTCAAACTTCACTCTAAGTCTAATGTAATAAGTGATCTTAAATCACATTTAAACAAATCAAAATGTATTGTTATTATTAAAATTGACATTTAAATAAGGATATGGCTAACAAATGGAGCTTATGAGAATAAAAACTCATTTGACTTCAATAATTTTTTAGTAACAAAGGAGTAGTTAACCATTTACCACCTAATGATTGGTTATTAGCTTTTGGACTAAAAGTCTAATAACAACCCAATGCAATAGTCAATTGTTCTAACATAATTATTAACCATTAGGTTGGGTTTTTAAAAATTATTCCTAACAATTTTTATAGTTTACTCATCCTATACTGACTTATAATCCAATTGATACTCCTATTTTCCTTATTTAATCATAATTACTACTTATGTGAATTTTACTTAACATTTTTCCACCTTTATTTCATAGAATAATCACTTTAAATTAACCCATTTTCCACTTGATCTATCCAAGCCCCAAATTCCACTTAGGTAAAGAAGTTCTACAAAATCTAATGAGAATTTGGACTAAAATGTCCACTTACCTCTTGTAACAAGAGGTTTGAAAAGCTCAAATCTTCCTTTCTTTAGCTTTATTCCTCCAATACTTTGCATTTTTCTTGTTAGGGCTCCACTTCTTTTCCAAGCTCAAATTGAGCATCACAAATCACCAAAAAAGGAAAGAATGAAAAGAAAACTTGGGGTTACATAAAGGTTTTGAAGTTCTTACCTTGATTATGAAAAGGATTTAGCCTAGTTTAGTTCTTTCCTTCATGCTCTAAAGAAAAAAGATGAGAAGGAGGAAAAAGAAATGGGAAATTGAGAGATAAGGAGGGAGAGAGGGCTAGTTTTAAGAATTCTATAGGAGTAATAATCCAAAATTTTCCTTACACTCGCCTAAATGCTTCTAGGTCCTTTATAGTTCTTAACTTTTTTGCATTTTACTTATGTTCACTCCATAATATAGGGTTTAATTTAATTATTTTTATCACATCATTTTACCTATTTTGCTTAATTCCTTCATCTTACTAAAAGAAACTCTCTATGGGGTATAACAGAATTGATTGTCCTAGATTGCATTCTTGATATCTTATTACACTTGATGCTAGTGCAAAACAATAATAGGCACCATGGACTATACCAAGGCACTAGGGTAGCTAGTGAAATCAATCCCACTGAGCCCACATGCAACTCCCAAGTCATTGAAATTTACTCTTGACTTCTCTTATTTGTTATGCTTAAGGATAATATCCTTCCTAATTGTATGGCCTTTAATGCCTTTTTTTCTCTCATCACTTTTATCGAAACCACACGAATCCATGTCATTTCTATTTAAATATTTTTAACAAAATTAATACAAATATTTAACTTATGTTCCAAGCAACATCTAATGAACAACTGAGCACACATATGTGATAACTTAAATAATAAGGAATGATTATTGCTTAAAAAAAGGAACAAATGCATATCATTTTATTACATTTAGTTTAATCCTAAAACAAAACTTTATTTATAATAAATTGATATTTTGAAAAATAAAGTTACAACAATGTAGAAAGTTATTTAAAAAATATAGCATCCAAGCAAAAATAACATTTTCAAATATATGAGGACAAAATAAGGAATGTATTTGGGTATATCAACTCTCCATGATAAATAATATTTTTAAAACATCTAAACAATGATTGAAAAGTAATTTTAAAGTATAAAAATAAAAGGTTTTCAACAATAAACAATAGTGTTACATATCTAATCCTGAGGGGCTTAGTTAAAATACAAAATGCTCATAAAGTAAATCAAGTGAAAAGCATAACAAAATAGAGTGGATGTATAAAGATGGTAAAAGATTGATGTCATGCAATTGCCAAACAAATATTGAAGAAAATCAAATGAAGAGCATAACAAAATGGAGAGCAAATTGTCATACAATATAAGTTTATTTGATATTTTGTTTACAATCTAAGAATAGAGATGATGTTTACGTAGAACCTTCGATGTTGGATATTACTAAAACCAATGTCCAATATTATATGCATAAACTTTTAACATCAACTACATATAAAATCTAGTGTCTAATGCTTGGTGCCTTTTCAAATTTAATGGTTCACCTTAATTTTTTAGGTCCATTTTTTAAATACTAATGTGGAAAGGGTTTTTTATACCATATTTTCCAACTTTGTATCTCCCAAGAGATAATATTGCTTTACAACATCATTTTTTTATTTGAACTAATATAGTAAGTTACATTTATTTATATATGTTGATTTTCACTTTAATTGACATTGATATGCCAACATTAAAAGATAGTTGTATGGCATTATGAATACACATGAACAATTGTTATAGGATTCAAATAAGCCAAATTATTCCTTGGCTTGTAAGGGTATATAAGTTGGTCTAATTTCTCTTTTGGAGTAACTCTCTTGTATGCTCAAATGTTTAGAATTAAATTAAATTGCTATTTTCTAGCATTAGCCTCTTTGCAAGCTTTACCACGCATAATCAAATCCTTTTTTTTTTATTTAGAGAAATTATAATTATAATCTAAGATAAATAAACATACATAATAGGAAAAAATATTTAGAATGTTGATTTATATAATATATATTTAATAAGGATATCATTACAAAAGAAATTCTATTTAATTTATCTCTCTTTTCCTTGTAATCTCTCTACTATTTTATTCTTAAAAATTATTTGCCAAAAATTTAAGGAAAATGACATATGTATTCAATAAAAGGTATGACTTAGAGCATTGATTTTTATGATACATATTTAAAGATTATATTATTAAAAAAATAATTCTATATAATTTATCTCTCTCTCTCTCTCTATATATATATAGTGATTATCTCCATTTTTATCTGACTTCTTATTCCACCTACACTTCTTTCTATGTTGATTAACCAGTAAAGAAAAATAAAAAAAGATAAGGTTGAGAAAGGCATGATAACATTATAATTATACACCTTTTAACAAAAAAATTATTCTGAACAAATGATAATCAATCTTATTCATAAATATATTTTATAATGAAAATCCTATTAATTAAGTAAAATCATATTCATCAAGATCAATTTAAAAAATATAAAACCAAATGAATTAATTAAATAGATTGAATTAATTCATTAATAAACTAATTAGGGAAAATATTTAATTCATGTTTTAACAAAATTTTATTCTTCAAATTCAACACAATAATAAATTTTTTTAGGACTCACATTTACCACAACAAATATGCAAAACAACTTTTATATATTTATCAAATGGTAATTCGCGAACCATTTAATTACGCATATAATTATATATAAGATTTATTTATATAAAGAATTTGAATACATTAAGTTTAAGCAAATAAAATTTTTAGAAGTGTGATTTAGGTGTTCAACTACCTACAACTTTGGGTTAAAGTCTCGTGCGTTTGCACGGCAGTATAAATATAAAAATGTTCATAATATTATAAAATTGTGATGTTATTATTTTTACATTAAATTATTATTATATATATTTTTTATTATAAAAATTATTTAAGTAACTTTAAATTATAATATAAAATAAATATTGATTAAAATATTTTATTAATATTCTATTTATTAATAAAAGTATTTAAAAATTAAAATCAAATTTATTTAAATTTTATCAATACATTTTTTTCATTTCAATTTTTAAGTATTATATTTAAAATTATATTAAATAAACATCAAATAGGATTTTATTAAAATTTATTATTATTTATTATTCAATTTGTAATATTATTAAATAAAATAAATATAAAATAATATATTTTATTTGCAGTTTAGATACTAACAACAATTAGTAATATAGATACAAAATAATGCATTCTATTTTATTATAATATATTATAAATAAGTTATTTATTTCATTTAATTAAATTATTTGACTATATATTATATTTCTAACTCTTATATTATTTTATAATTAACATATTATTCGGGTTACTTGCTTGTTCATTCCAATTATTATTGAATAAAATAGTAATTATCATTTGCTATTATATTTATGCTAATAGTTATTATTTAGATTAATAAATATATGTTTTATTTTTAATAAAATATTATAAATAAATTATCAATTTAATTACATATTACATTTTTAACTCTTATATTATTTTATAACTTATATACTATTTCTATTATTTTCTATTTTTATTCTTGTTATTATTTAATAAAATAATAGTTATTATTTATTAATATATTTACACTAATAGTTATATATTTTATTTTATTATAAATTTAAGTTAATTAATAATTTATTTATAATATTTTATTTTATTATAAAATATTATAAATAAATTATTAGTTAACTTAAATTAAATTATTTAATCATATATTACATTTTTAACTCTTATATTATTAAATTACCATACTAAAAAAATTGTTATTTTTATTGACAATATACTTATGTTAATAACTACAAATTTTATTTTACTATAAATATTATAAATAAGTATTTGTTTAATTTATTTAAATTATTTTATTATATATTATATTTTTAATTCTTATATTATCCTATAACTTACATATTATTTCTGTTCTTTCTCATACTCACTCCTATTTTTATTTAATAAAATAATAATTATATTTTGTTATTATATTTACATTAATAATTATTATTTATTCTAATAATTATACATTTAATTTTATTATAAAATATTATAAATAAGTATTAATTTAATTTAATTTAATTATTTAATTTTTATTTTTATATTATTTTATAATTCAAATACCGTTCTTGTTCTTTTTCATAATCATTAATATTATTATTTAATAAAATAATAATTATTTGATAATTATATTTACACTAATAATTATTACTTTTGCTAATAATTACATATTTTATGTTATAATAAAGTATTATAACTAAATTATTTATTTAATTTAATCAAATTATTCAATTACATCTTATATTTTTAACTTTTAAATTATTTGAAGATTTTTAGGTACACATATCTTACTGTACTTATAGGAAATAGCCACACAATGAATCACTTACAAATCTTCTCAAATTAATATTACATCTTTGATCTCCTTTTTTTTTGCCAAAATACGCTTACAAACCAAATTTTTAAAATAATGTCTTCAATATCAACGAAAAAAATAATTCTTATATTTGTCAAGAAAATAATTTAATAATGTAATAAAATTATTTTTAAGTTATTATTTACATGAAAGATTAAATAATATTCTAAATTTAAAAATGATTTTCCATAAAATTATTAATTATCAAAATTTTAATAGATAAACATAACAACTAATTGAACTCTTCTAAAGTGTAAGACGTACTTTCGAAGATAAAGTATATTATCATAACTATTGATAAGAAAAATCAAGGGTTCCAAATTTTATACATATTAACAAAATAAAAAAAAATTAAATTTGTAACTATCCATTCTTTAATTTTTTTGTTAAGGATTATGATGTTGAATTTTAAATTTTAAAGTATATCTTGTACTTTTGAAAAGTTTAATCTGCACAGCAACAATGTATAATAAAATTGTCATACAAATGTTTAACGAACACTTTTATTTGTCATCACTTTATGAAGATTCAGTATTAGTTCAGATATTATTCTCAAATCTAAATTGTCTTGGTCAAGATTATGAAAAATTGATATGTTTTATGTATAAATGGATTGATAAACTCTATGTATAATTAATTATTTATAATTGGTTTTAAAATATTGATTATAGGAAAAAATTTTATTCTCGAAAAACTTTGTTTTTATAATTGATTTTAAAAAGGGATTTTCAAAATAGACAATAGCAACTGAATTATTTTTAGGCAAACAATAGAAAATAAATATGTGATTTTAGAAGTATTTTTTGTAAATGATTTTAGAAGTATATTGGTTTTGAATAACCACTAAAAATTAATCCAATATCATCAAAAGAGTTGCAAGTATTATTTTATTTTTAACAATATTATATACATAAAAAATGGAATTCAAAATTGAATATCAAATATAAATCAAAGGTTATTATTAAATATAAGGTGGCTAGACAAATTTATAAAATTCAATTCAATAAATATAAAAAATTTAAAACTAAATTTCATATTTGATTTTCAATACTTAGAGTATTTTTTATTTTATTTATTGTGTGCTCAGCTATATTTTCTCATAATTTTATTTCAATTCTAACTTTTTTGAAGAATTCATTAAAATATAAAATTAATAATCTTTCATAAATTTTTTATCTTGAAATTATAATTTTTACAGCCTTTTTCCTTTTTTTTAAGTTTTTATTTGTTAATAACAAATACTTGTAACATCAATTAAATTTACTGGTCATGTAATTGGCATCAACAATTTCCTTTTTACCACTAAAATTGCGTTCGATATCATTTTTGGCTGATCCATTAACTTTTTTAAAAAATATTAGTTAATTGTTGACTAATTTTAACATAAAAAAAAATCAACAACAAGCTAGTTATATGTGTGACATCAATGTGATAACATTTACGTGGACACTTCATACTTTAGCCCTGCACTTGTTTCTCAGAAGATTCACTTGATAAATGTTCTATTTATTAATTTTTTAAATTATAATATGCACCAGGAAAACATATAAAGACTTCAACAACAAATTACACACATCAAACAATGGAAGTTGTAATCATAATATTATCAATTAAATTATGTAAAAAAAGATAATATTAATATATGGATTAAATAAAAAATAGGTATTTGATAAATTCATATGAAATAAGATGATAGATATGGATCACAAACTGAATCATGATTTGCCCTAATCACAAATGACTAAATAAGTATCACTACTCCTATCAATCCTAACCTTCAACTGCTATTTTAAGAAAAACTCTATCACTGATGGGAAGTGTACAAAATAATTTAAGGTTTAAGAGTAACGATCTCTATTTATAGGTTATAATAGTTAATGGGTTAGCTTATCATAAAAAACTATCTGCTACCATGCTAATGTGTTAAATTTTCGTTAAGGCCTAAACTAGATAATTAATTTAATATTGAACCAAATCTTTTATATATTATTTATTATTAAATTAATAGGTCCAAAGTAAAAAGAAATCTAACAGTCTCCCACTTGGATTATATAATTCAATAATAACAATCACTTTAATAAGATGTAAAAGTAAATTATAACATCTTTATACTCATCGGTCTAAATTAAGATCATAAGTATCTAATAACATATAATATAATATTCAAAAGGGATATTAATAAAATACTCACTGTACACTCACACTTTACTATGCAAATAGAGTATTCGATAGGGATTTATATAACAAGATCATGCTTAATAAGATTTATATAATAAAAATGTGATAATACATGTAAATTTTTACACACAGGATCAAAGTATTTGCCTAAAATACTAAATGAGAATCATAATTCTCAATATAGTATTGAGATAGGTTTAAATGTCTTTATAAATATGTCATAACAAAAAATTGTGCATAATATATGTCAAAACATGAATATTTCATTTATATACATTTTGAGAAAAATAATTTACATTATAGTACTCATACTAACCTAAAACATCAAAAACTTAGTTAATCCTATATTGATTATATGATCATGATATATTTCTACCATTAAGCCTTTGATCAATGGATTTGCAAGTATAAAATTCATGGAAATATGTTTAATATATATGATATGCTCATGTATCTTTTCTCACACAAACTGATACTTTATATCAAAATGTCTCATACATGCAAAATTTTTTGTTGTTATGAGATAAGTTCACAGTAATAATATTGTCATAATAGATGGTCAAAGGCTTAGAAATACTTTTAATAATCTTGAAACCAGTCATAAAATTCTTTAGTCATACAATAGGACAAAAAGTTTTATAACATGCAATATACTTTGCTTTCATAGTTGAGGTTGTTATTAGGATTGCTTAATACTTTTTCATGACATAACTCCTCCCACAATCATGAAGATGCACATAGATGTCAATTTGTGATCATCTGAATAACTAGTAAAATCTAAATCTAAGTAGCTTGCAATCTTAAGATCTCCTAATCTCCTATAGGATAGTATGCAATCTTTCATACCTCATAAATACTTCATGGATCTTTCAATAGTAGTCCAATGTCTTTGACAAAAATTATTCAGGCACCTCCCCAGTGCACCAATAACATAAGCTATGTCAGGATATATAAATACTTGAGCATTCATTATGCTACTAATAACAAATGAATATAAAAAATTTGTCATTCTTTTTATTTTAATATTATTTAGAGGACAATAAGACTTAGAGAAAATCTCATCCTTTGAAATAAGTGTGGAAATTTAAGAGTATATTAACATATTGAATCTCTTTAGTACTTTCTTAATGCACATTTGTTAGGATAAACCAAGTAAACCATGGGATTTGTCATGTTGAATGTTTATGCAAAATAAAACAAAGTAAAATATAATAATTATATTGCCAAATGAAAATATAATACATTGTGTAATATTGCAATCATTTTATGATTGATTCCTAGGATACACACCAACAATCTTTCACTTGGATTAGAGCCAATCACTTATGTATTTAATACCAAGTGACCTAGTATAATTATCATGTTTTTTTTGTGCTAAAGGCTTTGTCAGTGGGTCGGTGATGTTATCATCAGTTGGTACTTTACATATCTTCACATCTCCTCTATCAATAATTTCTCAAATAAGATGAAAGTGCCTAAGTATATGTCTAGATCGCTAGTGAGATCTAGGTTCTTTGGCTTATACAATAACCCCATTGTTATCACAATAGAGGTCCACTAGATTTGCAATGCTAGGAACAACGTCAAGTTCAGTAATGAACTTTTTGATCTAAAACCTAACAGTGGTATTAGAGCTTCTTGTAAAAACATAAATTCAATTATGTGTTTTACCATTTTTCTGAATGTTTATATGATAAATGTTCTGTTTCAATTTAAATTAGAGTTATGTGTTTTGATGAATATTTATGTGATAAATTAAATCAAATCAGGTTCCGTTTAAACCAGATATATACATGTGATATATGTAAATTCATGTTTGATTTTAATTTCGTATCTATATATGATATATATGATTTGTATTTTGATTCTGATTAGGAATTAATGAGATTAGTTGAATGAATCTGATTATGTGTTTTCTGGTTCAAATTCAAATCTATTTCATGTGTAATTTTGGGTTTTGAATTGAATCTGAATCTATTTTCGTTATTGATTCTAGCTTCTGTTTTGATAAGAATTAATAGGATTAATTGCGTGTACATGATTTAAAATGTGAAAATTATTTTCTGAAATAAATAAGGTTCTGTTATGAATCGAAATTAATTAGATTTATTCCTCAAATTGAATTTTGTATATGTGATATACTCTACATTTAAGAATACAATTCATTTTACATAGAATTAATGTGATTAGTTCTAAGTTTGTTTTCATATATAGATCAGTTTAAATTCGTTTAATGTGATTAAATAAATCTAAACTCATGTATAAAGTATATGTGTGTATGGTTTAACATGTTTAAATTATGTTGGATTTATTTGATAAGATTAAATCTATCTAATGTGTCCTGGCATAAAACCGATTTCGGGACTATGATTTGAATGTCAAATAATGCCGAATTGTTCAACTAAAGGGGTGTGTCAATTGTTAACAGAAAAATTGTAATATGAATGTCAGATGAATTCAATTTTTCACCATGCTAACTCTGCATAGCATTCAAAAATTATTTTTATTCATAAATGCTATTTTAAAACAAGATTTTTGTGATTCATGTTATGAAATGAATAAATAAATAAATAAATAAATATATATATATGTCAATTATCTTGCTTATCTTATTTGTTAGCAATTATTACATATGATGCATGATTATATTGCATAGTATGGTCCTTGGAGTTTTTATGGATGGTTTTTAAATATGACTTGCATGTCATCTCTTCTTCTATTTTTCTAATGAATATTCTCTTCTCATCTCACTCCCCCCAAATGTAACTTAGGGTTTTTGTTATAAAATTGTAATCACAATGGAGCAACCTTTGCTTGGAATAAGGAGAAGCTAAGGAGTTAGTTTAGGAATATCATTAGAAAATAGAATTCTGGGCCATACTATGTGATATTTTAATTTCTTTATTATGTGATCATATTAATGAGCATGCATTTACTATGTGATAGCATATGTTCTTACTATATGATAGTTTTATCCATTGCTTGATATGTGATATGCAATAGTCTATTGTATTCATTTACTTTATATGATATATGAGATATACTAGATATATTGCATGAATAAATAGGCTAGTTATGATGAGATCTAATAATGATTAAGTTAAAATCCCTCATTTAAAATATTAAGTCAATAATAATTAATGATGCCTTCCAATGTTTAGCACTCGTCAAGGCATCGATCGACATAAAGTAGGTTTGCCAAAGCAAAATACTTCATTTATCTTGGTAAGATGCGACTGGATAATAGTGATATCCAAATGTCAAAAATTGGCTCCAACTTAACTAGGATATCTCAATAGGATTGAGACCTAGAGGCATAAAGTTAGGTTTTAGTTCATAAGATAGAGTAGAACAAGTGTTATTCATCTAACTATCCAAGAGTTGTATATGACACAATTGGCAACTGTTACCTATCTAAATAACTAAGTTTTAAGTGATTAGCCAAAACTAACTTAAAGCTTGGTGAAATATGGATCTTGACCCACTAGAAAGCCTAGACAATATGACTTTCTGAATTAATAGTGAAGGCCACTAATTTGAATAAAATAATGGGAGCTATATTTAATAAAAGATCTTATTAAATGTTTGAAACTTAATACTTACTTTGCATATTTCTATTATAGATAACAATGGCTAATACATCAAATAACCTATCACTGCGATCAGTCCTTGAGAAGGATAAATTGAATAGGACAAGCTTCCTGGATTGGTACAGGAATTTGAGGATAGTCTTTAAATATGAGTGAAAAATATATATCTTAAAAGAACCTATTCCTCAAGAACCTGAAGCTAGTGCCCCTCAGGCTCAAAAGGATGCTTATAAGAAGCATCATGATGACGCATTAGACATCAGTTGTCTCATGTTGGCTACCACGGACTCTGGGCTTCAAAAGTAACACGAGAACATGGAAGCTTATGACATGCTTAAACATCATAAAAGGCTTTATGAAGGCCAAGCTTGGCATGAAAGGTTTGAGGTGATAAAAACAATGTTTCAATCCAAACTAGTAGAAGGAAACCCTATTGGGCCTCATGTACTCAAAATGATTGGGTATGTTGAGAACCTTGAAAGATTGGGCACTCCATTAAGCCAAGAGTTGGCCACTGACTTAATTCTGCAATCATTGCCACAAAGTTATGCTCAATTCATCATGAATTACAACATGAATGAAATTTACAAACCACTACTAGAACTGTTAAGCATGTTAAGAATTGCTAAATAAAATTTGTAAAAGAGTAAACCTAATACCATAATGATGGTTTAAAAGGGCAATGGCAAGGGCAAAGGCGAAGGCGAAGGCAAGGGCAAAAATAAGAAGGATTCCAAATCCAAAGGCAAGCCTAAGTCTAAGTCTTCTGCATTGAAACCAAAAGGGGGTGTGGCTAAAGAAGGGACATGCTTCCATTGCGGTCAAATAGGACATTGGAAGAGAAACTGCAAGGTCTATTTGGAAGATCTGAAAAAGAAGAAGGGAAGTGAGACTTCTATTTCAGGTATCTATGTTATAGAAATTAATGTTTCTACTTCTACATCTTAGGTATTAGATATCGGATGTGGTTCTCATATTTGTACAAATGTGCAGGAATTACAAAGGAGTAGGACTCTAGCTAAAGGTGAAGTGGACCTATGAGTTAGTAATAGAGCAAAAGTTGCTGCCCTAGTTGTAGGAACATATCATCTATCTTTACATTCTGGTTTAGTAATTGAATTAGAGGATTGTTATTTTATGCTTGCTATTAGTAGGAATATTATTTCTATTTCTTATTTAAACAAGAAAAGGGACATGCTTCCAAAGGCAAGCCTAAGTCTAAGTCTTCTGCATTGAAACCAAAAGAGGGTGTGGCTAAAGAAGGGACATGCTTCCATTGCGGTCAAATAGGACATTGGAAGAGAAACTGCAAAGTCTATTTGGAAGATCTGAAAAAGAAGAAGGGAAGTGAGACTTCCCTTTCAGGTATTTATGTTATAGAAAAAAATGTTTTTACTTCTACATCTTAGGTATTAGATATCGGATGTGGTTCTCATATTTGTACAAATGTGCAGGAATTACAAAGGAGTAGGACTCTAGCTAAAGGTGAAGTGGACCTACAAGTTAGTAATAGAGCAAAAATTACTGCCCTAGCTGTAGGAACATATCATCTATCTTTACCTTCTGGTTTAGTAATTAAATTAGAGGATTGTTATTTTGTGCTTGCTATTAGCAGGAATATTATTTCTATTTCTTATTTAAACAAGAAAAGGGACATGCTTCCAAAGGCAAGCCTAAGTCTAAGTCTTCTGCATTGAAACTAAAAGGGGATGTGGCTAAAGAAGGGACATGCTTCCATTGTGATCAAATAGGACATTGGAAGAGAAACTGCAAGGTTTATTTGGAAGATCTAAAAAAGAAGAAGGGAAGTGAGACTTCCATTTCAGGTATCTATATTATAGAAATTAATGTTTCTACTTCTACATCTTGGGTATTAGATATCAGATGTGGTTCTCATATTTGTACAAATGTGCAGGAATTACAAAGGAGTAGGACTCTAGCTAAAGGTGAAGTGGACCTACAAGTTAGTAATAGAGCAAAAATTACTGCCCTAGCTGTAGGAACATATCATCTATCTTTACCTTCTGGTTTAGTAATTAAATTAGAGGATTGTTATTTTGTGCTTGCTATTAGCAGGAATATTATTTCTATTTCTTATTTAAACAAGAAAAGGGACATGCTTCCAAAGGCAAGCCTAAGTCTAAGTCTTCTGCATTGAAACTAAAAGGGAATGTGGCTAAAGAAGGGACATGCTTCCATTGTGATCAAATAGGACATTGGAAGAGAAACTGCAAGGTTTATTTGGAAGATCTGAAAAAGAAGAAGGGAAGTGAGACTTCCATTTCAGGTATCTATATTATAGAAATTAATGTTTCTACTTCTACATCTTGGGTATTAGATATTAGATGTGGTTCTCATATTTGTACAAATGTGCATGAATTACAAAGGAGTAGGACTCTAGCTAAAGGTAAAGTGGACCTACGAGTTAGTAATAGAGCAAAAGTTGCTGCCCTAGCTGTAGGAACATATCATCTATCTTTACCTTCTGGTTTAGTAATTGAATTAGAGGATTGTTATTTTATGGTTGCTATTAGCAGGAATATTATTTCTATTTCTTATTTAAACAAGAAAAGTTTTTCATTTGTAATAAAGAACAAAAGTTATTCAGTTTATTTAAATGAAATGTTTCACTACAATGCACAAATGTTCAATGGACTCTATATTCTTGATCTTGAAATGTTTGTCTATAACATAAACACCAAGCAATTTAAATCAAATGATTTAAATCCAACCTATCTCTGGTATTGTTGTTTAGGCCATATAAATGAGAAGTGCATATCTAAACTCCATAAAGATGGATTCTTAGATTCATTTGATTTTGAATAACATGAAGTATGTGAATCTTATTTATTAAGTAAAATGACTAAAGCTCCATTCACTAGACATAGTGAAAGGGCTAATGATCTATTAAGTTTTATACATACTGATGTATGTGAGCCTATTAGTTCACCTGCTAAAGGAGGTTTTTAGTACTTCATTACATTTACTGATGACTTCAGTAGATATGGATATATGTATCTTCTGAAACACAAATTAGAATCTTTTGAAAAGTTCAAGGAATTCAAGAATGAAATGCAAAACTAACTTGATAAAAGTATTAAAACATTTCTATCAGATCGAGGTGGAGAATACTTAAGCCAAGAATTTGATGACTATCTAAAGGAGTGTGGTATAGTATCACAACTTACTCCACCTAGAACACCACAATGGAATGATGTTTCAAAAAGGAGGAATTGTACTTTGTTAGATATGGTATGATCTATGATGAGTCATACAAATCTTTCAATTTCCTTTTGGGGGCATTCTTTAGAGATAGTTGCTATTATGCTCAATCGTGTTCCCTTTAAAACGGTTCAAAAGACTCTGTATAAGATATAGACTAGGAAATGTCCCAGCTTGTCTTTTATGAAGATTTGGGGTTGCGAGGCCTATGTAAAACTTCAAGTTTCTGATAAGCATGGACCCAAATCAGATAAGTGCTATTTTGTAGGGTATTCTAAGGAAACTAAAGGATACTATTTTTACAATCTTAATGAAGGCAAAGTGTTTATCGTAGGAACTAGTATTTTTCTTGAAAGAGAATTTATCTTTAAGAAAAATAGTGGGAGGAAAGTAGAAAGTGAAAAAGTGCAAGACTTATAAAGTAACATTGAACCTGTAATAGAGTCTGAATAAAAACCACAAAATGTTGTGGCTCAAGAACTAGCCTAAGTAACACAAGGCCTATGTAAGTCTGGTAGGATATGCCATGAGCCTGAGAAATATGGATTTCTTGTGACTCAAAATGGCGATGTTTTGCTCATGGATCAAGATAAGCCCACAACCTACCAGGAAGCTATTAAAGGGCCAGATTCTGAGAAGTGGCTTGAGGCTATGAGATCTGAAATGGATTCCATGTATACTAACCAAGTATGGACTTTGGTTGATCCACCTGAAGGGGTAAAACCCATTAAGTGCAAATGGGTTTTCAAGAAGAAAACTGACATGGATGGTAACGTATAAACCTTTAAAGGGCAATTAGTCGTGAAAGGTTATAGGCAAATTCATGGTATAGACTATGATGAAACATATTCCCTAATTGCTATGCTTAAATCCATTCAGATTTTGCTTGCTATTGCAGCTTTTTATGATTATGAAATCTGATAGATAGATGTCAAAATTGCTTTTCTTAATGGAAAACTTCTCGAAGATGTGTACATGACACAGCCCAAGGGTTTTGTCACTCCTGAAAATGCTAGAAAGGTATGTAAGCTACAAAGATCCATTTATGGATTAAAACAAACTTCACGGAGTTGAAATCTTTATTTTGATGAAGTAATCAAAGAATTTAGTTTTATAAAAAATAAAGATGAATCTTGTGTTTACAAAAGGGTTAGTGAGAGCACAATTGTTTTCCTTGTATTGTATGTGGATGACATATTACTCAGCAGAAATGATATCCCTACACTGTAGATAATAAAGACTTAGTTAGGGAAGTTAGGGAATTGTTTCTCCATGAAAGACTTAGGTGAGGCTGCCTATATATTAGGTATTAAGATCTATAAAGATAGATCAAGAAAATTTTTTGGCCTAAGTCAAAGTACATATATAGATAAAATGTTAAAATAATTTAACATGCAAGAATCCAAAAGATGATTTTTTGCCTATTTCACATGGCATAAATTTTTCCAAAACTCAGTATCTTTCGACACAAGATGAAAAGGACCGCATGAATAAGATACTATATGCATCAACAATTGGATCTATCATGTATGCCATGATATGTACTCGTCTTAATGTCTTGTATGCTTTGAGCATGATAAGTCGGTACCAGTAAAATCTAGATGAACATCATTGGACTGTTGTTAAGAATATCCTTAAATACTTACGAAGGATTAAGGATTCATTCTTAATATATGGAGGAGAGGAAGAACTTGTTGTAAAAGGTTACACTGATGCTAGTTTTCAATCCAATAAGGATGACTTTAGATCATAGTTAGGTTATGTATTTAGCTTAAATGGTGGTGTTATATGCTGGAAGAGTTCAAAGTAAGAAACAATGGCTGATTCTACTACAGAGGCTAAGTATATTGTTATTTTTTATGCGTCAAAAGAGGTGGTTTGGATAAAAAAGTTCATTACTGAACTTGGCGCTATTCCTAGCATTGCAAACCCAGTGGCCCTCTATTATGATAATAATGGGGCCATTACATAAGTTAAGGAACCTAAATCTCACTAGTGATCCAAACATATACTTAGGCGCTTCCATCTTATTTGAAAAATTATTAATAAAGGAGATGTGAAGATATGTAAAGTACTAACTGATGATAACATCGTCGACCCACCGACAAAGCCTTTAGCACAAAAAAAATATGATAGTCATACTAGGTCACTCGGTATTAGATACATGAGTGATTGGCTCTAGTCCAAGTGGGAGATTGTTAGTGTGTGTCCCAAGAACTAATCATAAGATGATTACAATATTACATAATATATTACATTTTCATTTAGCAATACAATTATTATATTTTGCTTTGTTTTATTTTGCATAAATTATATCTTAAATATAATAATTGTCCTTAAAATAGCTTCGTTATTCTTAAAATGCCCTTAGTCAAGTATTATTACGAAAAAGATAGTAATAATACATCGAGACTAACATGTATAGTGACTGATAATTACGAATCATGAATATCTAATATCAAGTCAATACATGAGTACATTGTTAGTGAACAATGTACTGGACTAACCCATTGTAAGAATACTATATAGATAGACGTATCATTAGTTATTCTCATATGACCATAAATGTACATAGTCCTTTCACCTGAAGTCACTATGGTTTCCTACATGAGAAGTTACTCACTTTGATGTCGTCCTCTGTCACCTTTAATTAGGATGATGAGTAGGACATTGATTAGGTGTGTCACAAATCATGCAGAGAGAAGTGAGTGATGTAAATGAGATTTTGTTACTCTTGTATAAAAGAAAAATATCCTTAGGCCCCTTGATTAAGCAAAACTTAGAAATGCATAGTTATGCTCAATTGGATCAATATGTGATATTGATAATTTATTTTAAGTCTACTCAATATCAAGAAATATAAATTGAACATTGACGAGGATGACACACTCCATGCCTTCAATTCGATTTGGATATTGTTATAAAAAGGATTATGATGCAAAGTGTTGATCATATATTAGGTAAATGTCGAATCATAGACATTCTTACTACTTGAGTGGCAATGATGTATTGTTAGATACCGTTCATTATCTATGGCACAAAATAAGTTATTATCAACATAGTAAGAACCTATAGGGTCACACAAAAGAAGTAGAAATGAGATAATAATTAATTGAGTTTTAGTTGGACTAAAATTCAATTAATTGGACTTATTTTTGTGCATATATATTATTATTAAGATAGTAATATATTTAAGATAATAATATATTTTTTCATATAATATATATATTATTTGATATTAAAGTAATATAAAATAATTATGTTATTAGATATTAGATAATTATATTATGAGATAATGCAATTATCTAATATTAAATAATTAATAGATAAATCTTATCTCTCTTTACTATATCTAGGATAAGGATAAGGTGATTTTTGTTAAATGTGATTAGAATTCTTTTGAAGCATTATCCTAGTAGGACTAGGATTGTGATATGCCTTAATTCTATAAAAAGGACTTGAATGCAGCACTTTGAATACACACTCATAAGTTTCAAGAAAATCCTAAATCACTCAAAAAATTGCCTAATCTTAATCCTTGTGAGAGAGATGAATCCTAACAGTTTCGTAGAGGGAGAAGTTATTGTTCACTCCATGTAGATATTGTAGAGACATTGTACCTTACGGCCGGTGTTTGATTCATCTTGGTCTCTCAAAGATTCATTCAAAAAGAACATGAGCACTATTAAGATAAAATCTTAATACTGATTTATACTATTTTGCATGGATCCTAGGTAGGAATTGAATTGAAAATTTTAAAATTTCACTGTGTATATTGATCCAAAACCTAACACTTCATATCAAAGTTCTGGACAACATTTGTTTTGTCTTAGTTAGTAGATTTACACTATTGCTTGTAAGGAGAATGTTATCCACATATAATACTAATATAACAAAATTATCTACACTTATTAACATATAAATGCACTAATCTACTAGATTCTTCTTGAATATAAGAGAAGTTACTACCTTGTCAAACTTAAGATACCACTATCTAGAAACATATTTTAAGCCATATATGGACTTTTTAAGTTAATACACAAGATTCTTTTTTTTTTCCTTCTCTTGGAAATCATTTAGCTCATTCATATAAATAGTTTGCAATCATTGTTCATGAAGGCCATCTTTACATCCATCTAATGTAGCCCAAAATCAAAGTAAGCCACCATAACTATGATAACTTGAAATGAGTCTTTGGTTAAAATTGATGAAAATGTTTCTTTATAGTCTATACCCTCCTTCTGGGTGTAATCATTAGCTACCAATCTAGCTTTATACCTCTTGATTTCACCTTGAGTATCTTTTTTAGTCTTGAAGACCTATTTTCATATAATTAGCTTGCAACATATAAGTAGGTCTAGTATATCCCATACTTAATTATTGTGCGTTAAAACTAGTTTATCCTTCATAGCATTCATCTAATCATAATACTTTAAACTAGATATGGCATTGGTTGTAACTTTTAGCTACCAATTTGGCTTTATATTTCTTGAGTTTAACTTGAGAATTCCTTTTGGATTTAAAAACCTATTTATATCCAACTAACTTACAACCCATGGATAGCTTTACTAGATTTTGTACTTAATTTTTGTGCATTAAAACTAACTCATCCTTCATAGTACTTATTTAATCAGAATAGTTTGCACTAGATATAACCTAAGAAAAAAGTTGTAGAATTAGTATCATCATTGATGTCATACTCATGCCTTTATAGATATACAAGGTAAACATTAGGAATTATCAGTTTATGAACTCTATAAGATCTCCTCAATAAAATTTATTCATTTATCTCATCCAATTTGGTATCTTTTGCTATTTGTTATATTGGATCAATCTACAAAATAACTATAGATAACTCTTCCAATATTAGTGCTAGCAAAATAATTATGTTGTCTTTAGTGATATATGTGATGAACAATATTTGTCTCCTATTGTCTCACTCATTTTCAAAGAAAATAGCTTAGTCTAATTCAATCACCATAGTTATATGAGTTAAGAAGTAAAATATATTTCCTCTCGAACCATTATAGTACCTAATCAAGTATCCACTAATAGTCTTTAAATTAAGTTTCCTTATAGATGAAATGTATGACTTTATTTTAGCTTTGCAACCTCAAACTTAAAAATACTTTAACTTAGGCTTCTTACCATGCAATAACTCCTAAGGGATTTTAGGTGTTGACTTACTAGAAACCTAATTAGAATGTATGTTATTATTAATACATTAACCTATAAGAATTCTAGTGGTGAAGTATGGGCCAACATGCATCTCATAATGTCTACAAGAGTTTAGTTTCTCCTTTCTATAATTCCATTATACTCCAACATCCTCGGCATATTATAACTTACTTGAATTTCATACTCCTATAGGTATATCATAAAAGGGTTAGGATTTCTATTTGTTTCATTGTACCTATCATAATACTTATCACCTCCATTAGAATTAACATATTTTATTTGTTTTCCTAGTTTCAACTCAATTGTTACCTTGAATAACTTGAAAGCTTCTAGCAATTTTGATTTCTTATTAAGTAGCTCTACTTAACCAAATCTGGAGTAATCGTCAATGAATATGATAAAATATCTATAGCCTTTTATAGTTCTAGGTGTTATAGGCTCACTGATCTCAATGTGGATAAATTTTAGAATATTCTCTTTTTTACTTTTCTTCTTTTTTCTAACTCTAGTCATAAGTTTACCCTTGATACAATTCACCTAGGTTCCAAAATCTGAGAAATCCAAGTCATAAAGTACTTTTACTTTATAAGTCTCTAGATTCTTTCTTAAGAAATATGTTTTAATTGTCTATGCCATAACATTGAGAGCTTTTTATTAATTGAACATCTTTTCTGACCAATAACAAGGATTATCAAGTTCACAAAATTAGAATCTAAATTAACTTTATATAAACCATCACATACAAAACTAGTGCCTACAATAGATGATTTATAAAGTAATTAAACTTTTCTATTACTAAAATAACAAGAATATCTAATAGAATTCAAAGAAATGATTGAAATTAAATTCCTTCTCATGAAAGCTATATAAACTATATTATTCAATAATAACTGATGTTTAGACTTTAATTTTAACTTCATTGATCTTATATACTCTACTTCTTCTCTATCTCCACTTTCAAGTCTTATAATCAACTCTCCTTTACTTAGCTTTCTTAGATTTGTTAATGCTTGAAAATAATTAGTGACATGAATAGTCACACTAGTATCTAAGTACTAGGAGTTTGATGGTAAATTAGCAATATTTGATCCAAAATAGACTAGAGCTAGATCAGTACTTTTCTTTTTCTTCTTAACTTATTTCTTATACTTGAAGAGATCTACTTTCTTATGCCTATACTTTTTGCAAAACTAATAATTACCCTTAAAGTAAGCCTTATTGGGTTTATAGCGTTGTTGCCTACTAAATTCACCCTTTTTTCTTCCATCGTTATAATAAACTTTGCTATCTTTCTTATCAGCCTTTGTACTATAGTTTGAGTTTGTGTCATGTACTGTATAGTTTACCATCTAAGCTTTACCCTTCTTCATATCTTCCTTAACCTATGTAACGATGAAAATTAACTCATTGATGGCTTATTCAATTTTTAAAGTGTTATAAGACATTTTTAAAATGTCAAATTTAGATAGGAGAAATTCTAACACATGTCAAGTTTGATAATTATCTTCCAAATTAACTTACATAGTTTTCAACTTATTGTAGAAATTAACTAATTTTAAAATATGCTTTCTTACCCCATTGGCACCATTTTATATAGATTTTTTAAGTGATGAAATATATTGACCCTTCTTAGCCTTATGAAACTTCTTATATTTTTCTGTTAAAGAATCCAAGAACACTTTCACATTGGTCATTTCAAGTATACTTTTTCTTATAATCTTGTCTTTTGTGTACTTCATCATTATTAAACACATACCATTAGAATGAATCCATTTTTCATAGTAGGTTTTTTGGTTTGTTATAGATTTAGCATTAATCTGAGGCTTTATCCTTGTGATTGCTAGATTAAAATTGGAGATTTCAAAAGTTTTGTATGTAACAAAGTAAAATTAGGACTAAACAATCATCCATCTACTTTTGTTTAATCTACTCCATATTCTCGATAATTAAATAATCTGCTTAAGCTTTTATAATTTGAATAGTTATGATTTTAGTTAACAAATAAAGGAAATTAGGGTTTATGATAATGATTTAATATAGATATTTATTATTAGTTAGAATCTTAATTGTTGTTAAGTTGAAATAAAAGTTTATAAGTGTTGTATAGTTGAAAATTCTAGTTAATAATGTTATATGATGTTAAATAGAGAAGAAATGACCGGTTGCTTAGTGAGATTTGGTGAAAAATTAGAAAATCCAGCCTATATTCAATTATGATAATCAAATACAAGCCTTAGGAATTGCTGTTAATCAGCTATATTCAATTACCATAGTAGACTACCATGATTAGTAGTAACCTCTAGAAACAAATACTTGAGTATAGTATTTAAGTATAGCTAGGCACTACAAGAAAATATACTTTTATCTACAAGGTTTTATTAATGGTTAAAAATAATCGTATTTTTTAAGTATTATTGTGACATTCACCTAAAACATCCATTATATATTTTTATACTATATTTATATTATTCTTTAACAGTTAAGTGACCAATAATAAAAATTAAGAAAGTTTTCATAATAAATGGAAAGTGCTTTGGCCATAAAAAAAGTTATGTTTCTATTAAAGGTTTTATCTTAGGCTTTTATTTATATTTATATTATATTATTAATTTTGAGTTTAAATTTTTTTTATTTCCATTTATTATAGAAAAAGGACTAGTGAAGTAGCAATTCTTACTTTGGAAATGTCCAAACACCACTCCTAGATGAGCTTTGCTATGATGGTAATGATGGCTTCAAATGTGTTTTTTCCTTTATGATTCTTCCTAATTTATAGATAAAGCTTCGCATTTCATTTTCCTATCATAATTCTTTGTGATTTAAGTTTTGGATTCACTTAGATTTGCTTTGGGTTCTTTGTTATTGAGGTAAAATGTTATATTATTGCTATTCCTTTTTATTCATTGCACTTTGCTAGTATTTATTGTAGAATTTTTTGTTCAATTTTTTCTCTCTAAGGTTCCATATGATATTCAACATTAAAAAAAATCTTAGAATAGGCAATTAGGCTTTCCATGAGCTTTGGTTTTGTCTTGGCTTACTTCTAAAAAAAGTTAGGTCCTTACTTCTTGTCAAATCTAACCACTACAATAAAATGTATAATTAGAACACAGAAAACAAAAAATCTAAAACCTAAAAACAAATTAACCTACAATGAATTGAGGATTACATTTAATGGCTAAAGCCACTACTATAGTTAATTAGATGCCTTTTCTTATTATAAAAATTGAATTTTCTTTAATAGGCCTAATTTAAGATTAGAGGTGAGCAGGTTTTCCAATTTTTTGCATAAGATATTAGCATTATGTGAAATTTAATTACTATTGTTATGGGACTTTATCCTTATTATGGTTTTGGTCGGTCAAGGTTGAATGATTTTAGTGAGTTTCTTAATTTCTCATTGTTCAAATTTGAACTTTTTTTTAAAATGTAGAAAATTAGTGATAAGGTTACTTTGAAAAAAAAATTTATTGTGATTTGCATAATAGCTATTGAAGCTTTTTTTAATTTCTTTTTCCAATTCTATGGTTAAACTTTATCTTATTTTGAGCAATTTTTGCATTCATTAATTTAATTTCTATCTTTAACCATGAGTTTTAAAGTTAATTAACATCAATAATGCTGTAATTTTTTTTACATTTAGGTCTTATATTTGCTTCTATGCTATTTTTACTATATAAATATCACTGTCCATATAAAATGTTATTTAGTAGAATGCAATGCCTGTGAGTATGATATACTTACATGAGATAATTCCATTGGTAGTAAGTTTACTGTCACAACTTTTTAAAATTAATTTTTTTTAATTCTAGTTGCAATTAGATTACACTCCATTACTTCATTTATTCTTTATCCATTTTATAAATATATATATTTATACTTTTCTTTAAGATTCTACAATTTTGAATACTTGTATTTTTCCAACTAGAGAGGAATTTGAAAGCATACACCAAGTGTTTGGTTCTTAAAATAAATCATGCTAATTAGTTTTAGTTATTGATTTTAAAATCTAAAAAAAGTTTGTTTGCCATTAACTTTTCATTCTTTCATCCTTAGTTAAAAATGTGTTTACTTCACCCTGCTATTCAAGAATAAGAACTAAAATTTTCCTTTAGTTGAATTTTGCTTACTTCCATCAAAATAACCTACTGAACTTCTTTATTATAAGTCACTTTGAGTTTTTATTAATGCAATATAATTAGAAGATTTACCACCCTTTAGAAGATGTAAAACAAAGTTTGCTATGAAGAATCAAAGAATGCAGAGGTTCTAGTTTAGAACTAACAGTGTCAACCAACAAAAATTAATACATGTGTCAACGTGGAAGGTAATGATAATGATAAGGGATGCCATCTGTAATGAGATGGAAACTTTAATGTAGAATTTGCCTACATTTCACTTAATGAAAATGCAATATTATAAAATAAAATGAGTAAATTGCACGTAATTCTTTTGTACATTTTTTATGTACAATCTATCTTTTATAATATTAAAATATATAATTTATTATTCTTTATTTATTTAATGATGTATTAAACTTATAAAAAAAATTGATATGTGATATTCACATAATTTAATTTCTCTTTAATATTAAAAAAATTGATGTTAATTTTATAAAAAAATTTAACATTATTTCTTCTCCTATAATATTGAAAAAATAAAAATTATGATTTATAAAATTAATTAAATAATCACAAGTTATATTCTTATTTGATCACTTCTCTATGATAAAAAAAATATTACTTAAGCTACCTTATTTAAAACATTCTTAATCTAAAGAAATACTTTTCCTCATTCACCTTTAACATTGACAACTACTTTACAAATTATATTTCTTTAGTGAAATTGTTATTAAAGAAGATTTAAATTTACTCTGTTTTTAAGTTGAATTTTTTTCAAGGTTTGATAGACTATTTACCAAAAAAAGTTGATCTTTTATTTATTAGAGGAAAAATGGTGTTGATCAAAGAGGAGAAGGACAATAGCTATAGTGAAAGATAGTAACTAGTTAATAAAATGATGATGGTTAAAGAAGTAATAATGAATATAAAGGGTGATGATGAGATATGTTAGTGAAATGATCATGTATAGTTTTGATCATTTCTTGAAAGAAAAATTAATTAGTTATATCTTTTATTTAGAGGACCGAGCATTACTTTGTAGATTAATATAAGGTATGCCTTCAAACTTCCTCTTTAGTAGCTAGCTAATATAGTTTCAATGCATATATCTATTTTTTTTTAGTGAGAAGAGAATAATATAACGAAGTGGTTTATGCTTTTAGTAGTGTAAGGATTCCCCAACTAGTGGAGTTTCACCTATTTATAGTAGTTCCTTAATCTTAATTCATCTTATTAATTCTTTTTTTTTACTTTATATATTTAACGATTCTTTTAAGAGATAAAGTCTCTTATTTTAGTTAATGAAGAGATAAAGGTCTTGCCATATATGTCACTATTTAGTGGTCATCAGTAGATATGAATTCGAATTTTTACTCAATGGAAGGTTTATATTATTTTCTAAATGAAAATAAAAATACACTTAGATTATTAAGTCACGTTTTATTGTTGTGGTAGCATTTTAAAGACTAATCCAATTTATATGGTGTTTGACACCTAGAAGTTTAAGTTTGTTGCATTCTTTGTATTAATTTTTTTTCACTAGGTAACAATAATTATAAGAAGAATGAGATGTTACATATCTTATTTAGGTTTACTTTAGATGTCAATTTAGGTTCACTTTACTCATATAAGTGGGGGTGCAATATGAGAGTTATTAATGTGTAATAACTTTCTAGGTCTTTTAAAAAAATTTACTGAGCTTTTCATGTTTGTTAAGGATATCATGAGCTCTGTTGGTCAAAATTTTCTACTACTCGAAGTAGGATTTTTCAAGCTTGACATAATTAAAACTTACTTTATGGGATTTTAATAGTGATTCCAAGCATTGACAACCTTAATATTTGGACTAATGGGTTTGGGTTAATGTCTTATCCTCATTATGTTCTACTTTAAATGTCTATTTATCTTAATGTAAAACAGTTGCAATTTTATTTTTTTTAACTTATAAAAAAGACTTAAAAACTATACTTCAAAAGTCATTTCTTTGTAGTATTGACATAAAAATTTACTAGGTGAAAATATAAGATGTTAGTCATAGCATATTTTTTCCTTTATATTTTGCTTAGCCACGTTGTTAGAGAGTTGTGAAACAATAAAGTAATTTTTCTTATACTTGTTTCTTGATACAAAATTTTCATATTTTAAGAATGAAATAGATAAAAGTCAGATGCAACTAAGAGATAGAAGACTACCTCAATATAGAAATGGTGTTAAATAGTTCTTGGACTTTGCATTTATGCACACAATAGACAAAGATAAAATCCTATGCCTATATGTTATGTGTAATAATTATGAACACAAAACTAGAGATAAGGTTGAAATTAATTTGTTAAAGTATGGTATCATTCCAAGTTATAAAGAAAGGTTAATGCATGGAGAGGAAACATACATGTCACATAATCGAGCAGATGATAGTAATGAGAAATTAGATGGTGCAAACATTGAAGATATGTTACAAGATCATTTTGAACCTCAAAACACTAAAGCATGGGAATAAAAGAATCTAGAGGAGCTAAATGAAGATGTAACTTTTTTTTCAATGACTAAATCACTTTCAGCAAAGTCTTTATCCCAATTCTAAGTATTCAAAACTATCTTTTCTTATAAAGTTATTTTACATGAAATGTCTTAGCAAATGGAGCAACAAATCATTTACCATGTTGCTTAAATTGCTTAATGATGCACTTCATGATAGGGTTGATTTACCAAACTCTTATTATAAAGCTATAAAAGTAATTAAAAGATTAAGCTTTGATTATATTAAGATAGATGCATGCATAAATTATTGTATGCTATTTTGGAATGAACATTTGTATAGTTTGCAATTTTTCTAGATGGAAGTAAAAAAGTGCAAAAAGATTCCTTAAAAGGTTCTATGTCATTTTCCTTTGATCCTATATTGAAAAGGTTGTATATGTCTAGAAAAATAACATCTGAGATGACATAGCATTATGATAAACAAGTTAATGATGGAGTCTTGAGGCATCTAGCTAATTCTAAAACTTAGAAAACTTTTGATGAAATGCATGAGTCATTTATAGTTAAGCCATGAAATGTAAAACTTAACTTGGCTTGTGATGACTTTAACCTTTTTGGAAATATAAGCTCCCAATATAGCATTTGGCTTGTCATTTTAGTTCTTTACAACTTACCACCTTGGATGTGTATGAAAGATCCTTATCTTATATCATTATTGTTAATTCCTAGACCAAAAAGCCTATGAAATGATATTAACATATACTTACAGCCCTTAATCCAAGAATTGAAATAATTATAGGAAAATGGTGTTGAAACATTTAATGCATGTATAAAATGGAATTTTACCATGCATGTAACATTATTATAGGTAATTAATGATTTTTTGGCTTACAAAAATTTATTTGGATGGAATACTAGAAGGGCTTTAGCTTGCCCTTTATGTCATTTTGAGACAAGATATTTCTACTTTAACAATAAGAGAAAATATTGCTTCTTGAGGCATCGAAGATTTTTTCCAATTAGACATAGATTGAGGTGATGGAATAATTCATTTCATGGCACTAAGGAAGGTGGAAGCCCACCTAAATAACTTTCCAAGAATTAAGTTTTGCATTAAATTAGTGGCTTTGAAGGGTTCAAATTTGGAAATTTTGTGAAAAAAAGAAAGCAAGTTAAAATCAACCAAGGTGATAATTGGCTAAAAAAAAGTATCCTTTTTCACTTGCCTTATTGGAGTACCTTATTACTCCATCATAATCTAGATCTTATGCATATTGAAAAAAAATTTATGTGAAAGTGTTCTTAGGACTTGGATGGATACACAAGGAATAGGCATTAAGAAAGACTCACACCCAATTAAGAAAGGTGACAAGGTGTCATTACCTTATGCTCTTTATAAATTATCTAATGAGGAGAAGAGGATTTTGTGTTACCTTCTAAAACATATCAAGGTTCTAGATGGCTACTCTTCAAATATTAGAAGATGCATTAATCCTAAAGAGAGAAAAATTTGAAGATTGAAGAATCATGATTGCTCTGTTCTCTTGGAGTGCTTTCTTCCATTTGGATTATGTGGACTTTCATTTTCAAATATGTGTGATACAATAACTGAGTTATGTATGTTTTTTTGAAGCTTGTGTTCTAAGGTACTAGCCATAAAAAAGTTAGAACAAATGGAATCTCAAATTGTTATAACTCTTTACAATCTTGAGATAATATTTCCTCCTTCTTTCTTTGATGTCATGATGCATTTGCTTATTCATCTGGCTATTAAAGCTAAGATTGTAGGTCCAGTTCAATATCATTGGATGTATCCCATTGAAAGGTATGATATATCATTTAAAATTTATTTTCATGGTCAATATCTCTATTCTTTATTATTCATAATATTCATGATAGGTTTTTATGAACTTTAAAAGCTCATGTACGTAATCAAGCTTATTTTGAAAGTTCAATTGATGAAAGCTACATTGCAAATGAGTGCTTATCATTCTGTTCAAGGTATTTTCATGGTATTAAGACTAAACTCAATTGATTTGGATGAAATTGGGATGGTGGTACCACTCATTTAGGAGGGTTACCTATTTTTATTCAAAATGGTCATCCCACACAAAGAAGTAAGTCATTAGAGAATCTTAGTTTAGAAAAGTGGAAACAAGCCTATCTTTATGTCTTAAGAAATTATGATAAAGTGCTTCCATTTCCATAGTAAGTTATTATATGCTTAGTCTTCTTAATTATATTTCATGTGCACTTTTACTAAATAATCTTACTCATAGAAATTTATTTATGTGATTAAGGAGTACAAATTGCAAATACAACAACAAAATTGTACAAATGTTGAAAAATGACATGAGTAAGAGTTTATTCAATGGTTTGAGAGGTGTGTAAGTATTTCGCTCTCTTTAAGTTATTGAATGGTTTCATATAGAACATTCTTATAATCCATTTCAAATTAAAATGAAATTGGTATTGATTTTAATTTCCCTACTTATAGGTCACATATTTGTTCAATGAAGAAAATAATTAAAAGAATGAAGCCCTTTTATATTTAACACAAGGTCCATCACAATAAGTTATTTTCATAAGGGGTTTATCATTAATGGTTTTAAATTTCATACCAGGAAATGTGATAACCATAAAAAAAACACAAAAAATTAGGATTTCAGTGAAAAGAGATGGTGCAAATAATTAAGAATATTATGGTATTATTACAAAAGCTATAGAATTATAATATATAGAAGATAATAAGGTGGTCATATTTAAGTGTGATTGGTAGGATGTGGAAAGTAATGGAAAGGGAATCAGAGCTAATTCATGTAATATTCCTAATTTAAATATAAATTTATATAAATTTTAATATTTGTGAATAATTATTTATTTAATTAATATTTTTTATATATCTCAATGTTTGTGATTATTCATTTTTATTTAATATTTAGTTGGTCAAACTTTAATTTTAAAGGATTTTGGAATGTTAAAATAATATTGATTTATTTTTTAAGGATTGTAAAAGTTTAAAATAATCATTTTAGTTTAAAAAATATGTAAATATATATAAATTGAGAAAGAGTTGGAAAATAATTCGGTTGGAATTTTAAATAAATTAGTTTTTATGAAGATGGACTTTAATCAAACAAAAGGAGGGATTAGATTTTGGGTCTAAAATAACTACAATACTTCAGCAACACAGAATAAAAACTTGGGACTGAACTTTCTTCATTAAATCATTGTTTTTCTTTTGACCAACTCCCCCGCCCCCCTTACAAAATATTTTCGGTCACTCTTTCTCTGACCATTAGCAGCACTGCCCTACTCTCTCTCTTCCCCTTCTTTTTTTTCTCCTGACAAGCTCTCTCTTTGAGGTCTGTTTCTGGTTTTCTTCTAGCTCCTCTCTCTACTTCCATCCCGTCTCTCTCTTCTCTGTCACGGGTTTATTTTGCTCGCCATCTCATCGCTGTGCGTTGTGGCCTTTGAGCAGAAACTCCTTGGGCTGCTGGTTCTTCACAAGGCGAGAGGAGGAGCTTCAACGACAATCCAATCGCAGGCTTAACGGGGAGTTTCCGGCAAGCCACCGATCAGGTTCTGTTCCCAACACGTCTAGCTTGCAGCTGCTGGATGCTGTACCGTTCAAGCCACGGAAGAGCACTTCTAGGTGTCATGCCTATGCAGTTTTTCGACCAGGGGGCACTAGTTTTACTAGTTTCTGACATTAATGGTCTTTCAAAGTGTTGGTAAGTTAATTCAAACAATAAGTTCTTCACATTTTGTTAGATTGAGCTGGATCAGAAAGAAACTCATTTTTGTAGTTTGTTTAAAATGCTTAATGAGATTTATGAAAAATATAATTTCTATATACCGTAGGAAGTTAAAACGAATATATTTGGAGTCTTTTAGCATAGTAACTCTAAATGTTGATAGGTGTTTGAGGTTGATTTAGAAATTTTGTTTGCGTATGATAGAGATATGCGAGGAAAATGTCCTTTTTATGTTGTAAGCTATTAAAGTAATATAATCAAAATAATTACAGAATATTACTTCTTAATTTTTTGAAGAATCAAAGTGTAATCCAAGAAATTAAATTCTATACCTATTTGAAATATGGGAGACAACATGAGAAAAATACAATCTTTTTGCTATAAGATGATTCGAGTAAGATAGAATATTTTAGTCCATTTTTTTGGCGGATTATGTTAGAGCCATAGGAACTCATTTTGTGGATATTTAAAATGGGTGATGATAACTTAAGAAAATTTTATTTTATCATATTATCTAAATACTTGGTATAGCATGAATAAAATGAGAATATCATGCACAAGATTATTAGAGTAGTCATTGGAATCTAATAGTTTATTAGTTTTGTACTTTGAATTAGAAAAGTTGTTATATACATGAATTTTGATATTTCAATAATAATTTTGAAAGATAAAAAGAGTGAGAATCCAAGATGATCAAGTGGTATGTTTTGAATTATTAATTAATATATGAGAATATTAGATTTTAGTACTTTCCAATTTAATTTGAGAAAAACTCTTGTTTATAATATTATTTGGTTGCTTGATATAGTAATGATAAAATAAGGAAAGTTAATGATTTGGGAAGATCAAATGGCATGAAATGAGCTTTAGAATGTTTAGTTTTTAATATTTTATCCAAATGGTTCAATTTAAGGATCTCCATGTTATGATATATTCTAAGAGTTAAGATATTAAGATGAGATCCTAGGATAGCAATTTGAGAAGAAAAGAAATAATTTTTAATTTTTATAGATTGTTCTTACAAATTGTAATATTATGAGAAAAATATGAAAATATGATTATGGATATTTCAAAACCTCCAAAGGTGAATTTGCATCACCAAATGAGTATATATCTCACCATTATTTTTATTTTAATAAAAAGATGATTAGATATTGTGAATTTTATTCTTCCTTTCGTATTTACATTCATGTCTATATATTTATATATAAACTTAGTTTCTTGATATAAGAATATTTAACTATTAAGTAATTGCTAGTTGATCAAAGTATGCAGTGGAAGTATGATAATGTTATTAATGATCACTAAATACTTATGGTTGAACTGTTTGTCACTTGTGTGCTAGAAATTATAGTGTGAAATGTAATTTGAGAGTTAAGCTCTCATATATATATATATATATATATATATATATATATATATATATATATATATATATATATATATAATCTATGCCTTTTGTCACAAATGGTGCTAAAAATTATAAATTATGTTAGAGTAGTGATATTGAAAATTGTGAATTATATTAAATTGATACTTTAAAAGCCAGATAAAAAATTTCTTGCAAATAGTTGTGAAAGATATGAAATTGATTGAGAATTGAATGGTAAATTCCCGATGAATAACTAAGAAATATAGAAATGGTCTTAAAATTAAATAGTGGCTACATGTATGACTACTGCTACTATTATGTGATGTTATAAGATATTGGAGTTTTTGCTTATAGTTGAATATCATTGTTTAACATGATTACAAAGGCTTGATGTGATTGTAATAATTTGTTAGTATTTGAGCCTTAATGGCTGTTTATATGTGTAATGCATACCCAGAATGGTTAATATATGATATTGAGATCTAACGAAAAGTAGAGGTTCCTATGATTGTGTTATGGGAAACAAAGTTCAAGTCTTGTGCATGTGAATTCCCATTTCAAAACATGGTTTCGTATATTTTAGAGAATTCAAGAAATGGGTTAGCTATTCCTAATTTAATATATGATTAATCTACGATTATTAATTATAAAGTTAACCACCTATAAGATAGTGATAAATATATGCTCACTAAGTTTATATAACTCACTCCATTTTATTTTCAATATTTTCAAGTGAAAATAAGTGCCTTTGAAGCTTATTGCATCTATGAAGATTCAAGATTGCCTAGAATAAAAGATTTGATAGTTAGCTTTGTCTTGATTTAGAATCAGCATTCAGATATAGAATTGTTGAAACTATATGATATTTTGAGTAGTTGTATGTGTATAAAATTAAGTTTGTTACATATTATGAGAATACTTAAAGTTTTTGAATCTGAAAATAAAAATAAATGTTATATCTTAAGGCATGTAGTCTTCAAAAAGTATTCAAAAATAGGGGAGACTCTGTATGTTTTTCTATAAAAATTTATTATGAAAATTGAAGTCCTCATGAAATTTAAAAATTTCCATTAGATAGAAAGAATGAAAAATTTTAAGGCTTATGGAAATCAAGTATTAGGATCCATGCCGGTCACGATTGGAAGTGGGTTATGATAATTCATATAGGGTAACTATTATAAATAAGAGACGTAAGTTAAACATAAATAAGCCATTTGTTTTAACTTGTTAAGCAAAACAAGTTACTATGTTAAAGATATTAGTAATATTAATTAGCCATGTGTCATGAACATTGCTCCATGCGATTTTTTATGACATTCCTATTCATAAAGATGGAGGAGAAGATAATGAAAATGAGGAAATTGTTAATTTGGAAGCATACCACAATGCATGTCATATGATGATTAAAAGGATGGTTTAAACACATTGGATAATTATGATAATATTGTGATTACATGGAATTTAGTTGATACACCTAATATAGTATTGGAAGTGAATGCAACTATTATGGGTAAAGAGGATATTGGTAAGGACATCCATAAGAATAGTTAATCACATTGTATGAAATTCATGAGAATAATTTCAATTATTATAGTTTTTTAGTTTTTATTTTCTATCATATTCTTTAAAGGATTTCAAGTTGAAGATAAGGTAGGAATATTTGTAAGTTCTCTAGTTTCATTTTGAATATATTCTTTTATTTTATTTTCTTGTTCATTATTTTTATCATCTAACACTTATTTTTTATGTAGGAAAAAATAATCATGATTAATAGAAGTAAAGGAAAAAAAATAATTACTCATGTGGTACAAAAGGAAAAGGCTTAACCATTCAATAAAGACCACCAACTAAATGAGGGGTTAGTGTCAAAAACAAGTTAGTTCATTAATCAAAGTTAACTAGCCTTGCAATGAAGACTCAATCTTCTATTCAAGAAAGAGATGAAAGCATTTCAAAAGTAAATGAGCCTAGTACTTAAGTTGCTAGTAAAACTATAAGTGGTATCATTCTTAATCTGTGGATAACATCTTTTTCTCTTTAAAATATTGCTAAAAGTCTTGTCATTTTACTGTTGAAAGCTTGCTTAAATGCCATGATTGAGCTAACATTTGACCCAAAATGAATGAAAATTCAATATAAATATTTAATAATAGAGCTAAATTTGAGGAAATTTCTATAAAGATGGAAATATTATGATGCAAATAAACACATTTATATAGTTTCCTTATATAATGGAAATTTGACAATAGTATAAGGCAAGAGGATAAGAGAGTGAAAGAAAAATGCCACTACTATTATAATTGTGGAGGATAAAAAGCAAAACACCACTTATCTTGGAAATGCAAGAAAATATCAAATTATTAAAAAAAAACACTATATACTTTCATGTTTTGCAACCTACAATTAAGTCATTTACTTAGCAGTCATTTTTTAAAACCCCTTAGTTAATTGATTAGTTATGCACATGGTTTGACCACTGATTGAAAGTGATAGGCTAATTTTATGTATTTGTACTTGTTTTTAGACTATTGTTGTACTTAACTAAATATTTTCATTGGTGTTTTTAATAAATCCTTCCAACGAAACAAATTCTATTAAGAAGAAAGGAAGAGAGCCTACACATAACCTTGCATTAGTTAGGAAGAAAATATGTGACAAATTTCAAAGTTCTTGGAGATTCAAGAGAGCTGTAGGAGAGTACTCATGATTGTTCAAGTTGAAATGCACAATAGTGGTTAGACAAGTCCAAAATGCACCATTAAATGTGAAAAACTATGTAGAAATTAATAAGGAGAAGAAAGAGAAGATGTTCAAACTTGTAGAGATATGAAATATATAGATCCTCACTTTACAAAATTTTAATTAAGACATTATTTCATTCCTTCAAAAATAGTAGTAAGATGCTTAACATGTCTTTAAAAAGTAATGCAATCAATGGTGATTAGTTGAATAACATGCCTTAACATTTTTTTTCATGATTTTCTTTTTAAAATGAATTCAATATTGAAAATCATAAGTGGTAGGTATGGGCACAAGTGAATAGGTCCCACAAGGATTATAGGTTTTCCTTGAAGCAAAAATATTTTGATGCATATGAGGACCTAAATGAAGCTTGATCAAATGTTCCACCAAATATTGATAAAAAGGGTTGGAACTGTCTTGTGAATTTATGAAATTCAAATGATTAGCAAGTTAGTACATGTCTTAATGTATTGTTTTTAAAATTTCTATGTGAAAATTGGTCAATTAAAAGTAAGTAAAAAGAACAAGTCTAATAGAGGATTAGATAGTATTGCTTACACTTTTAAGTTAAAAAGTTTCATATAAAAGGTAGAAAAAGAGGTATCTATCTACTTATTCACTTCTCTATCTAAAATATGTCATATATAATTAAGTTACATGAAAAAATAGGGGTGAATGAGAAAGTATACCTTTTAATCTTTTTTACTATCATAGTTTCTTTTCTAACTTAAACATGAAAAAGAAAAAAAGAAAAGAAAGGATGTAAAGGAATCAAATGTTGGGAGTTTTTGTATCTTCTACCTATTTTAATTTTTCCCTTTTTCTTGTGGCCTTTTCTATTTCTACATAGTTACCTTAGTTAAAACTACAGTGCCATAAATTTTACCTAACATAAGTCATGGAAGAAGATTCTTTAAATTGAAAATTGGTATACCTTTGACTAAAAAAAAAACTATAAGGCAATTAACTAAATTCCATGTAAATCTTTTTGGTTGGATTGGTGGTCATTATCATTAATATTAATGTGGCCTTGACTATATATTGGCTTTACTCTTTTCTTTTTTAGGTTTATTTTTCTTTCTAGTTTCATATCTCTAATTAATATATTTCTTTAAGCTACTAAAGACGTATAGAAGAGCTTTTCTCATAAGCACTTGTATTTTATCTGTAAACTATACATAAATATATGTATCAAATCTATTATTACTAGCATGTTATTTAAAGAATTGGATTGAATTAGCTAGTTTAACCTTTTCAATTGTGAATTGAGCTTGGTTTAAATTTAGACTAATGAGAACTAAAAAAAGGGCTTATGTTAGGATAATGGAAAAGGGAACACTTTGATTGTAAGGAGAAGGGGCTTATGGTTCTCATTGGTCTAATTTAAGTGGAATAAAGGAAAAGGGAGGCTTCAAGAGGGATTGTAAAGAGCATTGTAATATTCTTGACTAGTGCTTTAACATCAAAAGGCAGCTTCTTTAGCACATGTCTGATTCAATTCACTTTGAATTCATTTCACCATGTTTTATGTATTATGTTTTTTTTTCTATTATATGATAAAAGTTTAGGCAAGAAATCAATTGAACTTGCTCATAGGAAGTCACGTACATAAAATTTGATGGTAGAGCTGCTAATTAAAATACATAGGAAAAACTTGAACATATTATTCTAAAATTAAAATATAATAAATTTGTTTACAATATTGAATTTTATTTATGCACATGTTATGTTCAAATGCAAGCTAAAATCAAAAGATTTTCAATTGAAGTGGATTAAGTATCTTTTCAAATAACTGAAAATAAGATTATGGTGATGACTTTTGGACCAGAAAAATATGGTAAGGTGCATGACTTTAGAGCTTATGCAACCCTAATAGATTTGTGAGGCTCTAAAGGATCATTTATTTTTGTTCATGAACTCCAATCTAAGCTTTAAAAGACAAACCAAAAATTGTTAAAGTCAAAAAGGAAGCAAAAAGAATTTAATGCCAAAGTAAAGAGTTTGGAAGACAAAGTTGAGCAAGCGGAGCAACTTTTAGTAAAACTATTGGCAGGGCCAATGCCGAATATTGTGGCATATAGCTTTTCCAATGTGGATGCTGGCAGAATGGTATTTTATTCCTCTCATAACAAGTTTATATGTAATTTCCTTTTTAGTTTTTTTATTATATAAACTAATTAGAAGTCAAAATATGCTTTTTAGGGATAACATGCTTATTTAAGTGGCTATAGTTGCATGATTTTATATAAACTAATTAGAAGTCAATAGGATTTTTTTTTGTTTATTCTTTATTGTATTTACTTAAGTTGTGGGATCCTGTGACATTTAGGTAGTCTTAAAGTTTATCTAAGGTTTATATTTCTAAATTCTCTTTTTCTGATGGACATCAATTATAATATTAAATAAAGACAAGCAGGTAACTTGAATTCCTTTATATTTCATATAGTATATGCATGTATTTATAAGTAGACAACTGCATACATGTTTGTTATATTTCTACCTTTTATGGTATTTAATTTTCATAAAGACAACACAAACCATTTATATTAATTATTTTTTCCATCTATACTATCTATTTTTCCATTTACTTTTAAGGATGATAGCACCTACCAAAGTTAATTGCATTTGGATTATAAGTATTGAAGAAGATAAGGAATAAGGAGGATTTGTTATCAATGGTGGATCTTTAACAACATTGTATATTTAAGGCTTATCTTATTAGGTGATGGCTTAAACCACATGTCCTATTTCTCTACAATCTTTTGAGAGAGTGCATTTGTTGTTTAGGTCATATAACAATATGGAACATGATATATAAAACAATTGCAAATGACATATCATAATTATTTACTAATTAAAGGAACATTCCTTTTTTTTATATATTAAAAAGGCATATTGCTTACATACAAAGTCATATTCTACATCAATATATATTACATGAGTGGTCTGAATCAATTCACAAGATTTTAATAATCATTTAATTAAAAAATGATAGTAGCTAACCATATTCATGGTAAATTAAAAAATAATTACAAATTTTGATGGTCAGTAATTGTTACTAATTATTTTGAATTAAATTTATTAAGTAACTATTTTGTACAGTCAAGCATGTCAGTAAAAGTCATAATTAAAAAATGCTTATAAATTTTGATGGCTAGTGATTATCACTAATAATTTTAAACTAAATTTATTATGTAACTATTTTCACTAACCAAACATGTCAATAAAATTTATAGTTAAAATGACTACAAATTTTGTTAGTTAGTGACTATTACTAATAATTTTGAATTAAAATTATTAACTAACTATTTTTATGATCAAACATGTCAATAAAAATATTACTTCACTTTTTAATGCAATTGGCCGTTGAAAATTAAAGCAATTTATTGTGACAGCTATAATTGTTGATAATTAAAAAAATTATTAATGATAGTCAATGGTCATTGATGTTAAAATTTGTGATAGCTTTTGTTGTAATAATTATTGACAGCTGGATCATTGTCAATAATTTTATTTTTGATAGTCAATTTTAGTTTTATCGATGGCAAGCACAAATATGTTAGAGAATCTTAATTTTGGTGTGTGTATATCTTTTAAAGTTATTTGTTTCATCATTTGTGCTATACCTATAATCATGGCTGCTAAATAGACTATCCTAGATCAAAATCTAACAAATTAGAATATAATTCCTATGAAAATTCAACTTTTATTCTTCCTATTTCTTTTCCAATATCACTTAATTAAAGTATAGTCTTTGGATTCTATTTCATCTTTAATTTTTATTTTTCCCTTTTTTTTTTGGAATATTTCAAGGAGGAAGCAAGCATTTAAGATTATGCCATAAGGTTTAAAGGATATACCCTTGTCACTTCTTTTAAAAATAAAGAAGAAATTGGATACTAAGGTAACTAATGATATTCAATCCAAAACAAAGATGAAGTAAGTGGAGGAAGACATGAATAATCTAAAACCATAGTACAAAACATCAAGCAAATATATATGGATCATAGCTTCCAAAGAAACTATCAGATGATGGCATCAAGGGGATAAATCTTTCCTAAAATAATGCAAGTAGAATATTTATTCAATCATAACTTTAAATTAAAATGGAATATACTTAAAACCTAACATAATCTAGAAGTATAGTGCAATAAAACCTTTTTATCTGTTTTATCCACCCCTTGGTTAGATGTAGAGGATTAACAGTTAGTCTACTAGAGTTAAGATTTGACCTGACCCAAGACTACTATATAGATTGGGTGCAGTAGACAGTGAACTCTAGGCTTAGGGCTTCTTCATATAGTATATTGAGTGCTTTGTAATATTTTAACAGCAATTATAATGAACATTTAGTTTCAATGGATTTGTCACATTGTAATTATTTTTAACATGGCAATATAAATCTGAGTATGGCATCATTAAGACACTATAAATAGTTTTCGCCACCTTAAGGTACAAATACTGATAGTAAAAAATTTTAAGTACTTATTTATGAATTTACAATGAAAATTGAAAGGTTCTTCATTTTTTCCCCAATGTTTTCCTTAGATATATTATGTGCCTGCCATTGTGGGAAATGTTACTTCTACTTCACTTGTCATTTACACTTTACATCTCTTAACATTTTTTGTTTTTATACATGACAAAATCATATGCATACATATGACATAATCGAAATGAAGTTGGTCTCAACTATTTGACAAATGGAGTTAGTTTTATTCAAATTACTTGGTTTAGGTGTTAGGAGTGTGGTTACTAAATGTGAAATGCAAAAAAGAAGTATCTTCTAGTTATCTTCAAGTCCTTTCCTTATCATTTGCTAGTTTGTCACATTTGAAGCAACATCTCATTTTGTATTTGTTATATAGAATTTGCATATTTTATGATAGTCTTAAGATAAAAGCACAAAGAAATGATATTAATCTATAGAATTAGCCCACATAGAAAGTTTTGCTATATCGCTCTTAGTTTTGAGCTTAATACAATAGTAGGTCGTACATAAGTGGTATCAACCCTAACACTTTATATTACTTTATCTTTTTATCCAAAGGTGGTTTAATTTTGTAATCTTCTCTGTATGTTGTAGCACTATATGCATGTTGGTGATAAGCTGAGAAGAAAATCATTTCAATATAGAGCAAAATATTTCGGTAGCCTTCTTTTATATGCTTTATGCTTAACCAGGACTGATTGGATTGTATTATTTCCACTAATGACAAGATTTGGAGGAAAAGCCCTTATAGAAATCAAACAAAGCTAGTTATAAAACTTATATACAAAAGCATAATTTTATGAACTTGGGTGATCAATCATAGAGGAAATCAAGGTAGAATGTACTAATATACTTGCCAAAAGTAGAAAAAAAAACTATCCCTTTAATGCATAAAAACTTAGCAAAAGGGTGATGTGGTTGTAAGTTGCAATCCTCAAAAAGAACTATTTAAGGTTTAGGTTAAAGAGTCAAACCAACATTGTGTGTACATTTTAAAAGAGACACACATACCCCTATTTCATGGTTAAATATGACAATGTAATTGTCTCATCACTCATCAGGCCATTCTCAAATGCATAATAATGACTACATATGAATGGATTAGTTTAAATTTCTTATTTATTAGTAAATTTTACATATTTCTAAGATATCATCTTCTGATGATCCTTTGATCTATAAGATCTAGTTAAAAACTTACCACTAACAAGTTTGCACAAACTAATATTAACCATAAAAGTAGAATATCTCCTTTCGATATTCAAAAGATAGGGATACCTCATCCAAATAGCAATAAAAAAAAATAGCAAGAGAATGAACTTGATGGGCTAAGACATAATGTTGCTAATCACTAAATAGAATAATTAGCATGTGAAGATTAATATAGTTTAGATAAGCATGAGAAATGAATAAAATCATCAATTTATATAAATGGGAGAAACCAATGTAAATTGAAATCTTCTAAAATAGGTTGCTGCTCATTACAGAAAGAAATCAATAAATAACTAAAGAATGGAAAGAATTATTAAACAATAACAAATAGTTATTATTGCTCATGCTCTTCACTATTGCTTTGACCTTTTTTCTTTTCAAAAAAATTTAGTTTTTAAACTTTTACAACACACCCAGGAAGAAGATTCATAATTGGTGAAAGCACAACAATAGCTCCTCTCTTAAAATTTGAATGCTTTCTTTATAGAATTGAAGCTTTACATTCCTAGCCATAATATGGAAGCTCACCAAGAGCCTAGCAAAATTCTTATTTGTAAACACAATTTGATTGTAAATAAGGAGAATAGTCCAAGTTTAAGTTAAAAACTAAACAAAAATCAAGATATTTGCATATGTTATTTTTCAGAGTAGCCAGTGTGAAGCCCAAGTGTATTATTCCAAGTAGGGTTCTTATTTAGAGTACAACGAGAGGTAAAGATAGCCAAGATAGTGATGGATAATACACTTTGGTGGCATAATGCATCATTCCGAACTTAGCAAGAACATGTACTATATTTTCCAACTACATGATAATTCAAATAATAACATCAACTTCTAAAAATAGAGAAAACTACAAAATGGTTTGAAATAGAATTAGAAAAATCATCATACTTTCTTCTTGATTAAGAATCGAAGCCTTAATGAAATGAATAAGGAAAACATAAGGTTTAGGCATAATCAGAGCCCATTCAAGCTTATCTAGCATCATTTTCTCCATCAATAGTACTATTGATGATTCTAAGCTTTATTTGAATGGCAAACAAAGTCATTAACATGTATAAAAATAATTAATTCATCTTAATTTATCGATAAATATACAAAAAAGGATTGAATAATAATATTGATCAGTCTAGAAGGATTAATTAATACAAACCTTAGAAGGCTAAATTTTTTCTTACTTAAATGCTATCAACATATCACTTATGCTAATTAATTGCAATTTTCTGCTTGACATAGTCTTAATTGTAAGAAAGTGATAAAAAATGTTAATGGTTAAATAAAAAGTTTCAAATGAAATTTCAAACTTTCTATGAACATCTACAAGCAAATCAACTAATATAGCTCTCATCCTATCATTGATTTCAAGCTATGAGTCCATGTAATCATGAGGATAATTCATATATTGCATCACAAACAATGACAGAAAGGAATATTTATGTTAGCATACTAGCAAGCTTCTTGGATATCAATAAGTACAAGGGTAAACATTATGATTTTGTAATAGAGTAAGTATATAAGCAAAGTGTTGTGATGTGCCCCACAGTGGAATTCAAAGGAGGTGAGTAGGATTTTGTGCCTCCTAAAAAATGTGATGGTGTGGTGTGAATAAAAACAAAATAAAGTTGCTACTAATCATTCTTTATGGTGTAATTGGAATACCAAAAGTGGTTTGTATTTCCAGAGTTTAGATTCAGGAGTTAGTTACATGTAGGAAAGGTGTTAGCACCCTGCAATATCCATTTAAAGAATAGTTGTCCATTTATTCTAATTCTATCTTATAAGTTGAATTATAATAATCCTTATTATATTACATGTATGTTTTCCTAAGAAGATAATTATTAATTTTAGGTCAATTTGTTAACCTGGTTATCTAAATCTGCCCAACTTTATAGTAGGATTCAAATAAAATTAAGTACCTTAATGTTAAATACTATCATGATCGCACTTACAATTTGATCATTTAACTTTGATATATAATAGGCATCAATTTTATTAATTTTGAAATATTTTATTTTATTATCTTAAAAAAAATTAAATAATTTGTTTGATGTGGTTGTCAAATTTTTTCAACTTCATGATAGGATTCAAATAGAATAACATGCCTCAATAATATTAAATACTATCATGACTATACCTGCAATCGAATTACTTAATCTTAATATATCATAGGCACAAACTTTATTATTTTGAAGGAATTTTATTTTATTATATTTGAAATTTTTATTATTATTGAAAGATTTTTATTTTATCATTGTAGGAAGATTTTCATTATTTTTGAAATATTTTTAATAAAATGGTTGTAACATATTTTTTAAAATAATAAGATAAGAAAATTATTTTAAGTGGTTTTATTTATTTATTTATTTAGCATTATATTAATAATTTTTAATTTTAATCATCAAATTTGTTTAGTTTCATGACCAAATTTGAAATACAGATTTTTCTAGAAGAATTGAAAATATAATTTCAATATTATCTTATAATTTTAAAGTATGAAATTTGCTAACTTAATGACTAAATCTAACTATATAATTGCTTCAAAAAGTTAAAATCATAACTTAATAATATTTTTATAATTTTTGGAATATCAAATTTGCCTAACTTCATGATCAAATATAAATAAAGAATTACTTAAGAAAATTGAAATCATATTTATGGCATTTGCAATTAATTTCAATATTGTTCCATCATCACAAAATGTATATAAATCATAAATGGACATGATAACTATAAAATAATTTTATGTTCAATAATATTGAGATTTTTAGTTTAATTGGCTCACCCCGATTTAGTTTTAAAATATCTCTCACCTCAAAAATATTAAATAGTTTGAACCTCCAAACTATTTATTTTATTCCATCATAGGAATTGTACCAAAAATATTTTTATTGTCACATATTAAAAAGGTATTAATGAAACAAAATAAAAAGGGAACAAACAAAAAATTTAAAATAAAATAAATGGAATGGGAGGACTACTTTCCTTACTCGTTTATAATTAGGACATCCTATTACGAAAAGGACATCCCTTCCTCTATGAAGGAACACCCTGTATAATAATTTTTCTAATTTAAGTTTTATTATTTTTTATAAATAGAAAAGAAAATAAAATGTTTGATGGGACAAGATGTTTTGAATGTGTAATTCTTATTATTGAAGCTAATAGCGTTGCCTATTTCTATTTTTCATTTATCTCTCTCACAGCTTCATTTCTCTCTACCTTCCAAGAGCTTAAGTTCAAGCGTTATAAGAATGTGGTTTGTTTTCTTTTTATCTCTTATCTTTTTTTCATTTTTTTTATACATATATTTTTTAAAACTAATAACAATTGTTATTTTAAAATGTATAATTGAGATTTATTTTATATTTAAAATATACATCTGGGATTCTAAAATAATGAAAGTTCTAGTATTTCAAATACAAAATTAAAGAGAGTAAGTACTTGATGAAAATTTTCTTTTATTAAATCCTTTTTATTACACTTTTCCTTCTTTGGATTGCTCCTTTTTACTTCTTTTGCTATGCTCTTCTTCTCATTTAGAAATTCTTTCAAGAATTTTTTTTCTTCCAGTGTTTTATAAAATTTTTTGAGTGTCTTTTTCCAAATGCCCTTTTAACAAAATTGCTTTAGCTTTTATAAAGAGAGTTTCAATCATACATTTGCATTTAGCATACATTTAATTTACATTTCATCTAAGCATTACTAGTAGGTAAGAATTTAATAACAAACCTTATTATTTTTCAACATTGGCTATTGCCATATGAAGTTTTCTTCCTTTCCAACTATGAATATGGTGATGGGATAACAACAAGTTTGTGATTGGTAGTGTTGGCAATTATTTATCTGCTATTCTCATCTTGTAAAAATTTTATTTTTATTATTTTTTAAATTTTTAAATTTTCACTTAAAATTTTTATTTATTTATTTTATTATTTTTAAAAAATTTTATTTTAGTTATATTGTTACTTGGATAAAATTGGGTGTCAACACAAAGTAATAAAGCCAGTACTACCTAAAACATGTTAGTATACATAAAAGGATTATTTAGATATAACGATAAACATTAATCAATCCCTTATAAGCCCAAGACATGTTGGATAAACAAGAAAAATGTCAGAAAATTACCTTTTTGCACATCTAGGATCTATTAAAGTTAGTTCAGCAAACTTTGTAACTAATATTGCCTTTTTAAAACCAGCCGTAGAGATCTCTTCCAAACCCAAGACTAATAACTTAGGTTTGATGTTGTTGACCCATCCATAGACTAGCTATGTTAGTTTTTCATTCTAAGCTTTTCATTAGGAGTACCAAACTTGAATTTTCAATAATTATAAATTATGAATACTTAAATTCATAACAACTAATTCTAATATAGAGGCTACACATCTAAAAGGACAAAACAATCACCATGAGACAAAAATCTTTTACCTCAAAGATGAAATGTTATGGTCCAAATATAAAAAATGCATACTAAAATAAAAGCCTACGTTGACTGTAAAAGTTAAAAATGAAAGATTTAAGTAAAAAAGCCTAGAATAAGCTTAAATTTCATGAAAATTAGACTTAGATATCCATAACAATTACTCCTTATAGAATTTATTTGAAGAAAACCTAAACCCTAAGTACATGTATGACTTTTTGATGAGAAAATTAGAGTTTCGATGGAATAGATGTTGAAATTTAAGAGTTGTAAAGGTGAGAGAATCAATAACTTTTCAAAGAGGTCAAATTTAAATGAAAAATTAACACATGTTATGAAAAGAGAATTTTCCAATGGTGAGAGATAGGGGATTTCCACTAAATTTCATTGACTCCTTCATTATCGATTGCCTTTCCACTTTCTTTAATTTCTTTTTGGTTCCTCATCGCCATTTTGCTACTGCTTCCCTTGGATGGGCTACAACATTCAATTAGGTCCAAATTTAGCATTAAAATTTGTCATTTTATACAAGTGCTTCAAAATAGGTTATCATCTTATATGAGAGAATCTCAACCATTACTTCACTAGTGCACCACTTTTTTAATGGTGCACCATTGTCTCTACTAATGATAAATAGATAAATAGACAACATTAGTATTTTATGTGTAAACAATGCAAAATTATATAAAAATAAAAATGTAATAAGGCAAATAAAAATAAGAAAAATATGTATAATTTGTTAAGTAATACAAGTTAAAAACACAATATATAATTAAATAATTTAATTTAATTAAATTTTTGCTTATTTAGTATATTTTATTAAAAAAATTGTATTATGTTACATTTATATTTATTAGTGATATTAGTATTCCAACTATAAATAATAGAAATTTACATAAAAAATATGCAATAAAAAATAAAAATAAGAAAGAGTATACTATATGAGTTACTAAGTAATATAAGTTAAAAATACAATATATAATTAGATAATTTTATTATATTATAATTATAATAGCATATGAAATCAAATAAACTAAACAAAGAAACATGGAATAATGAATGCACCACTAAATCAAAGTCAATCAGATAATTATATAAATTAGCAAAATACAATTAAACATTACTAGAGGTGTAAATGAGCCGAGCCAAACCAAATATTTGTATGTTTGAGCTCGAGCTCAATAATATTAAATGATCTCGAGTTCAACCTCAATTCGAATACGAGTTTAATCAAATTTTAATGAACTCTACATTTCCTACTTCAAATTTCTAATCAAGTCTAAGTATTCAAACTCGAACTCAATCTTTGGTTATATCCAAAGTAAAATAGAAGAAGACAAAAAGAAAAAGAAAATGAGAGAAAAGCCAAAAATTTAAGTGGAAAATTAGCTCTTAATATAATGAAACTAGTTTATAGCCCATTTGATACATAGGTTTAATTAATTTTAATTTATAATATTTCATAATATAAATTATAATTTTAAATTTTAAATCATAAGATATTGAAGTGGTTAATGTAAAATATGTTGTCATATTTATATCAATTTAATAATTATAAAATTGATATAATTATATTTAAATTAAATAAGAGAATGTACTATAAAATTGATTGCTAATAGATAAATTTATTATATTATTATAATATTATATTAATAGTGATTATTACCACAATTAAAAGAATGCATACATATTTAAATATTTAACAAATCAAATTTAGAAAAATAATGTAAAATTATATATATAAGAAATAATATTTATTTATATGAAATGAAAGGTATATATGTTCACCCTTAATTTTATATAAATAAAAATCATGATAGATAATAAAAAATAAATATTATCTAATTTATTGAATAATTTTTACAAATACTTTTTTAAATAAAAAATATCTATTTGATCAAATACATCAACCTCTTCAAAAGTATATACTATAATGTAAATGTATATATGCTAAATACAACCAAAGACTAAAATTCAATCTACAATGAAAAAAAATGAATGTATATCAACCTTTGACAAAAATTCGAACATATATATATATACTTAAATCGTTAATAAAAAATTGCATTATATGCATTCTAAATCCAAAGCATGAAAAAATCTAACCCTTAATGTAAAAATGAATGTACATTAACCTCATGCCACTTCTAGAATTATAAAAGAAATAATTTACTTTGTATAATAAAGTAAGTCACACATAATAAATTTACTTTACATAAAAAATTGGTAGAAAATAGAAAGAAGAAAATGGTATTGACAGAAGAAAAATCAAAGAAACTAAAAAACTATTTTAAAAAAAATCAATATTCACTAATTAATAACTATAGTGAAGCAGTGTATCAAAAGAAATTACTAAAGGTAACAATTATCACTTGTTAAGATGGTACTATAATAATTCAATAAGTGAGTATTGTTAATAGCAAAAATGATATCACTTATAAACTGAATGACCTATATAATTGAAGTTAGGACTAATCATAAATTTTAAAGTTTGGGATTGAAAGACATGAGAGAGAGAAAAGCGAGATAAAAAAAAAGTTGGCTAATAAAAAAAATAAGACAAAGAGAATATTAATGCTCATTTAAAAAAAATGATGATGACATATATAAATAGTAAAAGTTTAAAATTTTTTTATAATATAAATGGAGATGTTGAAATGAAAATAGAAATCAACTAGAGATGAAAGGATGGTTTTTATCAAAATAAATAAATTAAGTGGAAATAGTCAATTGGTATTTATAAAAATCAATCAATATTGTATAAAGGAAAAAAATCAAAAAGATTATTCTAGAAAAGAAGACCATGCATGAAAATTAAAAAAACTTAGCAAATTAGGAAAAAAATAAGAGAGACTATAAAATTATGAAAATGCAATAAATGTGAGAAAAAAATTAAGAATTTCTTCTAATTTAATATAAGCTATTATCTATAAATGAGAGACTTAATTCTAAAAAATTTAATAAATTAAAAAAAGAGATCAAAGTGATTATGAAAATGCAATAAATAAAGAAAAGAAAAGAAAAGAAAAGAAAAGAAATTAAGAAGATTATTTCAGAGAGAAAAAATGCACAAAAATTAGAAAATCTTATTAAATCAATGAAAAAAATTAAAAAGATTATGAAATACAATAATTCAGGTGAAGAAATCAAGAAATTTTTTTCTCAATTTAATATAAATTACTATATATAAATAAGAAATTTAATCCTTTACACTAAAAAATGACAAATAGACACATGACATGTTATAAGGATGATATTTTGCATAAAAGAAGGTAGGAAATATCATGATTAATATATATAATATAAAGATACGGAAGGGAAAGTTAGGAAGGAAAAAATGTAAAATATTTTTTTTTAATTTTAAGGTGGTTAAATTTTACTCTTTTCTACTTTAAAAATTTGGAAATTATCCTATGAAACTTCACAAAATTTGAATTGAATACTTATTGTGAACTTAATTATTTATTTTATTCAATTATATGAATTTTTCATGGAATTTTTAATAACACTTACAATACAATAGTATATTGATTTATTTTTATCATTTTTTTCACATATAATTTTGTAATATATTTTTATTATTTAATTAAAAATCTATATATCTAATTTAATTCATATTAATTATATAATATAGAAATTATTTGTAAAAAATATAAATTAAAATATTATAATATTATGATTTTTGTTTAAAATTATTATTAAAAATTATATAATTTAATAAAATGATAAAATAAGTTAATAGTAAGAATTAATTTTAAATTTTATATAATTTAAGAGGATAATTTTTAAGTTTTTAAAATAAAAAAATAAAATATAACTACCCTAAAATTAAAAAATATATTTTATATATTTTTAAAAAAATTAGATAAATAAATAGATATATAGAATGAAGATAAATAGATAAATAAATATATAAATTTTAGTGACTTCTACCATTTTCTAATGGTGCCTAGAAAATAAAAGATCAAGATGTGTTGTGACAAATAGTACCGTTGACTCCTAAGGGATAGACTGTAAAAGCGACAAGTATTGACGCCATTGTCTGTTGTGGCTTTAGAAGCCAGCAAAATCATCAACGAACTATCCTGGGAAAAACTAATTGCCGTATCCCTGCGCCGTAAAAACATTTTACCAAAACACTTAAATTTTTTTTTTTTAAGAAATAATGAATCACGGCTCTGCAGAGTCCGTGATTAGTGCTGATGGGACGCGAGTTGATCACGTCCTTGTGCAGGTCGTGACCAGTCTGGTCACGTCCTGCCCGAGGCCATGATCAAGCTTTCCCAGTTGCTGCAGCTGTGCGCCCGTGAAGTTGAAGCTGTGCGCCCGTGAAGCTGAAGCTAGCCTATATAACGCGCTGATTGTGAAGCGGAGGAAGAAAAGAAGAAAAGACTAAGCACGCTGATTGTGAAGTGGAGGAAGAAAAGAAGAAGAGATTACGTGGGCGAGATAAGTTGAAGCGCGGGCAAAGGAAGAAGAAGTTGCAGTGCGGCTGAGGAGAAGGCCACCTTGGTGAAATTGAAATTGAGTTTGAAGTAGAGGGAAGGAAGGAGAGGTAAATTTTTAATTCAATTTATTTTTTTATTTTATTTAATTAAATTAAAATTATATATTTAAGAATTTATTTGATTCAATATTTTTAATTTAATTAATTAAATTATTTGATTTAATTTAGTTAATTTTATTCATTTGATTTAATTTAGTTAATTTATTTATTTTATTTAATGTATTTAATTTATTTATTTGATATAATTTAGTTAGTTTTATTTATTTGATTTGATTTAGTTAATTTATTTGTAATTTAGTTAGTTTTATTTATTTGATTTGATTTAGATAACTTATTTGTTTGATTTGATTTAATTAGTTAATTTACTTGATTTAATTTAGTTAATTTATTTATTTGAGTTAGTGTACTTAATTTTTTTATTTGATTTAATTTATTTATAAAATTTAATTGAGTTAATATTTTTAATTTACTTGTTTGATTTAATTTAGTTAGTTAATTTATTCGATTTAATCTAATTGATTGATTTATCTGATTTAATATAGTTAATTTTTTTGTTTGATTTAATTTAGTTAATTTATTTATTTAATTTAATGTATTTAATCTATTTATAAAATTTATTTGAGTTAATGTTTTTAATTTAAATGTCTGATTTAATTTAGTTGATTTATTTATTTGATTTAATTTAGTTAATTTATTTATTTGATTTAATTTAGTTGATCTGTTTGTTTGATTTAATTTAGTTAGTTTTAATTATTTGATTTGATCTAGTTAATTTATTTGTTTGATTTAATTTAGTTAGTTAATTTACTTGATTTAATTTAGTTAATTTATTTATTTGATTTAATGTATTTAATTTATTTATTTGATATAATTTAGTTAATTTATTTATTTGAGTTTATATTTTTAATTTACTTATTTGAATTAATTTAGTTAATTTATTTATTTGATATAATTTAATTAATTAATTTATTTGATTTAATTTATTTATAAAATTTATTTAAGTTAATGTTTTTAATTTATATGTTTGATTTAATTTAGTTAATTTATTTGTTTGATTTAATTTAGTTGATTTGTTTATTTGATTAATTTCAGTTAATTAATTTGTTTAATTTAATTTAATTAATTTTATTTATCTGATTTGATTTAATTAATTTATTTATTTGATTTAATTTAGTTATTTAATTTACTTGATAAAATTTAGTTGATTTATTTATTTGATTTAATGTATTTAATTTATTTATTTGATTTAATTTTTTTATAAAATTTATTTGAGTTAATGTTTTTAATTTACTTATTTGATTTAATTTATTTAATTAATTTATTTGATTTAATCTAGTTGATTAATTTATCTGATTTAATGTAGTTAATTTTTTTATTTAATTTATATTAGTCAATTAATTTATTTAATTTAGTTAAATTATTTATTCGATTTAATTTAGTTAATTCATTTATCTAATTTAATGTATTTAATTTATTTATTTGATGTAATTTATTTATTTGAGTTAATATTTTTATTTATTTGTTTGATTTAATTCAATTTTAATTAGAATTATATGATTGACTTCATCCAGATCCATACAAAAAAATCGATGTTTTAGAAAGTAAATATTTGATTTTATAATTTAATTTATTTTAATTAAAATACTATTGAATTTATTCTTTAATCTATTTATCCATAGACTATAAGTTTTTATTATATTTTAGTTAGAAGAAACTTAATTTTGAGCTGTATTTATTTTTAATTAGAATTCTATATTATTTTATTCGATTAGATATTTTATTTTTGTACATCATATTTGCTATTATACATATCATAATTTGTGTATATTATTCTAATTTCTTTGTATTATTGTAATAATTGAGTATATGTTTTGCTTATGAAGTCTATGCAGTCTAACTTTTTAGTGCAGATAAAATCTGTCCCTCTATGTAAGACTTTTAGTTATAATATTGGATTAAATGAAAATAAATCTAAGTGTTATTTATTTTTTATAAGTATATTTTAACCCCTGAAGTCACTTTAACACCCCAGATATGGTAGGAATCACCATGAGTACCAGGGAAGAAAATGTATGTATCTATGCAAACGGAGAAATTTATGAAACGGATGAGGGCGATACATTTAAGTGTCGAAGAGTCAAAGTTATGAGAATTAAATTGGATATCACCTTGGATGCATTGAAAATTGCAATTGGCCGAAAGTTAAGACTTGCAGAGAATCAAACTGTGACTGAGTTGGAGTATAGGCATCCACTTTCATTGAACCCGATGCGATACAAAGCTTGTCTACTAGAAGATGATGATGACATTCAATGAATGTGGGAGACGAATGCCAGATTCCCCACTCAATTGTCTTGCCTAGAATTGTATGCACACATCGCAAGCAAGGGATTTGATTTGAACATTGGTAGTCAACCAGTTGACGAGAGTGGGCCATGCATACAACCGTCTACCAACCTATTTCCTAACTTTGGTGAAGGGCCATCAAATTATAACCCGTACCATGGTAGTCTGGAACCAGTGGGTGGACATGTGGGTCTTGGACAATAGTTTCAATCTCCCGTTGTTGATTACACTGCAGAGCCATATTCTTCTCAACCCGGTTATAGTTTCCTTCCATCCCCCTCTATCCCGGAGGAATCAAATGACATAATGGATGATTTTGAAGAGAATGATGCACATGACGACATTCCCAAAGGATTTAATTGGGATAATGACAGTTGTGATGATGACAGTTGTGATGATGATGATGAAGCTGATGGTGGTGAAGATGTGACCCCAGTGATCCCTGCAACACCCGTGAACCAATATGTGGAATTGGCAGCTGCCTTTTTTAGAAGAATAAATATAGATACGGCTAACAACAATGATTTTCTCGATATGGGAGGTGCCATGAATGTGCTCAATGACTAAGAGTCAGATGTGGGTTGGCTGTATATGGACCAAAAATCGTTCCGTCGCGTGATGAAAATATATTCAATTCGAACCCACCACACATTTTACTCACATTACTCTTCGGCCAAGTATGAAGAGTATCGATGCCCTCACTACGGTAGACAATGCAATTGGAGGGTTAGAGCCTGCTATAAGCCGAGAGAGAACCACTGGCAAATAACTAGATACAATGGACCTCATTCATGTGTGTCTGCTTCTCTTTCGAGTGATCATCTGAAATTGGACACAGATGTCATTTCATCTTACATTGTGGGGTTGGTGACTAAGAACCCCAGCGTCTCCATTCGAGGGGTTATTGAGCGTATCCACGGTATATTTGGGTATTCAATTTCATATAAGAAGGCGTAGAAGGGTAAACACCGAGCTCTTGCACTCGCTTTTACGAATTGGGAAAAATTATATGCTTTACTACCGAGGTGGTTGGCGGCTGTACAATATTATAATCCTGGGTCGTACTTCGAGATTGTCAGTAGGGAATGCCCGTCAAGCAGCAATGAGAGTGCGCCAGTAGCACTGTTCCATCGGGTGTTTTGGACATTCAAGCCATGCATTGATGCGTTCGATCATTTAAAACCTATGGTCCAAGTTGATGGCACATTTTTATATGGAAAGTATAAGGGGGTGCTACTAATCGCAACTTCACAAGATGGGGATAGAAAAATTGTTCCCCTTGCATTTGCTGTAGTAGAAAGCAAAACATACGAGACATGGGCTTGGTTCCTATCAAACGTCCAATGGCATGTCGTCAAGGATAAGCAAGGTGTTTGCTTGATATCGGATAGACATCCTGGGATAGTTGCTGCCATTGCAAACCCACGCGTAGGGTGGCAACCACCCCGTGGTTATCATGTGTTCTGCCTACGACACATCGCCAGTAATATAAACTCAAACTTCAAGGCCGAGTGGTTAAAAAAGTTATTCATTAGTATTGGTACGTAATACTCCTAGAAAACTTCTTTAATTATTATGGCACCTTATTATCTTTGTTAATTATGTCACAATGTCGGGTTGTACAGGTTACCAATATGAGCGACATGTAGTGGATTCAAAGTTAGCGGAACTACAATCATTACACCCAAGAGCTGCCGATTGGATTACGAATATCCCAAAATATCAGTGGAGCCGTGCGTATGATGAAGGAGGCAGACAATGGGGTCATATGACAACTAACTTAGCGGAGTGTGTCAACAGCGTCCTCAAGGGGGTTAATTTTTGCCTATCATGGGGTTAGTCAAGGCAACAATGTATCGATTAAATGCATATTTTATTGATAGATCAGAGACAATTGCAGCATAGTTACAAGCAGGAGAGGTATTTTCTGAGGACATCCGAAAAAAGATTCAAGATTGCATTCGGAATGCGTCAACCTGCCACGTGCGCCGTTTCGACCGCCAGGGGTTCTTATTTGAGGTTGAGGAGCCATATGACTTGACGTGGAAGCAGTTCGGTCGATCCTGTAAGGTTAGCCTTTGCGATCGTACATGTGATTGTGGCGAGTTTTAAGTCGAGCATTGGCCCTGCCAACATGTATTTGCTGCATGTTCGAAAGTTTCATTGGATCCCCTGCAGTTTGTCGATCGTGTTTTCCGATTGGAAACAATGCTCAGTGCATATAGTAGTGAGTTCCGACCAATAGGCGGTGTGGAGCATTGGCCAGCGGTCGATGGACCAGAACTCATTCCAGATCCCTCGACGATACGTGCCAGCGGTCGCCTACGATCTAGGCGTATAAGGAACGAAATGGACTGGCAGAAGGGTCCATATGATCCTCAGAGGTGTGGGTTATGCAGGCAGATAGGGCACAGCCGCGCAACCTGTCCAGCCCATCAAAGGAACTTTTGAGTGCAGACCCCATTGGTTGTTGGTATTGAGGTCATAAATAGCAATAAATTAATGAACACATTGGCAAGTATAATACGTCAGCATTAGTATCCCCTGATGCCTTATTAGGTCACTTACTTTGGATAATAGTTGTGTTTAAATGCATAATTTTGTGCAATTAACTGAATTATTCCAATGTGGCAGATATCATACCCCTCGACTGTAATGGCCGGTCAGCGCCGTGTTGTCACACCTAGTCCCGATGACGAGTCCCTTTTATACTTACAGTCTAGACATATCTCACAGGCCATTTGGCTAGGCCATGTAAGTTTAGTAATGTATGGTTATGCATTTTATGATTTTTAAACTCTTACCATATTATGATTTGGTATTTTTGTTTTCAGGCAGATCGACTCCTCAGGTTATGATGTGTCGCACATGTGGGTCGTCTCTTTGATCCACCAGTTGCCATTGTCCTATATCTTCAGCAGGTTGGTTTCTACGGTGTCAGTCGTCTTGGCCATGTTGAGTTGAATGCAGCGCTCGTTTCTGCACTGGTGGAGCGATGGCAGCCAGAGACACACACTTTTCACACCACCTGTGAGGAGTGCACAATTACACTACAAGATGTCACCATTCAGCTGGGTTTACCGTGCGAGGGCGTTCTTGTCTCCGGGTACACCGGATATGACTGGTGGGTGATGTGCGAGGATCTTCTTAGGGTTATACCGCTCGATGACTGTTTACAAGGGCAGTGCCTGAGCATCCCTTGGCTAGCAGCGAATTTTGGACACTTGTCAGTAGATGCAAATGATGAACAAATACAACGCTTCACGCGTGCCTACATTTTGAGACTCATCGGCGGATATCTCATGCCTGACACTTCAGGCCATAGAGTGTTGTTGATGTATCTACCCCTACAAGCAAACTTCGCTAACACTGGACGGTTCAGTTGGGGATCAGCAGTTCTTGCATGCTTGTATAGAGAATTGTGCACAGCCACCAACCCTGACGAGGTAAACATTGGTGGATGTTTGCATCTTCTACATCTATGGGCATGGGATCGATTTCCCACTCTAGCACCGATGGCACCTCCGTATCCAGATCCCCGTCTAGACATTTATCCTGTGCTACCACCATTGGGCTTCAGGTGTGGGCCATTTTTGATATTTTTATTTAATATTTTTTCCTATTAGTATTAAATTATGCATAGAAAATAATATACATGTTGCAACTCTCCCAGGTGGAAGAATACCGGATTGCCTCAGCGGCCTCCAACAAATGCCTTATGGCAATTCAAAATATTGCTTGATCAAATGAAGGCTGAAGAGGTTAATTATAGCTTGCTTTGTTGTATCTAAATTGACTGTCTCATATGTAGTTACATGCTTATTTATCTTTCATTTACTTAGTGCAGATTATTTGGCGGCCTTATGATATGGATAGTGTCCAGCAGCTTGTGCCTGAGTATTGCCTCATCTCACTTGATATATGGTTGGCTTCAGTCCCGATCATATGCTTCCACATCGTGGAATGGTACCATGCAGATCATGTTCTTCGCCAGTTTGGTAGGCGGCAACCAATCCAACAGGAGCCGTTCAATCTTGCTTCTTGTCATACCTTACAGCTTCGAGGAAAAACATCGAAGGATTGGCGACAAGAACACATGGTCTATATTAGTGCTTGGGATGCATGGCGAGCCACGCTTTCACTGACTGAGATGGAGACTGATGCTCTTCATCGTGGCTCGGGCTACATGTCATGGTATTGGACACACACGAGACGATGGATTCATCCAGCTAGCGGTGGTCCAGGATTTGTGGTAATCATTCGTCCTTCATAATATAATTTATAACTTCTTCAAAATATTATAATATAAATTAACACACTGTAATTATTTTTACTTATCATGTAGGCCGATGTTGCTGAGAGACTACGCACGCTGAGCGTCGAGGATCTTCCAACTCTCGGGTACAACCAATTCAGAGAGACAATGGATCGGGATTGTGATCGTATCTTGCGTGCGATGGGTGAGCATCGAGACATGACAGCTTCTCAACCAACTCTTCCTGCAAACGACTTATCAAGACCACCCATCCCTGAGCTTAGGCGTGGTAGGAGGGCCCATGGCTTTATGTCTTTTAGGGATCCCATTTTGCCTGGACTTGATGATGACGATGATAGAGCACATTATAGTCATCGATCGATGCCATCGGCGGATATCCCCTTCGGTTATGCCCCTCACTGGATGCAACCCGATGCAGGAGGTCTAGGTCCATCTACATACATGCCCTCGTCACATTTCATGGCAGGTGGAGATGTTGGCCCATCATCGTTCTTCACGCCATCACCATCACCCCCACACCAACGAGTCTCGGGTTCTTTGACGACGTTTTTATCTGAGCCGCTTGCATTTACATTTGAGTACGCTAGTGGATCCACATCGCATCAGCAATAAGGGTTTTTTACCCCACAAAATCCTATTTCACTTACCACGGGTCATGCCAACCCCACTCAAACAGACTCCGATGAGGGTGACGATGGAGATGAACAGCAACAATCCCTTGTTCAGCGACTGCGACAAGCGAGGCGACGCCCTCGATATGGGACTAGAAGTAATTACTTTGATAGCTGATTATTTTATTAATGTACAAAATTTTTGTAGCTAATTTAATAATTTAATTAATTCATTCATTCTTCTATCCAGAATTAATTCTGTCTCATTTTTCATTTATCATAATATTCAAATTTGTAAATAAACTAAACAAACCAAATATTGTCTCCACACTTATCCATTAACTCAAACCAATCTAATAATTATTATTACAAAATATATTGAATAATATAATTTTAATACAATTTATTTTCTTGTTATTATACAATTGAATTAATTTATCATATATTTCATAATTAAATATTTTATCTAATGATGTAATTTTTTATCTAAATTTAACATACATTAATTTTCATTATTAATTAAATATTTTATTTAATGATGCAATTCTTTTTATCACTTTAACATACATTAATTTTTATAATTAATTAAATATTTTATCTAATGATGTAATTTTTTTTAATTTTAAACAAGAATTAAACATTGTAAAATATAATTTTTTAATAATTTTTTATTATAGTTTAGAGCATTAGTTAATTAGTATAAAAAATATAAAACATAAAAAATTAAATCAAGTACAAATTATCAAAATTAAAAGTAATAAAATATAAATAATTAAAAAATATAAAGTAATTCCAAATTGAAAAAATTTAATTTAAATTAGATAACAAATTAAAAAAAATTGAAAAAAAAAATCACGGCTACCCATGCCGTGATTTAAAAAAAATTAAAAAATAAATAAACCTCAATCACGGCATTTGGCAGGTCGTGATTCAAAAATTATTTAAAAAAATTAAGTATTTCAGTAATTAGTTTTTGCGGTGCAGTAATTGGAGGAATACTTTTCGTACTGACGCACTATTTTGAAAAAAAGAAATGACCATTTTCCTGCACAGTAAAAACTTATGACCAAAATGCTTAAAGTGCATGTGAATCACAGACTGAAGAATGACGTTATTAGACTGCCGTGATGTCTCCTGGTCACGTCTTGCAGCAGGACGTGATTAGAGGTCGTAACTTAATTAATTTATTTAATTAGTTTAATTTAATTAATTTATTTATTTGGTTTAATTTAATTAATTAATTAATTTTATTTTATTTAATTAATTAATTAATTTAATTTAATTTATTTATTTGATATAATTTATTTAATTTATTTATTTGAGTTAATATTTTTAATTTACTTGTTTGATTTAATTTAGTTAATTAATTTAGTTAATTTAATTTAATTAATCTATTTATTTGATTTGACTTAGTTAATTTATTTATTTATTTTAATGTATTTAATTTATTTATTTGATTTAATTTACTTAAAAAATTTATTTCAGTTAATGTTTTTAATTTACGTGTTTAATTTAATTTAGTTAATTTATTTATTAGATTTAATTTAGTTGATTTGTTTGTTTGATTTAATTTAGTTAATTAATTTTTTTGATAGTTAGTTTTATTTATTTGATTTAATTTAGTTAATTTATTTGGTTGATTTAATTTAGTTAGTTAATTTAGTTGATTTAATTATTTGATTTAATTTATTTATTTTATTTTTTAATTTAATTTATTTATTTGAGTTAATATTTTTAATTTACTTGTTTAATTTAATTTAGTTAATTAATTTATTTAATTTAAACTTGTTGATTAATTTATCTAATTTAATGTAGTTAATTTATTTATTTGCGTTAATATTTTTATTTACTTGTTTGATTTAATTTAGTTGATTTATTTGTTTGATTTAATTTTGTTAATTTGTTTATTTGATTTAATTTATTTATTTAATTTAGTTAATTAATTTATTTGCGTTAATATTTTTATTTACTTGTTTGATTTAATTTAGTTAATTTATTTATTTAATTTAATTTAGTTAATTTATTTATTTAATTTAATTTAGTTAATTTATTTATTTGATTTAATTTACTTGATTTATTTGTTTGATTTAATTTATTTATTTAATTTAATTTAGTTAATTAATTTGTTGGATTAAATTATTTAATATATTTAGTAAAGCTAATTTATTTGTTTGAGTTAAATTGGATATCACCTTGAATGCATTGAAAATTGCAATTGGCCAAAAGTTAAGACTTGCAGAAAATCAAGCTGTGACTGAGTTAGAGTATAGACATCCGCTTTCACTGAACCCGACGCGATACAAAGCTTGTCTATTAGAGGATGATGATGACATTCAACGAATATGGGAGGCGAATGCCAGATTCCCCACTCAATTATCTTGCCCAAAATTGTATGCACACATCGCAAGCAAGGGATTTGATCTAAACGTTGTTAATCAACCAGTTGATGAGAGTGGGCCATGCACACAACCGTCCACCAACTTATTTCCTAAAATCATTGTTTATTTTTAAGAACCTTCAATAATTAGTATCAAAGAAATATCTTGTGTTTAAAATAATTAGAATGGATATAAATTAGGTTAAAATTAAAAATAAATTAAATAAGGGCCATAAATTAAAATTATGTAAAAATTTAATTAAAGGAGATAAAATAAAATAAATAAAAGGTTAATACATGCTAAAAAATACAAAAAAATTTGAGACTAAAATAAATTAAATTACATAAAATAAAATAAATAAAAAGTTAGTATATTTTGAATAAAATGAAAAGTTCATGGTAGAATTAGAAATAAAAATCTATTCTTTCATATAGTATGATAATTAATTTTTATTTCATCGCATAATTAAAAATAATCTTCTTTATTTTATTTATATTTGTATCATTATAAAATTTATCAAATTTAATAAAACTTTTCTTATAATTTATTTTATCATATTTCTCCTAAAATATATATTATGTAAAATTTATAAAGTAATTTTTAATATTATATTTACTACACTACCTTTAGATTTATTTTTTATTAGATTTTATATATTATTAATACATTTTTATTAAACAAATTTATTTACAAGTATAAAAAATATTATTTATATACATTTTTTAAAAAAATTATTTAAAAATAAAGTAAAGTTATTTTTATTAAATTAAAATAAAATTAATTAAAAATATTTTTTTGATTTAATTATTTATATTACAATATATTTTTTTAATTAAAAAAATATTTTTACTAAATTTTTTATTAAATTATTATTATATTTTTCTATGAAAGGTGCGGGCGCACAGTACACTGTGCACTGTGCGCCTGCAGTGCACTGTGCGCACTGTACGCTCGCAGCTTTCACGGAAAGTCACAGTAAACAGTAACTAAATTAAGGGTTTGGGGAAATACTTTTTTAATTGTAGGAAAGTAGGCATTTCTTTTTTAACATGTAGGGTCTCGGTAATTTTGCCTGAAGCCAATATGACAAATCGAAAGAAACTACACCGCTTAAAAACGTCAAAATGCATCAAGCATCGGCTCTGACTCATATAATGCTCATGGTAAAATAAATTTTAATATAATATTATTTTAAAAAATAAATAAATTTTAAACGACGTTATTTACCTAGCTAATGCCACCTTTGAAGCATGGCATTAAGTAAAATAACATCTATGAATTCATTTGATTTGTACATGAAGTAATTTCTTGTAAAAAATTAAATTTTTTTAAAAATAATTTTTTATATAAATTTTATGAAAAATATGCAAAATTGTTTGATTGATACATAAAAAAAAAATTTATATGTTATTTGATTCAATCTTAAATATCCTAAGAATTGCTAATAAAATAATCAATATATTTTTAATATTATTATAACATAAATTAATAAATTTTAATTATCATTAATTAAATTTAATGAGAATAATTTTATTATTATATCCTTAAATAATACAGAAAGTAGAACTTATTTAAGAAAGAGGTAGATAAGTAACTTCTCATATTTTGTGAGATGTAGAACTTTTCAAGAAGTTCTATTTCTTTTAATTTGTTAGATAGTGGTCAACTTACTTTTTTCTATTCTTCAAAAAATAGAATTTCTCATACTATTGAGATAAATATAACGATATGATAGAATATTTTTAGGGTGGCGTTACTCTAATAAATTAATTTTTATAATAGATTTTGACAATTTTATGAATATATATTTTGATAATTTTTATTATTTATTATATTTTATTTTGATATTTTTATAATTATGAATTTAAAATTTATTTTTATTTATGATTAACTTCTTACACCTATTATAATAAATTAATGAAACTCAAATTTATAATAATGGAATAATAAATTAAAACAAATTATAAAATTACAGAATTAATTTAATATATTTTTATTCAAAGATGTTGTTATATTTTCATTTAAATAAGTGAATTATTTAATTCACACAAAAAGTAAATTTTTATAGAAAATTAAACTTGTTACAAAATAAGTTATTTAGAATAACTTAAAACTTATAAACTACTACTTCTTTAAATTCTTTTAAAATTTATTTTTATTCTTTTTGTTAAATTTTTATTATTTATTATAAAATATAATTAATTTAATTTTAAAGTAATTATATCCTAATTTTAAATTATAAATATATAAATATATATGTAAATAAGTAATGTCATAAAATATAATTAGTTATATTTTAAGTAATTATAATTTTATAATAAATAATAAAATAAAAATTATATAATTAAATAAATATATAAATTTATAAAATATAATTAATTAAATATTAAATATTATACTTTTATTTTAAACTTTTTAATTATGTTATTATAATTTATTTTTAGATAAATATAAATTATTTTAATTATATATCTATTTCTATTAATATATGATTGATGTCATTTTGTAATTCAGTTAATTTAATAGTTAAATTTATAAAATACTTTAACTAACTTATCAATTATTAATTGTAAGTTATCACCTATCGTCTAATTTATCAGTTATCAGCTAACTTATCAGTTACTTGCACAAAACAGAGCTAAAATGAATTCCCTAAAAAACTAGTTTACAATAGCTAAAAATAATTCATTTTCATTCTTATTTAAATGCTTCATGCACAAAAATATTGCAATATATATAAAATGATAAATGCATAATAACAAATTAAGTCTTCATAGATATAACAAAATCAATACATTAAATAACTTACTTTCTAAGTGAATTAGAGGAATAATTCTTTTTAGGATGAAAATGTAATAACTGATTTAAATAAAAATAAATTCAATTGAGTTTTCAATTTTTTATTATTTTCAAGTTTCATTAATTTATTCTAATGAGTGTAAGAAATTAATTATATATAAAACTAAATTCTAAATACATAATTTTGAGAAATATCAAAATAAAAACTAAAGAAATTATAAATAATAAAAATTACGGAATTTACATTCATTTATAAAACTGTAAAAAATTTGAGAATAGTATGTTAGAAAAGAAAATAAGATGACGTTTTTTTATTTTTTTTAAAGGGCTGTTCCTTAATCTGGCGTTAGGTAAGGTAACATCATTCATAATTTATTTATTTATTTATTTTTACATAATGTTATATTAAAAACAATTTGAAAATAATATCATATTAGGAAATTATTTCTCCTGGAACATTATGCAAGTTAAAGAGCCCAAGCATTGATGCCGTTGTTCGTTATGGCTTTACGGTTGTCTGCTATCAAAGTTTCAAACGTTAAAGACGTTATGCTGGCTAATTAAATATAAATTGATGCCTTGACCCTGTAGGGTAAGGAAAGTTATTTGGCTTTTAAAACTAATATAAAGTCTTTATAAGTTTAAGTAATTGAGGATTAATAATTAATGTTTTATATTAGTTTGAGAATTATTGTTAGTATTTCCCTTAAAACTAATACTATAAATTTTTTATTGATAATATGATAAAAAATATTAAACAATATAAATTAATCATAATTGAATTATGAACATACTTAATGGATAATCTGATAAAGTCATAATTAATTTATATGATGATGAGTAAAGTTTATAACCTACTTTGCCCTCTTAGATTATTCAGAGAAAAGAGATAGAGAAATTTTACAGGAGTGACAATCCTTATTCTTCCTGAATGACAATCTGATCTCTCTACTTGTGATAAGAAATCACTGACCATTAAAAGGACTGCAGGTTGAGACTTCTACCCATATAAGCTCATGTATGATCCAACCTATCATGGACCACATACATTGAACCAGGGTTTAATATGTTCTATACTTAATATTAAAATACAAAATTAATTACTTAAATAAATACTCTAATAAATTAATTAATGTTAATTCATATAAATATATCTAATAAATTATTTATTTTATTTTAATATAACAATCTCTCAGTTGGATAATATTAATTAATTACATGGAATACTTAAAATAGTAATAATTAAGCAATTAGTATACATTAAGTTATAAACTTAATTCAAAAAATAAAACCATACAGAATCACTAAATCCGATAGGGAAGTGATGTTTAAATACATAATAACATAATGTTTCATAATCTTAAAAGAATAAAATATATAAAGTTAGTCTTTCGATCATAATTTAGAAAAAAGACAATTCAAATTCGTTGAATTCGATAGGAAAAACAAAGGATATAAAACACATCATTAATATTTCAATACCCAAACTGACCAATAATTACATAAATGGTCTTAGATATCAACAAAATAAAACAAACATAAATGGTCTTAGACATCAACAAAATAAACTAAGGCTTTATCAAAAGATTTAACAAGATCCATATGAGTTACATGATTTCTAAATACTCCTATAGATAAGTCTTTAGTTAATGGATCTGCTAGCATGTATCTACTAGGGATATGTTCAACGCGAGTCTAAGATTTCAACAATCTTTTCCCTAATGAATAGGAATTTAACATCAAAATATTTAGTATGATTAGAATTTCTATAGCTCTAAGAGAAATACACAGTAGAAGAATTATCGTAAAAAATCATTAGAGGTTGTGATATGGAATCAACCAAATGCATGTTAGATATCAACTTCCTTAACCATACAGCTTGACAATTGGCCTCATAACATGTAATATACTCTGCCTCCATAGTTGACGTAGCTATGAGTGTTTGTTTAACATTTTTCCATAAGACAGTTCTTCCAGACATCATAAAGATGTATCCGAATGTTGACTTATGATAATCTATACATGCAATATAATTTGAATATGAATAACCAATAACCTCAAGTGAATCAGATCTTCTATAAGTCAACATGTGATTCTTGATATCTTAAAGATACCTCATTACCTTCTTGATTACTTTTAATGATCCATCCCAAGGTCACTCAAGTATCTCCCAAGCACACTAATAGCAAAAGCTATATTTAGACTAGTGCATACCTATGTATACATAAGACAACCAATAGTGGAAGTATAAGGAATCTTATCCATTTTAACCCTTTTAATATCAATTTGAAGGCATTACAATCGAGATAATGTATCACCTTTCTAAATAGGTGTAGGACTGAAAGCACAAGTATTCATTTTAAATCTTTTAAGCACCTGTTCAATATAATTAGCCTAAGACAAACCCAAAATGCCACGAGTTCTGTCATGATGGATTTGAATTCTAAGAACAAAAGATGCTTCACCAAGATCCTTCATATCAAAATGGCATGACAACATGCATTTCGACTCATCTAGAAAATTCATTAAGCTGTTGGCTAGTAAAATATCATTAACATAAAGCACTAAAATGACAAAATTGTTTCCATCAAATTTTTTATAGATACATTGATCTGAAGCATTCTCAATGAATCCAAGAGAGGTAATAACCTCATAGAACTTCAGATGCCATTGCTTGGAGGCTTGTTTTAGCCCATAGATAGATTCATATAATCTGCACACTAAGTGTTCTTTGCCAAGTTTAACAAAACCATCCGACTGAGTCATGTAAACTTTTTTTTACAAGTCTTTATTTAGAAAAGCAATCTTGACATCCATTTGATTAAGTTTAAGTTTAAACTGTGCAACAAGTGTCATGATAACTTTGAAAGCATCCTTAGTCGATAAAGGAAAAAAGGTCTCTATGTAATCAATGCCTTCCTTTTGATTATAGCTTTTAGCTACGAGTCTAGCTTTATACCTTCTAATCTCACCAATGGTGCCCCATTTGGTTTTGAAGACTTATTTACAATCGATTGGCTTGTATCCATTTAGTAACTTAGTAAGCTCCTATACGTGATTGTGATGCATAGAGGAAATTTCATCATTCATAACCTCATGCCACTTAGAAGAATGAAGACTTAATATTGCTTGCTGAAAAGACATAGAATATGTCCTATCAATAAGATCTTATTCAAACTCCTATAAGTATACAATGTAGTCATTCGATATTATAGGCCTACAAACTCTTTGAAATCATTTTAATTCAATGGTTGGCCTATATGAGGCTCTTCTTCTATCTGATTTGGATTTTTATTATTATCACCTCCGATAAATGAAGGTGTCAGAATTGGTATGGGCAAAATAGTGCTTTTATCACATAGATTGATAGCCTTAGGTATCAAACTCCCACTATTCAAGTTATCTTCAAAATAGAATGCCTGATCTAACTCAATGATCTTAGTAGTATGAGTAAGACAATAAAATCTGTAACCTCTTGATCCAATACAGTACCCAATAAAGAATCCACCAATTGTTTTGAAGTCTAGTTTCTTTAACTAGAGATTATATAGTCTCACCTCTGCCTTACAACCCCACACCCAAAAATATTTCAAACTAAGCTTCTTTTCAATAAAGAGCTCATATCAAATCTTTAAAATTGACTTACTGGGTACTTGGTTCAAAATATATATCGTAGTCTTTAAGGCCTCACCTTACAAGAATTTTAACAATGAGGAGTGGTTGATCATACTTCTAACCATGTCCATTAAAGTATGATTACACTTTTCTATAACTCCATTTTGTTATGATGTGTTAGGTATTGTATATTGGGCCTCAATACCATGTTCTTGCATAAATAGAGCAAATGAACTAGGATTTCTGCCTGCCTTAGTATATCTCCTATAATACTTTCTATCCTTATCTAATCTAACACACTTTATGGCTTTGTCAGTCTTCAACTTGATTGCCACCTTAAGGTTTTTGAAAATATCTAGAGATTTTGACTTCTCACATATAAGGTTAATCTAACCATATCTCAAATGATCATCTATAAATGTAATGAAGTATTTAAAACCTCTAATAGCTACTAGTGTAATGAGCCCATATATGTTGATGTCTATTAGGTCCAAGATGTTTTTGGACTTTTGTGCTTTTTTGTTTCCAACTCCAGAAGGAAATTTTCCTTTAATGCAGTCAATGCAAGTTTTAAAATCTAAGAAATTTAGATCTAACAACATACCTTGCTTGACCAGTATTTCTAATCTTTCTTTAGAAATGTGGCCCAATTATCAATGCCATAAAATGGAAGAATTATCATTCATATTAGGGCATTTATGCCTAATCATAACATTGATGGGTACATTAAAAAAACATAGTAAGAAAATCATTTAAATTCAAATGATATAAACCATTGTAAAGTGGCAGTACCAACAATAGCATAATCATAATAAATTTCAATTTTTTCATTTCTTTGTCAAAAGGAATAACCATAATTATCCAACATAGAATTAGAAATCAAACTCTTTCTCGCAGAAAGTACATAAACAACATTATTCAAATCCAAAATATGTCCAAAAGATAAACATAAAGAAATTGATCCTATATATTCAACTTTAACTTTACTCTCTACAACTCCTAAGATAGTTTTCTCTCTCACACTTGAGATCCTCCCGTTTTGAGCCTTTGTAAGGAATTTGCAACATAAATAGTTACACTAGAATCTAACCACCAAAAATTGAAAGATCTCTTAAGATTATTAGACTCAAAACATACTAGAGCTAGAAGTGTAAAAATGAAATATGCACCTTCCTTCTCACATTTGCTCTTTAGCTTATAGCACTCAAACATCTTATATCTAGGGATCTTATAATAATTGCACTTGCACTTGCCCCTGCCCTTGTCCTTTGCCCTTTTTACCATTTTTCTTCAAACTAGGCTTTCCAAATATCTATGCACCTAGTTTCTTTTCTTTCTTATAATTCCTACTTGACTTAATGTTGGAGCCTCAAGATAAGTGATTGATAGAAAGTGACTAGGAGTTACTCTTCATGGTCTCTTCTTTCTAAGTTACTATGGAAATCATCTGGTCTACTGTCTACTTTTGCTCTTGTGAATCATAAGAAGTTTTTAGGTAGTTATAATCAGATGGCAATGATTGAAAAACTTTATAGATCAAAGTGCTCTCTCTTAGATCAACATAATATGATCTTAGTTTATTATAATAGTGAATAATCTTCATGATGTGCTCTATGACACCCGAAACTCCATCTTAGCGAATGTTGTCAAGTAAAAAGAGGTAGTAAACCTTTTAAGTCTTATCAAGGTTTTTGAATTTTTCACCAACAGTTTTCATGTATTATATAGTAGTGTCCTTGTTTGGGATATTCTCTTTAATTTCTTTTTCAATAATGAACTTGATCATTGCTAAAGAAATTTTGTTTGACTCATATCATTACTTATGATAGGTCTTATCTATAGTACTAGACTCAGGTAATAGATTAGTCAACTTTGATTCTCTAAGAGCTAAATCTTCCTTAAAAATTATCAGGTACATATTCAAAGACTTTTTTCATTCATTATAATTTGTTCCATTAAGAGTCCTTACCATAGATAGTTGTTAAAAGGCTGAGATTAATGCTACAATATTGAAAAATTTTAATTATATATGCACGACATAATTATGATACAAGGTTCTTAATTAAATAAAATCAGTCAAACAACTATATGACAAAGTGGCATTAATGAAATTACATATACCATATGATTTGGCTTATATAAGAGTTTACATAAAGATATAATCAACATAGCCATACTGATACGGTATAAGAAACATTAAAATATTATAGATACTACATGCCTATCTAAAAGAGTCTAACTCCTAAAATGACATTAACAATATCATACTAATAGGATGCATCTATTGTTAATGCAATATGTTCCTAAACCTCCTAAAAGGATAACATTTTATTTGTGTAAAATAGCCTTATTATAATCCTAATCATCCATTGGTGTGAATTAAATAATCTCTTGGTATCCATACATGTATAAAATTACATAATTAAGAATTTAGCAATTTATTAAACATAGCTAAACTCACAACTAAAGAGAGTGACTCATTACCAAGCTCACAAATGCTATGAAGAACACTTATGAATTTTACAGGCCAAAATTCTATAAATAGAATGTATTTTTACATAATATAAATTATACAAAATTTAGAATAAATATTTATTAGCCATAAAATTTTGAAAATAATAATAGATCAATAGAAAATTGAGTTTTAAATAACTGGGCCAAAACTTGGGCCCAAAGGCCCAGCATGTAAGCCACATGTTCCAACACACGTGTAAGGCTCGTATATGGGCCTAGCTAGACTAGAGGTTGTTATTAACCTCCAGCACCAATTGTTTCTTCAATGGCATTTTTTTTCCATTAACACCCTTTCAAAGCTTCAAAATTGTGTTTTTGGTCATTTTTAAATGCAAGAAAAAATATTTACTCCATTTTTAAAATTAAACCATGTATAAATCCAAATGAAATGGGTTTAAAATTGTACAAATAAAATCCTATAAAACCTCTAAGAATTTAAAATTTTTCATACCTTCAATTTGAAGTAATCAGAAATCAAAATGTAATTAATCAATAGTATAATATTCTACATATCCATACAAATAGAATTCATCATTCAATTGAAAGAAAATTAATCCAAATTGTCTTGGAATCAAAATCCCTAATTTCAAGGGTTCCATGTACCAAAAAAGAAATATTAGGAATTTTTTGAATTTTGCCAAAATTAATTAAATTAATCATAATTAGATAGTTAATCTAATTATACTGATAATTAACATTAACATATTATCAACATCCCTCTGATACCATCTATTAATAATATGATCTAGAATATTAAATAATGTAAATTAATCATAATTGAATTATAAGCGTACCTAGTGCATAATCTGATAAAGCCATGATCAGTTTAGATGATGATGAGTAAAGTTTGCAATCTATTTCATCCTTTAGGTTATTCAGAGAAAAGACATAGAAAATTTTCACAGGAGTGGTAATCCTTATTTTTCCTAAATGACAATATGATATATATATATATATATATATATATATATATATGATCAGACTTGTGATAGAAAACTATTGACAACTAAAGGACTATAGATTGGAGCCTCTACCCATGTGAGCTTACGTATGATTCACCCTGTCATAAACCACATATTAAATCAAGGCTCAATCTGTTCTATATTTAATATTAAAATATAAAATTAATTACTTAAATAAATACTTCAATAAATTAATTAATGCTAATCTATATAAATATATCTAATAAATTATTTATTTTATTTTAATATAATAATTTTGATATAAAAGTAAAGTTAGCTAAGCCATTGAAAACTTAAATCAAATTTAAATTTGGTTACAAAGCTTTTATAACTAGGGTTTAGCTTAACCAAACCTGTTATTTTTTTATTATTAACATAATATATATATATATATATATATATATATATATAATAAAATAAAATTATTATAAAAATGTTAACATATAATATTTTATGTTTATTATGAAATCATGCATTTATGTTTGTAAATAATAAATTTTCAACATTTCATACATTTATTATAAGTTGTAAAATCTTGGCATCATCTCAATTAATATATTTTTAATTCAAATATAATTCTTAAAATTTGATATTAAGAAAATATGTAATTAATTAATTTAATTAACACTTTCTATAATAATAGTTAGTTCTATTAGTGTATGAACCATAAATAATAGAAAATACAAAAAATTGTAATGAAACATATTAAAAAAGGAGAGAAACTATGCATGAATTATAAAATAATAAGAATTTAAAGTACAATATATAGTTAAATACTTCAATTAAATTAAATATTTAACGTATTTAAAATTTAAAATATTTTTATATAAAAATAAAATATATTTTATTATTTTTATATTATAAAATGATATTGATGTCTAAGTTATGAACATGATTTTTTTTAAAAAAAGCAATGGAGTAAATATAGAGAGATTGAAAATAAAATATGAAATTATTAATTAAATTAAATCTTTAAATTTTATTATATATGTTTTAATTTTTTGGGTTCAAAATCAAATTTTCTGTGTATATATGTCTAGTAGCTTAACATTCTCATTGCGACAAAAAATTATTTATAATTAAAATCAATTGTTCCATTACCACATTAAATATACTAGAGGCGGTCAACTAAAAAAGTAACTAATGTGCTTTAATTATCTTCTTACTAATACAAAAGTACCAGCTCATACAAATCTCTAATGCATAACTTGACGTATATTCATCTTCATTTTAAAAATGGGGAAAGCATTATACCTCTTGCAAATTTCATCACTTCTTATGTTGTTAGAATTTTGTTTGGGTGTGTTGGAAAAATGTAAAATGGATATGGATCAGATTTATACATATTAAAATATCAGAAGTATGCAGCAGAAAATTCTGGATTTGATGTTTGTTTTCACTAATTGTATTGGCAATCACTTTGGAAAGACAATTTTGTTCACGGCTTAAATCTCCTTTTATGTGCAGAGAGAAGAGAGAGAGAGTTTTCATAAAATTCTAATGGATGTTTTGTTAACTAACCCAAAATTTCTTTTCTTCTGCCTATTTATAGGTATTTCTTAGGTCAGGGTATGGATCAGGTTATGGACCCATTTTAGGCGATCAAGATCCATGATCTGATATCTCCCACTTGCACATAATGAGATCCATACTCTCTTAGCATTTTATAAGAGAACATTATTTCTTATATTCTAACTAGTATACTAATGAATACAAACATAATGTGATATGTTTAATGATCTTCCTTTTTTTTCTCAAATCTCTTGATTTTATTTTAATTTGCTTTTCCAATAATGCCCCATTAGACTGAATCTCTAATAGTCCTTTAGTAACATTCTAAAATAGTAATCATTAAATTTAAATCTCAAGAAATAGAATAGAGTCCTAAATGTATAAGTATAAGGACTTTATTCCCTCAAAGGTCTCACACATCAAAACTGAGATATAGACTTTGATCATCTTTATTGGTCATAATTTACATATGTGGTATGAAATATGTGTTATGGTATTCTCTCCTTTTTCATAGAGTATATGTCTTTTATATAATGTATTCATACTGTATAGATAATGGTTCAGATATACTCAATGTCTAACTTGAGTTCATCAATATACTTTTTCTCTTTTCCATCAAAACTCATATTTGACAATTTAGAAAAATGAAGTGAATTCCTTATTAGTTCACTTATGGTCTTATATATGACCCCATCTTGTTTGTTAACAAGGCAACATTCATATTTTAAGCTTAGCTCTCGATTATGACTTAGATAAGAAATTTAAAATTGTCTTATCTCTTATCAATTATAAAAATTAACAAAAGGTGATTACCTGTTTAAGTGGGCTAATTTTCTATTTGTCTGACATACTTTTCAATAACTCAAGAATGTTCTAAAAAATATTTTTACATCTATAAATGTAGGCTTATAATAAATACAATTATTATTCAGATTAATATTCTATGAACATTGTTAAAAAAATACAAGAATTGTATCAATATTTACACAATCCTTAGGATTTCATATGTTTCACAAATACATCTCAAGGAATAGGCTTAGTCATGGGATTTGCTACCATCTCGTATGTAGAAATGTATTTCATGTTCATTTCTTTATGTGCAACCATATCTTTCTCAACGTTGTACTTTATGTCTATATGCTTAGTCTTGCAATGATATTTAGGATCTTTTATGTATGCTATTACTACTTGGTTATCATAGTTTACTAACACTAGATTAACAATATTAGCATTTACACCTAAATAATCTAAAAACATTTTTAGTTGCACCACTTCTTGTACTACTATTGAAGATGCTACAAATTCAAATTTCATTGTAGATAAGGCTATGCATGATTACTTCTTACTACTTTAAGATATGGCACCATTATTTAGTAAGAAGATGTACCCAGAGGTAGACTTCCTTTCATCTAAGTCTTTTCCCTAATAGCATCATTGTATCCTTTCAATTGCAGATCATTTCCTTCAAAACACAATTAATAATTGGTAGTACCCTTTAAACACTTTAGTATTCTTTTAATTACTTTCCAATATGTTGGGCTTGGGTTAGATTGATATTGGCTTACCATACCAATGGCAAAACAAATATTTGGTCTTGTACACATTATTGCACACATCAGACATCTAACTACACTTGTTTAAGAACTTTTCTTATATATGTTTCTTTTTCTAGAGTCTTAAGACACATCTTTTAGCTTAGACTTTTACCTTTAGTAATAGAAGTGTCTATGAGTTTATAATATTGCATTTGGAATCGTTCAAGAATTTTATTGATATAAGGCTCTTGTGATAGAGATAATAATTTTTTTGAATGATTTCTTGAAATCTTAACTCTAAGAATATATGCAACTACACTCATATCTTTCATTTCAAAATTAGATGACAACCATCCTTTAATTTTATTAACATACTCCTTGTTATTTCCAGCTATAAGTATATCGTCAACATATAATGATAAAATAATAAACTTATCCTTAGACCTTTTTATATATACATAATGGTCTATATCAATTATGATAAAATTATTTGACATAATCACATTGTGAAAGTGAATATATCATTGTCTCGAATATTGCTTCAAGCCATATATAAACTTCAAAAGTCTATAAACTTTATTTTTTTGGCCTTTATTGATAAAACTTATAGGCTGTTATATGTAGATTTCTTTTTCTAAATCTCTATTGAGAAATACAGTCTTTACATCCATTTGATGTAATTCAAGGTCTATACTAGCAACTATAGCTAGTATCAAACGAATTGAGATGAATCTGATAACAAGTGAAAAGGTTTTCTCATAATCTATTCATTCTTATTATGTATAGCCTTTTGCTACTAGTCTAACCTTATATTTTTCAACAATGCCATTAACCTTACACTTGATTTTGAGAACCCATTTGTTCCCAATAGCCTTACGTGTTTTTGGAAGATTAACAAGTTCCTAAGTTTGATTTGATCTCATAAATTCTATCTCTTTTTTCATTACTTTTGTCCAATCTTCCTTATTAGGGCCAGAGAGAGCCTTTATGATATTTCTTGACTTATTTTCATCTTGTGTAATGGCTACTAAGGCTTCACCACCTTTAATGTCAAAATGACGATGAGGAATGCCTTTTTTTCCATTATGTTGTAATTGAGGCTCTAGAGAAACATATTTCTTAGGGATCCTCAAATTGCTCTTACTCAGACTAAGATCATTAATCCTTTAAGCATTCCTATTTAGATTACTCCTATATTGATTAAGATCACTATCATTTGCACTTGAAATTGGAAACATATTTCCTAAAATTCTCTCACTTGAAGAAAGTGAGTCTTGAGTGATCATATCTAGAGTCTCATATCAGGATAAGTCCTTATTTATATTGCCTTGTTTAAGAAAATGACATCTCGTGATTCAAATTCTATGAGACTCCCACTATCATGTTCACCAATGAACACATAGCCTTTTGAATGTTTTGAGTATTTGATAAAGATATATTTCTTTCTTTGAACACCTAATTTGCCACATGGGTGCAAGGCATCCAGAATATAGATGCATATCCCTAAAGTCATAAAATACTTAGGTCAAGTTTTCACTTTGTCCCTAACTCATATAGCGTAGTGGGAACTAATTTGCTAGGCACATGGTTAAGAAAAAATGTGGTAGTAAGAGCGCGTCACCCCAATAAGTGATAGGAAAATTTGTTTATACCATCATTGACCTAAAAATTTCCAATGGCATTCGATTTCATCTTTTTGCAACACCATTTTGTTAAAAAGTGCATAGATTCACCAATTGATGTTGAATCCCTTTTTCACCACATAGTTGTTTAAACTGATTAGACAAATACTTACAAGCACAATTAGTTTGTAATGCTTTTATTTGTCTATCTAATTTATTTTCAATTAAGATCATATAGCTTTGGAAGTAATTTAATGCTTCAAATTTGTGTGTTATCAAATAGACAATACCAAATCATGTAAAATCATCTATAAATGTGATGAAATAAAAAGCTCCATGCTTAGCTCTTACATTCATTTGACTACATATGTCAAAATGGACTAATTGCAAAGGAAAGTCAACCTTAGTTCCTTTTCTAAATAATTTTCTGGTACTTTTGCTAGCAAAGTAATGCTCGCAAGTAGATAGATCTACTTTGTCATAATTAGGCAATAACCCTTCTTTGACTAGCCTATTCATACGATGTTGACTAATATGGCCAAGTTAACTATGCCAAACATTCACATCAATTTTAAAATTATGAAATGATGTAGTCATGGAATAACTAAGATTACATTTATAATTATCAGTATCCATGACAATAAAACTATTTATTATTTAACCAAATCTATAATGAGTTATTCCTAAAGATAATTTAATATTTTCATCAGCAAGATATAAATTAAAACTAAGTTTTAATAAAACTAACATAGAGATTAAATTTTAGCAAATTTGAGGTGTATATAAAACATCATGCAAGAGTATATTTCAGCTGACTCACAAGACTAACTTACATATGCCAATTCCTTGAACTGTAACTTGTGCATTATTTCCCCTATAGATCTATTTTGCTCCATGTAGTATTTGCTAAAATTCCATAAAGGTGTTTCGATTCTTTGCTACATGGTTCATTGCCCCTGAGTCTATAACCACAAAGGATGAGAATTTGTAAGAAAAATAAAACTAGCTATACAAAGTTCATGAACTTGAGTATAACTTAATACTTTTTTAGGTTTAAGGCAATCACGAGCAAAATGCCCTTTCTTATTGCAATTGAAGCACTTAACCTTAGTCATGTTCTTTTTCTTGAAAGGATATTTTCTTTTTTCATATTGGTTATTTGTTAATTTCTTACTAAAATAAGCCGCCTTCTTTTTTGTATCCTAGGACCTACCTTTATATTTGTACTTTTGTCCAAGACTTTTCCTGAGCTAGATGAAGCCATATACACATTTGTATTAAGCTTAGTAACATCAAGTCTTTCCTCTTCTAACTCAAGGTGGCATACAACATCATCTATCATTTAGATGTTTTCATTATTAGTTAAATGCATCTTCATATGCTCTGAGGAATGAGGCAAGGAATGAATTACAACTTGGACTTGTTGCTCATTGGTTAACATATGACCTACATCTTTTAATTTATAAATTATATTTGACATTTCTTGTAAATATTTTTTCATTGAATGTTTAGGTTTCTTTTTGTAAGTGTCAAATTTGATTATGAGAGATCTTAGTTTGATCATAAATGTTCCATCAAATTATTTTTTTTAAAGCAGACTATATGTCTTTAGTTAATTTGTAATTCTTGAATTCTCTCATGATATCATTCTCTATGTTGCTCAATAACGTAATGTAAGCAAGAGAATTCTTCCTTTTCAAAACTTCATAAACATCTCAATCCCGCCTATGTTGGGCCATGTTTCCTACCTTAGGCTTATTTAGAATAATATTGCTTTTAGAGTCTTTTACTCTTCCAACACATATTGGATTTTCATACTCCAAATTTAATAATTGTCACTATTCAATTTCTCACCCTTATTGAGTTTAATGAAAATGTTTCTAGAAGTAATAGCAATTGTGTTTGTAGAAACATAAAATTCTATATGTGGACATAATTGCACGTAATTAATGTCTAGCCATACATATATATCTACTTTAGCTCTAATTAATTATGTTAGGACTAGTTCACATGTAGGATTTAGAATAAAAAAGTCATTACATTTCCAATCATCATCTAAATTCCTAATGTAAGGCTAATGCTAAAATAATTAAGTAAAGTATACCAAATAAAAGAACTCACAGATATGCAATTTCAATAATAATAAAAAATTACATAAATTGAAATATATTTCAATAATATAATACACAAATATTAAAAAAATTGCATAAAATATCAAATATCAAGCATTTACCTAAAGTTTGCAATTGTTATAATGGTTTCAAATGTTTGATTTTTTATGGAAAAGAGCTAACCAACCTATCATATAGCTTTTAGGGAAACTTGATTTCGGTACTAGATTTCTTGTTTACCTGATAGGGCTTGTAAAAGTTCAAGTCACGTCCATGATTTTTACACTCTAAATAGTATAATATAAATCTATAGACAATGTTATTATATTGTTTGGGTGCTTTTGTTCTTTCTAATAAAAAATCTAATATATTCTTTTGGTAATTTATAGGTAAGGTATTTCATAAAGCCTTTAATTTCTTTGAATTCCAGTTCATCTTTAAAATATTAGCCCATACCAAGTTTTGAACTTTTTTATGAAACTTAATGATATGATTTACAAGATGTACAAAATTATCTTTATAAACTTTTAGATTAACTTGGAAAATTTTGAGTTCAACAATCAACCTATTGACTTCTTGTCTTTATGTGACAATTCGTATGACTTTTAGTTATAAGTCTCACCATTTTTTATAACATATGCAAAAAAGAAAAATAATTCAATTAGATCTCCAAAACAATAATTTGCATAAAAAACTTTGCTTAAAAATATCCATCAAATTTTTTTTAAAAAAAAATTATGTACATCATGTAAACAATGTGTAAAAAAATTCTCACAATAATATGAAAAAAAATCATGGTGTAAAAAAATTATGTCACATTTAAGATGATATTTCAATACTATTGAGTGGCCATAACTCAATTGGATGCATGGCCAAATTAGTCTAAAGCGAGGTATGTCACCTTTAGAGGTGGGGTTTGAATCTTGCTTATGATAATTTTTTTTTATTTTTATTATATCAGTATAGTATATCATCAATTTTGGGTTGGTTATAACATAAAAAAAGGGATAGCCGAGTGGGTGAGAGGAGGCAACTTCATATTCTACTTTGTGGGTTTAAATCTCATTGATCATTTTTTTTAATTTTCAACTATTTTTCCACAATTTTTTTGTAACTGCCTTTACAATTTTTTTAATTTTTTTTAATCAATTTTTAGGGCAATTTCAATAGTTTTGACAGCTTTTGCCTTTTATTTTCTTAATTGCCTTGATAATTTTTGACTAATTTTTTTAACTAAATAAAAAATATTTAAAATTTTATGCATAAAATTCCAATTTTTTATTATAAGCAAATAACTAAAACTTATAGATTAGTAGTATATTTTCAAAAAATGAAGCCTATGATAAACCATAATAATTAAGCTTATTATTTTCTTTGACACTTACAGTCATGAACTGCATGTCACTTATAATGGGACAAAACCCACATGGCCTACTCGACCTAAGCCAAATGCTATCCTGGACCAAGAAAGAGAAAAAATGTTGTCTTTTTGTTTTCATTCATGTTTCTTTTGTGGTTCCATGAATATCATTAGAAATTTGGTGGTTCTAATGATTATATATGATCTCGCAAACTGTGCTGCAAGTTTTTTTTTTTTATGAATTTTTGAACTAAAAATGAACATTATTCTCATGGAATTCTGAATGCATGATATCAGGACTTCCAAAAAAAATCTCAATAATTTTCATGGCCGGTATTACTTTATGTTTTCATATTTGACCCAAGAACACATACATTTTTAGAAAGCAATGGAGGAAGGTTATCATAATAAAATAGTGCCATTTTGCGTATATAACCATATGATATTGTCATTCAAAAATAAGGTAAAACATTGCCAATAATAAATAATAGAATATTAGAAGATGAAATTCACATCATATTACATCAAATGAAATATCATAAAAAATGGTACATGCATATATATACCATTGACCAGAAAAAGAATCATACACTCAAACAAACAATCATACACTCTGATACCAATGTTGAAAAAAATATAAAATGGATATGCATCAAATTCATACATACCAGAATATCAAAAGTATGTAACAGAAGATTCTGGATCCAATATTTATTTTTATTAATCATATTGGCAATCACTTCAGAAAGGCAATCTTGTTCACAGCTTAAATCTCCTTTTGTGTACAAAGAGAAAAGAAAGAGAGTTTCCATAATATTCTGATGAATGTTTTGTTAACTAAGCCCAAACTTTTTTCTTTTATCTATTTATAAGCATTTCTTAGGTTGGGATATGGATTGGGTTATGGACCCATTTTGAGCAACTCGAATCCATGATCCAACAAGGTGGAATTAATAGCCTTTCCCATTAGAACCTGAATGAATTTGTGGATCATTTGCATGTGGTGATAACTAATTTATTAAGCAATGGGATTGATTTGACAATTCATTATAGGTCAAAGGATGATGATGTAGGTCAACATATTTTGCACTTTCAACAATCATATTTATGGGGATTTCATGAAAATTTTTAGAAAACCATAAAATTTTAGTGTGATATGCGATGGAGAAATGTCTCTAGTGGGTTTGTTATATGGAAACCCTTTTTTGAAATGTATTCTTGAAATGTATATGGCACATACAACAAAATGGAGCATACCACTTTCATGATTATTAACACAAATGGATATTGGGATATACATAGCCTCCTCACTGAGGTGATAGTAGTTGAAATTGCCATTTACATTTTGGAGATAATATTATTGTAGTCCCTTTCTTAAATCTATTAATAATAAATAAAAGTTCTTCAAGTTTTTGCCTATTAGTACTTTCATTTATGCTAGATAAAGTCACTAGGTTGATTACCTAAACTATAATAATAAAAAGTCTTCATAAATACATTTGTTAAACTCAAGGTTAATTTTGTTAATTAATTTTGATTAGAGTTTAGCTAATGTTTGAAGACATTTTCCTAACCTTGAGAACTTCAGATCTACTACTTATACATATTCATTATATTATTTGGAAAAGTAAAATAATGTTTTATAGGAGAATAAACACATTAAAAGAAAACATATTGATCCCTCATAAATGTTCACTTAAAAAACAATACTAATTTTTGTGATAAATATAGAAATTTTAGCAAAAAATATTCTAAATAAGAAATGATGGTAATAAAGTTAATTATTTTCTTATAATAATTTGTGAAAATTATATTGTCAAACAAGCCAGAATTTATTTTAACTAAAGAATAGTTACACCAATAAGAAAGTTTAAGAAAGCCTTTAATAAGGTGTATTTATTTTCTTAATTCTAAATTAACTTATTATTTCTCATATTCTATCAATACATTTAGAATTAATTCATATTCATAAGTCTTTTATGTCGAGTTAATGGCTTGCTTTAAATAAATTATGTTAAAGGCATAATTTATAGGCAAAAGGGAATTTTTTTTGTCCTCTCTTTTTGTTGGAAAATGCTAATCTAGAAAAAAATAATAAGAAATATGTCATATACATTCTGTCAAATAAAATGAAAGAGTTGGTGAAGCTATGTTATAAAAAAAAAGAAAGTATGTTAGGTTTGATTAACTTGTAAAATATGAAATACAATATTTTATGTTATAGTTAATATTGGTTGTTTATAAATAGACATTCATGCAACCTTGTGTAAATAGAGCTCTCAAAGAAGAGAGAAAACTCCCCAAGTATAACAACACTTGGTAAAAAATATAATGTTATGATACTTTTATTCATAAACTTTTCTGCTATTTGTTTCTTTGTTTCTATTTCTACTTTTTAGCTCTATTTTTCCTTATGTTTCTTTTGGTTTTTCCAACATGATATTTGAGCTTAAATGGTCTTAGTAGGCTATGAGAAAAAAAGAGAAAATTAGTAAAGTTTCCTCTTCATAAAAACCTTGGAAAAATAGTGTTTTTTCATGGCTTTAAATAGCTTCTCTGCTTTATTCCCTCCTACTTCCATTGGAGCTAACTTCCTTATATGACAATTAAAATAAAAGTCTATTTAGATGCTTATGATATGTGAGAAGTAGTTGAAATTGGAAGAAATAGTATATGAAGATGAAAAAAAGCAACAACAACACCACAAGAGAAAGGAAAATAAATATATGATATTGTAAAATCAGAAGAAAATGCAGAGAAGAGATCTTTTAGCAAGAAGGATCTACAGAAAATGATGAAGATGTTGATGTTAATATTGCAGTTTGAACTCTAGTAAGTCTTCTAGCAAAAAATCATAAGGAATGGCTATGTGCTTTTTCTAGATTAAGGGAGAGTGTTGGAAAATGCTAATATTGAAAAATGTTAAGAAATATGTCATATACATTTTGTCAAATAAAATGAAAGAGTTAGTGAAGATATGTTATAAAAGAAAAAAAAGTGTGTTAGGTTTAGTTAATTTGTAGAATATGAAATAAATATTTTATATTGTAGTTAATATTGGTTGTCTATAAATAGACATCCTACAACCTTGTATAAATGGAACTTTTAAAAAAGAGAAAAAAAACTCACTAAATGTAGCAATAGTTAGTCAAAAATACAATGTCATGATATTTTGTTGATGAACCTTTCTACTGTTTATTTCTTTATTTCTATTTTTATTTCTATTTCTACATTTTGACTCTATTTTTTCCTTATGTTTCTTTTGATTTTTCTAACACTTTTCAAAGAGAGTCTCTCTATATTCTTTTCTGCATAACCTCCATGTTTGGCTTTATAATGAAGAAGGCAGATTACACAAACTATCACAATTCCAGTAAGAAGTTTTCTTATTTGATTGTAGCTCTAATGCTAAGTAATCAGACTCTGATGCTAAACAATTAGACACTAATGCCAAGCAATCAAACATCTATAACTAACTGATAGCAAAGGGCGCGTGCTTATTTCTAACCATATCATCCATCTATTAGCCTACTTTAGAAAACCTGTTTCCATATATTATCGCCCTGTATCAAAACATGAATTTGAGTTACATCACCAGATTATTAGCCAAAATCATATAATCTATAAAAACAGCTGTATTCCTAGCTTTTAGAAATCCCCAAACCAGCCAATCTAAGTCGTATGGATCCTATGGTTTCAACCCAAGAGGCTACTATTGAGTAGGGAATGAAAGAAGAGGAGATAGTTAAGGTGATGAAAAATATGGACCAAATAGTGGGAACTACATTTATAGGAAAATTTTTCAACAACTGAAGACTAAACAAAGATATAGTCTTATGGTATGTTAAAGCTAGAGATTATCCCTAGCTTATCTTATTGGAGAAATGAGGGAACAACATTTTATCATAAAGATCTTGGAAAAGACAAAAGCAACCGAGATTATGGAGACTAGCCTATGGAACTTGTTTACTATTGCAGAATGGAATCAAAGTTCAAGCCTTGTTGGAGATGGATCTATCTTGAGCAGAATTATGGATACAACTCCATAACCTTTCTTTTTATATTTTTTACTAAGGATTGCATTAGGAAAATAGAGGAAAGAATTGGAGAAGTGAAGAAAGTGAAATGCTTGATCTCTTAGAGTGCTCGAGTAAATGTTAATCTCCTAAATCCTCTGCTTATTAGGGTGTGGATCCTGAAAGAGAAAGGAAAAAAGAGGTGGATACATTTCTATCATAAGAAGTTACAAAATATCTGTTACAGGTGTAGGTTAGTAGGACAAGAGATAAGAAGCTGTAGGGATCCATGTCCCTTTAATAGTACAAGGGACAAGCACCGCAAGTATGGTAGTTAAATATGTAGAGCCCTTGTAAGATCAATAGTTAAGGACAAAGAATTATTTCTCTTTTGTGATAATCCAGTCAAGCAATACCCAGTTGCCAACACAAGGGAGGAAAGAATCGTAAGAATTCATGATTTTATAGATCATATATCAAGACTAGAACTACAAATAAAAGAATACTAAAATTAATATTTATATGTAAATTTTTTGCAAATTTAATTCTTCGAGATAAGCTAGTATTTAGATGAATATTATAGGTATAGATCTTTCTGTTTTACTTCTAAAGTGTGTGGCTCTTAATGGGATAAGTTAATAAATGAATTAGGTTAGGAGTAGAGAAAAGACTTAGTTAATATAAATAAAATCCTATCAAGCCTTCCCATTACAGATCAAAAGAGGTATAAGCCTACACTTTAGCCGCTAAATATATTAATTCAAAAGCATGTATTTATAAGCTCAAATAATAGATCATTTAATAATTAAGCTTTAGAAAATAAAAATCTATTGGATCATTATTTAGCTAGTTCTATTAAAAATAAAATACCTACAATTAACGGTAACTTATATAAAAATTCTAACATTCACCCACTTAGGCAATATTAATTGTAAAGAGTTTACTTTAAAATATTTTATATGAAAATAACTCTCAAGCTAAATATAAAATTTTGAATATATGGCTATGATTTTAAAAACACACCAACTAAAAGATGATACCTAAAACATGACTTCTACTTAAGCAACCAGTAATATCGAATTATGGTGGTAATTGCATTATCATCAACATAAGACCTTCCATGGTTATATATATTATCAACTACTTAAATATAAGTCATTAATGTGAAAGTGCAATAAGAAAAATAGCATCAAAAGTGTGATTTAACAAAACATTCTATTTTTCAAGTTAGTCCTTAATGATTTCTTTATAACCAACTCAATAATAAGATAAAGAAATTTTTTGGCAATAATAAATTTAATTGTTTCAAAATTCTAAAAAAGTATTAATTAAAAGACAAATATTAAATACAAGAGTTAACAACTGACACTGAGTCCTAATCTTATAAATCTATTAGCTAGAATGTCTTTAAATTTCAAAACAATATTAACTAATAGACAAATATATAACTCATGAACTAATAATTGAGACCAAATCTTAGTCTTGATAAGGTATTATAAAAAATAACATATTAGACCTAATACCTATATGGCGTGCATAGAAAACATATATACAAGCTCAAGAGCTAATGACTGGCACTAACTCTTAATCCTTATAATTATAATAATTGATACATTTCACAATATAGAGATATATATGTATTGATAAAGAATTCATAAATTGTATATATAAATGTACAATAATGTACCAATATGATCAAGAGCAAATATGATAAAAATTAACAAATTGTATAATAATATACATAACATATGCATCTTATGTACCAATAAACATATTATAGTTATCAACTAAGATTAAATGTTCTATATAATATAAAACTTCTACTAACCAAGCCTATTATAGAAAAATAAAATTGGATGCCTATATCTCAACAAGCTTTTAAACATCTTATATGTATAAGAACCTTGGTTTAGGAGAACAATATTTAAATTTCATATACATAATTTAGCAATATGTAAGATTATGACTTCTTAAATCATCAACTTGATATAATAAAATAAATCAATAATTAAAAGAAATTAATTATATAATTAACATTGATGTGTCTCAAACAAGTAGGTTGTATGATTATCAAAATTGGATACTAAAATTAATATCATGTTAATGTAATAAGAGAATTTTCCAAAATATATTTGAGAGATTACCTGAATAAAGTATGAATAAAAATTTTAAAATTAATTCAAACAATTTGAAAAATTCTCATGATAGCACAATATATTATTGACCAAAAAGTATCTTAAAAAAATGAATTTACAATGCATATGTCAAAAACTTTATAAGTTACTTTATACTATACTCAAATAAACACATAATAACTTATATGTCAAATTTATTATTGTTAGCAAAAATATGCTTGATAAAAATTACTTCAAAATTCAAATATTATGTATATAAAAGAAAACTTAGAAAATTTTCACATCTTTACCATGCATATTTTTCTGACAAACAAATATATGTAATAATAAATAACTTATTACAAACTAAACTATATAAATAAATTTCAATATTTAAATGCACTTTTACAAAGTAAAGCAATCTTAAATATCATCAAATAATCTTTAATCAAAATGAGCTTTTGAACATAGGTATTGCACTTTGTAATACAAATAAAATTTCATAACATTAAATCATACTCCCATTGATGTAAAGATTCAATGCAATTCTCAAAAAATGGTATACTATTTTAAAATATAATTATTTATACTAATTGATTAGTAATTTTTTATCAAATATAATTTTTTTAAAGAAAATTACATATAATTCCACCCCAAAGAAGGAAAGGAAAAAATTATATTTGATAACTAATATGTCATGATGTCATAAACAATATAAAATTCAATTCTTCACCATATAACTAAAGTTATATAACAATATATGCCATTTTCAAAATTGATTCATCTAATAACTCTTCAAAATATAAGAGAGGTAAATTTAGTTGCATAAATCATTTAATAGAATGTAATAACAAAAGAATTTTTTTAATACATTAACAAGGTTTACATAAGAGTTCCTAATACATAACTACAAATTCCCTTTTAAGCAGAATATATAGTATGTATTAAGTTCTCCTTCAATATATTAACTCAGTTGTATAAAAGATAATATAACATTAAAAAAACTATTTTCTTTGAGCAAATAAACCTTCTAGACAAGTTTACCTTTATAATTAAAGTAAATAACATATTTTGATTATGCTTTGAAAAAAAATGATTAATCAAAGAGATAGCACTTTCACTATAAAAGTAAAAGAAATAATATTGAAAGCAAGAATATAATTTTCACTATAAAAGCAAAAGAAATAATATTGAAAGCAAAAATATAATTTTTAGTTCATGGATATAGGAGTAATGTATATTACTACAATGTTTTTTTAGGCAGAAAATGCAACATGTAAATACCTCTAAATCATGAAGTCAATCAAGAGAATACCTTAACATTAAAAACATGTCTCCTTTAGGTAGGCATATTTTTAAAATCAAAGTAACTCTAAAAATTTATATGCTTTGTAAAACATTCCTGATTAAAATATGCAACAAACTTCTTGGGCAAAAATTGCATATAATAATCATAAATCAATCTTGTATAATATAACTTAAAAACTTTATAATTAATATGAATAATCATACTTTAGTAATAATTATCCACAACAAATTATAAAATTTTCAAAAGATTTGTGATATAAAAAATTATCTAGAATAATGATTTTTTAGTAACATATAATCAATTCTAATGTAAAATAATAAATGATCACAAAATCAAAATATTGTTACATCCAATTTGCATAAATTTTAATATTCTTTTTGCACATAAATATGTCTTAAATCGGTGCAATTTTAAAAAATAGTGGGATTTAAAATATATATTTATTTTTAAAATTAAACCTATCATTAAATCAAAATCAATATGGAAATAAATTTATAATTTTAACTAGATATTTTTTAATATGTTTCTTTTAGAAATATAAATTAATTTTTTAAAATTAAAATAAAATATTCAAAGAAATATTAACATAATTCAATAATACGCCTTACTTGGTCCATACTCATGAAAAAATGAAAAATGTGTAAAAACATAGATATTATGTGCGAAGATGATATAAATTTTTTTCACAAATACCATGTGTTCATTAACATATATTTATAGTAAAAGAGATTATGTAAAAAAATTAATTAAATGCAATATGTTAGTTTTGGGCAAAATAATCATGTTTAAGAGTATGTAAATATTACTACATTCTCTCCTTTGGGTAAAGAATATAATACATAGAAAAATTTCTTAAAATTGAAGTTAACTAGGATAATAAATTATTATTGTAATTTTATCTCCTTTGGATAGATAAAATATACAATAACAAAATAAATCTATAAACAAATTGCTTCACTAAACTAATTTCTAATTATAACACACATTTACCCCTTTTGGATAGATAAATATGTTAGATAATTAAAAATCGATTTCGTAAGTATCTATTAATAGTTTTGAGATTTATGAATAAATACAAAATAATTTCACTTTAGTGATAATTATCTAACTTAACCCATAAGTTTTCCAAAAGAATTAGGATATTAAAATTATGATTAAAATTACAAATTAAATTATTAAATATAATAATATGATCAATCTATTAAGAGATGCTAAATAATATGCATCAATATTGATCATAAAAAACCATATTAAATTATAATACAATCTCAAAACTTATTATTTAATAAAATAAAATATTGCTTGATTATCAATGCCACATTACTAAAATTATTTTAAATAAGAATTTTTATAAAATGTTATCACTTTGTCATGATGAGGATGAAATAGAAATTAATAATCTATCAATCCAATTGATGGCAAACTATTATCAAGCAAAAGTAGTAAATTATTATCAACCAACTTAAGGTATAATACTTTCTTTACTCTATACTCCATATAATAATTATTTTAGCATTAAATCTTAAAAGTAGCAAATAAGAATATTAATAGATAATTATTGAAAATACAATAATTTTCTTTTGTTTTCACTAATAAAATTCTCTTTGAGATAGTAATTGTCTAAAATAATTTCAATCAATTAATTTAAAATATCAAACACTCAAAATTATATGATAAAATATGCCAAAATTTGAATCTGAATCCTTATATATATATATATATATGTATAATATTAATCTAAATTCATAAAGTAGTATAATATTGATATCATATATATTAAATTAAAACTAACTATCACTAATATTTTCCTGACTTATATACTTGAATCTCTATATCTTATATACATAAATAATTCAAAATAAAACATATTATATATGTTTCGATTTAATGTTATCCACATCAAATCACAATCCTTTAATCAAATAGGCTTTACATATATATAAAATGATAAATCACATGTGCTTAATCCATAAGAATGAATATAATGAATCCACAAATATTATATAAAATTAATATAAATACATAAATTAAAATATGAATATTTTGCTTTCACTTTAAATTTCATTAATATATTGATCCAAATATATCAAAATTGGAGATTCAAAATATATTTTTATATAACAAATCCAAATCTCTAGGTTATAATCATAAGATTATATGAGAATTATATATAAAAAAATTAAATATATGTATTTAAACAATTTAAAATTGAATATCTATAAACTATTTATATATTGAATCTAAATCCAAACTTCAACCAATTATATATATATATAATAATTATAACATATATATAGAAAATGCTAGAATATATATATATATATATATATATATATATATATATATATATATATATATATATATTAATATGTATATATATACATAAATGAAAAATAAAAATGCTAAACATAATTTCAAAACATTCGGAATGTCAAAATGAAAAACAAAAAAAGAAGATCAAAGTATATGTATATTTATATATACAAAAGAACAGCAAACAGAATGCTCTTGGATGTTTATATATATATAAATGAAACACTAAACCAAACAGATGTATGGAAAATGTCAAATAGAACACCAAATGAAATAACATATCAAGAGCCAAAAAATTTAAATAAAATTCATTTAGTATATAAACATCAAATAAAGAAATCATTATATATATGTATGTCCAGACAATCAAATATATATATATATATATATATATATATATATATATATATGAATAGAACCCACAACATCTCTAACGATGCTTTTTCGTATGTACATATATATAGAACACTAAATCAGAAATAAATTTTAATTTATAATATAATATAAAATAATTTTTTTATTCCAAAAGTTAAAATAATGTTATATGATTCAAAAATTTTCTTCAATATTGTACAAAAATAATTATTAACAAAAAATTAAATTAAAATCATAATTAATTAAATTAGGATTCTAATTTGGTATAATCTACTCTGATATTGTATATAAGAATTCATGATTTTATAAATCATATATCAAAGAAAGAATCATAAATAAAAGAATATTAAAATTAATATTTATGCATACCTTTCTCATGAATTTAATTCTTTGGGATAAGCAAGTATTCAGGTGAATACTATAGGTATAGATCTTCCTCTTTTTCTCCTACAATGTGTGACTTTCAATGAGATAAGTCAATTAATGAATCAGGTTAAAATTAGAGAGAGGACCTAATTAATATAAATAAAATTTTATTAAATCCTTCCATTATGAGTCAAGAAAGGTATAAACTTATACCTTAAAAGCTAAATACATTAATTCAAAATCAAATATCTATAAACCTAAATAATAGATTACTTTAATAATTAATTTTTATAAAATAAAAATCACTTAAATCATTATTCAATTAATTTTATTAAAAATAGAATACGTATAATTAATAGTATCCCACGTAAAAATTCTAATAGAAACTTCAGCAAATCTTGGAATTGAGGAAGTTGTGATTCGATTAGCCAATACACAAGTGCATCTGGTTCACTCAATCTAGCCTTTCGTTCCATAATCAAGGGAGGTGAAACAACTGCCTAATATTACAAGGGGAAAGCAAGACAAAGACGGGACAGACCTTAGAAAATCGAAGAGAAAGGATCAATCAGTGAGAGAGTCAAATGTCCTGAAATAACATCCAGACGAACTCTTATTTAATAAAGGTGAAGGGGTGCAATTGGAAACCAATCGAAAAAGGGTGAGTGTCTGACAATGGAAAAATAGAGCAAGATCTAGATCAAAGACAATGGCTAAGGAGGCAGGCCTTACGGAACCATGAAAACCTTAGCCTGGAGTTGTTGAGGCATTATCACCGCCCCAGAGGTAAGGAGCCTCAGGGCTCTACAAAGGATAAATTAGTCGAATATTATCTTCCTTAGTGAAACAAAGACCGACACCATAAGAAGAGAGGAAGTGGCTCACGCTATTAATATGGAATGGGTAAGTTTCGTTGAAAGTAAGGAAAAAGAGGTGGTTGGCCCTTCTGTGGTTTGCAGTTATTAATATACAAATTATGGCAAACTCTAATCGCATGGTACACTGCCTAGTGATGGATCCCGTGGAAAACTCACATTGGTATCTCACAGGGGCATATGGCTCACTTTACAACAAAGATAAACACCAATAATGAAACCAGCTTTACGAACTTCAAGATAAGATACATGACCCTTGAGTGATTATATGTGATTTCAACGTGTTACTTCACAAGCAAGACAAACCTAATGGAAGATTGGTGGGTAATTCAAATGAAGCCGCATTTGTGAGATTTATGTATGACATAAGAGGTGTAGAAATTGATTTTTTGGGTAACTCATTTACATGGAGGAATAGAAGAATTGAAGGCGGGTCGATAAAAGAAAGACTAGACCGGGCTACATGCAACATGGAATGGCTGCTTAAATACCTGAAAGCAATGGTGAAACATCTAATCAGCTCAGTTTTAGATCACTAACCAATAATGTTGAATTTATTTCATGACAAGGATAATAATCCTAAACCATTTAGATTTCTAGCTACATGGTTGCATGATGAATCGTGTTAAGACAGTTATCTCTAAGGCTTTGTGCAAGAACTATCAGGGCTCCCTCGCCTCCCAATTAATATGAAAAATTAAAAATGCACAGTGGACACTACATAAACGGAATAGGAACCACTATGGGGTCTAACAAACCAAACTTGAGAAATTCCATAATACCGTTGAGGAAGTCCTGAGCCATGAGCCATCACAAGACACATGAAAACTAGCCAAAACTATAAGATCGAATATCCAAGATCAATCGATAAGGCAAGCTAGCATTTGGCACTAGAAATCTAGGGAAGAATGGATTAATGAAGGTGATACAATTTCTAAATTTTATCATCTATTGACCATCATTGGATGCAAAACAAGAATATTGCAGCTATTTATTTATCCAATGGGGGGCATGGTGATGAGATCATCAACTCATTGCAAAATATTTTATTGAAGGTCATTTTGAATTATTTCCGAGTGAAGGAGCAAACTTCTTAGATGACTTACAAAATCTTATCTAGCTGTCAATCACGGAAGAAGATAATAAGTTCCTACGTGAAATTCCAAGTAAAAACGAAATCCACAGGTTACTAATGACGATGTTAGATCTCAAAGGCCTAAGATCAAATGGGATGATGGCTTTATTTTACAAGTGTTGAGACATTGAGAAGCGCAAGTTACTCATATAGTGAATTTTTTATAGCTAGACATTGTGAATTTTTTATAGCTAGACAAATGCGTCATGAATTGAATAGAACTTTTATATTCTTGATTCCAAAGAAGGTGCAAAAAATTTTAATGACTTCGGGCCAGTTAAGTTATGCAACTTAATGTATAAGTTAATTTTGAAAATCTTGGCAAATTGACTAAAGAGTTTCCTAAACAAGTTGATGGCTCCAATTCAATCCACCTTTGCGCCAAGCCACTGGATAATGAAAAAAGATCATCTAGCTTAGGAGCTAATTTATTCATTTTCCACGAAGCAGAGTCATAAAGGATGAATGAGATTGAAACTAGATATGTAAAAAGCCTACAATTGAGTGGAATAGAGTTTCGTTATTGAAATATTAGAGTTGTTCAACTTTCACCCACAATTTGTTCGGTGGATATACTGGTCCATCTCTACAATCTCATTTGAAGTGCTATTGAATAGAAACCTTATGGAGCAATTTTTACCTTCAAGAAGTTTAAGGCAAGGTGATCCCTTTTTCATTTAACTTTTCATATTAGCATCAAAAGTATTCTCAAGGTTAATTTTCAAAGCTAGAGTAGAAAATAAAATTCATGGCATTTCTATTTCAAGAGGCAGGTTGTTTACATCTTACTTAATGTTTACTGATCACATCATAAGGCCAATATTTTTAAAGCAATGAATTTGTGCTATGTTTTAGAGTGCTACGAGTTATGGTTGGGGAAGAAAATCAATAAAACTAAATTTGGACTTTTTTTAAACAATGTCAAACAGAAAAGGAAGCTTGATCTTAGTTAACTCATAAGTAAAGTACAAATCCAAGAGACAAACAAAATACCACAAAATTCCCTTATTCCTCATAAAATATAAAGCTTAGGACTTCCAATATCCCATTAATCAAGCATAATCAAGATTAAAAGGATGGCGAAGAAATGCACTTTTATGGGCAAAAAGTTCTGTGTTGGTCCAAGAAGTTTTCTAATAACTACCTATCTACACTTTGTCAACTCTAAGGATGCCTAAATTAGTGTGTGACCAACTAGACTCTATTTATCGTCATTTCTGATGGGTGCTAACCCAGATAAACAATATTTCTACTATTCTAAGGCTTAATACAACCTATATCTACCCAAAAGATATTATGAGCTTAGATTCAAGCTTTTTTATAACCTAAATATCTCCCTTTCAACAAAATCAACATGGGAGTTAGAGATACATTTGCAAAAGCAGTCGGTTAAATGTTTTTCCCATAAATATATAAAATTCGATAATTAGCTAATCTAACCTAACTCTAAAGGCTCATAAGCTTGGCTAGGAATTTAGAGAAAGAAAGAACTGAATTGCCAAAGAAAGATTTTTTTTTTTTTATTGGAGATGGGAATTCAATTAAGGATCTTAAGGATCCTTGGGTTCTAGAATGTAAAGGTTTTAGACCATAATTAAAGCTAGCATTAAACCTAAATTATGGTTATATCTAATTTAATACTAGGACAAAGGCAGTGAAATAGAGATTTAATCCTAAAATTATTTTTGTATTGATGATTTAATAAAAATATTAAAATGACAAGTCAAGCCATTAGTAACGATCAAATAATTTGAGGTTTAAATAATAATAGTCATTTAATATCCATTTTACTATCAAGTTAGTATACTAATGAATAATTCGAGCATTTATGCATATCTATGAAAGTCATAGTTGCAAAATCACTACAAAACTCTATTATGGAGGTTCTTGAGTGAAGTTCTCCCTCACTTTATCTCCTGTGTTTAGTAGCTTTCAAAATAAAAATCCATTTACTTGAATCATAGACCTCAATCTAATTCATTTGGTTTTAATTATGGGATATATAAATTAAGGAGTTGCATTTTGCTTCAGTCTCATGATTCATTGAGGCAATTTTTCATAGCCTAGCGAAGATAGGAACAGTAAAAAAACAAAGGCTTAAGGTGCAACATAACTATCTTCATTGTGGCTGCGATTAGACACATCTAAGATCCTCAAATTACAGAGGTCCATGGCAGCCTTTTAGTGGACATGAACATTCTTGTGTTTGGTATTGAAAAGGATTTCACACAGGAAAGAAAGTGCACCAAGCACTAGGGCTTAAAAGTGGGGATTCAGGTTTGGGTGCAACTTTGGGTATAAGTTATGGTGACCCTATGGGCCATGTCAAGGAGATTTAGCCCATTAAGCCTAAACTAACCCAATATGGAAACCACCACCACCGAATTTCATTGAACTTAGGGGTTATTTAGTTAGGAGTATTCAGGAAACGGAAAGGGAATTGTATGATTTTATTCCTTTTATTTTTATTTGGTTTAAAAAATGTCCATTTTCTTTCCCCCATTTCCCTTAATAGGATTATCCCATTTAAGGGAATGGTGATTCCCCTTATCTCCTTAGGGAATCCCATTTCCTTTCTTTATTTTCTATTAATAATGTTATTAAATAATTATTATATATTAATAATATTATTAAATATTAAATATATAATAAATATTATAATATTATTTAATTATATTAATAATATCTTAATACTTATTATTTTTAATATTATAATATTTTTAATATTAATAACTAATAATATTAATAAAATAATAATAAATAACAAAAATAATAATAATAATTATGATAAATAATAATAATAAAAATAATAAATAATTATTATATATTAATAAAATTATTAATATTTATTTAATAAATAAATAATTTTATTAAATATTAAATAAATAATTAATTATTATAATATTATTTAATTATATTAATAATATTATAATATTTTTAAGTTATTAAAAATTAATATTATTAATAAATAATAATTATAATAAATAATAATAAATAAATAAATAAATATTATATATTAATAATATTATTAATAATTAATTAATAAATAAATAATTTTTATTAAATATTAAATAAATAATAATTATTATAATATTATTTAATTATATTAATAATATTATAATATTTTTAAATTATTAATAATTAATAATATTAATAAAATATTAAAAATAATAATTAAATAAATAATGATTATTAACATTATTATGATGATATTAATTATTATTAAAATATTAATAATAGTTAAAATAATAAGAGTAATAATAAAAATAATATTAATAAAATATTAATAATTAATATTAAATAATTATAAAAATTAAAATATTAGTAAATAAAAAATAAGATAATAATTATAATAATTATTTTAATAATAATTATAAATAAATTATTTTTTAGTGTAATAATTATTAATAAAGTGAATTAAAAATATTTGATTCCCTTTCTTGTTTGAACCAAACAGATTGGATAATTAAGAGTCATTCCTTTTCTTTCCTCTTAATTCCCTTTCCTGATTCCATTCCCTTTCCTCAGTTTGAACCAATGCCCCCTTAATATGGATGCAACTTGGTCATGTGGTTATGTTTTGATGAAGGCCATTGCAAGAAATAATGAAGGTGGTATTCTTGGGGCATGGTCTAATAATTATGAATGAGCTTTTGCACTATCTACTAAACTTTTAATAATTCACAAGGCTATCCTAGTTGCTTCCAAATTTTCGAAGATAATCATCCAAATTGATTGTGATAGCAAAATGGCAATTGATGCTCTAAAGGGAATAATTGAGTGCCTCTAGAAGGTGAAACCAACCTATGAGGTTATGATGAATCTATTAATGGTAACCCAGAATATAAAACTAATGTGGTTCCTTTGTGCTTGTAATGTAGTAGCGCATGAAATTCCTAAGTGGGTTAGCCATTCTATTAGGAGTGGTACTAGGAAAATAACCTAACTCCCTTTATGCTAGATCAGGACATATTACCCTCCTCAAGTTAATTTGAATGTTCAAAAATAAATGTTAAATAAGTATTTTCTTAGCCAAAAAAACAAAAAAGTTAGGGCACAATTTGTAATTCATTTTGATTACATAGTTTAAAAAGTAAATTAGTCAAACTTACAACAAGTGAAATAAGTGGTCCATCTCCTTTCATCCTAATAAAGTGTCATTTAATAATTAATATTGTTACACAGTAGGCATTGTTAATCTCTATATAAATATGTAAATGTTAGGAATTCCTTTCTCTCTCTCTCTCTCTCTTTATATATATATATGGTTTCAACCTTCCTGCACTTGTTATGAAAAATTATAATATATATTTGGATTAAGAAGAAAATTTTCTTATTTTAGAATAAAAATAAAAAATATATATGTGTAGATTTATTTGTGTGAAATATCCTTTCTTATTTTATTATAATAATAAGGATTTAATTTTAATCCACCTCAATGTAAATTAGTTTTACATCACTACTCACCTATGTATTGTCATATTAATTAAAAACTATTAAAATATGCTTACTGCTATTAAAAATTCTTAATTACTATTACTTCTTTAATGTTGTGTCTTCTTCTCATTCATTGATAATATAAAATAATTTACACTAATAATGAATCAAATTTAAACATTGTTTTTTACTATTATTTTTTGGTAGGAATTAGTTGTCTATTATGTCTAAACAAGTAAATGATTTCAACATAATGATTTAAAAGGAAATGACATGAGAATTGATCACCTATTTAATTATGATAGTTAGTACTACTTCATCTACTTAGCTAACCTATTTAAGTAATACTCAACTAATTTCAATAATTTTAGATAATATTTTTATTACTCCTTTCATTCCTTTATAAGTGTTTAGAGAAGAAATTTTGTTCCCATTTATCTATCATTTTAGGAAATTAATATATCATTTATTATCTTTTTTCAAATATTACCCTTACTATATAAATAAATACTTAACAACTTTATTTTCCCATTGACTTTTAGTAGAAGATATATGAACAAATTATAACTTATCTCTCCTAAAATTAAAGTTATTGATTATCTTCCTTAATTTTTATGCAAAGATCTTAAATGACACATAAAAAGGAATGGAAAGAGTACTTTATTGCTTCTTTGAAGCTAATTATATTGTGCTTTCTAGTTCTAAATTACTACATTTCTACTATATTGTATTTGATAACATTTATTGATTTGCATTCTAAAATACAATTTCAAATTTTATTTTCAATACTTATAGTATTGCTAATTTTAATCTAACTATAACTAACATTAAGATTTCTTGCAACTACCTTGGTTCAACAAAATTATGTTTAATGGTTCAATGATAGGATTGGGATTATGGGAAAGTTTTAATATGTTCTAATTATAATATTTATTTTTAATCTTATTTAATAAATATAGTTTAATTATTAGTTTCAATCATTTTTATAATGTTAGAAATTTTAAAATTAAAATTTTAATACATATAAATCTTACAAAATTGATAATAAATTATATATTTGATAATTGTCCTTTTGAATATCTAGGGCATGAACAAGGAAATGACATCTTATTCTTCTTTAATCTCCATTTTTTATTTTTTACCACAATAAATGAAGAATACTTAATAGGTGAAACAAGAAAAACCTTTACTCAATATAATAGCTTTAAATTGCAGTTATAGTTATATTATGAAAGAGAAAACTCTAAGCAACCTAGCAATTGTGTTCTAAATTATGCAAATATCAAATAGTATGATTATGTATTAATAATTGAGTTGATATATTATATGTCATTACTTTTAGATCCAATAATAAAAAGAATAAAAAGAAAAATTATGAAGTATAATGTGGTTAAAACTTAAATAAAGGATGTGAAAAATGAATTACTGACCTTAAGAAAAAAGTATTAGTTTTAATTTTGAGAAGAGGGATGAACATAAAATATAAATAAAAGCTTCATAAATTTTAAGTTTATCTTTCTCTTCAAACTTACAATAATGTATCATACTAAAAGTTTAAAGATCAAATTGTTCCTTTCATTTTCAAGCTACATAAATGCATCATAAGAACTACAATGATTTCATAAAAGATGCTTGGAGTTATAATTGTGATATTAAAGAGGTAGTTGATACCTTTAATACAAAATTCAAAGAATTAGTTATATTAAAAAGAACAAAAAGATCCTTTTAGCTAGAATTAAAGGAGCTCAAAGAGTTATAGAAAAGGAATTGGAACCCATTCTTGGAAACATTAAAGAAAAGGCTTCAAAATGAACTAAGTGAAGTCTTAATGCAGGAGGAAATTTTTCTAGCATAAAAAATCTAGATCAAAATGGATTTGAATGGTGAGTGAAATACAAGAGTTTATCATGCAAAAATAGTTATTAAAAGAAAAAGGAATCAAGTTACTATGCTGACAAATATGGATGGACAATGATTGGATAATCAAAATCAAATCCATCAATTGGTGATGAATTATTTCAAGGACATGTTTATTGAAGAGCTACAATTTGTTCTCTATAAATCATGCACTTTCTATATCTTATCATTCAAGCATTCATATTATGGAGTTATCTAAACTTATTTCAATTTGTGAAGTAAAAAAGCAAATTTTGATTTAGGAACTAATAAAGTTCCAAGGTTAGATGGCCTTTTTGCACTATTTTATTATTTGAACTGGCATCCTTGCGTAATTCTATAAATAAGCTTGTGAAGAAAGTTTTTGAAAGGAGTACAAATGTAGCTAGCATTAATTCACTTTATTGGCTTTCATCCCTAAAAGTTAATAAGCTAAAATTTATGAATCAATTTCAACCCATTTCATTGTGTAACGTGAATTACTAGTGCATTTCTAAAGTTTTGGTAAATTATATTAAGCCTTTTCCCTCAGATCTCATTTTCCCTTTCTTATCGAGTTTTATCATGAGAAGATGTATTTAATATCCTATCCTAATAGCTAATGAAATGCTATATTCTATGAAGAATTCTAGGGGCAATAAAGGTTACATGGTGATAAAGGTTTATTTGGAAAAAGTACATAATTGGCTTAAATAAAGCTTCAATTGTTCCATCCTTCAAAAAATTGGTAAGCCTTATAGTCTCATTCATCTTATCATGGACTATATGGTCTTTACTTTTATAAGGATTCTTTGGAATGGTAGCGAAGGTGAACATTTTCTTCTTTTTAGAGGTATACAACAAAGATATCCTTTGTTCACCTATCTCTTTACATTATGTATGGACTCTTTATCCCATATTATCTCTTCTAAGGTAGATTTTGGAAATTAAAAGGATATTAAAGTTAAAAGACATGGACCTTATATCTCTGATCTTTTCTTTTTGGTTGACTTTTTTCTTTTTACAAAGGCCTTTGTGGATCAAATGAATTACATAAAAGATATCTTGGTCTTTTTTATAACATCTTTAGGGTAAAGGCTAGTGCTCATAAAATCTCCATTTTTCTTTCAACAAATGTTAAGGAGAGCATAGCCTAGGAAATTCTCAATCATAGTGGATTCGTACATGGGCAAATATCTTTGAATTAAATTAAGATATGGTGGGAATGTTCATCAAAATTTTCATGATAGTACTTTCAATCTTGAAAAATATTTACTGGGTTGGAAAAGAAGCTATCTTTTTTATCATAGAATTAGTAACTCTAATTTCTTCTATTATTTTAGTTATTCTTATTCATGTTATGTAAGTTAAAAAATCCTTTGGAATATTTATTTAAAATTAGGGCTTCAAAGAGCCTTCTTTTAAGGCCATGAAGTGGAAAGTAGAAAATACCATTTGATTGTTTAGTCTAATATTTGTTAGCCATAGCATTCCTGGCTTTAGAAATATGGCATCTATAAGTGATGCATGTCTTCTTAAATGAAATGTTAAATTGTGTACAAGGGAGGATGGCCTTTAGAGTTAAGTCTTTAGGGCTAAGTATGGCAAGGAATGTGATTAGAGGAAGGAGTTAAAAAGCAAACTTATAAATTCTAAGCTCTAGAAGACAATGTCTTAGCTATATCCTTACTATTTGAGAAATCATCATTAGGAAGTTATTAATGGATCATTATTTTTATTCTAGAATGACAACTAATTTAATAATGGAATATGATTATGAATTACATTATCATTAATCCTTTGCAATATTTTTGCTCATCCATGGTCAATTAATTTGTAGATAGGAATTATGAGTGGGATTAAAGACTAATCACCTTCTTATTGTCTTCTTCGGCATGTTTGATCATTAAAGTAATTAAATTGCTCGAGCTATCTATAGGAATTGATAAGCTTCTCTAGAACCATATCTTTAAACCGTTAAGTTTAGCAAATAACATGCATATTTTTACTTGGAGAAAATGAAATGCCATGAAGAACAAGCCAAATGGAAACTTATTCAAAGTTAAAAAAGGCATAAAAGAATCAAATTTTTAATATAAAAAGTTATTTACAATAAATTGCTCACTAACAAGCTTCTTCAAAGTAAATAGGACAATTCATCCATTTATTGCCATGCATGTGACAAGAAACCAAAAATTATTCTCTATATGCCAAGGGATTGCAAGCATACTACAGTGATATGAAAAAACTTGATGGAGCAATAATTCTCGGTATAATTTTTCACTTAAATTAAGGATGAATGGTTTATTTCTAATATGACAATAAAGTGAAGTCTAAAGATGGATAATGGAGTGTGATTGGGGTGTTACCATAAGTAAATTGTGGTAATGGCAAAACTATCGAATCTTCAAACCATAAACACATTTACTTGTACATGTTAAGGGAATAATATTAAATCATACAAGAGATATCAATCAAGCTTTTAGTTATGTTACTAAGTTATTAATGTTTCTTATTAACCTTTCCTTAATTTTAGGTTAAATTAATTATGGGTGAGGCATTGCAATCAAATTTAAGAATGGTTAGCTATGGAGGGTTGATCCATCAGTGTAATGGTGAATGGATTTGTGAATTTATTAGAAGCTTTGGTGAATACTAATAAAAGCTGAACTTTAAGGACTTCTAGAAGGGCTTGAGCTAGCTTGGTTTCTCAATTTTAGAAGGATTGTTCTAGAGTGTGATCACTAGCTTTAGTTTAATGTTTGAATAAAAACTCAAAAAACACAAGTGTAGATCCAAATCTCTTATAGACATTGTAAGGTATTTAAGATGCCACTCCTATTAGAAAGGTAATATATATGTTAATTAGTTTGCCAACTATGGTATCACTTTAGGCTTTGGAATAATGATTATTTTTCAGCCTACTTTATATCTATCTATTTTAGTGCTTGTAATATGATGAGAATATTTATTTCTAGAGAAATTCCTATGTAATTTTTTAGTTTATTTTTATTTTTTTCTCTTCTTTCTTGTGTTTCACCCCATGGATTTACCAAAAGAAAAAAATGGCTAGTAAAATAAGTTATTTAGGATCGATTATTTATATGAAAAATGACATATAAAGACATTAATATATTTATAATTTATTTAGGTATTCTTGATTTTATATATTAATTAAATTTTCTTCTAAATGATATGTCATTATAATTTATTATTTATTAATTTTTTAAAAATATAAATAATTACAATCTCTTGCAACATGGTAGTGAAAGAAAGGATAAAAAGCAATTAATATATTTCATGCATATATATTAATTAAAAAATAATGTATCAATCATAAAACATAATTATATATATAAAAAAAGTTTACTTATCTTGTCAAAACAAATTTTTATAAGAAAAAAATGTAAAAGTGAAGGATTTTTTTAGTATTTATATATCTTATGATTAACTAAATAATATATTGATAATATATCATATTATTGTTGTTGTTTATCATTAACATATAATAATGTGTATATATATATAATATCCAAATCATTGGATTACATAATGTATATATCATAGCTATTAACTACTTCTTAAAAACTATAGTATTGGTGATATATATCAAGTAAATATCAATAACTTCATCTTTTAGGCATACAACTGATTAATTAGAATTGCTAATAAAATTTTTAAAATAAAGTTTGACCATACGCCTTTAGTTAACTTTGAGTGGTTTTTTAAATTAAAAGTAAGGGTGAAAAAATATGATTTATGGCTAAAATATCTTTTTTTATTATTTTCAAATGATTTAGCTATTTGAAAACATTGGGCTTCCTAATATTTTTAAATTAGTTAATTGAGAACCAATTAATTATCTAAATCATTTATTCACTAAATATTTGAAATAGTTAGTTAACTAAGTCAATCACCTAAAATGAGTCAAATTAGCGAAAAGCTAAATAATAAATTATTTGTCAAATACCTTCATTGCCTTTACAACCTAACCATTTTCTTACCATCCTCTATAATGAGGTTATATGCTTTCCTTTATATTCTGTTTCAAACATCTAAGTTCTAGATAGCATAAATTGGTGATGAATGGCGAGTTTTGCTAGGAATTAAGATAATTCTTACATTTAATCATCTTAGCAAGATTCACACAAAAATATCTTTGATAGAATACTTAATTGGATATTTTAAACATATATATTATCATATATAAAATAATAAATTACCTAAACATTTTAGTAATATTTTTATGCTTTTTCCATCCTCTTTTATTTCTTTTAGGTGACTCCAAGAACAAGAAGCCATTTAATTTTAACATATGACATTTTAATTTTAAAATATCATATTTCCATTTTCAAGAGCATAACTAAATTGGATCAACGTGACTCAAAAAATCATGAAATGATATAGATTCATTTGTATCCATTCCATAATACAAGATTCAATTTAATTTAATTACATTTATGGCATCATTTTTCCTATTTTACTTAGTTCCTTCATTTTATTCAAAGAAACTTTCCAGATGGTATAATAATATTTCCCCTTTGCTTAATTCTTTTATCTTATTAAAAGAAACTCTCCAGGGGTGTAACAATACTTGTACTTAAATTCTTAGGATTTAATTAAGCCTAAGCACTTATAGATATCAGTTAAACGATAAAACATTAGAGGTCAAAGGGTCACTTTCTTCCATTTCTAGTCTTGATCTTACCTAGATATTATGACTTATTTCCTATTACACAATTTTTGTTTGCTATACTTATCGATGTAGTTTCTTCTACCATCACTTATCTCTCATGGTTACACATTCTATGTAAATCATAAACACTTATATTCATATCTTATGAATGTCATATAAAAAAGGGTTTTCCCTTTTATTAGGATAGCAATTTATTAAAGTAAAATGATCAGGTCACAAAAATATTCATTATTGCATCACTAATTTCTCAAAGCCTATTAGCTAATAATTGACTATTTAGCTCTCAATTATCGGTCATTTTATTGGAGATGTCAAATTTTTGTAGAATTGCACACTTTAACCTAAGTTGGCTAACTACTAAAATTGTAATTATAATCATGCTATTAAATCATTGTTATTATCACAATCCTATTGGTGCCATAAAATTTAAATCAATTTATAGCTATATTTGAACACTTCAATCCATAAGCACACATATATCCATAACCATAAAATTTAAAATCACTTTTGTAAATTTGTAATAATAATAGTTTATAACCTCTAAACCTTAGTTTAATAATCATATGAAATTTTGATAAGAAAATTAACAAACATTAAAATTTAAAAGGGATCATAAAGATATTCCATATTAATATCCTATAGCAAATAAAAAGGAATCTAAATAAAACATAAGTAACAGAATAGAAATCTAAAATTAAACATTAGCACCATTGACATTATCTCCTATACATGGGTCTTAGGAGTATACAATCCTGGTAACTATATTCTCTACTTGACTTTATTAATCTTTAAATTCTATAGACTTTGCCTTTAAGCCAAATATCTTATTGCCAATCTAGTCTTTAAGAGACTATATTTGATTAGTAAAATAAGTTTTTATATTCTAAAGTATAGCCAACACTTAATTTTCAAATTATATAAGTTAACCACCCCAAGGAACACTCTATTACCCTAGCAATTAGAAGAACTACCATTATCCTTGGTTTTCATCTTAGTTTGCTTAGTTTCCCTTTGCACTCTTACCTTTTTTGCCTTATCTAATTCAACTTTTCTCTCCTATTTTCCATATATTTTTTTGTACCCAACCCATTTTAAGGTATCCAAAGTAAACTTATATGTAGTTTTATAATCCATAGCTAGCCTAATAATATTAATATTCTACTATTCTATAATACAAGCTATTAAATGTTCGTAAGGGAGAGGTTATTGACAATGATGTCCATATTTGCCATCCTTCTCATAATTAGATAAAAGATATTAATAGGCTACTTATTTATAATTGCATACATCAAATATAATTTAGCCACACTCATATTGCCTTGATTTCCATTTTTATTTAACATGACATTTCCGACAATGTATAGAAGTATTCATAAAGATGTATTAAAATCATTTACTGATAACTTAGAAAAAGGACTTTCACTAAAAATTGTTGTATCAATTTGCTTCAGCCTATTATAGTTATCATTAAGCTTTGGGGCCATGAAATGGAAATCGAAAAATATCATTTGATTGCTTGTTCTAATATCTATTAGTTAAAAGAGATGTAGTAATCGTGGCTTTAAAATTATGGCATTTTTAAGTGATATATGTCTTCTTAAATAGAATGCTAGATTGTGTACAATGAAATATGGCATTTAGAGTTAAGTATTTAGAACGAACTATGGTAGGGGATATGATTGGAGGAAGGGGATGAAAAGTAGACATGTAGATTCTATGTTCTAGAAGACAATGTCTTAGCTGCACTTTTTTGTTTAAGAAATCATCATTTAATAATTGTTAATGGCTCCTCTATTTTATTCTAGAATGACATCTTGTTTAACTATGAATTATACTATTTGTGATCCTTTATATCATTTTCACATAGCCATGGTGGATCAATTTGTAAATAAGAATTATGAGTGGGATTAGAGACTAATTACCTTTTGGTTATTTTCTCAAGCATGTTTGATCATTAAGGTAATTAAACCACTCAAGCTATCTTTAGGTGTTGATAAGCTTGTGTAAAATCATAACTCTAGATAATTTAGTGTTAATAGACAAATAATTTGTATTCTTCCTTGGAAAGAATGAAATACATGAAGAACAGTCCAGATAGAAACTTTTTTTGGAATTGAAAAAGGCTTGAAAATATCAGATTTTTAATATGGAGAGTAATCCATAATAAATTGCTCACTAATGAGCTTTTTCAAAGTAGATGGAGAAATTTATCCATTAATTACCATGCATGTGACTGGAAACTAGAAAATATCCTCTATATGCTAAAGGATTGCAAGCATGTTACAATGATATGGAGAATAACATTGTAGCTATAATTCTTGATAAAATTTTTCACTTAAACTAAGGAGGAATGTTTTATTTCTAATATAACAATGAAGTTGTGGATGTTTGGAGATGTGTAATGGAGTACGATTAAGGGTGTTAGTATAAGCAAAATATGGCAATGACAAATTTCTATAATTTTTAAATTAGAAACATATTTACCCTATGCATGATGAGAGGGTGATTTTAAAGCATACTAGAGATATTGGGCAAGCTTTTTCTTTTGTTACTAAGAAGAAGCAAACCTTAACTTATGTTATTAACATTTCTTGGTAAACCTTCCTTAATTTTGGGTTAAATTAAACATTGTTGGGTGGTATCACAATCTAATTTAAGAATGATTGATTATAGTGGCTTCTTTTGTAAGTGTAATAATGAATAGATTTATGAATTTGTTAAAGCTTTGGTGAATGCAATGCATTAAAAACTTTAAGAAGTTTTAGAAAAGTTCAAGCTAGCTTAGTCTTTTAATTTTAGAAGAATTATTCTAAAATGCAACTCATTAGCTTTAGTTTAATGTTTAAATAAGAACTTAAACACCACAGGTATGTATCCAAGTCTCTTATAGGTAGTGCAAGGTATTTTAGTTAAAGGTTAACTTGTATTAATATGCCACTCCTTTTAGGAAGGTATTAGATATATTAATTGACTTAGCAACCATGGTATCACTTTGGACTTTGGAAAGATGATTTTTCTTCACCTTCCTTCATATCTTTCTATTTCGGTACTTGCTAATATGATGAGGGTATCTTCCTATGTAATTTTCTAGTTTATTTTTGTGTCTTTATTTTCTTTAAGTTTCAACCCAAGACTTACCTAAAGAAGAAAAATATTTAGTAAAATTAATTATTTAAGATGAATTAATTATATACAAAATGACATATAAGGACATTAATATATTTAATAATTTATTTAGGTATTTTTAATTTTATAAATTATTAAATTTTCTTCTAAATGATATGTCATTGTAATTTATTATTGATTAATTTTTTTAAAAAAATAATTATAATTAATTGTAATGTGATAGTGAGAGAAAGGATAAAAGTGGTCAATTGATATATTTCATACATATAAATTATTAAAAAATTGATTCATCAATCATAAAACATAATTATATATTCCATGAAAGAATAGGTTCACTTATTTGTCAAAAAATATTATTGTGAGAAAAAAATATAGTTATACAAAAGTGAAAGTTTTTTTTTTTTTTGGTATTTATATATCTCATAAATAAGTATGGATTGGCTATAGTGTGTGTCATAAAGTTATTTATTTTGTGGATTATTTTTGTTCCCTTTATTTAAATTCCTATTTGATAATAGGTATATAGGAGATGGGATATGCTCTTTATATTACTTTGCTTATATATATATATATATATATATATATATATATATATATATATATATATATATATATATATATATATATATATATATATATATTAATGATATCATTTTAATTAATTATATATAGCTTTCAACATATATAGCCTATAGCCCTAGCTAAGATGGTGTTGAGAGACTTATTATGTTTATAAAAGAGTGAAATCTTACATGCATTTAGTTTTTCTTAATGCCTAGAATGTTGGTATATTCTAAACTTTCTTAATGCATTTACTTTTATGCAAATGTTGGTACTTGCTTTATCCATGGGAGCTAGTTAATTTTATACATTTTATTTTTTTACAATTTTTTCCTTCCATCTAATTTTTCATTCTTTTTCACTTTCTTTCTTTTTTCTACTACTTTTTCTTTTATTTTTCATTAACTTTTTGAAATTTATCAATATGTTATCAAAATTCTAGGTAAACTTTATGTATTTCTAAAATACCATAGTAACCATCCGAATAATTAATATTTGGAATGCATTTTATTTTTTGAAAAAAATTTAGATGAAGTTTTAAAAAAATTCAAAATAAAACATAAGAACTATAATATTTAAAAGTCTTAATAAGCCAATCTACAATGCAATCTCTAGTAGCAATAAGCAAATAGTAAATGTTGCATGTACTAGTAACAAAATTCATAATACTTTATATAGATAGCAAAGAATAGGGGAAAAAGTAATAATAATCCTTTAAAAATATAGTTGTCCACCTAGGCAATAACTTAAGGACCATCAATGAACTCTAAATCAAATGGATCCTAAGTCCAAGCAGTAAGTATTTGAGGAGAGAATTGATAATCATCTAGATATATTCTTAGTGAAAACACTAGAATAACTATAGCAAGTGCCACTCTAGCAAACCTTTCACCACTCTAATCCTATTTATAGCAATTTCTTATAATAAAAAAGTTAAGAAGATTTTAATCACTCTTATACTTATAACTAGCTACTACACCATAACATGATATAATAGCCTACATTTTGGTGCCTTATTTACATTCAAGAACTGTGATATATATGTTACTATCAATGTTGTCAGAATTGCAATCTAACTTATAGGATCATATGATTTTGCATTTCTACTTGGGTATTTCATGCTGAAACGCATAAAAAATCATTGGACTGTGGGATCTTCGATTCAACCATGAAGGATCGGTTAACTTAGTAGGATTGTACAATCCCAGTGAGTTAGTTGATCCAGTATTTTTACTGCACTAGGTCGGGTTAGTATAACTGGGCTTAGAAGTTTTTCCAAAAAATCTAAAAACCCATTAACCCAAAATAAAAAATTAGACTTTTTTTTACCCAAATTGTAACTTAGAAGAGGCAAAAGTGAACTAGAATCAGAAACCCACCTTGCTATTGAATCATCGAAGCTTCCTTCCATTTCTGCATTCTGCTCGCTTTTGCCTACTATTCCCTTCTAGTCCTACGCGCGCTACTTATGGTTATTGTTCACCTTACGCCACTCACTGCAAGCCCTAATTTTAGTTTGCTAGTGCTAGAGCTTGGAGCAAAGATGCGAAGCAGAGAGAGACAAAATAGGAAGACCGAATGAAATAGAGATAAAGTCGAGACTCCTAGAGGTTAGCTGAGTTTATTGACTTAGCTTTACTTAAATAGTTTTTTTATTAATTTTATTTAGAAAAACATTGGCTTGGCTAGTTAGTTATCTTATTCTATTTCATTTTAACTTTATTAAATTGTGATTTAGGTAGACATTTTACTTCATTTTGGGAAATTTAGAGTGAATTATTTATATTAATTTCTTTATGTTTGATGAAAATTTAAAGTGAATTTAAGTAGTCAATTTAACTTTATTTTTCAGGTTTAACTTACTAGCTTTGGAGTATTTGTTAACTTGATGAAAATGGCTTCCTTTAGTTCAAGGCTTAATATGAAAAGAAAAAAAATTCCTAAAAATAGAAGTGATGTAGGTTAGGAACATGGTTTTGAAGTGGATAGGAATCCTAGAAAAGTGAGATGTAAATATTGTGATAAAATAATGAATGAAGGTGTTTATAGATTAAAAAATCATTTAGTCACTTGGATATAGGTGCTTGCCCAAAGGTTCCTGATGATATTAAAAATAAAATGATTGAACATGTTTCAAAAGCAATGGAAATTTCTTTAAGAAAAAATAATGGTTTTTGGGAAGTGATACTAATGATGTTGAAGTGGATGCTTCATCTGGTGGAGGAAGCAATGAAAGCATTTAACTTCAAAGGGGATCTTTAGAATCAATGTTGAAGAAACCCACATCAACTGTGAAAAAAACTCAAACTACAATCAATTAAATGTTTAAAAAAGATTTAAGGGAGGAAGTTTGTAAACAAATATCCAAGTTTTTTTATACTAGTGCAATTCCATTCAATTGTGTGAAAAATTCTGAATTTGTAAAGATATATTAATTAATTAGGAAATATAGAATTGGATTGAAGCCTTCTTCTTACCAAAAGATAAGAGAAAAATATTTGAATCAAGAAGTTATCCACACTAAGAAATTGCTTGAGGAGCATAAAGAGCAATAGAAGAAAACAAGTTGCACTATCATATCAAATGGTTGGATAGATTAAAAAAGGCGATCTATATGTAATTTTCTTATCAATAACCTAAAAGGTATAATCTTTTTATCATTAATTGATATATCTGAGTTTTCAAAAATAACTGAAAAGGTGTTTAAGATGCTAGATGACATTGTTGAATAAGTGGGTGAAGAAAATATTATTTAAATGATTACTGATAATGCTGCAAATTATAAGGCTACAAAGAAATGTTAATGGAGAAAAGGAAAACTCTTTTCTAGACACCTTGTGCTACTCATTGTATTGACTTGATATTAGAATATTTTGAAAAAAATTGAATATCCATCGCTTGACAATTGCTAAAGCTAGGAACATCACAACATATAATTATGGGAGGACTATAGTTATTGGCATGTTAAGGCACTTTACAAAAGGCAAGGATTTAATCAAGCCAGCTATCACTCGCTTTGCTAAATCCTATTTGACCTTAGGATGCCTTAGTAACAATAAGGATGTATAGATAAATATGTTTAATTCAAAAATATGGAGATCAAGTAAATTTGTAACTACAAAAGAAGGACAACTTCTGTAATCATTGGTAACAGATAGCAAGTTTTGGAAAAATGTTATAACTTGCCTTAAAGCTGCATATCCTCTTATCAAGGTCCTTTAATTAGTTAATTTTAATGAAAAACTAGCTATAAGTTTCATTTATGAAGAAATAGATCATGCAAAGGAAAAGATACAAGCTAATTTCAACCATGTTAAGAAAAGGTTAGTAATATAAATTTTAACATTTATAATGTATTTTTATTGTTATTCATCCTTTTTCTTATAAATTGTAATGTATGTTTGTTGTTATTTGTCTTCTTTGTAGTTATGAGCCTATTTAGGAAATTATTGATAAAAGGTGGAAGTCTCAACTTCATAAGCACTTACATGCAACAACACATTATTTGAATCATCAATTCCATTATAGTCCTACTTTCAAAGCTAATTTTGAAGTCACCAAATGACTATTTAAGTACTTAGAAAGAATGATACATGATAAACATGAAAGAGCTAAAATTCATGTGCAACTTGATCAATTTAAAGTTAAAAGTGGATTATTTGGTATTGAAATTGCTTTAATGACAAAGGACATAAAATCTCCAGCTATGTGGTGGGATTCCTATGGAGTAGAATTTCTTGAATTACAAAGGTTTGCCATTCAAATATTGAGCTTGACTTGTAGTTCTTTGGGGTGTGAACATAATTGGAGTGCTTTTAAGATGGTAAGATTGCTTTCTTATTAGTATAATCATTTATTTAAATATTGCCTTCCTTGTTTTCATCATGTTTCAATCACTTCTAAGTTATAATATTTTTGGAAAAAATAGGTTCATATAAAGCGGAGAAATCATTTGTACTAAAAGAAGATGAATGACTTAATTTTTGTAAAGTACAACCTAAAGTTGAAAGATAGATAAGTTAAAAAATTCATTGAAATGGATAGTTTTGATGATTTATCCTCTGATGATGAATGGATAACTAGTGAAGGAGAAAATTACGATAAGGGTGCATATAAAGGAAGAGATGATGTGGTGATTTTGTGCTTAAAAATGAAAATGAAGGTGTTGATGGAAAAGGTGAGGATGTAGATAATGTGGAAGACATGCACTTGGATGAAATGCAATTCCATGAGGATGAGAATGAAGATGAATTGGAAGATGTTCAACATTTTAAAGATCATGAATTTTATTAAATTATATTGACACCTTATCTTTTTAGTATTGTTTGTTTGAAATTTGCAACTTAAGAATTTATTGTTCCCTTTTAATTTATAACAATATGTGCAGCCTTTAATTTTATATGCATATTTAATTACTGTAAAGTTATATTTTTCTTACAAAAAGGTTATAAGTAGGTATATGAAATGTACATGGGTACTTAAGGTAGGATCTTACGATTCTATTATAATCCCATGATTTATGATCCCACCCCTTCCTTCTGATCCCAGGTAGAATCTCGATACTAACAACCTTGGTTACTATTATTGCTACAAAATGAAAAAATATTTGAACATATTGGAAAGGATGTTGCCAATAGGCATAAGTTCAAAGATCTTCTAACATATTACTATAATTTTTTGTATTGATCTCTATCTAACCATTTATATAGTATTTAGGCCATAAGTGGTAAATACAAACATTGGAGAGATTTTAAACTATTTAGACAAATGTTAAAACTATAAATAGAAAAAATATGCAGTCTTGATTTAATGTAGCCAAAAGAGCATGCTCATATTCCTTCTGAAACTCATATAATTATTATTATCCTTTGAATACCCAGTAAAGAAAAAAGAAATAAGAAGGAAGAATGGTGGGTCTCTTTAAAAAAAGAAAAGAAAATGTTATATAAGGACTATATCAAGTAAGGGGAGTATTTTTATAATTATGGTTATCATATTCAATATTGAAAGGTTAAGATTAAAATATAAAGTCATATCACCTTTTTTAGCTAATGAAAATGAAATTTCATTAAACTAAAATATGAGCAATTTCATAAAAAATAACATCCTCAATTTAGGGAGGATCCTAAGATAACCCACCTAATCCACTTCTAATAACTCAAGCTACTTAGTTTGTTGCCTTATAAGCCACTCTATTACATGATCAGGGACACCAAGATAAAAGCACATAGTACACATTATTTAAAAGATTAACTTGACCACTTCAAGGATACACTAAAACTCCAAATAAGACCTCCATTGCAATTTTGGAATCATTTTCCACTTACACTTGATGATAATAAAAATTATTTGCCACTAAAGTAACTTTGTGAATAGTGAGTAGTTTAGCTTTTAACATAAATAAAGTCTCAAAATTGTTATACCACATCCTAGTAATTTGACCATCATAATTTCTTGCTATCACAAACATAGAAGATTTCCTACATAATGATGTAATATCTACATTAATTTTAATTATCTCATAATTGAGTAGGACTTAAAAATAATAAAACTCTTAGCATCTAAAATAAATGAGGATTGTTCTTCCCAAAGTAAGTTTTAAACTCTCCTTTCCTTTATAAACACATTGCCTAAAACTAAAAAAAAAAATTACTCTAGATTGAATAATTCTTTGCTATGAAGAATGCAATTGCTTTTCTCCCAAACAAGACACAATATAGTAGCAATGAAAGAAATTATTTGGCAATAGGAAACTGGGCTAGTTGAAGGCAAAAATAATTATCACTATCAATCATAACATGGAGGGTTTGAATTACTAATGCCAATCACAAGAATAAGATGTTGATGCCTCTAAATGAAAACTAAAATATCCTTGTCATTTCAAAATGTTCCATTAAATGGAGCTTTATTTTAGGCTCCTTCAGACACAGAAGGCACAATAGCAAGCCAAAGTTCATCAATTAAGATAGCTACATTCTTATAGGTAAACTCCATTTCCCATTCTCTAAAAAATTGATTGAAAATAAGGGTGGAGGTTCACATTCTACAAATGACTCTATATTATTAAATAGTACTAAATAAAGTCATAGGTAATGATAAATATATTGGTTGATTTAGTAAAGATAATACCCAAACTATTTAATGACAACGTTAATTTATCTCTTTGATCAATGCATGATTGCTTATCTTAAAATTGTATTTGTTTTATATGATGGGAATAAATTTATGATTAATTACTTATTCTATCTTGTCTGCCCTTCATTCACTAACCTAAGTACTATAGCATCTACTATTAAAATTACTCCTTATTTTAATTTAGGAATAAAGTTAACTAAATTAAGAAGCCACAAATTCTTTTGGATTCTAATAGAATTGCCATCCCTAACTAAAAAATAATTGTTTTATAGAATTAATTCCCTTTGGCCTATTATCCTTTTCTAAGCCCATAAACCCTCTTTCTTTGGTGGATCCATAATATGAGTCCTACCTTAATACTTTCCTTGAGTACATTAAACAAATAAAGCTTCTAGATAGGTCAGAACTCTTTAGAATAATTTTGTTAAGAGACACTCCTCCCCTAACTTCTTAACCTTGCAAAAAGTTATTTAGGTTTTAGGATAAAAGAAATGATTTTTGTTACCAAGAACTTACCACTAAAATCTTTTACAAATTCTATCGAGTTTCTCAAAGATACTTAAAGGAACCTTGAAATTAAACATAATGTAGAATAAGATCTGCTAAATGATTAATGAGATTACTATCATTCTACCAGTCCATGACAAAGAATTTTTCCTTTAACCAGCTAATCTTACTTGTGCCTTTTGTAATAAACAATGAAAATCCTAACATTTTGAATGCGATATAAATAAAGGAATACCCAAATACTTAACATCCTTTTGTAGCATTGGATCTCTCATTACCTGTAATATTTCTTATCTTATACTTCTAGTTATATTTCTCAAAAAGAAAACTCCTAATTTATTGATATTGGTTTGTTATCCAAACTAGCTTTCATATTTACAAATCAATCCCAAATATATAAAACCTTCTCCTTTTTTCCTTTTAGAAAAATCATCATGTCATCCGTGAATATTTAATGACTTATAGTTAGATTTGATGCTGAAATCTTAACACTAGATAATCTCTTTTGATCTTCTGCTTCAAACATAAGCCTATAGAAAATTTTAGAACATAAGATAAATAAGCATAGGTATAGAAGAATCATAATCAATAGCTTGGCAAAAATATTTTTGTTAGAGAACTATTTATTAAGACTTGAAAAGAGGCTATTGTGATGCACTGTTTAATCCATTGTAGGAACACACAACTAAAAACCAAGGTGTTCCAAAATGCATAGAATAAATTTCCACTTCAATTCCCCCTTTTCCCTTTTTTGATGTGACTTTTTTCCAGTGATTATATGACTTCTTTTAAGTGATGAAGTGACCTTCAATTATGTTTTAATCTTGGTCAACAATGAAAGATCTAATAGCCATAATTCATTTTTTTCATCTTTAACATAAAAGCACTTCTCTCGCTTCATATATCCTTTTTATTATATAATATCTATCTTTATTAAATAAAAAATAAACATAAACATATGTATATGTTTATTTTTATATTTATGTTTATGTTTATACATAAGTTTATATGTATAAATATGAATGATAAACAATTTAACCTCTTAGGTCTGTCTTAAACATGATATATAGTTTGAACATTTCTTTGCTCTATAAATTTGGTGTGAACTACTCATTTCAACATTTATCTTGAAACACCAAATTCCAAGGCATAAAAAAATTATGTTATTATTGATAGAATTATCAAGGCAATAGTTTCCCTTTTGTCATTTATCGAAGTCTAAATTAAGCTTTAATAAAATTTGTAATAACAATAATCATAAATCCATCTAGGCAAGAAAAAATGTGTTATTTTAAGTAAGCCATCATGATGATTATTTAAAAAATAATATTGTTAGTTGCCTTGCATAATGACCATCCAAGAATAATTAAGGTAACTTAACAGCTACTCTATTATAATAGAACTCTCGTGCTATTGTTGTCCCATTGTATTGTAAATAAATCAACAATAAAATAACTCCTAAATATATCTCAATTTCAATGTTTTAGAATATAAAATATATACATATTAATCATACATCATTAAATTAAATTTTATATTTAGTTGAAGTGTATTTAAGACACTAATTAAATTATTTTAATTACTTAATGTGCATTATTAATGTGCCAATTTTAATTAAAAAATCTAAAAATTTACATTCAATTATTATATTGGTAAATTGGATGAATTAGTTATGTAATTAAATTTAATTTAAGTGACTTATAAATACTCTTTTGTATCAAATTTCTACATCATACATTTCCTTATCTTTTTATTTTTCCTATTTTTGACATTTGGGCATTCACTCTCTTTCTCTTTAGTGTTAGCAAAGCAACTAATTAACACACCTTTGCTTTAGCATCTTACCATCAATTTGCTTTATGCCAACTTTAGGGGTGATAATACTATCATGGAATTGAACTTGTTTGGGCCATTAGCACTTCAGTATCCTTAGCAAGCAATAGCAATTTTAGTCATCATTTTACCTTTATTTAAAAAGAAAAGAACCTATAAGAGCACCCCTTCTTCAAACACTCTAAAATTTTAGCTTTCATTCTTAGCTATACCAAGACCCCAACCCTTTTTTATGTTCATTGGTTACAATTCAATCGCTAGCAAGTACCCAAATGATTGTGATGTTCCCAACCAATTCAAGATTAAACTTGATGTGAGTAGCCTAATAATTTTCTTAGAATAATATGGGCTTCAAGATAGTGTCCAAGGTGAGGGGATATTTTAGTCTAACTTGTAATTACTATATATTTCTATATAGTTAAAATGTTTTATTTTTAAATTTATGTTTTAGTGATAATTTTTATTAGAAATGCTTATTGTACATGTTTATATGTATATTAGATTATAACCCATATGATGAATGAATTGCAATTTCACTTATCCAAAAGTTATTTCTATAATTAATGTAATTTTGTATTATTGACAATGTACAATTAAATATTTCTTGAAAAGAAAGATTCAAAATTACTTTTTCATTGAATAATTCATAATTCTTGAAATACTTCCTTGGATATAATATTAACTGTGATTTTAAAATTATCAGTCACTTTATTATGAGTTAGCATGGTTGTAAATGTTTTTATTAATTAATTAAGAGATATCATATGTGAAATAATTTAAAAAATATTATTAATTTCCTAATCATAAATATATTTTTTTGATTGTCTTTAAAGAGAAGGAGTTTTCTGAGAAATAAGAATTGAGATTATACTTATATAAAATTATAAATTTTGGTACACTTCTTTGATTTTTATATTAATAGAAATGTTTAAATTATCACTTACATTATTATAAATTAATACTTTTAGTCATTCTTTACTTATTATTCTTAAGAAGCAATAACATATATATAGTTAAATATGATTAAATATAAATTTTTCTTGAAAATTATTTCAATTTTAAATTGTATATTTATAAATTTAAGAATTTTATTATTATCTCTACTATTAAAATTTTATCAAAATTAATTCTAACCTATGTATAACTTCCTCCATTCTATTTTATTAGTTATTTTAGATAAGCTTTTTTAATTATTTATCTATATATCTATATTTTTAGAAAACTAAAAATGAAATTATTTGTAATATCCAAAGTTTAAACTTATAGTTATATAAATTTTGAAACTTGTGGATAATTATTTATTTGTTTAGTTAATATTTAATTTTTAAATTATTTTTCGTATTAATGTTTTTGGAATATGAAAAATGATAATTATGACAATAGTTTAGATTTATATATATATATATATATATATATATATATATATATATATATGGAAATATTAATTTAAGATTAATTTAATATGATTTTTATGAAATAATTTCCTACAAATTAATAATATTTTGGTAATTATGAGTGTAAGGCTTCATGAAATAAATTGTCTATATCAATAAAAATTAGTTTTATGAAAATATGAGTATTAAGATTTTATTTATTAAAATACTCATATTGAATTTTAAAGTTATTTGGAGGGAAGAAATATTATAAGGAATAAAAATTTGAAGGCTTAAATTTATAGAATCATTAGAAGGCTGAGATTAAAAGGGAAGCATGAATTATAATGCACCGAGATGCATGGAATTGCTACCCATTGTTTATAAATTAAAGAATTCTTTCTTTTTCTAGACTCTTTATGCCATTTTCTTTTTCCTTTTCCTGTCACCTTCCTCCTCCCTTTTTCTTTTCTTTTGCTTTCTTTTCTAGCGAACTAGAACAGAACCCCGTTGCACATTTTTCTTTTTCTCGATCACTGAGTTATCTCTGCTAGATGCTATCACTATGAATTAGCTCCATTTGGTGTTGATCTACAGTAATGAAAGAGTGCTTTGTTGGAGCTATTAAGAGCATCAGATTTCTGACCATCCATTGGCCTTTAACGCAACAAAAAAACATGGAAACCATTATGAAACATAACCAAAACATCCTTAAAATGTGGCTAGGTATTGGATAGCAATAGGGAAGAATGGGAATCTTTTTGCTTGTTAGCAATCCATCATCTTCTTGATGTCAACAAGTTGCCAATGGCTCTTTAAGAGGTTATAAATCTATCCATGTGAGTAGTATTTTTTATCTATGTTATAATCTTTACAATGGAAATATTAAAATAAGATTATTAAAAGTGTATATTAAACACTAGATTTTATTATGGTGAAAGATTCATATAGAATCTAGAAATAAGACAATTTAAAGGTATTTTATGTATATGAATGGGTGATTATGAACTGGTATTTGTAATCAAATTATTAGCTTGACAATTAGAATTAGTAATTATATTTAATGTGTAGAAACTATATAAGAAGTGAATACTCTACAACTCTTATATAACTATTATCAAGGAATGAAATGTTAAAGAGAGTACTTGAAGGTTAACTTCAAATATGTAACTTATCTATACCATGGATGAAGTAAGGGAATTAATATTGAAAGATTTTATTCAAATTATAATAGTTTGCTTGAAATTCTAATAACTTGATCATTTTATATTTTGATTTGAAATGCCTATTTTTTTATTTTTCAATGAAAAAGTTGAAAATTAAGAAAATGATGATTTGGGATGATGAAGGAATTAGAAAACAAGTAATTTAGAGCTTCAAGTTCTAATATTTAAATCTATATGGTTTTAATATGAAAGTCCCTAAGTAATAATATATTTGAGTTGAAAGTAGTCTTAAGAATAATGAAAATGAGAAGTAATAATATTAAGTGCCATTATATCATGAATTGAACATGGATTTATACTACATATATATAAAGAAGAAAAGTATTGTGTATATAATTATTATTTATTATCATAAATTGACAAATAGGAAAGAACAAAAGGTGGAAGTGAAAAAGTTAAGGATTTTTGAAGTTGTTGGATGATATTATGTAAGTATATATCTCACCACTATTTTTATATTAATAAAAAGATGATTTAGATATTGTGAATTGTAATCTTTCTTTATTATTTATATTTATGTTTATATATTTATATATAAACTCAATTTCTTATTATAAGAATAGTTAGCTATTAAATGATTGATAGCTGATCAGAGTGCATAGTGAAAGTATTATAATGTTACTAATAATCACTGAATGCTTATAGTTAAACTGTTTGTCACTTATATGTTAGATTTTATAGTGTGAAATATGATTTGAAAGTTAGGCTCTCATGTAAATACTATATGTGCATTTTACCATGGATGGCACTGAAAATTATGAACTGTGTTAAAGTAATGATATTGGCAACTATGAATTATATTAGAATGCTACTTCGAAAACTAAATGGAAACATTCTTAACAAATAGTTATGGAAGGTACGAGATTGATTCAAGAGTCGGATAGAAAATTCTCGACGAATAGCGACGAATAGTTAAGAAAGCATATAAATGGCCTTGAAATGAGATAGTGGCTACATGTATGGCTATCGTAACTATTATGTGATGTTTTATAATATTGAAGTTTCCACTTGTGTTTGAATATCATTGCTTAACATGATTATAAAGACTTAATGTGATTGTAATGTTTTATGTGTATATGAGCCTTAATAGCTATTTTTATGTGATACCTACCTGAAGTGGGTAGTATATGATATTGAGATCTAATGGAAAGTTAAGACTCCTAGGATTGTGATATAGGAAATAAAGTTATGTCTTGTGCAAGTGAACTTCCATTTCAAAACATGGTTTCATATATTTCATAGAATTCAAGAAATTGATTTGCTAACATTTCCAATTTTTTTAAGGTTGGGGTGAGCATATCTGAACTTGTTGTATCCATGGAGAAACAAGATTGCCTTACTAAAAGATTTGACAATTGGGAATGCAATCAGCATTTAAATAGGGATTTGTGATTTATAAGATGTGTTGAATTGTTATATATGTATAAAATTGAAATTGTGATGTATTGTGTATATGCATATGATTTTGTCGAATCTAGAAAACACATAAGTTCAATATATTTAAAGCGTGTAGGCCTTGGGAAGTGTCTAAAAATAAAGGATACTCTATCCATTTTTCTACAAAAATCTCAAATTAAAATTTTAAGTCCCTTTGCAATGTAGAAACTCTCATTAGGTAAAAAGAGTGAAAATTGTTAAGGCTTGTGGAAATTGGTAACGGGATTCACAACGGTCATGATCAGAAGTGGGTTGTGACATTATTAATTTTTTTCAATTTTATTCTTAATACCTTAACAAATAATCATGGAGATTACTCCAAAGATGAAAAAAATGTATGAAAATTAGAAAATTCAATAAATTAAGAAAAAAATCAAAGAGATTATGAAAATGCAATAAATGAGAGAAAGAAATCAAGGAGTTTTTTTTTCTCAATTGAATATAAATTGCTATATATGAATGAAAAATTCAATTCCTTACACTAATTGTGTAAGTATGATTTACCATGATGCAATATTCATTAAAAAGATATTAATTGCAAGAATGTGGCTCACTACAATACAATATTCATGAAAAAAATAATAAATTGATATATGACGAGTTATAAGAATGACACTTATTATAATAAGAGATAAAGAATATCACTACTAATTCATTTTGTTTACAAACATCTAAAGTCTAATTAAATTTCTACTTGGTATAGTATCATAAATATCATCAAATGCCCTTTTTGAAGTTATTAGAGAATCCATATTATTGCAAATGATAGAGATTGTGCTACATATAAAAATCAATAAAAAATTATAAGATATTTCATTATACATTTAATAAAATAATAATATTAAAAAATTAGCTTTTTGTAAATGATAAACTTACATTATCTTTTTTATTTTTTACTATTGGTACACAATCTTTAGTAAAATTTTTGTACTTCTTAAATCCAAGTTCTTGCATAATTATTTAGAAAGAGAAAATGGTGTAAGTTTAATGAATGTGTTATTTAAACCAATAAACAATTAATAATTTAGTTTTCACCTCATAGAATTAAAATAAAGCAGTAAATCTATTAATAATATCTTCATCATCAATTATTTTAATCACAATAAAATCTTTACTATCCTCTTTAAGATTTAGAATGATTAGTGTTATATTTTGATATATCAAACTTAAAGAGAAATTTTCTTCTAAAGAAGAAATCCAGTTGTACAAGCCACCCATCCTCATCACCTCTCTATATAAATATTAACATTAGAAAAATTAAATATTTTTTATTAAAGCTTAAAATTATTATTGAAATTACTAAATGGATAATAACAATGAACTTACTTTAGACAGGCATTCATATAACTCCTTAATAGTTTTGTTAATGTATTGATATTCTTTATCAAACAAAATGAATAATGCCTTACCTATTAGATCATCAACTTCAACATGAACTTAATACCTATTTAATACAATAACATTTGTTAATATAAAATTAATTTTAGATGTAAATTATAGGCATAAAAATATGGTATATATTGATTGTAATCAAATGTAATAATACCTACAATTGTTTTATCTAGTATTGTATTACGTTTTTGACACCAAAGCTTACTTTCATAAAAATGAACCTTTTTGTTGCATGTGACATAGCCATTATAATACCATTTGAATTTAATTTAATGCATTTTTACAATGGCTTGAGTAATAGTAATAAAGTCTAATAGAAAGTATATAATTAATAGTATTCATAAATATAATATATTATATTTTGATATCATAAAAGAGCAAAACATTACCTCTTTAGCAGATTTAGTCTCAGTCAAGGTTTTTTTAGGACAATTTATAACATCATTATCATTTACAAAAATTGATCTCACTAAAAATTGGCTTGTGATCTTATTGAACTCTATAGGTTCATTATCTTTAGGCAAATTCTAACTAAAAATAATTAATAAGATCATTATAACTAACCAAAATTCTACTTAAATATAAATAGTTAAGGGAATAATAAAATAGTAATTTATCCTTACCTTTATTTGAAATCTTCTACTTCAAAGTAGTCTAGATTAAAACTTAACTTTGATGTATTCCAAGAATTTGTAATTATAATACCATCTGTTTAAAGTATATGTATTTGTGTCAATATAAATTTTAAATCACAATTGTTATACGAGGAATGGTAGATATATAATGTTACTTCTTAACACTTTCACTTTTGCTAGATAAAATAGAACAATTATGATTGGCACTTTATTTTGTTTTATGTCTTCACTAACATATTCAACAAATTCATCCCAAAGTACACATTTTAATGTGTTGTTCTTAAAAAATAATAAATTTTATGAAAGAGTAATATGTAAAAATATATGCATATAAATTTATTTTTATAATATAAATAAAAATAAATATAATTATAGTATACATAGTTTTCATCCCTTAAATATATATGCTTGCACTTACTTCTCATTTATTCTTCACACATATTTTCTATCTTCTCATGCTTAGATAACTCTCCAATAACATTTGGATTATATAATTTTAATAAATACAATGTCATTAATTTTAAAAAATGTAATCATGGACTATTAAAAAAACACAAAGCAATATTTACCTATTAGTGTTGTCTTAATAATTTTTCTTGAAGTAATGTCCTCAAATGAAATAAAATTGAAATTTCGCAATACTATCATTCCTTGACATGATTGGGCACTTGTATTCCCATGAAAATTAATTTTGTATGGATGTTTTGTATCCTTGAACTTGTTGGAGTTGTACTTAACCATAAAATTTTGTATAACACTTCTCTTCCTTAAGCTTACTCTCATACTTGTTCATTAATGATTTCCTAAATACTATTGCAAAAAATTTATTTTCTTTGATAAAGTAAAATATATATTATAGTTAGATATTGTTATTGTGGAAGACATGCCAACGAGAAACATATACATATAAACTTGATTAATAAAAGAAGTATTAATAACCACAATTAAACATAAAACACCTAAAATTACAAATTAATAATCATAATGTGTATAAAAATTACAAATCAATATTTATATATAATTTAAAATTTTAATTTAAAAAATGTATAAAATTAATTATCATCAATGATAATCAATTGGAATAATATGCTAAGCTTAATTGAATATTTGATTATATTTAATTTTTATAAATATTGCAAATCAATAATTATATTGGTTAATTGTAAAGATTATCCTTCGCATAAAATAAAAGACAATTTCTTTTAATATATTTCACATGCATAAAATATTTTTTTAGTTTATATATAATTTAAAAATTAAATTTTAAATTATATATAAATATTGATTATATTTATATATAATTGATTATATTTGATTTTTACAAAAATTACAAATCAATACTTATATATAATTTACAATTTTAATTTAAAAGATGTATAAAAACTTTAAATAATCAATGAAATTAAATTGGAATAGTATATTAAGCAGAAAATGCTACATAACCCAAGAATAGGAGCCAAAATTTTATTATGATTAACATGTTAAAGTACTATGTCATCAAGCTTTCCACTCTACATCTGCAATAATCAGGGAAAATAAAAAGTCATAGTAGTTTCACCATTGTTTGGTGCAAATGTTAATTATTTGCTATTATAAAAATAAATTTATATTAAAATATATTATATTTTATTTCCATTAAATGAAAAGATACATTTTTTATTATAATGGAAATTTTTATTTCACTTTAAAATATATTATATGTTATCTTTAGTTAATGGAAAGGATTAACTTTAGTGAAATGAAAAAATGATTTTTATATTAACATAAATTATATTCTATATTCAATTAATGGAAAAAATAGTTTTCTATAATAGAATATTAATTTTTTATTAAAATATATTATATTTAATTAATTAAATTATAAAATATAAATTAAAAATTGACTAATAATATTTCTAATAGAATTAGAGTTAAAATTAATATTTTTTAATAAAAAAATTTGTTAACAATGTACAAATTTATCAGTTAGAAGATAAAAAGAATATTAAATACAAATAAATATGGTGACAATTATTTTCTAAAGAGAGGCTTGAATAAAATTTAAAGATAGTGAAAAGATTTAAGTAAATTTTTTATGATTCAAGAAAATTAAAATATTTTTTATGATTTTATTTATCAAATTGGTCTATGTATCAAATTGAATTAAGATATAATTTCTTATTTTATAGTTTGTAAGATCCATAAATGTTAGTTTAAAATTTATATATTTTATAATTAATATGTGCAAAAAAAATTTATTTAATAATAGTACTATATCCATTATAATATAAAAATCATTATAATTAATATTGATCCATTAGTATTAGTAAATAGGCTTATAAACTAAAGATAGATTCATGTTACCTCTTTATCTGAGAGAATCATTTCTATGCTTTCACATTCAATATTTGAATTTCTTTCTACAACTGTTCACAAATTTTCTTTACCATTTTGGTATTCTAAAATTAAAAAAATAAATTGTTATGTAATAATTAGATTAATTTTTTTAAAAAAAAAAGAATGTAGCAATTATATTATTATGCATCTTAAAATTTGTATAATAAGTGATCATGATTTTTAAAAAACAATCATTTAATCGATGTTAAGTGATATGGACCCCTGAAAACGAATATATTAAATTATAAAATGAGTGGCAATAATGACACATTAATAACATGATTTATGCATTTTTTAAACATAGATTTAGTATTACAAATTTTACATGATTAATCAATTTCAATTATGCAGAGTAAAATATTTCATTTCAAATTTAAAGATCATCTTGAACGTTTGAATATTTGAACCGAAATAAAAATGTTCTTTAAAAAAACCAAATGAAGAATTAATATAATAATAAAATAATTATTAAATAGAAAATAATGCAAAAACCACCCCAACACTTAAACAACAATATATTATCAAAAAAGGTACCAAAAAAATAATAAGATATGATGGAAAAATAATTTTAAATTCATAACAATAACATAAATAACATAGAATAGATTATGGTAACATAATAATTTTTTCAATTCATATGCAAGATATATATATATATATATATATATATATATATATATATATATATATATATATATATATGCATATTAGTATATATCTTCGAATTGATATAGTAAATTATTATGATTTCTAAAAAAACACTTAATTTAATGAAAAGTAGAAGTATTAAAAAATGAATGGAAAGTCCAAAAGCCAATGAAAAAATTATGAGCTTTTCATTGCAAGATTAACAATAATAAAAAAAAATCAATATGAAGGAGCAAAATATTTTTGAAGAAAATATGTTAGTTTCATAAAAAAAAGAATATAAGAAAAAAAACAAAATCTTTCAAAGAAAATATATGTTCAAGTTATGGCAATGAGAATTGCTTTGATTTATGATAACTCTAGTCAAGATGAATGAAGAAGAAACAAATTTGAAAATTTATATGCACAAAATAAAAATTAAGGGAATGTAAGAATTTAAAGTAGCAAATTTTTTTTATATAAATAGCAATAATATACTTAGAATGCATGAAATATTTGATGAGATACTTTATTATAATAATTACAACAAATATCTATATTAAAAATTAAAAATAAAAAGAAAATTGCTTAAAATATTGAATGTTGATATGATACTTCTTTCGCTTATGCATAGAATTTACAAATTCAATTTTAAAAATATATAAAATTTTATTATAATTAATGAAATAATATATTAAATGTTGATACGATACTTCTTTAAGTTAATGCATCAATTATTACAATCAATCTATATACAAATAATATATTTAACTATTATATAAATCAATGATGATATATGGATTGATTGCATTAATTATCTCCATAAAATAAAGATACATTTCATTTAATGTATTGATCATTTGTGAGATAATTCTTTCATTTATGTATATTATTGCTCACACGACCTGTTTCACATTTATCATAACCAATGTAAAAATATCTAATTAGTGCTAGCATATTAAATAAATATCTTTATAAACCTTTATATTATACTAACAATTTTATCAAATTAGTACTATCAAAAAAGCAAACATCTATTTTTAGAAAATATAACTATTTACAATATAAGTTCTAAAGCTATATGAATATGCCAAAATGTGCATATATAGAAATATAAATTGCATAATACATGTTGGGTACTACAATTTCCGAATTAGATTCATTAGGGTTCCACTCTTCAGGATTTGAATCTACAAAAGAAGAAGTGTCCTTACTTACTGAACCCTCGAGCAGAGGAATTGGATATAGAGGATATAGTATAATAGGATTAGATTCTAAATCTCTTAATTAACTTTTATATCACAATATACTCATGTGCATGCAGAGGTAAACTAAACTTTATACCACAATATTATCTCATAGGCTCCATAGGGATCAGGAAGGTTCCTCTGTAAGTATCAATCTACGCCCACAAATCCATGCTTGATACCTGCAAGTTCAATTTAATAGAAAGGTGAGTATAAATATACTCAATGAATGGCTACTCATCATTCCACATAAAGGATCTTTCATTAAAGAAGATTAGTCTTTTATTCAAATTTAATCATCACTTTGTATTTTATGAAAAAAATTTCTATATATATTATTCATTCATATTGGTATGAAATGGAAATAGTACACATATAAGTTTCACTTTATACATTCGGTCTAACTTTATCTCCTTTTTCCCTAAGCATAAAGTTACCAACTTCTTTCCTCCATTACTAATCACTTCTCTTCTTTTATATAAAGATTATTATATCTTCCCTTTCTTAGTTTACAAAAAGCAATAATGTGATGTTAAAACATCATTCATTTTGTCCATTACAATAATTATAGTCAAATACCAACCACACTATAAGTGTCTTGTGGGCTATACCAATGTATCATATACATTCAATTTTGTTCTTATCAATTTTCAAAGAATTTCAAGAAAACTTGTACATGTATCATAGCTTGGAGCCTTTTTTATGCTTTTAAAACAATATAAAATTTTACCATAATTTTTTTTCACATACTTAACACATTATTAGATAAGATACATCCATTAAATTATACAAATTATCCTCACAGGTACTATTCATACAAAACCTAAATGAGGAGTTCAAAATAAAGACATTATAGGATATTTGCAATTTAAGCCCCTTGACATCAATCAAATGGAAACTAATTGATTTCAAATTTTAACATCATATTCCTAACATGTTAAATAAAGGATAATTTCAGTGTTATACAAATAATTTCATAGGTTTGTTAGTATATCAAAGGCAAGATCTTGTATTAGCCAATTTTGGGTTATATCAGAGCTATCAAGATAAAACTACTATTTAGGTAATCAAATCAACTTCAATTACCACCAAATTTTGACACAACCTTGCTAACATCCTAAATATCATATCCAAAGTTTCATAATTTTTCTTAATTATTTGGTAGGTTTAAAAATTGGAAACTTGAGACTATACAGACAAGGTTCCAAAGAGGCTAATTTTTTTGTGCTTCATCTAACACTTAATCTTTCATGCAAATAAAAATTTTCAAAAATTTCCAAATTCATCTATAGTTATCCTACCAGATATGACTCTAAAATGCCAAGAATTTTAAGTTTTAAAAATTTTCTTATACCTAAACACATTGGATGACCAAACCTTGGTTTGATACTACCAAAAAACTTTCATCTAAATTTGTTTCCTTCATCTTTCCTAAACAAAATTAGGAATTTCTTTTCCAACACTCTCAATATATTATACTAACATTAAGCTATCATTTTATCATGTGGATAACTTCAAAATAGAATCAAATACCAATATATCATAATAACATAATGGAAAGCATAAACCAGCAATATCATTACTTTTCTTTTGACATAACCCTAAAAGTAAGGGGAGTTGTCACTTACTTTAATTTTTTCCCTCTTTAAATTTCTAACTCCCCTTTGGAATAGTAGAAGAGTGGCTTTATGACAATAAATCATAAGTTTAGAAATTTAGGAAGGAGAGGGTCAAATTTTTTTGAAGAAATTGGAAGAAATTCTTATGTTACCTTACAAGATTTATAGTTATTAGATGAAGAATTCACTTGATAACTTAAAGGCTTGGACTTCTTTACTAAACTTCCTTTCCTTTTTCAAAGTTTGGTTAGTCAAGAAGTAGAAATTTTTTACTCTAAATGGCTAGTACATGTATATATAAAATTCAAAAAAAAATTAACCTATTTAAAATGGGCAAATATGGTTTAGTACAAAATGGCCCCAAATTTCTCACTTTTTCCAATTTTTATCCCTAAACTTTTAGATATTTTTTAGCCTTATTTGATCCTTTAAATTCTAAACTTCCATACATATTTTTGGCCTAAAAATTTAATCTCAGTTAGCCCAAGTGTTTTTTTAAATTAATTTGCTTAATTTTTAGCTTAAATTATCACTTTTCGATTTATTCAAGTTTTAAAATTCTAGCAAATTCTTATGTGAATTTTTTTAAACTTATTATTAGATTTTTAATTGGATTTTTATCTATTTTAACACTTAATAAAGTTCTTATAAAAATTCTAATTGATCTCACATAAAAAATACTCCTACGAACATCTTGAATTTCACCTGATTTTTTCCAAGTTTTTCTAATTTGGGTATTTCTAATAGAATACCTATTTAGAATTTTTAATTTACTTAAGACATTTTCTAAAAAGATTCCTATTGGATATTACAATTACAAATTACAAATTTGAATAATGCATTAGGTAATCAATGATAATAAATTGGAATAATATTATAACCTTAATCAATTAATTAATTAGATTTGATTTTTTATAAATATTACAAATCAATAATTTTATTGATTGATTACAAAAGTTGTCCTATTCATAATAAAATTCCTTTGATATATTGCATGTTCATTAAATATTTATTTAGTTTATATATAATTTAAAATTTTAATTTAAAAAATTTTAAAAATTGATTATAATCAATGACTATTAATTGGTATAATATATTACTTAGTTTAATGAAATAATTGATTATATTTGAATTTCACAAAACTTACAAATCTATTATTATAATATTTATAAAAATTACAAATGACAAGAGTTATAATTTTCAAATTTAATTAAAAAATGTATAAAAATTGACAATAATCACTAAAAGTAAATTTGAATAATATAATAAGCTTAATTAAATATTTGATTATATTTGACTTTTTTAAAAGATATATTGTGTATTTAAAAGATATTTCTTTAGTTTACATATGAAATTTACAAATTTAATTTAAAAGACTTGTTAAAATTGAATTTAATCAATGAAGAGTAATTGAAACAATATAATACTATGTTTAATCAAATATTTGATTATAGATGACTTTTATGAAAATTACAAATCAATAATAATATTATGTATGAAAAAGGTATAAATTACAAATAAATAGCTACATTTCAACCGCAATTTTAATTTAAAAATATATAAAAATTGTTTATCATCAATCATAATATATGGGAATAATATACTAACCTTAACCAATATTTTATTATATTTGATTTTTATAAATACAACAAATTAATAATTATATATTGATTAATTGCAATAATTATTTCTTTCATAAAATAAAGATAAATTTTTATTAGTATATTGCACATTCATAAAATAATAAATATATATATATATATCTAAAAATATATACATATATACATATAATAATTATATATACATACATATATATATATATATATATATATATATATATATATATCATTACAAAATTATTTTGAAAAATATATAAATATTGATTATAATCAATATATCTATACGAGTTTATTTTTTAAAAAATACATATATAAATTGAGTATACTAAGAATATTAATTAAAATAGTATTTGATTATGTTTTTAAAGAATTCTATATAGAATATTTGTAAATGGTGTGATGACTTATATATGTAATAAATATCTAAAAATATCTCAAAAATAAGTTGTAAATATTATTATTATTATTATTATTATTATTATTATTATTATTATTATTATTTCAAAATGGGGCATCAGCCCAAGGAAAAGAAAATAAATACAAAGGCATTTAATTAAGACAATTCTAGCCACAGAAATCCCAACAACATTAACAAGGAGAAGCATTTTGAGATTTACAAGAGTAGAAGCAATCTCATGAAATCCAAGACCAAACTTAGGACTAGAATTTGCCAACTAATCTGCACATTAGTTGTCTTCTCTAAATTGATGAGAAAAAAAGAGATCTCCTAATCTTGTGAACACCATCTAAGGATCCTCTCAATCAAATGCAAATGATGTTTATGGTGGTAATCATTTATTTTGAGAATATTTATAATAGATAAAGAGTTTAATTCAACTATAACTTTCCCATAACCTTTAACTAAACAAACTCTAATGCTATAAGGATACCCCACAACTCCACAAGAAAAGAGTGATAAATACCAATATTGAAGACGAAACCCCCCAACCATTGGTCATCCAATCCCTTCAAGAGTCCCTTATAACTAACTCTTCTAAGTTTCCTTTTATAACATCCATTAGAGTCAAGAAACCAATACTACAAGGTTGGAAGTGCCACAAACTTTTCCAAGTTTAATTCAACTATAACTTTCCCATAACCTTTAACTAAACAAACTCCAATGCTATAAGGAAACCCCACAACTCTTCCAAGTTTCCTTTTATAACATTCATCTAGGGATTGCTACCTAATATCAAGAAACTAATACTACAAGGTTGGAAGTGCCATAAACATAGTAATTGAAGCATGAGCTATCTCTTACGTCAAATTTGAAACCATTACAGATGGTTAAGAGAGGACCTAGAATTCATTCTTAAATAAGTTTTTATTCTTCCAAGCCCACATTAGCCAGAAAGATACACCAAAAATAGTATTCTAATTCTTACCCAAGCACTTTTCACTTCTTAGATTCAAATTATGAAAAAACCAAGGGATTAAGTCATTTGGAAAGAATTGATTCCAAAATTTATAAAGAAATAGCATGCTTCATAATGAAATAAATGAAGGACAATCCCTTAAGATATGAAAAATTAATTCATCTTACATCCTATAATAATAAAATAAAGGATTAGCACCATACCATTTGACTCTTTCATCATTTATTAGAAGTCTTTTGTAAAAAGCTTGCCAAAGGAATAATTTGATGTAGTTTGGTCCTTGTCAAGTCAATATGAACTTCTAAAAAGGGGAAGAATTTAGAAAGTGTGACTTAATATTAAGGAATAAGTAGGTTTAACTAAAAACTAACTAATTGGATCCTTTTTCTAAATTAAACAATATTTATCATCATCATTACAGGAAAAAGCATAGCCTTTATGTGCTCAAGAATAATAAAGGGTAGAAACATCTACATCTTACTCATATCCTAATAACCATTGTTATTAACAAAGTTAATAACATGTTTAATAAGATATTCCTTTGGAATAACCTTGTTGGCATTTTCCTCAAGTGAACTAATTCCCTTAATCCAATTAAAGATCTAAAACTAGATACATTTACCATCTCCAATCTCCCATCAAAATGATTTAGATAGCTACTACTAAATTTTACTAATTTCTTTCCATAACTGCAAAGCATTACTCTTGATCACTAAGCGTTTATTTAGGTTAATATTTGCCTCTTAGGACTTAAACCCATAAACTCTAAGGTCTTAATAAAATGTTCTAGCCAAGCTTCATTAGAAATGCATTATTCATGTCCATCATATGCCTAAGCCTAAGACCCCCTATGTTCTTTAGATAAGCATATAGTACTCCAAAAGATCAAATGAGTTTTTCTAGCATCTTTAATATCCCTCCCAAATAAATTGATGTTGCTTTATGTCAATAATATTACATATCTCTTTAGGGATTCTAGTATGTTGCATTTAGAAAAGAGGAATTGTAAATATAATAGATTTAGCCAATGTAACTTTACTTACCTTTGAAAGGCATTAGGCTTCCCATCCACTCAATTTTTGCTTAATCCATTCAATAATATGTTGAAACTTTTTGTTGAAGACTTTTCTATGGTCATGATAGTGCCTAAGTAGTGCTTAATCTCTTTAACATGAGTAAACTCACTTTATTAGACTAAATTCTCTCAAAAAGAGAAAAAAGTGTTCTTAAAGAAAAATATATTAGTTTTTTGTTTATTAATGGATTGGCCAAACATGTCACTAAAATTTTGTCAACATTAAAGGATATTGCTCATTTGAGTAAAGTTAGCTTTAACAAATAAAAGCAAATCATCAGCAAAGAAAAGATGGAAAATCACATGACCTTTACAACTTGCCTTTAAAAGAATCTAATTCTTACCTTCAATTTCATCAACTATAGTATGAGAAAGTTTTTCCGCACACAAGATAAAAATGTAAGGGGATAAAAGGTCCCCTTGGTGAATTCCTTTTAAGGGCTTGAAACTACTATACTTATTGTTGTTGTAAATCACTTTAAAAAAGGAAGATGAAACATAACGCATCACTAAATTAATGGAACTAAGAGGCATACTAATCTCCACTAGGACTTTCTAAATGAACTCTTAACTAAGCTTATCATAGGCCTTCTCAAGGTCAATTTTGATTATCACATAACCATTCTTTCTTTTCATTCAATGCACACAATGAACTAATTCTTAGGCTATGATTATATTATCATCAACATTCCTACTCAAGATGAAACTAGCTTGATAAGAAGAAATAAGATCATAGAGAATTTTCTTCAAGTAATTGATAATAATCTTCATGATTCTTTTATATAAGACATTGCATAGAGCTATAGGCCTAAATTGAGAGATGTATTTAGGCTTATCACTTTTGCAATGAGATAAAGGAGAAAAGAATTTACCTAATTAATCATGAATGATTTGTCCATGCATACTTGATAAACTCACAAACATAATTGCCAATCAAACTATTTTTTTATAAAAAATAGAAAGATATCCATCCTCTCTTAGAGCTTTAAAGGCACCTATTCTAGCAAAAGCTCTTTTAATTTCATTATTATTAACCATTTTTGCCAAATTCATTTAATCTTATCATTTAGTTCTAACCACTTATGATGTGTTTAATACCAAGTACAAAAAGAAGAAGACTATGTGTATAATTTTTTATAGAATGATATAGCTATGTTTTTGAAAGTATCTTGATTATCAATCCACTTACCCTCTGAACTTCTGAGCATCATAATTTTATTCTTCCTCCTTTGAATTGCTATCTTTGTATTATAGTAACATGTATTTTGTTCTCTATAACCAATCCAATTGCTATAGGATTATTGAAACTAGAGAATTTCTTCTTAGTCCAATATAGCCTTAAGTTCCTTATAAAGCTTATATTTAATATTCTCTAAGAATCCATTAGAAATTAAATGAAGAGAGGTTTGAATGCCATTCAATCTAGCTAGAAACTATTTTTTCCTTTTAATGATATGCCTAAACACCTCCTTATTCCAAACCATTAACTAATTAAAGAAGCTAATAAGTGAATCCAGAAAATAGGTGCTTGATCTCTAATTTTCCTCTAAAAATTACTTAAAATTAGGATTACTAAGCCATGAGGCCAAGAATATGAAAGGTCTATTAAGGGACTTTAGGGAATCACTAATGGTATAAACAAGAAGTGGATGATGGTCAAATTGAATATGAGAGAGAGCTTTAACAAAAGCTATATGAGATTTGGTTCTCCATTTAGCATTACATAAAGCCCAATTAAGCCATTTAAAAATTCTTTAATAATTTTTCCATTTAGAACCTCTCCAAGTAAATTTCACCCTAATTAGCCCTATATTTATAAGATTATAGGAATTAATCCATTAGAGAAATTTGGTACATCTCAAAATGTTAATAGGAGCTTTTCCTTTCTTTTCTAAACTAAAAAATGTTTTTGTTAAAGTCATTTGTTATAAGCCAATGTATAAAAATAGAATCTACAATCATTCTAATTTAATCTCATGCAATGCCCTTTTGATTTTCATGAGGACAAGCATAAATTGCTATAAAATAACTAAGGCTCCATATTCCCTATCATTATTTTAACATGAAAAAATTAGGTATGATAAATGACTACCTTCATCTTGAAATCAAGATTAAACCATAACAACCAGATACCTCCACTAAATCCATTTGCTTATACTAATTTAAAGAAATTAGAGCCTAAATGTCTAATTCTTCTTCTAACATATTGATCACTAATTTTGGACACAAGCAAAACAACCATATTAAGCTTATTATTCTTCCTAATTTCTTTAAAAGCTCTAGAAAAAGTATTACCAATGGCTCCTCTAACATTCCAAATTAAAATCTTCTTATAAAAGATTAAAAAATATTATAACCAATAACACAACATCATGCAATAGGCATGGCATCATTACTATTTTTTGAAAGTGAAATACTTCCTTTTGGATCACCAATTAGGTTATTTGCATTCATAATTTCAAAGCCATCTTTATTCCCACCTAGGTTAAGTTGTTTAACATGTTTAATACCAATGTTTTAATAAGTTAGTTTGGAAAGAGAAAAAGATTGGAATACCTTTGGATCTAAAACTTCTGTCACTATGCAATTATTGTCTACTTCTTTAAGAGGGATTTTACGTGTAGTCCTAGTATAAGATGAATGAGATTCACTTTTTAAAATAGAAGAATTCCTTAGTATTATTTAACTAAGTATTGTCTTATCCTTTATAACTATTGTTCCAATTAATATATGCTTGAGCATAAGTAGAAGTTAATTTTCCTTTCCATTTATTATACACAAATAATACATTACCTTCTGTTACTTGTTGCCTTTGCATCTTTTTTATTAACTTGTAAATCACCTTCAATGATATCTCTTAAAACCTCAAATCAAGATTTGCCTACTATATTAGGATGTCTTGAAGAATTGTCCTTACTACTAGTTACATTCCTATTAGGTATACTATGAGCACCTGCTTCATTTTTTTCCTTTACTCACTTTTTAATTTGTTTGAGATATCCTCCAAGGACCAAATATGGTATTTTTTTATCATTTTCTATTACTTACACTTAGGTATCCTTCCATGTTTTAGTAGTATTCTAGATTGCTTTATTAGGGTGATATTCATGGTTATGTCCATATTTACTGCATCCAAAATAAATAAGATGAAAACCCTTATATTTAATTCTCATAGAAGCACCTCCACCAAAGAATTTTAGTAGAAAAGGGCATGTTAAATGAATCTCTACACAGAGTCTAATGTTTCGATATCTATTTACAGTAGCCATATTAAGATCAACTTTAAGGGTTTTACCTATCAAGCTAACACTTTGAAGAAATTTTCAATTAAATAACTTAGATGGCAAATGAGGAAGCTTAATCTAGGTAGTTACTTTTTCAACTTTTACAATAAAAGGATCAAAACAAGGTTACCAATGTGTTAACATTAAGCAATGATTGAAAATAATCCAAGGACCACCATACAAGGCAAACTAATAATCCGTCATAGCTCTAAATCTGATAATGAAAAGTTCACTCCCAATGTTAATAAGAGATATTTTTCTCTTAGCCCAAAATTGATCGAGTTTCCTCTTGAGCGCATTATACCTAATTCTTTTTTCCTAAAAGCTTTTACAATCAAAGCATGATGCCATATATCACATGTCCTCACATTTTAAAATTAAAAAATCACTAGATTTGGAAATCCCCTAAGTTTTATGATAGGAATACCCTCTTATCCCACCAATTTCCATCTAAGAAAAAATCCTTATCTTTAGAAGTTAGGGTATCCCGATATGATTTACTCTCAAGATAGGAAATGGCACTTCCTCCTCATCTGTCATCCATTCTTCTTGCCTTTGGACTTTATTTGACTCTCTTATAAATCCACATCCATTTTGCTTCACTTTCTTTATGCTCCACTAAAGATTATCAACCTTTTCCAAGGATGGAGCCTCCTCTTCCCAATCACCACCATTAGCTAAAAAGTTCACTATTTTAATGTTAGATAGTTTTTAAACCTTCAACTTTATATTTATGTAGGTATCGTTATATTACTATTATCAATATGACATTAACACTTGAAAAGCCATTTTATATTTAAATTTAATGTGATATTTAACTACAATTAGCATCAATAATTAAAACTAAGAATATAGTTATTTAATATATTGCATGTTTGTACGATTCCTTAATTTATATATGTAATTTACAAATTTAATTTTAAAAATATAAAAAAGCAAGTGAAAATTAAAAAAAAAGTAGCAATTTTATCACTATTATATGATGGCTATTAATTTTTCATTACATAAATTCTTGAACTATACCTAAAATATAAATTCATATTTTATTTTAATTGGAATTAAAGAAAATTTCCTTTAATATATTTCCCATTAATAAGATATTTCTTTAATTTATATATAGAATTTACAAATTTAGTTTAAAAATTTATAAAAAATTATTCTAATCAATAATGATTAATTAGAATAATATATTACTATATTTAATCAAATATTAGCTATATTTAATTTTTATAAAAATTACAAATTAATAATTATAAGATGTAAAAAAACACAAATAACAAATAAATAGTTACATTTCAATTGAATTTTTAATTAAAAAATGAGTAAAAATTGATTATAATCAACATTTAATTATATCTAACTCCTATAAATATTGCAAATTAATAATTATAAATGGATTGATTGCAATGATTATCCCTTTCATAAAATAATGATAAATTTCATTTAATATATTGTACATTCATAAGATAATTCCTTCATTCATATATATCATTATAAATTTATATATATATATATATATATATATATATATATATATATATATATATATATAAATTGACTATAATCCATGACTATTAATTGGAATAATATTTGAATATGATTTTAAAAAAATTCTATTATAATATTCTCAAATTGTACAATGAGTTATATAATTAATAAATATTCAAAAAAGAGCCTATATTATATATTTAATAAATATTTCAAAAAGATGCTATAAATACCATTATTATTACTACCATTAATACGACATCAATAATTGAAAAGCTATTATATATTTAGACTTCATGTTATATTTTGACTACAATGACTATCCATAATTAAAAATGAATATATAATTTATTTTAAGATATTATACATTCATATGATACTTCTTTATATTATATATATAATTTACAAATTCAAATTTAAAAATATAAGAAGAATAGTTGTTTTGTTGCTTTTATAGAGACATTCATGATGGCTATTTATTGTTCATTACACAAATTCTTGAACTCAACATAAAATATAAATTCATATTTTACCATTCATGAAATCCATAAATGATACTTTAAAATTATTTACAAAATAACTTTATTAGGTTTCAAAATGATCCATAACTTTGCTTTTATTATTTTTCAAAAATTAAAATGAACTTTATTGTTAACTTTTCTATAATGCTTGATATATTTTTTAAGAAAAATGTAGGCATATGATTTATTTAGTTAAATTATAGGTACCAAATCTAATTAATTTTATATTACATTTTAATAAAAATAATATAAATATAATTTTTCATTAACAATAATACAGTATTATATAATTTTGACATCTATTTAATACAAATTCTATTAGACTTGACAATGTACAAATGTTTAACATTCTACAAATAAATAGATAAAGTTTCAAAAAAAAGTATCAAATAACTAATATAAAGCTCACTGAATATCATTTAAAATTAGCAATTAAAAAAAAATATAAGAATCAACCTCAAAACAATGATATATACGTGGACATTATCATTATCATTGGACATATATCATTTGTATATGCTCGAAATGTAATATATACTCTTAATAAAATTAAGCAAAAATGAAATTTCCATAAAATTAAAAATGTACCACATTTGTCATGATATACTATGTCTAATATGTAAAAAATTAGTTTACATTTTGAAATACTTCCTTAAACACAGCATTACCTATGACATTGTTTGGTTTACCATATTTGTCATGAATAAAGATTTATTCCATTTTTGCTTGTTACTTTGGATATGGCAAAGTATAGCCGGCTAGGATTAAACACCGACTTTGGAAGATATAATTCAACAATGAAAAGTGATTACCTTAACTCTTATATATTGTCATTGCATAGGAGATCAAAATAGGAAATTGCCTTCTTTGTAATTTAAATCCCTATTTGGAATTCAATTGACTTAAAACCATTCTTGGTATAAAGACCCTATCACCAACATTGTTGCCATTAAAAATTCTTGCCTCTATTACATGCTTTGCCAATTAAGTGACTATTAATCTTGTTTTATTATAAAGGCTAAATGATCAATCAATATTTTCAAAAAAGCATAATGGTGACACCAATCTTTAGTTTAAAGTTATGTTTTGATAACCTTAAACAATTTAGCCCAATAAAATACTTAGGAGTGAGGAAATCTCCACCGACTCCTAAAAAAGAAGTTATCTAGCAAACAAAATCAGTACTAAAGTATTCCTTTTCTTCTCCAAGTATAATAGATAAAATGTAGTCATTAATTTTGTCTACCATATTAAGCTTCAGTGCAAGAATGGATCTTTTCTTAATATAAGCACAATTAGCATAATTATCTTTTAATGCAATGAAGGTTGATTGCATAATCACTTTTATAGGATTGGAATATTCTTTTAGCAAAAGATCATTAGGAATTTCAATATTTACCTCACCATCATCTTTATCTCTAAATACACTATCTCCAACTTAAGTATCCAATTTAATAATTGCTTTAAATTATCTTAATTTATAATTTCAATTAAGTTTATTTGAACTCTCATGTTCTTTCTTAAAGCCAGCACTTGATAATAAATCCACAAATAAGATAAATTAATAGTAACATTCATTATATCATATTTGTTACCTTTAGGAATCAATTGGCAGAATTTACATAAAACCCCCCTAAAAATTATTGGCTTACCTCCAAATAGACTTAATTAGCTATTTGGATTTTTGAAGTGCATGATGTCTCTAAGGGCTCAATCAAGATCTTTAAAACAAAACTTGTAGACTATTGGAGCTTAATCCTAAATGATTAATGCAGTCTTCTTTAACAATTTATCTATATAAGCTCTTTACCTTATAGTACAAGTTGAACCTTTATTAATTTCCAATGGTATGCAAAATCTAGAATGAGCAATCCTACCACTAAACAAAAAGATTAAAGCTATATTACTGGATGCTATAATCAATACTATCATGCCTTTTGATCATAAAGAAGAAGTCAAAGATCTCCAAATATATGTTTTTCTTGTGCCTTTATAATTGCTTAAAAAGAACACATTATTTTTTCTATTAGAAATAACTTCCATTAAAGCGTAAAAAACATTGAGTTATTCAGTTGTCATGGAGTTAATTAATTAGTGTGCCTCAACTTTTAACGAATTTTTATCATAGTTTTATTCCTCTTATTAATAATCTATTATTTAAATTAAAAGATGACAACACTTTAGGAATAGGCAAAAGAGGAAAATCCTTTAAGGTTCAACCATTTCTTAAGAGTAGTTGCTCTATTTCGATCAATGCATAATTCTTCAATTGGACTTTATTCAAATTTGGATTTGAAAAGTTTCTTAAGACTTTAATATCAAATATTTGAATATATAATATTTAAGCAATTAATAAAATAAAAATTTATATATATATATATATATATATATATATATATATATATATATATATATATATATATAATCATAACTTATATTAAACAAATAAAATGATTAGATGATTTTTTAGTATACAATGTTTACAATTTATTGAAAATATCATTACACTACTTTGAAATTCTTAAATATAAATATACTTGTAACAATGTGTGGGCACTGCTTTAATATGTTTACACTCAACATTTGAATACTAAAAAAAATATAAAATAAAATTTAAATAATGTATAATACTTGTAACATTGAAAATAAATTACCAAGATAATTCAAGGCTATTCTTTGAATATAAAGAATATCCTTTATAAGAAACTTCTAAGTTTTTTGCCTAACCTCTCTAGGTTTTGTTAAATAATTACAAAATAACATCATTGCAAATAGAAACCTCACACATTTTCCACTTTCCCAGATAAAGATTCATGTGTAATATTTATATACTCTTTGTCACCTTCTAAAAGTCCTAAGGCATAACAAGCTTCTTTGTAAGTTAGGTAAATAACTTTATTAACTATTTTAATGTCTTCATCAAGCTTAGGCCTTTTACTTTATTGATTAAAATCTTTAGGTAATATAATTTTCTAGTGCTAGGTGGAACAAAATTAACTTTACTAATTGTAAAACTATATTTTTCTAAGTACCCATTTATGGGAGTTATGCCTATAAGTTAGTAGAAATGGAAGATCTACATAGGTCAATTTTCTTGCTTCTTTATACTCATTGTTCACTTCAAACTATGATATGAACATTCTATGTTAACTTCTTGCCTTCTTAATCATGTCTTCAATGGAAGCATTATCTTTCAAAATTATCATATGTTCTCTTAGTACATGGAATAATAATCTTTCTACTAATGGTTATCTATAATGTATTTCAAAGTCAAGAATCCTTTAACATGCCTCAACTGCTGAGATATATCTATAATCATAATATATTTTAATCTTATCTACGAATACGTGTTAAGTTATTATCTTGTTGTGAGACATCAACCTTGTAACCATCCTCTACATATGGAAATAAGAAAAGATATTGCATCAAGAGATATAAAGGATGCAACTCAGTAATGTTTTATAATTTTCCAAATTATGATTCAATTACAATATCTTTTTCTTCTACAAAACTATTACCAACAATGAGAACAACTATCTCACTTGTAGTTGGTGTATTATATATTCTTCCATTCTTGTTTCTTTTTTATATTAAACATAGTTTCACACTTGCAACATTATCACTATTATTGAATTTGTCCTTTGCCATTTGAAATGATTCAACTAACAAATTAACTTCATTAAGTATAGATTGCAACTTCTCTACTTTTTAAGGATCTAATGAAAAAGAATGCTCATCACGACTAAAAAGGTAAAAGTTGGAACATATTAGATTAGAAATAAGTTTATAATCAAGATTTACAAGAAAAAGGTAATTGATATGAAAAACACTGTACTTTAGAAATATGATTTGAAGTCTCATTTTCTCATTTTCTATGTCATATATATATAGTTGGATGAACTTTGGTGAGTTACCATTATATGGAACTAAACTTCCAATCTAATGGTAATTTTGACTGTGCATATGAAATACATATAGAGTAATTCTATCAATAACTAATTTGTTAACTTTTCCCCTTATAGAAGTAAAAAAAGACATCAAGTTATAAGGCCTAATATTCTTCTAAAAGTTATTGCTTTTTGGTGATGTTTTGTTAAATGTCAAATAAAAAATATATGTAAATGGATCCTTGAGAAATGGAAGTTGAGTTTTGCTTTTGGAATAATATAATGAGAATCGTAACAGATTTGTTTTGGTTGATGATCTATGCACACTTTCTCCAAACCACATATGCACCTTGCAATATTAACATTTATGTGTACAATCTCTAGCATTAATGGGCCTTATATGTAAGGATAATTTATTTTAATATATCATTTTTATAATGAGATATTGATCATAATGTAAGTATAAATAGTATATAGTGGCATAAAATTACCAATATTTTTTACAACTATGGTACATTAACCATATCCTTATCACCACCTATTAGAGGAAGATTTCAAAAGGTTTAAAAGTAGCAAAGGAAATTATTTAATTGATAGTAAATATTCAAAGGAGTTATATATCATCTTAAAATGATAGAATAATACTATATAAGGAAAAATATACAGATGAGAATCAATACCAACTTAAAAATATCTCAATTCATAGAATGATTTATGGTGGAAAATTAAAATTTGAAAAAGTATTGATTAAATGCAATAAAACATTAAGTAAATCCAATAACATTTAAGCCTAAATAATAAATTATAAGTTTAGAAATCTTTCTATGAAGTATTAGGAAATTTTGGTTGATGCCTTCTAATAGTATGACATATTTGACTTGAATAGTTAGAAGAAGATGGGCTTATTGTTATGTGACCCACCTTAGTGTTACTTGTTTTATAGATAAAATCAACACCATTCTTAAATCAATATGTTCATTCTCTATTCTAAGTGTTATAACATGAGCACTAACATCACTTATGAAAAATATTTTCAAGAATTGTTAAAAAGTTACACTAATTTATGAATACAATCTTGACACGATACATGTAAGAGTCACGAATTTCATGTCATACCAAAGGTATTGTATGTTAGTTGACTTTTGTTATTCCTTAAAGTAACATATTTTTTTATATCTTGCATGAGCTATCATGAATGCATTTAATTAATATGGTAAATAAATAATTAGAGTAAATGAACTAACATTAAATAAATAGTATGAAAATAATGCATAAAACATAAACTACCAATTTACAAATTACTTTGTGAAGTATCACAAAAGTTTAGATTAGAAGAAAGAGGGGATTATTTTCCTAATTGGAGAGGTGATTAATTAAACATAGGACTCTTACTAGATATCCCACTTCTTTTCCTAATAGTGATTATGTTCCTTTGATATAGAGAAGAACTTATTGCAAACAATGAAAAAGTTTAAAAAAATGTTATAGTTGTCACAACCAAAAACAAGGGGCCATAACTGGCGCATGACCTTAGGGCAAAATATAATCATATAAGCTATGCTAGCCTAACACATTGAAAGATAACCTATAACCTGTTTCAAACTCAAGTGGGCATATATCCAACATACAAACACTAACTTTCACATACATAAAGTCCCACACAGACTTTCTCAATTTTCAACATTCACTTGTTAAATCATATATATATTAACATAAGATCCATATCGTTTGGTAACCAAACAATCCTTTGAAAATATAACAAAATGCATACATATAAGTCTACAAAAGCATGCCTTGCCTGTGGGTTTAATGGAACACATCTAAAAGTATTCAAAATTTATAATTTTTAAAAAAATACATAAAAGTTCTACATCAAGCCCACACAAACAAAGTGTAGCTCACCATAAAAGAATGCACCTCTTTCTCTCTAAGGAGTTACAGATGGCAAACTTGGAGCCAAATCTTTTTCTGAAAAATATTACAATAAAAGAGTGAGTCATGGACTCAATGAATAGATAATATGAATTTGCAAGGGAAATGAGACAAGCCATGGCACAAGCTTTTCCTTAAAAAAAGAGTTAAATAACTTTTCAATACCAAAAAGATATCATAAGAGTTATGCAATCATATTTGACAAAATAACAATTGAAATATTCCTTAGAAGTAAAATACTAAAACATAAATTTCAAGCTTAGAAGTAGATAGTAGATTCTAGAATCATAAGAAATCATCATAGATATAGAATCATGGTAAAAATTTTAGTATAACCTATTCATGATAAATAAGTAATCATAATTAAAGTTAATGAGTTTTAAAAATACATAAACCATTAAAATTACGCTTTAAGGTTGGAGATTTCCAGTTATGATTAATAAACATGAGCATTCCACTCATAAATTAATACTTTCATAAGAGCTCTCAACTCTAAGGCAACCTATCGGGCTACCATAAATCAATCCACATATGTTAGCTAACACACGGGGTTAGCAACTCCCTGCTAACTGGGGTTCAAACTAAAGTGCACTAAAGCTAACATCATCACTGTTGTTAGCTATAGTTCCTAACTAGTCTTCTCCAAAATAAATTTGTAAAATAGCAAAACACCAAGCATATATATAAATAAAAATTATATGAGAAATTCTTGGAAATAAATAGTTTCATATATCAATAGTTTAAAAGAATCTCAAATCATACTCCATTTAACTATATGTAGTTCACCAAGGCTTTCAATCATGGTATTCAATATCTCTAATATCATATCATTCCAAACTCATCAAAAATTAACTTTTACAAGTATATGTGAAACTTTAATACATTACATGAGCATAAGGTGGGAGATTTCCAGTTATGATTAACAAACATAAGCATTTCACTCATGAATTAATACTTTCATAAGAGCTCTCAACTCTAAGGCAACCTATCAGGCTACCATAAACCAATTCACATTTGTTGGCCGACACACGGGGTTAGCAACTTCCTACTAATTGGGGTTCGAACTAAAGCGCACTAAGGCTAACGTCATCACTACCATTAGCCATAGTTGCTAACTAGTCTTCTCCTAAAAAAAATTTATAAAATAACAAAACACTAAGCATATATATAAATAATAATTATATGAGAAATTATTAGAAATAAATAGTTTCATACATCAACAGTTTAAAACAATCTCAAATCATACTCCTTTCAACTATATGTAGTTCACCAAGATTTCAATCATGGTATTCAACATCTCCAATATCATATCATTCTAAACTCATCAAAAATTAAATTTTACAAGCATATGTGAAACTTTAATACATTACCACTTTATCCACAACAACCTTTCAAAGAACATTACAAGATAAGTTCCAACAATACACCATTTCAAATAAATCAATTTTATCATCATGGAGTCATTTTAGTATCATTCTTAATCATTATAATTTAAGAAAATTTTAAAGTGCTTGTCCCAAGAGTGCCTTGAGCTCTACATGTATATGGAATTAAAATGTATAGAAAGTAATGACAATTAATAATTTAATTAAAATTAATATTCAAAGTATAGAGAAGTTGAAAATTATATAAAAATATGGAAATACACATTATATATTCACAAAAAGGCCAAAATGCTCAAGTTGATTTCTTCCCACTTCCTAAGCCATTAATGCCACTAAGAAGTGTTCCTTGACCTTGAGCAAGCAATCAAACAATAATTCAAATATAAATCAACACCCAATTACATTATCAAGCTTCCTATTACAAAACCTCTAAAAATCTACACTATATGCATAACCCTAAAATAATCTAATCTTTACTATCTACTAATTAATTTAAGTTATTCTAACTCCTAATTAAGAGAATGAAGCTTGGAAATTGTCCTATTAAGTAAAAGAGAAGAAAATTCAGAGCTTCTATCCAAAACCCCTAAAACTCATATTATTCAGAAACAGCAGCAAGAAAAAGGGGAAAATAGGGAGAAAATGGAAGAAAATGTGCAAAAATGTGAAGAAAAAGGAGTTGTGTATCTAGAAGTAGAAGAGGAGGAGGAAGAAGAAGTGAGCTGAGAAAGGAGGGAATACGTGTGTTATGTTCTGATGTTACTACTGTTGTGCGTGGTTTCTGTTTTGTTGTTGTGTCCCGTGTTTTTGTCGGGTTAGGGTTTCTTTAAATCAAATTTGGGTTGCTGGGCAAGTCTGTATCTGTTATTGGGTGGGTCAGCAGGTCAATGGGTCAAGGTTTTAGCACACTAGGTTATCGGTTCAGTAACTTATTTACAAGTAAATGTCCTTATTTTCCCTTTAACATTTTACTCTCCATTTACTTAAGATATAAATGTAAATAAGGAAATACCCCCCATTTGGATTTAAAAAAATTCAAAAAAATTAAAACTCCAAAGAATAAAAATCTAGATTTGGATTTTAGTTCAAAATGTTGAATTTTAGAAAATTTTAAAAATAACATCTTCTCAAAATGATCCTTTTAAGTCTCCAAAAATTCATTAAAAATCACTCTTTGATGCAAAAATACAAGAAGAACAATTATCGAGGTTTTTTATTTTCAAATAATATATATTTCATATAGCCTTCCAAAGAAGGCACTTAGACTTAGAAATTTTTTTGAAATTCTAACAGACTTAGCTTTGTTTATGAAATTAAGCTAAACAAGATTATAAATCAAATTAAATACTTTTAACAAGTTGAAAAAGAAATAGTTTAAGGCCATTTAAGGTAATCCCAAGTTCATATCAAAACTATCTAGTCATATTCTTACGCTATAACAATTCTATATTACTTATTAACGGTAGGGCCATTACAATAGTTCATTATAATATACATTAAACATCACATTTTAAATTTTCATGTGCTTATCCCACCTTTATTTGTAAATGGATTGGCTAAGTCGAACCAAGGACCAAAATTAAGAATAGAATTAAATATATCTCAGAGTGGTTATCGTCTTTTAATGAAATTAAATGGTTCACTTGTGTATTGAGAATATGATGCACTTATAATTATGTCACCTCTTTTAGTTATAGCTAGGTTTATCGATCTAAATAAAGCTACTCCTGAGTTAATACATTCATTCTTTATCCAAGGTGTTATGCTATGAGCATTAACATCACCTTTAAGAAATAGGTTTAAAATTTACCTACAAAATGTACCCATACATGAATATAATATCCTGACATGATGTTTGCAAGAGTTATGAATTGTATGTCATACTATGGGTACTATATGTTGTTTAAGTCCTTTTATTTTTTAAAGCAACTACTTTTTTAAATCTTGCATGAGTATACACTTGAGCATTCCTATATCATGAATGCACTTAATTAGCAATTAGCATGGTAAGGTTTACAATTAGAGTTGAAGTATGTGTAAGTAACGTTAATAACTATTAATGTATTAATGTTGGAATACATCCTTTTCTTGATAAACTTAGCTTCCTTTTCATTCTTGCATCTCAATAGTTAATGTCCATTGGACTCTTTGGAAAAGAATTCAGTATATAACTTAACATTAAAAATAGAGTAAGGCAAAATAAACTTAAAACTTTAATGTATTTATCTCACCTTTGTTTGTAAATGGATTGGCCATGTCGAATTAACGACCAAAATTAACAATAAAGTTATATATGTCTAGGAATGGTTGTCACCTTCTAATGAAATTATAAGGTTCACTTATGCACCTAAAAAAGGATGTGCCTATAATTATATCACCCCTTTTAGTTATAACTAGATTTGTGAATCTAAGTGAAACCACTCTTAAGTAAATACATTCATTCTTTATCCAAGGTGTCATACCATAAGCACTGGCATCACTTTTGAGAACTAGGTTTAAATTTTGTTTACAAAACACATCAATACATGAATATAAAATCTTAACATGATGTTTGTAAAAGTCATGAACTATATGTTATATTAATAGTACTATATGTTATTTGAGTCCTTTTATTTTTTAAAGCAACTTCTTTTTTATATCTTGCATGAACATGCATTTGAGCATTTCCTATATCATGAATGCACCTAATTTGAATGGTAATCAAGCAATTGGAGTTAATGTATATACAAGTAATGTTAATACTTGGTGATGTATTTATATTAGGATACATTCTTTTTCTTGACAAAATTAACTTCCTTCTCATTCTTGCTTTTCAGTATTTAATATTCCTCTGACTCTTGGTAAAAGAATTCATTATATAACTTGACATTAAAAATTAATCATTAAAAGTTAAGAATTCAAGAATGAATAATTCAAAATTTTGAAATCACCCAAAAAACTGTAAGGGTTGGGGGTTAGAAAACCAATTTTCATTTATATCCTATTTTTTGCATTCCCCAATTTCATTTTTACAAATTAAAAAAAGGAAGGTTGAAACTTTTGAGATCTAAAACCTTAACAAATGAATGTAAACAACTTCTACAAAACTCATTGACATTTTTTGTACTCCTTGTTCCTAAAGTTATACTAAATTGACTTTAAAAACTATAGAATTAACATCTTCCTTATTTTATTAGAAAAAAAAAAGAATGGAAGGATATCAAAGCAAATACAAAGATGTTTGGCCCATTATAGAGCATTTATAGAGAAATTACCCAAAAAGTAGAAAATGACAAAGTGCAAGAAACTAAGTTGACATTTTTAAGTCAAAAACATATAATTAAGGTTCCAATAAAAGTTAAAGAAGTTGCTTATGCAACACTCTGTGAAGCCACATTTCCAAAGGATCATTGGATATATCATTATCATATATGAAGGAAATATAGATTGATAACAACAAGCAAAATGTCACTGAAGTGAATGACTCACCTCTACAAGGAAATATTTTATAATATTGGCTTGGTTGCTTAGTTAAAAGGCAAACAAACCTTCCTCCCTCAGCACCTTTTTAAAGCAATTATTTAATTAAGTTATCATCTTTTCACCATTTCTCCCTAGTTTTGCATTAGAAATTTTAATCCCTCACATTGCATTCATGGATAAGATTGCTACTACTCCACTCATCACAAAATCCATATTAAATTTATCATATTTTGCTAATATACTCAATCCTAGTGTCTTATTTCTAATCGTAATGGATATTACCAAAGATTAATCAACAAATAAAAGTATGAGCGATATAATCTTCAGTAGATAGATTGAGATTTGGTTGAAACCCATATAACAACGTAAAAATAGAATTAAACAAGTATTTAATACCAGAAAAGAAGTTATTAAAAAGGAAAAGTCAAAAAGAGAATAAAAAATACAACTTGATATAAAAAATCCTTTGCAATTTGAAAGTAAAATCACATCAACTATTACATCACCTCATTCTTACAGTAAAAGTTATTCAATCACCTATTAAAAAGAGATGGTGTTTGAAAAATTTTTAGAACTAGATGAATAATAAAACTAAGTTAGAAAAATTTTCAATCAAATGGATTAATAAGATCCCCTAGTGGATTCTTTTTGTATTAATTTTCTCAAATACCGAAAAGTAGTTTTTGCAAAGTCAATATAATCTTCCATCAAACAATTTGTTCCTTAATTCCCTATTAAAGCAATTTGTTCTCAATTATATATATATATATATATATATATATATATATATATATATATATATATATATATATATATATGATAAATAAGTGAACTAATGGTCCCAAAAAATGCTAAATTCCAAGCCATAAATTATTTCCACAGTAAGACCATATTTCATATATCTAAATAAAAGACATAATTAAGGATAATCATAGTGAAAATAAGAATATCCATGTCACTAATTGCAAGTATGTTTAAAGATTAAAATAATAATTATACCAGGAATTATAATCCTAAAAGTATAAAGACCTTCACAAAATCCATGTTTTTAAACTGCAAAATAGCTTCTCAGTGTAATTAATCTCTTAAAAAATTATAACTATTCATGTTATGTTAAATTAATAAGAAAGAGCTAGTTTAAGATGTGTCTAATGGCACAACTCTTAGCTAGGCCTTTTTAATGCATTAAACTAAATCAATTAACAATTATTATATAATGATTGTGGTCTTAATTTTAAATTTAAATATTTTAACATAGTAAAATTTGACAAATAAATTGAAAGCTAAAGATAGAACATTAATCATGCATTCTAAAAATACAACAACTATGAAATATATATATATATATATCATCACCTAATATAAGAGGAGGCACATATCATAAGTAATAATTTAAATCCTCATTGCATCATCTGATTTTGCATCAAATTTTTGAAAAATATTCTATAATAACTTGGAAGATGCGGTAGTAAATTTTAGTATCACTTTTTTATATCGGAGCAAAATCTTCAAATCCTACAAATCATTAGCTTCAATCTTAATAGAATGCAAGTTATCATAGCATCCAAAAAATTTACACCAACATCAATGAGAAGTAGGAATTTTAATAACTTCTAAGGATAGACAAGGAACCTTAGTTGCTCTTATAAACACATTGATTAGGAAAAAATTTTAATACCTCTACCTAAGATGCATAATAAGGAGTAAATTTAAGGACTCCATGAATTGGAGATAAACTAATCTAACTAAACTATTAACATTTTACTTCTTACATTAATGTAACTAATAGATGAAAATCATGTAATTGTAGAAAGATTAATCTAGGCAACACTTCGTAATGCATCTAGTTAATTTGGAAAATTAAGTTTTTAAATTGCTTATTAGTATAATGGACTATCATCTCATCTAGTACCACCATATTAGATAAAAATATTATCTTTTAGTAGAATAATAATTTGGTAGAACAATAAGTGTATAATGACATGGAGAAAATATTGAAAAAATATGATTAGATTCATGATTTCATTAAAAAGGAAAATAATTTCTCAACCCTAAGATAATTTCTTTCTTTACATTTTAAGGAAATATGAGAACAATATAAAAAATTCTAGAATTAAAACCATAATTTAGTATAATGTGCTTAGTTATACTCTGCTACTTTTTTTTCACCTTTAAAATTTAGACAATTTAATTGAAAATGCTTTAAAAGGAAAGATAAGATTTATCTCAAGATGTTTATGACGTGGCAAAGGAAAGCTAATGGATGCACTTCATAAATTTATTGATGCTGCACTTTTAAATTACCTAGTATATTATCCATTTTTTCATGTGAAAAGAATAATGTTTTGATTTATTGAGAAAGTACAATGGCAAGCGGCTTGAATTTATTGCCATTACTATAGAAAACTCTATAGCTATTCTTGCTAATGTGATTAAGGCAAAGCTATATAGAAAATTTGATATTGTTATTGGGGTATGATAGAAGGATATATATATAACTAACTTTAATTGAAAAAATACCAAAGAGATAAACACAAAAAGATACATAAACCAGAAAGACAAATGAAAGGATTTTAACATTAAATAGTTTTCATGTTATACATGTAGAAATGTAGTATTAAGTATGATAAGATTTATGATTCTTATACTAGTGTATTTTCCAAGCTCTTTTATAACAATATCATTAGAACATAACTCTCACACAAAATGACATAAAACCAATCTAATTGGAAATGATTAATTGTAATGCACTTATGAATACATTATCTTTGCATCAACAATTCAAAGTATAGGACTATTGCTTGCAAATTTGAGTAGGATAATATTAAAAAAATAATACTAAGAAAATGAAATTTGAATAAGAAAGGTCATAATGCAAAATTGGATAATTAATTTGATCAAATCAAGATAATAAAAAACAAAAACATAATGCATAAAAGATAGTAATATTGCCTTGCTTTTATGGATGTTTTTAAGATAACCAATTTAACAATAATAAATTCAACTTAAATTTATGACTAATTAGTTTTACGTTTAGCTAATCATCACTTATAGCCATTATAAATAACAATACTGCCTTATTGTTATATCCTTTGTATATTTTACTTTTTTGCTCTATCTTTCTCCACTTTTAAATATTCTGAATATCATAATCTACTTAATATTCATACACTACATGAAGGCATAATTAAATATATTATGATTATGATAAGCTTACAATAGGATGAAGAAAAAGAATAACTTGATGCCCTAACAAATGAATTATCTATTATAGTTCATAAGATTCATGGTAGAAAGGAATATAATATATATGAAAGCAATTTGGTAATATATGAAAGCAAACTAACATTGTTTAGTAGCTTTAGTTCATAGAAAATCATACATCAATATCACCATAATTTAAAATTTAAAATTTATCTATTTGATCATGACATGAGAGAGAAAAGTAAAAGATGGGATAGAAAAAGTCAATATGTATGGTAAAGAAATATAAAGGGAAGGAGGATCTTAGGCAAAGACAAACCCTCGAAGCATTAAATATGAAAATTTCCTAAATAAATTAGCAAAAATAAGGCATGAAAAGAAATTTCCTAACCTAGAATGAAGGATAGTGATAATGGAATCATTATTGGAAATTGAAATGATATCACTTTGTAGCAAAGCAAAAGTCATAGGATAGGATTTCACTTTAACGAAATTAACAAGCTAATGATAGCTTTATTTTTTATAGATAGAACATAGACAAGGACTAATTAATGAAAATAGCCTTCGATGGAAAAAGGAGGCCATTTCAAAAATGGATATGAATAATTACAATTAGAGGAATGAAGGCCATGACAACAAAGAGAAAAAAAGAAAAAGAGCAAAAATGCCTCATGAGCATTTTATTCAACAAATGCAAGTTATGTGTGTTGAAAGATTTTTAAGTTAAGAAATATTGAAAGCCTAAAACTAGAATTCACTTATAATTAGGAGGTATTTGTGTCTATTTAAAAGGTGTATATATATATATATATATATAGTTTTAGTAGTTTAGTTTTTTTTACTTTCAGAAATTACATCACTCTAGTTTGGTATTTGAAAAAAAAGGGAAAATTTTATCCATTTCTTTATGAAAATATAAAAGTATTTTTAGTCATTTTATTTCATATAAGTTTAACATAGTTACATTAAGTTGGAGTTTACATTATTTATAAGTCAATCTTCTAAGAAGTGTCTTAGAGGTGATTTTTTATGCTAGTTACATGCTTAAAATTGTGGCATGACAATAAGTAAGGAAAACAATATGTAAGCTATAAATCAAAAAAAAAAGAGCTGAAAAAAATATATGCACGATCTATAAAATAATAAGGGTTATAAAAAGAAGTTTATAATTTAACTTTAGTATTTGAAAAAAAGAATACCTATAAAATAAAACATGAAATTTTGTGTCATTTAAAATATTTTTATTTTTGTAATATATATGTTAATTAAATATAAATTAATACTTTCTATATAAAAACTTTTAAAAATTTTAATTTATTCCAATATATTTTAAATTTGGAATATAGTATTTGAAAATTAATATAAAAATATTAAAAATTTTAATTAAATAATTTTAATTTAATTTTTAAATATTTTTGTTAAAATAGAATATATAATTACAAATTTTATACTATGTATATTAAAATTTTAACTTCTATAAGACACTTTTACTAAAAATGAATATATAGATTTATATCTACTATTTGATGATATTGACATGCAATTGTAAATAATAAAAATGGATGGAGAAAAACAAGAAAACACATAATAAAGTGCAACAATTATTTTAATTTAAATTGCAAAACCCATATCATGGCTTAGAATTATGTTATAAGATGAAAAGAAAATTTTGAACGCAGCTTCATAATTTAATGAGGAATTGCAAAATAATTGTTTTAAAGATATTTATAATTATAGCTATAAATCTCTGCTTCTATGTTTAATAATTAATGTAATTCCCCTTCTTTTTACAAGTCTTGAAATCACAATCAATAATGAGTTAATATAATATTACCTTTCCTTAGTTTGAACCCTTATTTCTGTATCTATGTGAGAAAGCAAAATAGTTTCTTTGATGGTGAAGAAACTGAATGTGAGGTTTTAGTAAGGTAAGGATCTCTTTAAATAATAAAATCAGCTTATGGATCCTATTTATCACAAGAACCATACCCATCAAATAAGTTTTAGGCCTAAGTACTATTAGCCATTTAATTAATTGTCACCTTTTGGGCCTTGTTAATATTAAATTTTCTATTTAATAAATTATGTTAAGTCCACAATAAAATGCTAACAATCTCTCACTTAAGCCTATATAATTTATTAATAATGGCCATTAAAATATTAATGTGAATAGAAAATAGTACTATTCCACCTATAGGTCTAAATTAAGATTATAAACATTCAAAAATACATAATATCATATCTAAAAGGATATTAATATTAAACATACTAAATGCCTATAGCTCACTGATTAACATAATTAGTAATCTAAAATATGTATTATGAGATTTACATAACTTTTATGTGATTATATGTAAATCTCTGCACATATTTACAATAAAGTTTATTAAATAAAATTAATAAAACATTTATCAAGATAAATCATTAATAGATAAGTTCTTAATGAAAATAATATATTGTGTTTATGGTCCAAGCTAGTACAAGCTAAATTTTTAAAAAATCATTTCTAAGACTAATGTGTTTCTATATGCAAAATTGACACTTTCTTTTAAATTGTGCCTTCCTCTGCTTGAGACAATCATCATTCTATCCCTCCTTTTGATCCTATTCCTTATGATTGTTCTTAAAATATTTTTTCTCCCCTTGCTCTGAAGTTAATTTATGACCAACAAGGTTAACTAATTAAACCATTCCTCTTCTCATGTCTTCTTTTACATAGCTAAGAATATATATCATCTAATTAACTGTCTATTCTCCCTTTTATGCATTATATGTAGCCTTTAAAACATTAAATTATAAAGGTAATGGCACTAGTACTCTCTAAAATAAGAAGTTATCTCCTAACTTAACTCCCATGCTCTTCAACTTATTAAAGCAATTATTCAATTTCAAGATATGATCCTGCACTCCACTTACTCCATCATAAAACATCTTCTCTAGTAGTGAAAGATAATAACTCTTTTGTGCTTTATGAAATCTTATAAATTTTTCTGCAACAAAATACACTAAATTTTTAGCATTATTAGTCTCAAGAATGTTCTCCTTAATGATCAAATCTATAGTATACTTCAAAATCATCAAAATGACTTATTAGCATGTTGCAAAGCACTAAAATTGGATTCAAAAAATTGGTTTGCTACAAAAGAATGTAGTATGGTGGCATAACCAATTCGTACTTTTAGTAATCCCTTAATTTATCTTTTCTTAATTGAATTACTAACAATGTTTACACAACTATTTAATTTATTATGCACTAAAAACATAAGAAACTAATGCAAATAGATGCGCAAAACAAAACCAAAAATAAAGACTAGATAGAATGTAAAATGCAATAATAGAATGTAGTATGTAGTGTTATGCAATATGCAAGCTAATACAAAATTAGAATTGGGAGGTTTTATGAATTGAAATTGAATTAAATGCATTAAGAAAAATAAAACACAAAATAAATAGCAAGTAATAAAACTAGTATGATGAAACAACCAAGCCAAAGAATTGAGAGCTCTAGTTTAAATTAATCACAGATCAATTAGAATTTAACTTTTCTAATTAATTCTTTAACCTTAAATTCTTGAAACCTCTATAATAATTTATGAACCCTATGCTAGATTACCATCTAAGATTTAATTAATTAAAATTAGCTAAATTAAGCAACGTTATAATTTCTAAGCTAGATCAAATTTGATTTGATGATAGAATTTATTTAAATTAAGAAATTAAATTAAAAACATCCAAATTAATTCTTTAACCCTTTGCTCCTATGTGTAAAATAATGATTTACTAACTATAATTTATTAACCATAATTTAACATTAAAATAGTAAGAAACCGAAAATCATAAAGATGAATATCAGCTATACCAAATTAACATCTAACATATGCAATTTCAAGAAATCAACACATAAAATTAGGAAAAGAGAAAATTTAATTAAAAAAATTAATATTATAAATCATGATCTCATAATTCGATATAGGAAAGCCTTAAACTTCTTGAATCAATCTCGAAGGTATAAAAATCATTCTAATATGACATCCAGAGCCCAAAATATAGCTGAAAAGTAAAAATAGTGTTAAAATCCAATATTAACTGAATAAATTCATAATATCATAAAACTAATCCAAAATTGTAAATTAGGTCAATCTTGTGAAATTAAGTATGTGTAACTTACTAAAAGATATAAAATAGGAAAAAAATAATATAGTAAATATTTTTCTAATCACAAACTTTATTCAAATGCATTTATTTTTCATGTTTCTTCTTTACTTCCACACTCGAATTCACATGAACTTTAGGTTTTTTTTTTATAATCACATAAACCTTGTCTAAATTCATGATAACCAAAAATAATTTAATCGAGTTATCCCATTCCTCATGATATGTCTCATGCAGTATTTTTATAAAGGTTAATTGCATATGTAATGAAGTTAAAGAAAAATGTCACACATTAATAAATTTAGATGATTGAGTTATGTCCACATTTCATTCTTAGTTATGTAATTTCATGTAATATTACATTATAAGATCCAATGTCAAGGGATATTTAAATCCTTATAATGTAATAAAATAGTTGAATATTGCATTTCTAAAACCTAACACTGAAAAAATATTTAAAAAATTTAGTAATATATCATCTAACCCTATCTTATTTACTTCCACACTCAAATTCACATGATCTTTAGGTTTTTCTTTTATGATCACATAAACCTTGTCTAAATTCATGATAACCAAAAATAATTTAATCAAGTTAGCCCATTCCTCATGATATGTCTCATGCAGTATTTTTATAAAGGTTAATTGCATATGTAATGAAGTTAAAGAAAAATATACCACACATTAATGAATTTAGATAATTAAGTTATATCCACATTTCCTTCTTAGTTATGTAATTTTAGGTAATATCACATTATAAGATCCAACGTCAAAGGATATTTAAAACCCTATGACATAACAAAATAGCTGAATATTGCATTTCTAAAACCTAACATTGCAAAAATATTTAAAAATTTTAGTAATATATCATCTAACTCTATCTTTATATTATCACTAATGTACTACACTAATAATATAATATTATTAAGACAAGGCCTCCCCTAAATAATTTTAAAATGTTTTTTCCAAAATTTAAAAAAAAATTATACAACTAGTCTCATGAAGGTGGATATATGGTTACATAAAATTTTTATGACATAATATAAATATATAGTAGTTCATTTAAAATGTAAAAATATTCTAAAAATTATTACCTAGTGCAAATATTGTCCAAAATTGCTACAAAAATTCTGTAGATAGCTAATATTTTAAGAATCGTATAGGAAAATTTTAAGCTCAAAATAAAGTCATTTACATATTTAAATAAAATGGAAAAAATAATTAAAAAATATTTTTATTCTAGAAAAATAACTATCAAAAAGTGCTCAGAGAGTAGAATATAATAATGTAAGCACCATTGCCATCAACAAGGTAGAGTATCGCTCCTACATGCTAGTAACACGAGAAGTTTTGCATGCAACGCACACTTTAACTTCTCCATATGTTCTACTTTGTTTTTAGGTTGGATTGACCCACTTTGACACATTTCTAGCATGATTTTTGTTTGATTTTGATTTTAAATTCTTTTAAGTCTAATTTTGTTCATTGAAAATATCCAAAAATGGATCAAAACCATGTTAAAGTCTAATTTTATTTTTTTTCAAAAAATTTAAAAATTATTAGCTTAACAGTCCCATTGATACTAATGTGTTCTCACCATTCAACCTACCTAAATTTTCTACAAAAGCTATATTCAAACTAATAAAGTATCAATCTTGACCTAAAATGTATTCAAAATTGATTTCAAAAAAAATTTCAAAACTTCTAAAATAGTTCTGATATGCCATAACTTCTCTGAGATTTTAGGAAGTATTTTCTCCCTAGTTTCCTAACTGTTCAAACACATATTATCCCAGAAACAAAATTTTAATCTTAATACTATTAAATGTGAATAAGATAAAATTCAAAAAATTTGCTTTCTAAGGTTTAGAGGATAAGCAAAAGCTTTTATGATTTTCTTTAATAGTATACTATTTTTGCACTTTGAACTAATTCTATCCTTACACTATGTACCATGTTTTAATCTAGTTACTTTATCCTACATCATCTTAAAACTATAACATTCTTATGGCTTTACAAAATACAAACATGATTTCTAACCTCATATTTTTTGGATAATAAACTCCCAACCAAGTAAACAAATGGTTTTAATGCCATATGCATGAGATACACATATAGAAAACACAATGTCATCAATTTAAAAGATATTATGTAGGTGAGTGTAGCCATGATTCTTCTACCATATGACTAGAATATACCATGATTCATAACACAATAAGTCGTGTTTATTTAGGAAATATACATATATGTATAACAAAATGCATTATACCTTCATTAATCATGGTAAGCATATATATGATTTTTTATGCAAAAAAAGGAAGCACACACATAACTAGAAAGTATGGCATGCTCTCATGTTACATTCAACACAAAACCATATATATAACATAATTACATTTTATAAACATACTAGCAGAAAAAGCTTATGCATGCAAACATGTACACAAAAACTTCACATATAGAAACCAAATATTAGAGACAATTTAATACATGAATCAACTTGAACTTCAAGCATGTAATTTATTATCATATCAACAAGGAGAGTGGTGTGTAATTCACACGATTGCTTTAGAAACTCAACCATAATTCAAAACATTAACTCGACATTACTATCAATTGCAAGAATTATTTTAATTTTAATTGCAAAATCCTAAGCTATGGCTTAGAATTATAGCATGAGATGAAAAGAAATTCGTAATGAGGAATCATAACAATAAAAAACACCTAGTTCAAAGATGTCTATGACCACGCTTATAAATATTTATTTCAATGTTCAACAATCTTCCTTCTTACAATTCTTAAAATTATAATTAATAATGAGTAGATAAAGGATTACCTTTCCTCAACTACAACCCTCTTTTCTGTATCTCTATGAAAGAGCAAAGTAGTTTCTTTGATGGAATAAAAACTGAATGTGAGGTTTTAGTAAGGTAGGAACCCCATTAAGTAATAAAATTGGATTATATCATATTCATCATTGGATCCATACTCGTTTGATCAAATAAGTCTGAGTTGAAGTACCATTAGCCATTTAATTAATTGTCACCCTTTAGGCCTTATTAACATTAACATTTTTATTTAATAAATTATATTTCATTCATAATAAAATACTAACATAAAGTCAATGAATAGAAGAAAATTATTGTATGAATAGTAAAAGTTAAGAAAATCTTAATTGATTTATATTAATTTAAAATGGATAATGTTAACCAATGCCCATTGTTTAAAGTGTAACTATTAGTCCTTAATAATAATAACACAATTAATATTAGAATTACATTTAATGCTTTATATCTATTATAATTTTAAAATTAATGTCATACATTTATTATATTATTAAAATAGAAACTAAACTTTAAATGTGTTTCTTATATTAATTATATTATTAATTAGTGCTACAAATTATACATTAATCATCACCCCAAGGGTGTTAGTTAACATTATCCATTTAAAATATAATAATTGAAAATTGATATAATAAATATTGATAAAATTTAAATAAACTTTTCATACTGTATTTATTAGAAAAGATTATAAAATTAATTAATTCAATTAATACTCACTATAATAAAACTTTAATATATTTAAATTTTAAAATATTTTTATAAAAAATAAAAATAACATGTTATATTTATATTATTTAATGATATTAACATTATGGTCATGAATAATAGGAGTGAAGAAAAAAGAAAAATATATAATAAAATAAAAAATTATAAAATATTAAAAATTGATTAAAAAATTTAGAAAAATCTTTTTAAATATTTCAACAACTTTGCTACAAAGCAAAAAGGAAAAAAATTGTAGATAACTTAATGAAAAATGTATTACTTATAAAGTGATACCTGTAATGGAGCATTACGCTTCTTTAGGGAGAGTATGATTACTTAATGACATTAGCATTAGGACCTTGAATAATAAAATTCAAGAAAAAATAAAAATACATAATAAAGTGGATGAAAATTAATAAACAAATTATAAAAAATAAAAATTGATGAAAAAATTTAAGAAAAAGCTTTTTTAAACATTTCAAGGCATATATCCTCAAGAATAAAAAATAAAAAGATTAAAAAAAGTATATGATTGTGTGGAAAATGAAGTGCTTATAGAGTTACTTGTAATAGGGCATTATAATTTCTATTAAAAAGAGTATGATGATGATAATTATACATAACTTAGGAGCATTTAAAGAATAAATTGTTATTAAGTTGCAACAAAATGGCAATGCTTAACTAGTGTAAACATTGCATGAAAACTCACCTTGAAATTAACTAATTAAACATTGGATTTAATCTAAATTTTTATTTTTTTATAGCATAAATTCTTTAATTCTTTAATGTATAATGCTTGAAGATATTCCTATACAATTCTACATCTTAAATTTCTATAACTTAATTTCTACCAAATTTTCTCCCATGTTTCAATATTCTTGTCTATCACATGAGTGATCCAAATTTGGTATAGCAATAAATTTTAATTAGTAAATCGAATGTAATAGATATTTATCCTATGAGATTTTAAGCCTATATATTGAGCATTCATGCCAACCTTTTTCTTTTTATGTGATATTCTTCTATGGATTTATTTTCCTTAAAACTTGCTTTAATTCTTTTTAAAAATCATGTATGTATAAATATGATAAAGACATTCTTTGAATGAACTAATTAGCTAAATGACTAACATTGCAATTTATCTTTGATAAGCCCATAGAACTTAATTGAGTTTCCTTTTTGTTGTGTAGCTCATTAACTATGAGTAACAAGGATAAGGAATAAACCAAAGATGGAGGAAAAATGGATAGAGAAATGCAAAAACTATTTTGAAGTGTGTGAAAAACTTTTCTAAAGGCTTTTTTACATTTCTAGAATACAACAAAATAACAAAGCTCTCTAAAACAAAAGCAATAGAGTTAATTTAATAAAATAGGCTATTTATATTGGTGAAAGAACATAACTTTTCATAAATATATCTGTTACAAATAGTTATCACTTGTAACTATTTAAAAAATATAGGTATTAGAATAGTTAACAATTGTCACCATTAAAAAATCACCTTATAGCCTATATACTAGGGAAAACCACCTTGTAGCCCATATATTACTATTTAATGTTTTCTCCTTTTATACCCTATAATAGTAGCTTATTTAAGTGATGTGAGACTTGAAAAACTATCAACATTGACAAATTATCAACTTCAACAAGCTTTCCAATGAAAAATAAATGTCTTTATCTAACATTCTTTAGAAATTAGTAGAGCATTTGAAATTTTTACTTAATTGAACTACCATAAGCAATGTATTTTGAAGGTAATTTTTGAACCGTGGCTATTGTTGCCATGTATCTATTACTAAATAGCTAGTTAACTTTTTTTGGTAGTAAAATTGAATTGATAACTCAAAACTAAAAGGTGAAATCTAATCTAATTAAATTATAAAATAAAGTCTCAAAATAGAAGCATGAAACTTAGGAATTAAAAATATAGAAAAGGCATTTTTATCTACTCAAGATATATAAATCTAATGGATCAATAGGCAAGATATACAAGTATAAACAAAGAAACTCGAAAAAGAAAAGTTTAAGAATAAAAGTACTTTAATAAGAAAGTTATTTAATTGTAAACCGTTTGGTGTTGCAAAGTTATTGGAAAAGTTAATGTAACTTCGAATATTCTTGAAGAATTTTGTCAACTTCCAAATTGGGCACTCCTTGTCTTCTTTTCCATAACCAATTTTGGACTTTTAGTCAAATGGAGTTCAAAATTGACTAACTAAGCTAAAGCTTTTCCTTCATGCTTTTAAACCTCACCCTCGCAAGTCTTCCTTCCATAAGAGCTGATCTTTTAGACAATATCATTTATAAGAAATAGTTTATGCTACTTATACAACTAAATAGGCCTAAGAATGGCTCATTGCAAGGAACATGGAACTACTTTAAAAGTGAGAAGAATTTATGAGATTCTATTTACCTAAATTTGAACTTTAAGATACATAGGATTTGAAAATATTAAAGTAAAGGTAGAGGATTAAAATTTTAAAGGGAAAATAAAGAAAAAGATAGGTATTAAAAGGCTAGTTTGGTGACCGTACAATAGCCACAATTCCAAGATGAGAAAAGTGAAAAGGTTTAAGTGGGGGTTATCTATTATTTAGGATAATAATTAGTTAACAAATGTAGCTAAACCTGAATTATTTTATAATGTGTTGAATTATGTTAGAGAATATTTTCAAACTTTTGGAGAAGATTACTCATTAATAGGTTAATCCTCTTTTTTATATAAGATCTTATTACTAATATTTATTCTACAGAACCCTTTAATTCATGAAAAAATAATAGTTATTAGTTTAAGCACCATTCTTAGTTATAAAACTTTTAATGATTATAAAACATTTTGTATTGATTTCATTTTATGTTGATATCACATGTTTTTGAAATTTGGAAAGGCATAAAGAGAATTTGAAGATGTTTTAGATTAGGAAATTAGGATTTATAATATGCACATGAGTTGACTAAAATCATTTTTGGCTTAAATTTTATAACAATGCATGTCTTATTGTTCAAAAATGATTTTCAAAATATGCTAGAGTTATATGCAATTATGATTCATATTGGAGACTTGTTAAAATTTTAAGAAGTCACTAAATCTCTATTTCAAGACAAATGAATTAATTGTGCAATTGATTCACCGTGTCTAAAAAGTCTTCATAATGTATTCTTAAACAAATGGATCAATTACACAATTAATTCAATGTGCCTAGATAGCTTTCTAACATGAAAATCCTAAATCCTAAATTGAATCAATTATGCATTTGATTCACTGGGTTTAGAAGTTCACTAATCCTTAAAGATTTGAATAGCTAATCAATTATTTTCAAGTTTTTGAATAACAGCTTAAGTATTGAAATAAGTAATTAATTACATGTGACTTAAACCTAAAATTATAGTTATCTTTATAAGTGTAATAGAATTTTCTCTTCTCCAACTCTTATTTAAAGAAACTTTAAAAATCTAAGATATTTTTATCTTCACCCTTTTAAAATCAAAATCTTCATTTAAGCTAAAAATCTTTAATATCATCATTATTTAAAGTATCTATTTTGCATTTGGGCAAAGGATGCACTAATTGTTCTTCATTTTCTACTCTTATTTTTTGGTTCTTAGCTTTAGGTAAGGAATCCCATGATTTTTACAATAAGGTAGCTCAAAGGAGTGTTATTTTTTATATAAGGCATCAAAAGGTAAACTTCATACTATTCAAAAAATTTTGTAAGGTTTCATAAAGATCATTAATCTTGAGGGTATTTAGTGTACTAACTAGGAAATCAAAAGGTTTTCATTTTCAAAGAATGGATGTACACAAGAAATAGATTTCCTTCTTAATGGAACCATTATACATGAGTTTGCATCTTCTCTTCTCCATTTTTATTTAAATTTCTACAAATGTATTATTTGTTGCATCTTTATGGTATTTTATTTGAGTATTGATTCATGAAATATGGTGCTTGGTTAAATTAATCTTGTTTATACTAAATTTCTTGGTTTATATTATTTTAGAATCTATTTGTTTTTAGCCATAAAAATCTAATTTTTATAAAGAAAACTTTTGAAAAACCCCCTAATCCATGCCCCATTTGGTGTGTCCTTATTTTACAATTAGTATCCAAACTTGCCTTTTAGTTCCAAATTTAATAACTTTAAAAGGATTTGATGGATACAAATAGTTTTGATTTTCTAACCAAATGACCTCTTTTAAATAAACCATTGAATTTTAATGGTGAAAATTATACCTATTGGAAATAAAGAATGGGAGATTTTCTTAATGATAAAGATATTCAAATATGGAATTGTGTTAGTTATAGTCCACTTACTTGCCTTGTGAACAACATTCAAGTTAAAGTTTCTAAAGAGTAATTAAGTGAACAAGAAATGAAAAAGCTTACTCTTACTTGTAAGGCTAAATGGATTATAATCAATGTTATTTGTCATAGTGAATATGAAAGAGTGTCTAAGTTTCTAACTGCTAAAGAGGTTTGGGACACTTTGGAAGTTATCCATGTTGGAACCTCTCAAGTTAAATCTTCCAAGATCTATACTCTCATGTCTCAACATGAATTATTTAGAATACAAGAAGTTGAATCTGTCAAAGATATAGTTCATAGGTAAAGGTTGAAGTAAGCTAAGCTAAGCCAGGCTTTACTTAAAATAATCAAAAACTATGTAAAAGAGAAAAAAGGCTTATGGTAGGCTTAAATATTTAGCCTGCCTTGATTTCTGCATAATTTTCTCAAGGCTTAGCTAGCCTATTAGCCTAAATAAGCTAATCAATAAATATTAAATATTCCTCATAAATATTATTAGAAGTAGAGTCAAGTTGATTCAAATTGAGTTTTGATATTATCAAGCATGACTTAACTAATATAGAAAATGACTCAAGCTTAAAGTAATGATAATATTTTAATTTCAACTTGCCTTGACTAATTTAAAAAATGTAATGTTCAAAGTTTTACTCAATTTGAACTCGAATCAATCCTAAAATAAATATAAATATTATAATAATAATTTTAAATTAATCATTTTAATAATTATAATATAAGCTAAAATTAAGATAATAAGGATGTGTGAAAATTTTCTATACACATTTTAAAATGTATATCAAATACTTTTCTAAATATGGTATATAATTCAATATATAAGAATATCAGTTGGCCTAGTAGGTTAATAGGTTAAGCTTTAAATAATATGGCTAACCCTATTTTATAAAACAAGTCAAAAGTTTGGCACAAATTTGTTTAATTTTAAAAATAGGCAAGGTTAGGTTAAATTGAAAATAAACTAGATCTCTAAAGACCTGTAAGCTTAATAGTTTATTTCCACCCTTGTTTATAGGCTTGGTTTGCTTGTTAATCAACTAACCATTTCTTAACTTTCCTTTTTTCTCTTAGGTTTTGTTAACAAAATTTATGTTGGAAATATGTATTGTTAGGATTTAGTATGTATGTTAATAGATCTTGTTCATAATATGTTAGGTATGCTAAAATTGTTTTGAGAAAATATGAACTATATTTCCTCTTGAAAATAGAATTTTACTTCATAAAATCTTAAAGGAATTGCCAAGATTTTAGAGGAAGTCATAAAGAAAAATGATAGTTTAACTAATTAAATTAACATAAAAATCGAGTGAGTTTTCATGTAAATACTGAAAAGAAGGCTAAAAATTTAATTTGATCTCTATAGGATTGAGTTTCTATTAATTTTTCCCCTCAATAGAATTTTGTATCAATTTAGTTTAGGTAATTGCTTATGAGAGATAAGGATGACTTGGAGGGAAAAGGGTGGGCTTATGAGGAATAAGGATGAAATGAGTCATAAAAAAGTTTACTTACTTTGCACATTTATTGTTAAATAATAGATTGAATGATTGAATTATGTAAATAGTGAATATGAATTCATTATGCATGTATGGATGGCTTAAGGCCACTTATGAATAGCTATGTTTAAAAGCAATAAATCCAACTTAAGGTTTTAATAAGGATAATCCATTTGGTAAGACATTTAATAAGTTTGTTCCATTTCAATTAGAATGGTTACTCACTAAGCTCAAGCTTACTTCTTCATATATTATTTTATAAATTCTCAAATTGATACATTTCCATCAGCACCACAAAGAAAGTGATCCTCCACGGATTTATTTCTTTGGACATAAGCAACTCTTAAAAATTATATATATATATATATATATATCATGATCCTCTTTTTAATGGGCCTTGAAAATCTATAGGCTATTGGAAAGGTACATATCATAAGAATTAAATATTTTATTGATGAGTATCAATTATATTAGCTTATATTTTGGAAATTATTAAGAATTATCAGTAGATCTAACTCTTCTATTGCTTAGAAATAGAACTATATTAAATATTGATATTCATTGGTATAATCAAGTATGAAATGTTACTTAGATATCTCATTTTCATATTTAGTTAGTCTCTTTAGTTAAAAAAGGCTAATTGAAATTGATAAATCATATTCCCCATCAGTCATGGACATGGAAGGGTAGTGATAAAGGTGGTATTACAACATGGTCTTAAGTTTTTCTTATGGAAGAAGCCCTAAGATTAGTTTATTAGGTTATATCTATTTGCTACCCAAATAGGTGTTAACCAATACTATATTAGTGGTGTGTGCGCACTAAGATCACATACGACCAATACCATTTCAATTGACCTTGCAAATGTTAGTGATGGTGCTTATTCTTAATGATTTTTATATTATTGAGTTATTTCTTTTTTAAGTGTTTGAAGATTTTTTGAATCAGGATATTATGAGAACTAAAAGTTAGTGAGCTAATGAACATAATAATAAAGAATAATTAGTGGGTTCTTAAGGTCAAAGTAGTAGGCATAAGGAAGAAATGAGTAATTAATAAATTTTCCCTAAGGTTGTAAACTTTTTATAAAAAGATGCAAATTAGATAGTTAGAACTCTTAATCAAAATCAAAAGCAAGATTGACATAAAGACCATAATGACTAAAATAGAGACTAGAATTGTGAATGCAAGCTTAAGCAAAACATCCTGAAAGAACATGACCTGATCAATTCAATTAGTTTATCCCTACACTTTCTTTTTCTTTTTTTAAAAAAAAATAGAAATAAAAAATTATTCTAATGGAACCTTCTCTTCTAGCAAAGATTTTTGTTCTATTTGTAACTCATTATAGGCTTAAGAAACAAAGAGAAGATGTGTACAAATGAGATATCTAACAATAAGAAGAAGGAAAAGGATCTATAGTATGTTGTCGCCAAAAGCAGAACCCCGTATTTCTTTTAGAAAATCTCTTAATTATTCTAAAGCAACTAGAAAAAGATTCTTTAACTAAAAAGAATTCAATTCAGATATAGGATACCTATCGAGATGGAATCTTTGTTTGATTTCTTCTTTTTTTTAATATTCTTTTACTTGCATTAGGAATAGAATAAGACATATGTATTAAAAGTTCAGTGTACTTTACTTACTCTGCTACTTTGCCTAAACCTTAATGATAAGATTGATTATTATTTTTGGGGTATCCCTAAAAGTTTAGAGTAGGTTACTAATGCATTCAAGTCCATAACCTTAATGACATCTTATAGCACTTACCAATAAGGCCCTGTCACTTAAAGTAGATTCCACATTGTACATAAATTCTTCAAGTTAATGCCCTTATGGTATTCTAATACTAATCCAGTAATGGATCCCTATTAATTTCTTGACTGAATTAAGCAATGTAAAAAGGATGTTGCAATGTCTTAAGTCCCTTACTAATAAAGCTTGTAAGGTATTAATTAGATAATTTTGCTTATTATTGGTTTATGGATGCTATTAAGAAGAATGATAAACATGTAGATCCTTTAACTTAGGCAATTTTTCAAGAAAACATCATGGATCATTTCCTTCCTTCAAATGTGTCATAACCCAAAGTTAAGAAGTTTGCATAAAAAGGAAATAATTGGGAATTAACTATACAAGATTACTATCATGTAAGAAGACTTTTTTTTAAAACCTAGTTTACTTTTTAAAATTTTTTTATTAATATCTTAAAATAACTTTTTAGTGGCCGATGTAAAACTACTTTTTCCTCCACCTCACATATAGTTTCCTACATTTCATAATGTATGGATATTGTCTTCCTATCAAATTGTAAATCTTTATATCCTAAAAAAATTTCTATTTTGAGAAAACTTTTTACTTTTTCATTAACCCAATTCTTTTTTTAAATTAAAATAAACATGTTTTAACCTTTCCAACTTCTATAAAAATTTTCCTCTTCTTTTCTTATTCTCGTCAAGCCAATTCTTTATCATTCTTAGTCTTTATTGGAATAAGAAAACTAATTCTCTTCTTTCAAAATCAAAACAAATGGTATATTCTTTAAAAATTAACTTGATTTTCAATTAGTTTCCATCTCTAAATCTTTTTCTATTTCAACTATTCTTTAACCTTAAACCTAAAGTCACCATCTCAATTTTTTGAATTTCAAAACTTATCTTCATATGAAAAAAAACCACTTATTTCTTTTGTGGCTAGTAAAATCCCAAGGCTGAAATTAGAAGGACTAACTATCAAGACAAATAAGCCAATCAATAGTACACTAAAGATATTTAAATTTGCACAGTCATTTGTTTTTGAAAAGTTAATACAAAATCCTTGAAGGAAGCAATGTTGAATACTTCAATTGAATGTAAAGAATGGGATAGAAGAGGATCTTAAAAATAAAAAAGGTTTATGAAGATCATATATGTTCATTCTATGCTAATCTAGTGGCTAATAATAAATATACAATTATCTCTATTTGGATAGATAACAAAAGCCTTAAGCTTGATTCAAAAATCCTCAATCAAATTTTAGGAGTTGCTAATTTTAAACTAAAACTTGCTCTATCAAGAAGCATTAAGAAAGAAATTAGGTTTAAACTAGATTAGTGGTATATTGAGCTTGCAAGAAAACATTACAAGAAGAGCCTTCATTCCAAGGAATTGATCATCAATAAAAAAATTCTACACTTATACATTTGTAGAATGATAAACCCAAAAAGTGGAAAGTTTAATATGGTAATTAATTTCAAAGATTTTTTTTATGGACCATAGAACACAATCATATTATAAATTGTGGTTTTTGAATCATTAAAAAACATTATTCAAACAATAAGCCATAAAAAGGCATATTTACCTTTTAGAATGATTATAACCAAGATTTATAAGTATTTTTGCCAAGATTTATGTGAATTTGTTAACTTGACTATTGTAGAAGGAAATTATGGAATGCTCAGTGGATAAAATCCTTAAGATATGTAAAGAAAGAGAAATAATTCGATGAAGGAAATAATAAGAGTGAATATGAGAATAAAGAAAAAGATAATGTTAAGCAAGAAGGAAAATAAAAAACCAAGAAAGATTTCTAAAGGATATAGGAATAAAAAGTAAGAGGACCATCATAAAAGAGAAAATATAAATGAAAAAAAGATATTAAAAAAATAAAGGGAAATAAAAAAAAGTGAAAAGGAAAGTGACAATAATAATGTTATGAAGTTTTTAAGGGAGATTTCAAAGAATGAAATTGAAGAAAAGAAAGACGAAAAAGGGAAGGTTATGGCTGAAAGTAATACTGAGCCATTAAAAAGTGATGATGATGACTTTAATAACAAAATGGATTTACTTTTAAATGTTGCTATCCTAACCTTCCTAAAGATCAAAGATATGTTTTTGGACACCCTGATGCTGATAAAGGATTTTTTCAAAAGCCAAAGTTGAATATTAATTTGAACTTTAAACTAGATTATTAACTTGAAAAACTCGTTACTAAGAAAACACCTAGTAAAACATTTATGTGCTCTTATAACAAAGTGAAGCATATGTTCACTAAAGAAAAAATAAAAGGTATTGAAGCTCTAATTCATTTAATGAGTAAAAAACAACTAAGATTGACAAAGTAAGGATAGAATTCATAAAATAACATTTAAAAAAGCTTATTGATAAACTTTTTAAATTAGATTAAGAATGCTGGTGCAAATAACAATCAAGATAAGAAAAGCTAGAATAAATGCTTAAAAGTAAAATGATGCAAAACCTACAAACAAGCATTCTAAAAATAACCATGATAAAAATTTCAAAAGTTGTAAAAAGACCTTAGAGAATTATCCTTTAAAGGATAAGCTTATGAACAACAAACACCTAATAAGGATCAACTTGAGAAACCAATGACAAGTAAAGAAACTACTGCACCAAGACTTAACCTTAGATTAATGTGTTAGGTTTTAGATAAAAAAGCACAGCAAAAATTTTAAAATTTTATTCAAAAACCACCAAGGATACAAGCAAAAGAAGCATAAACTAGTGTTAATGTTTATACCTTTATTGCATGAAATTTATCTACTACAAAAGAATATGATCTTGATAGATCTTATGGTGTCTATCTCATTAACACTAGCATGAATCATCTTTTCGTTTGATGAACATGAACTTGTGAACTATATACTTGTAAGCACCTAAATAATCTAATCACAAACCTATGAGCTATATACTTATAAGCACCTAAATAATCTAATCACTAAATCATAAATACTCGATTTAAGTTATCTTAAATTGGAAAAATTGTTCAAATGAACAATATCTCTATGATATCCATATGAATGATTGAATACACTAATCAAATAAATAAGGATCTCTCTCTTTAGGATTGCAATGATAATTGTAAGACTTTTTAAGTTTTAGATCAAACTCTATCAATTTCAGTCTTTTCTATCTCATAGATGAAACCTATATGTTTTCTAAATAGTAAAGTGTAGTGCATACCTTATATAAGAATTCCTTGGATAAGGTGGTTGGAAGATAATTTACCAAGTAATTAGGCAATTATTGGATAATTACTATTATAATCCTAAAATATAAATATTTATCATTAACCACCTTCAAAGTCTATGAATGAGGCTTGGACAAGTGTATAATACCCAATTATGATGGGTTAAACCATCAATACTAAATTTTGATAATTAGAATATCTTGATTTAAATCAATGCTTATCAACGTAAAAATGCTCAAATAAATTATGATGTGTCTAACATTATTGATAAATGAAGTTATGATGTTTCATCATTAATGTCCCACATATAATAATAACTAAATCATTAATTCTATCATAGTATATGTTGTAATAATAAATTGATTAGGATTAATACTTATCGATTTAAAAATGCTCGAATAAGCTATAATGTAAATTTATTACTACAAATACATATATATGTGTGTGTGTGTGTGTGTGTGTGTAAAAGTATTTAAGATTCAAGCATTAAATGTACTTTTCAAATATTAAGTGTCTCTTCAAAGAGATGAACTATATCTTAATGTCAAGTGTGAAACATTTATTTAAGAGTATATGTGATTTTTCATAACATCACAAGATTATGGCATTCCTAAATATTTTAAGAAACTTTTACTTTCACTTTAAAAATAACAATATGTACCTAAAGTTAAACATGTACTATTATAAACATGTAAAACAATTAAGTTAGTTAAGGCATTTAAGAATGAATTGTGAATGGGACAATAAAAAATGGTTGAATAAAACCAAAGCATTCTAAAAATAAAATTTTAATAGTTGTGGGGTCCCTTCATTGTATATAGTTTATGATTCTCAAACCAAAACATCTTAAATTCTAAACATATAGCTTTAAAACATTAACTTTATATAGTTGTGGATAATTATCACTTTTGGCATTAAGTGTCGTGAATTATCAAAAGTGACATCAATTATCATAAGCTCACCATAAGTAGCTAGCAAACAATCTTAGATCAAATGACCAAGTTCAAAATGACACATCAATATGACTTATCAATTATAAAAGCAAATGTCAAATGCTAATCTACCTATTGAGATGATAGTCACATATCATATAACATTACAAATGGCCTACTTGCGCAATTTATCAAGTATTTAGTATGTATAATGGTTTTTAGTTATTATTAAATAGAGTTGAAGATGCCAAAAACTATGGTTCTTATTTAGTAATCTATGTTGTTCCAGTTGACCCATAAGTATTTATCATCTATTATCCTTAAAATAACATGGTGAGGCTTGACTAATCAATTAGTATTTGAAAATGTTCCTAAGCAATTATACTACGATGACTAACTATTTATAGGAAATGCCTTAAAATACTAATGGATTGGGAATCTTATCTCCTCAATGCTTATGTAACTCTTCATAAGTCTAGATCATTAATAATAAGTCTAATAAAAAGATCATATGCAATAAATTTTTTATTAATCTCATTAATCAGTCTCAATAATCATATAAATAGATAATTCAATTAATCTTCTTCACTATACTATCTTATTAGTCTTTTTTACTATATTGTCTTATCAATAAGGAGCCCACCAAATAGTGATGCCTGAATAATTGGCTATTATTCATCTATGTTGACTCCTTGAATAATAAGGAATTTATTGAATGATGATGCTCGAGTGATTAGCTAATGCTGATCTAACCCATCAAGTTATAGGAAGCTTGCCAAATGGTGATGCCTAAGCAACCAATTACTATTAATTTAACTAGTTGAATAATAAGAAGCTCGCTAAATAGCCTTACTTAGGCGATTAGTGAGATTGCCAAATAATGATGCTTAACTAATTTACCTAAAGATGCTTAAATGAGCTATAATGTGTCCTACACATATTGTCTTTATGAATGATATCTTGATATTTTTAAGGAGTATTTTACTTCCTTTCTTAAAGATTAATGATCATCTAAATCATCTAGGTCCTTTTTGTAGGATTTTTTTATAATGAATGTTGCTTTTTGCACATTTTATTTCTTATCACAGCATTCATGATTTCAACAATTTTTCAACTAATTGGATAATTTACCATGTTATCAATTATAAGATAAAGCAAAGATAACCTTTCAAAGTTTTCCCTCCTTTAATATACATATTGTACTTTACATTTTTGTAATGAGTCTCCAATGAACATTAAAATCTTTCCCTTCAAAATCTCTAACAAATTTAATTGCATCCAAGAATTGTCAAAGCTTAAGAATAAGGTTTTAACTTTTTCTTAAACAATTTAAGATTAGTCTTGCTATTCTTAATACTAGGATTATTATTTTGTGTTTTTCACAATCAAGGTGTGCTATTAAGTAGTATAAAGATAATCCACTAAAGGTAGCAATAATGTCAGTGCAATTTTTACACCCCATGCAATTAAATTCTAAATAAGCATATCATTAACATAAGATGAATTAACTGATTCCATATGACCTTAAATAAAATGTAATGTACTAGTCAAATGATGGCTTTAAGTAGCATAATACTATAATACTACCACAGCTTAAACAAATTGTAATACTTAAAGTAAAATAGGATAGCAAATAACTAAATGGCATAGTAAGATTATCCTTTACCTCATTCTCAATAATGGCATTATATGATTTTTCTATATTGGAGTCCTACAAATATTTTTGGCAAAAGATTAATCAATTCATAAGTAACTAGTAATAAGTAATTTCATCTTATATAAGCAAGTTTTATTTGTTTCCTTGCATTCAAGGAACAGCAATAGCTTAAAGATGCTTAAATGAACTATGACGTGCTTAACATTATCAGTGCATGAAGCTATAATGTGTCCATCATTAATTGTTCATGATCGACGCTTATTAGCTTAAAGATACTTGAATAAAGCTATGATAACTTTAGACTTTTAGGAGTATTTCACCCTTTTCAAATGAGCACTATGTGTAAATGTAATGTGCTAGGGAATTTTAAATATTGTTTAATGCAGTAATCAAAGAAAATAGGTAACAAGAAATTATGTGTTTAAAACGAGTTCTAAAAATGTTATCCTTTAAGTAAATTTACTCCTATTATCTATTGTAGCATTAACAATAAAAACACCCCTAAGATTAATCTAAGCGCATGCAAAGATTAAACAATATCAACCTAATAATTTCTCCTTCAAGAATTTTTAAGCGCAAACTAAGATAAAGAAAAGAAAGAGTAGTTTTTTTATAGTAGTAGTTAATCTATGTAAAAGACTTCTTATTTCATAATGTATATCTGAAAAGACACAACTATTAAAGTATTTATTGAGATTCCAAGAGATATGATCATTTAAGTTTAATTAAAATATCCATTCAATTTCAAAAGATAACTTTTCAAATCAATTGACATATCCATTTATGATAAAGATATTTTTTATTACTTTTAATAATTATATTTCTAACTCACAACGTCCAAATAATAAAACTAATATAAACCATTAGATATCTTTAATCTAATGCACACAACATTATCACTATCTATATTTCAAAAATACTAACTCCAACTATTGCATTTTCATTCATTTTACTCTTTTGCATTATTTTACAAACTAATCTAACTACCCCCACTTAGATTGTAAAAATCATTATCTCTATTTCAAATAAAATCATGCTTAAAGAAAAATAAATTTTAATTTGAATTTTTATTGTAAAGATTTCCTCAAGTTTTAATAGAATTTATGGTGGCACTATGCTCTAAACCATAATCCTTAATTAAAACAGAAACATCACACACATGAATTAATTGCTTAACATATTCAAGGCTCAAGCTTATATGTCTAAACTTTCCATTGTATACAATACTTAATGCCTGTGACATAATAAATTCATTATCATAATTTAAGGAGATGGTTAGCATTGGTTGTGGCTATAACTCTATTTCTAATAATAAATTTTACAACCATTCTACCTCTTTCTTGTTGTAGCTAAAGCCATAAATTCAAACTCTATAGCAGAATGAGTTATGCATGTTTATTTCTTGGAAGCCCATGAAATGACTCATCCACCAAGAGCAAATACCTAGCTTAATGTAGACTTATTATCATTTGTACTAGTTATCCAACTAGCATCTATATACCCTTTGAATACTACTAGAAAATTGTAAAAAAAAAAAAAAGAGTCCCAATTTTGTTATTTTTTAAGATACTTTGGGACTCCCATAATTGTTTTCCAATAACTAGTACTTGGATTACTAGTATACCATGAAAGTTTGCAAATTGTAAAAAAGGTCTTGTGCAATGCATTGCATATATAAGTCTACCAATAACATTAGCATATTTAAGTTATGCAACTAGTTTGCCACTATTTTCTTCAAGCTTGTATGAATTTTCATATAGTGCATTCATCTCCTTTATGCTTAAGTGTTCATATTTTTTAATCAATTTCTCAATGTAATGACATTGATTCAAAATGTAACCATCACTATGCTTTCCCACATTGATGCCTAACTTCTCCAAGATCTTTCATCTTGAACTTAATGCAGATACTTTTTAATTTCATTTATACCAAGCATGTTTGTTTTAATTATCAACATATCATCCACATATAGGCATGTAATTACACCATAAGTCTTAGTAAACCTTGCATATATGCACTTATCTACATGATTATGCTTGCAACCATGAGATAGAATAACTTTCTCATGCCATTTCCTTAAAGCAAGTTTTAAGCTATATAAAGATTTTACTAATTTACATACTTTCTTTTCATTTCTAGGTAAAATAAAACCCTTTGGTTGTTCCATATAAACTTTTTCATTAATTTCATCATTCAAGTATGTCATCTTAAGCTGCATTTGATGTATATGCATATTATATAATGAAGACAATGCAAAAAGTACTCTAATAAATGTTATCCTAGCAACAAGTGCATATGTGTCAAAGTAATATATTTTTTTCTTTTACCTAAAACCTTTTGTGACTAGTTTAACTTTAAAAGTTTGTAAAGATCCATCAAAATTGTATTTTCATCTAAATACCCATTTATAACCTATAGATTTTGAACCAGGCGGCAAATCCACTAACATCTAAGTGTTATTAAACAAAATTGATTCCATTTCATCATTCATAGTTTCCATCAAAAAATTCATATCTTTTGATGTCATAGCTTTCTTATAATTTTTTAGATCTTGATCAATGTTAAACATAATAGGTGTTAACAAATAATACATTCTCTACCACCTTGAATAAGAAAAGTTAAAGTTTTAAGGGAAATAAAATCAAATTTTAAAATTTTATCTTTTCTTACTCTTTTACTTTTTCTTCATTCTTTAGGTAATTATGGTTCCCTTTTTTTGTTACTACAAAATGGTTCATCATTTTCATTTTCACTATTAAACTTATGAATAGAATATTTATTTATCAATTATTTTCAAAAAATTCAACATCCTTTTCTATAATTACATTAGAATCTATATCCAAAAGTTTATAAGCTCTTGAATTTTCAGCATACCCTACAAAAATACTTTTTAAAGCATAAGGTCCTAATTTAAGTCTTTTAGGTTCTATGACTCTATAAAATGCAATATATCCCCCAAATTCTAAGATATTCTAGATTTGGCTTTCTACCTTTCCACAACGTTTAAGGTGAAGTATATATTTTCTTGTATAGTATTCTATTATGCAAATGACATACTATTAGTAAAACTTCTCCCTATAAATTCATTAGTAATTTAGCATTTAAAATCATGGCATTTAACATTCCTACCAGTGTTCGATTTTTTCTTGCTACCAAATTATTTTGTTGTGGAGTATAAAGGCTTGATCTTTTATTTTTATTAAATATGCATATGTATATCTAGAATGATTATCAATAAATGTAATAAAATACCTATACCCTCCCCTAGTTAAAATACCATTTAACTCCTAAATATCAAAATGTATTAAGTCTACTATTTAAAAGTTCTTTTTAATGAAAAAAATGGTTTTCTAGTCATTTTTGTCTGAACATATATTTCACATTTATGATTGACATCATTTTTGCAAGAAATCAAACCATGCTTAGACATATATTCTAAAGTTCTAAAATTATCATGTGCTAATCTACCATGCCATAAAGAAATAGAATGCTCCAAAATATAAACAAAAATAGAATTATTATTATTATTATTGATGCTTAATTTGAATATTCCATCATAAAGTACCATTTTCCTATAAATACTTCATTTTTGGAAATTACAATTATATTAGATTCTAATAAACCTTTAATCCTCTTTCGCACACTTAATTGACAAATGCATATTTTTTTTCTATTTTTTGGAAAATAAAGTGCATTCATTATAAACAATTTCTTCCCAAAAATGAACTATAGTTCTACACTACCTTTTCTAAATATTTTTGCTATGTTGCCATTTCCTATAAGAACTTGTAGTCCTTCATTAGCAATTTCATAGTTTTTGAATTTATTTTTATCATGGCATATATGAATGATTGCACCAGAATCAAACCATCAATCAAAAAACCTTGTTGTTAAAGCTATATTTATTTTAGATTTCATGCTAATATGCAAATTTGAGACCATACCAATGATTTTGTCAAATTTAGTCTCAATTATATTTGTTATATTAGCATTATCCTATTTTTGCTTTATTTTGTATCTGCATTCACACTTTAGATGTCCTTTTTTCCATAGAAAAAATAAGTTTTTCTAATATTTTTCTTTAACCAGTTACTTGAATTAGAATTAGGTTCTAGGTTCTTCCTCTTGTTGCTAACAATATTTTAAGATTTCCTTAGATCCATAAAATTCACTTTCAATAATGATTTGATATGCTTTCTTTGCAAATTTCAAGTTTCCTACTTCATCTCCAAATGTTTAATAATCTAATCTAAAGTGAAATTTTTGTTAGAATGTAGGAGTTTCTTTCTATAATCATTCCAATTAGAGAGTAATTTTACAATAATTGCCTTACTTCTAATGATTTAGAAACATCAACCTTTAAATCCTTTAATTTTGAAATTAAAATTTGCAAATATGATCCACTATAGAAATACTATCAATGATCATGAATTCAAAGTACTGCATAATTAAAAACTTATCTATCCCTTACTTTTTATTGTTGTATTTGTTTGTAGAGTGTTCATTATCTCTTTCAAGGAAGAGACTGAATGATAAAGATCATTTAATTGATTAGACAACATATACAAAATATATCCCTTACACAGCATTTCATCATTAACCTTTTTCCTTCACTTTATAGTGATCTTTACATCTTCACCATCTTTTAGTTATGGAATTGGTGGTTCATTTAGATCAAGTACAAACCATATCTTCATGGCAATTAATAATAATTCATTTTATCTTTCTAGCAATTGAAGTTTATCCTATTAAAATGATTCAATTTGACAGAATCTTGACTCGTTACTTTGAAAGCAAATTCTTATGAAGTTTCCATTTTTCCTCCTCAAATGTAGAAATACAAAATTGGCTTAAAGATTGTTAGGGAATTTTGAAGATTATTGAATGCAGTGATCAAAGAAAATAAGAAATAGGAAATTGTGTGCTTAAAATGAGTTTCAAAAACATTGTCCTTTAAGCAAATTTGCCCCTCACTATTTGTTGCAAAGTTAATGGTAAAAACACCCCCATGATTGATATAAGCACTTGCAAAGATTGAATAGTAGTAATCTAATAATCTTTCCTTCAAAAATTTTTATAAGTGAAGTAAGATAAATGAAAGAGAATAGTTTTTTTTTATAGTAGTAGTTAATCTGTGTAAAAAACTCCCTATTTTATAATATATATCTAAAGAGATATAACAATTAAAGTATTTATTGAGATTCTAAGAAATACAATCCTTTAAATTTAATTAAACTATCCATTCAATTTCAAGAGATAACTATTCAAATTAATTAATATATCCATTTAGGATAAAGATATTTTTCATTACTTTTAATGGTTATATTTCTAATTCACAACTTCTAGATAATAAAACTAATATAAACCATTAGATATATTAAATCTAACACACATGCATTAATATCTATAGTTCAAAATACTAATTCCACCTATTGCATTTTTATTCATTTTATTCTCTTATTATTTTACAAACTAATCCAATATAATGTCACTTCCAAAGTGTAAAATCTAGTGAGGCAACTTTGATTAATAGAGGTATACGATTATATAAGGGTACATATACACGTGTATGTATAGATGCGGGGCTTCCTTATACCTGTGGGGCTTTCCTTAACTTATAAGGGGTAAGTCCATGTTTGTGGCCTTAATGATGCGTGAATATTTCTTTAAAAGATAACCAATGTCTACGTGGAATAATATAGGATAATTGCATGGCTGCTAATACCTCAACACTTATGACCCTCTTTCCTCGGCACTACTTTTCAATCGGTACATTTGCTTTTTGGGGCTCAGAGGTTATTTCCCGAACTCTAGCGTAATTTTCTTTTGGCCCTTTTACTTGACTCGTATTTGTAGTAAATCACTCAAATTACATGTTGGAAGTGATAATTGTACGTTTATACGTGGGATTGCAGAAAAATAAAGTGGCATGTATGCATATGGGTGAATCTGAGTCCAGTGAGCAGTAAAAAAAAGATAGGTAATAGTGTAAAGAAAGTTCTTCTGAGGTGAGGGCCCATGATGCTTTTGGTATTAGATTTACCTTGTTTATTCAAATATAGGTAACATTTGGATAAGAGGTATGTCAACTGGAAATTCCAAATGAAGGCGAGCCGTTGTATAGAGAAACCACTCCCTTGATGGATTTGCCTTGTACCAATTAGATTCAGGTTATTGAGATAAGCAGCTAGCTTTTCACTCCGCCACTACTGTCATCGGTAGACTTCTTAAATTCCTGACTAACGGCAAAAAATTATCCTTTATTCTACACAGACTCAAACAAATGGCCACAGAAGTGGCTTCAGGCTGTTGCTGACTGAATGTTTTTCCTGATTTATAGCCAGGTGAACTTTATGGCTTGGAACTTTATGGTTTAAAAGAGATGTTGCTCAACTTCATTATCTAAACAACTATGACTTTTGACTTAGTAGGTCTTTTATGTTAAGTGTCCTAGTGAAGCCATTTTTGCCGAGCACCTAGTGTGCAACTTGGGTCAATTACACCTTGTAGAGAAAACTGATTATACATGACACCCAACAACATTACAGAGTTCATTTCAAGCACTCATGAGTTGCAATAGTGAGCTTAATTATATTTCATATATAAGCATTTCATCAAATTATGGAATCTAATACAAGTGTTTCTAACTAAAGATTTCGCCGTATTGGTAGTATGCAAATTATGAGAATTTATATAGCTGGGGATTTCAACATAATGTGCATTTCAAGCCATGAATCTCCCAACAGATAAAACAGCAAAGAACAGCTTAGAACTGAAAGTAAGCACGGGATTTTCAATATTACCGATTCATAATATTCGTGATAATGTGCCTGCAAGCTTCATTTTTGTATTTTTCCTACTTTTTCTAGGAAAACTCCAGTTAGCACATTTTTATCGTTTTCCTTATGGATTTTCTGGGAAAATCCATGAAAAAGCTGAGAAAATTGTTCATTTTCTTTGGAAAGTATAGGTTTCTGGTAGAGAAAATTATGAAAAAGTTGCAGACACCACCAATGCTGAATTCTTCTCTTGAAAATATCTGAGAGATATGAACACACTATTAGAGGACGGTGGACGAAAGTCTACCGTAATCTTTCCAATGCTTATTATATCAATAACGAATAATAAAAGAAGCATCTGAATAAAAAGGTATAGTATATACCTTATATGCAAATTCTCTAGATAGAGTGGTGAGAAGGGCTCCTTCAATAATCCTATTCTTCAGTGTTCACAGAGTGGAGTCCTCCCCCTAAAACCTACTAAACTACATTCCTTTCATGCTCTGCCATTTACGGTTTTGCTCTAACTAAATCTATCACATTTTTTACCCCAATGATGGCGTTTTTTATCTCATTCATATTTCAATCAAAAAAAGAGGTTGCTCCTCAGATCAACCAATCGTCCTTTGCCTGAGTATTGATGGATGGTTACTAGAAAGTTAAACAATTGGGTAATTACGATTATAGCTTCAAAATATAAATATATGTCAAGAAGTATTATTGATGCTAGTGGCAGCAGAAAAACACAATATGCAAAGAACACGATCCAGTAATTTTTTCTATATAAATAAACTAAGACCTTAACTTGTACTATTTTCATATAATATTCAAGTGGCTTCATTTACTATTTTTAAGATATAAATATCATTATAAGAAATTGTAGATAGGTTCCTGAAATTCATCTCGATTTTTTTTTTTGGTGGATCCTCAAAAGACAATATTGCCAAAAAAATGGAATTTTATCTTAGGAACACTACTCAATAAAAGTAAAAGAAGCAAGAATCAAAAAAAGAAATTAACTATACATTTTATTTCACAGACAAAATAGATATTTTGTATTTGAGTTCAAGATTACTTCTGAATAGTATAAACAACTCATCACTTTCACTGAGTTCAAAATTGTTTCTGAAAAACAACCCATCATTTTTATTGCATTCCCAAAATTACTTTGATTGCAAAATAAATTTCTTTTGAAAAAAAAACATACATACTAAATTAAAAGATAGATTTATTCATAAATAGAGGAAAAAAATAAATTCAATTGAAAGAAGATCGAAAGTAGTTCATATGAAATTATAATGAGAATCAACGCAATGGAAAGATATAGAAGAAAAACTAATAAAGTTGAGAAAGATGGAGAGAGAGACCAATAGATAGAGAAAGTACAAATTTAAAAATTTTTGAAAAATTAAAACTCTCTAATCCCCATTTAGTAGGTAGTTAATTTATTCAAAATTGTTTACAATTACTTTAAAATCCTTTTGTATTAAAATTACATAGCTATCCACTCTTTACTTTCATATAAATTAAGATAATATGAGTTCTCTTGTAAACTAAAAAGCAGACAACAAACATCCCTATCCTCTTTACATAGTAGTATAAATATTTAATTAGCTTTATTATTTCTATACAACTTAATAACAGAGTCGATTTTGAACCTTTTTAGTTTTTTTATTTTAATTCTTTCTCCGATTGCTTAATCCTTGATTTGATTCAAATGAAGATTCAATCACATTGCAAAAAACAATAAAACACTTTAAACGGATGAAGTTAAATATATATAATGGATGCTTGATCTATAACTAGGAAATTTGAATTTCACTTTTAAGTTTTCATAAAATTCTATGATAAATTATTTTACAAGGGAAAAAGAGAAGGGGGTTATGTAATCATAATAATTTTATTTAAAAGAAAAAAAATATGTTATCTTTAGTTACAAAGTTTAAATACTAAAATATTCATTACAAATTATCATTATCTATTCCAACTACCTTGAATTATTAGTAGGTGTGTTTGATAATACTAAAATATTAAGAATTGAAATTTTAAACTAAAAATTTTGATTGCAAAGTACCTTAAGTAATCAACTTAAAATATTCGATTCTTTTTCTTTTTTGGTCTAGAGCACTTAAGCTTAGCTATAATGATAAAAAAAAAAAAATCATTTAGGATTTAGGATTTATAGTGGAAAGTGTTTTTACAACATGTGGAAACAGAGGTTAAAATACCGTAAAGTCGATCTCTACATTATGCATATTATAATTACTAAAAATTATAATGTATTCTTTTTAACAATTACTAGTCTCATAAAAAAATGATATTGATTATAGGATTAAATCTTAATAAATATGCAATTAAACCTTATTAAGTATGAAGTTAAATCCTATTTAGTATGTGGTTAAATTTTACAAAGTATATGGTTAAATCCATTAAGCATGTGATTAAATTCTATTAATTGTTGTAGCCATCATCTATTAACTATGTTAAATTACTCATTTATCATGATAACCATAATTATATAACTCTCATATTAACTTAATTTACATGAAAATAAAGAGTGGAAACTATGTAGTTCTGCAATTACTGTTTTAAGAAAAATTAAAATTTCGTTATTTTAATTAAAATTTGATTATAAAAAATTGATTACTTTAATTAAAATCTAATCTCTCAAATTGATTACCAAAAGTTAAGAAAACTAAAATTAAAAGCTTTTTTGAACTGGCATTTTTTATCCATTGCATTCTACATTTAAAATCTTAAACTTTATATTCCTCATTCTATCTACATTTTCACCAGAGATTATGTGTGTAATTTTATAAATCATTACCCCATGTTAAAAACACAAGAATTTTATGGTTCACATCATTTTATAATTGAAATTTTCTATACTTTAATATAAAAATTAAGTTTCTATTTGTTATTTATTATGGGATAAATAACTATTGTTGAGATAAATTATTATTAATTTACTATAAATAAATTAATATCAAACCATAATTATTGTCATTTTCAAATAAATTATCATTAATTCACTATAAATATATTAATGTCAAACTGTGATTAAAGACATTTTTATCAAATTATATCATTTTTATTAAACTATAGCAATTATTCAAATAAATTGTAATTAATTGGCGGCAAATAAATTAATGTCACACATGTGATTAATAGCAATATCATAAATTAATATCATTTATATACTAATTTGTCTATCCATAATAAAATATAAAAAGTGAACAGAGAGTTTCAGTCTCATAGTAAAATTTTTTGAAAAGGCATTTAAATTAAATAAAATTTAAAATAGTTATGCACTAATACAAGGTTAAATAAATTTTTAAAAAATTAAATTACAAAATATTTCAAAAACTTTCCATTTATATTTATTACTTTCTCTTTTTCTCTCTCACATTATTTCTATCCGCGAATTCCATCCCTTCTTCTTTCTGTTTTACAACAAATTGGTTTCGATCCTTACATAAACAACAAATTAGTAAGTTTGGACAATTTGTGATTTTGAGACGCAGGATGTTTTCAACTTTTATTTTTTCCTGCATCTCTTTCTGTCTCTTTGTATTGAAATTCGGCCTATTACCATTGACATGTGCACTTTTCGCACTTATTAAAGGTTTTTTTTTATATAAAGAAACTATGCACTATTGGAAAAATATTAGTCATTTAATGTAACCAAATTTAGAATGCTACTTTTTTCATTTAATACTATAAAATGAAATAAGTCACCTTTTATTCAATTTACATGAAAATTTTGTAATTTCCACCCATGAATAGATGTAACTCCCTCACTAATTCTCTCCCTTCCTAAACAGTTATTATAAAACCAATAATATGGGAGTTCTCAAATAATTTGATATCCTTCTTTAAAAGAAATTGATTTCTTATTTTATTTTATGAAATCTTTTCATCAAGTATGCAAAATTTTAATCACCATTTAATATTTTCATATTAGTTTAGATGTTTACAATTTTAATGTTGTTATAGACTCTTATTATATTGAAAAAATTGGTAAATTACTGTTTATATATCACTACTAAATAATTATGTATTTATAATTATGTCCTTTAATGGCTAGATAATTTTAATTTCATGATAAAATTTTGTCTTCAATTATGTCTCATTTAATTAAATTTATTAATAATACAAGTATTTTTTATAAAATTAAATTCATATCATTTATTATGCATTTTTGTGCATATTTAAATATTTTTTAGAAAAGTAATTTGCTCCTCCGAATAATAATAAAATGGTCATTATTATTAGAAATGATTTAATATTTAAAACTTCAAACTCAATATCAAATATCATTAAATGTAGATCTTGAAACTTATGATTTTACTAACCTAATTTGGAAGAAGATGAAGCCATGATGCAGATTTGATTCCTTTTTGACAAATTGGTTTCTCTCCCTTTTCCCTTTCTTTCTTAAGCACACCTTTTGATGGAGGTTTTTTTTGTATGAAAAACATAAAATAGAATTAGTGTGTTTTGTGGGCAGGGAGAGGACCAATTTATATGTGCATATACAATTCAATCTGATACGTCCATCAAGTATCAAAATTAACATATGAGATTGTCTCAAACAATTAGAAGTGGTTACAGGTGGTTATGGTAATTTTAGGCCACTAAAAGGAAGTTACTAACTTGTAACTTTCTAACATTCTCCCACTTGGCCTAAAATTTGAATGAAATAAAATGGTGCTATAATAAAATGCACTAAACTCATCCATAGAATTTCGTAACTACCTTAGTATGATAAAACACCAAGTGTGGCTTATGGTGTTTATATATTATTTACAGAATATACTTCCTTCTATATACCACAAACACTAATGCCTTAGCATACTAGATCTATAAGTCGCATATAAAATTCATAAGGTCCCATTAATGTTTCTAGAATACTTATGTTAATTGATTAAAATACAATTATGCGCGCAACATAACTAGAAACAAATAATTCATATCAAAAATAAGTTAATGAGCTCAGAGTGTCGACATTAGAAACTACATTCATGGAAAAGGACAACCAAGATCCATTCTATGTACATGTTCCTTAAATATCTTTGGTTGCAAACCTTTAGTTAATAGATTTGCAATTATGAGATCTATCCTAATATGTTCAATAAACACTCTCTGTTTTTGAACTTCCTCCTTAATGGCAAAATACTTTAATTCCATATGCTTGGCACCTCTTGAGTATTTATCATTTTTAGAGAAAAATACTGCTATAGAATTATCACAGTAAATTTTCAGTAGCTTAGTAATGGTATCGACAACCTCAAGTACTGAAATAAAGTTTTTCATCCATAATGCATGAATTGTGGCTTCAAAGCATGACACAAACTCTGCTTCCATAGTAAATGATGCAATAACGGATTCTTTAGTACTTTTCCATGATATGGCTCCTTTTCCAAGAAGAAACAAGTAGCCAAAGGTGGACTTCCTACTATCAATGCATCCAGCAAAATCTGAGTTTAAATATCTAATTACTTCTAAATGATTGGATCTTCTATACATAAGCATATAATCTTTTCTTCTTTGAAGGTACTGTAAAACTTTCTTTGTAACTTTCCAATGATCAATTCTAGAATTACTTTGGTATCTCCCTAACATTCCAACCATAAAACTAATATCTAGTCTTATGCAGGTTTGCAAATACATAAGACTTCCCACAAATATATAAGACTTTTCCATGATATAGCTCTTTCTCCAAGAAGAAACAAGTAGCTAAAGTTGGACTTCCTACTGTCAATGCATCCAATAAAATCTGAGTCTGAATATCCAATTACTTTTAAGTGATTGGATCTTCTATACATAAGCATATAATCTTTTATTCCTTAAATGTACCGTAAAATTTTCTTTGCAGCTTTCCAATGATCAATTCTAGGATTACTTTGGTATCTCCCTAACAATCCAACCGAAAAACTATTATCTGATCCTGTGTAAGTTTGCAAATATATAAGACTTCCCATAACATAACTATATGGAATTGATTCCATTTGTTTTCATTCTATATCATTCTTTAGGCATTGCATAAGATTAAATTTGTCCCCTTTTTCAATTGGAACAATTCCAGCAGAAAAATTCTTCATATTAAATCTCTCTAGAATTCTTTCAATATAGGTCCTTTAAAATAATCCTAACAATCCTTATGACTGATCTCAAAATATTCAATTCCTATCACACATGATGCCTCTCCTATATTTTTCATCTCAAAATTCTTAGTGAGATATTCTTTCGTATTATGCAATGGATCTAAATCGTTAGTTGCAAGCAAGATGTCATCAACATACAGAACTATAAAGATAACTTTGCTCTCACTGATCTTTCAATATATGCAATGATCAACTAGATTTTCTTCAAAACTAAAAGAGGTTATGTATCATTGAACCTGATATACCATTGTCTTGAAGCTTATTTAAGTCTGTATATTGATTTCTTAAGTTTACACACCATATGACCTTTCTTTCAATTGAAAAACCTTCAGGCTGGTCTATATAAACTTCTTCTTCAAGATTTCCATTCAAAAAAGCTATTTTCACATCCATTTGGTGTAACTCCAAGTCATAATGAGCTACCAATGCCATAATAATTCGCAATGAGTCTTTCTTTGAGATAGGTGAAAATGTCTCTTTATAATCAATGCTATCCTTTTGAGTAAATCCTTTAGCAACTAATCGAACTTTATATTGTTCAATATTGCCTTTAAAGTCATATTTTGTCTTAAAGACCTATTTACGCCTAACTCATTTTGCACCTTTTAGTAAATTAACAATGTCCTAGACTTTGTTGTCTTCCATGGATTTTAACTTTTCTGTTGTCTTCCATGGATTTTAACTTTTCTTTCATGGCATTTATCCATTTTTTAAACTCATCACTTTATATGGCTTCTGAAAATGAAGTTAGGTCCATATTGATTCCAATGTTTAATTTTTGCAAATAAATCTTATAATCACTCAGAATAGTTAGTTTTCTTATCCTTTGAGATCTTCTCAAAAGGATTTCTTGTGATCTATTTGCCTCATGCATTTGTGAGTTAGTTTTTTCAATGGGTTTGTCTTCATTATAATGTTGGTCATTATTACTAAGGCCTTCTACAACAATTGGAGCAACATTTGGAATAACTACAGATGAAGGAACACTTATAGATACAAGAATATTTATCTTAACTTCCTTTATTATAGGTAAAGAAGCATTTACCTCAATTTCCTTTATATCCAAGTTTTGTCATTCCTCACTCCTACTAACTTCATTATTTTCAAGGAATTTTGCATTACCAGTTTTCACTATTCTTAGACTATGGTTGGGACGGTAAAAGATATACCCTTTAGATTTCTATGGGTAACCAATGAAGTAACCACTAACCGTTCGAGAATCTAACTTCTTTTCATGTGGATTATAGACTCTTGCTTCTGCTGAGCAACCTCAAACATGCAAGTACCTCAAACTAGGTTTTCTATTTGTCCATAACTCAAAAAGAGTTTTAGGAATAGCTTTACTAGGAACCGTGTTAAGTAAATAAATTGATGTTTTTAATGCATGCATCCACAAGGATTTAAGTAATAAGGAATTACTCATCATACTCCTAACAATTTCCATCAAGGTTTGATTACACTTTTTTACTACACCATTTTGTTGTGGTGTATATGGCATTATGTATTATGCACGTATATAATGTCTTTCAAGAAGTTTTGCAAATGGACCTGGACATTGTCCTGTTTCATCATATTTTTCATAAAATTCACCACCTCTATCTGACCTTACAACTTTCACTTTCTTATCCAGTTATCTTTCAACTTCATTAATATATATCTTAAAAGCATAAATTACTTAAGATTTTTCTTTAAGCAAATAGATATATCCATAACGTGAAAAGTCATCAATAAAGGTGATAAAATATTTTTCTCCACCAAAAGATGGAGTATCAAAAGGTCCGCATACATCAGTGTGTATTAATTCAAGAAGTTGCATGCTTCTTATGGCCTTTGTTCTTTTATTATGTCCAGTTTGCTTTCCTTTAATGCAATCTACATATAAACCAAGATCAATAAAATCTAGATTTAGAAGAATCTCATTCTTTACTAATCTTTCTAATCTTTCTTTGGAAATATGTTCTAAACACTTATACCACAAGTAAGTAGAACTTTCATTAAGCATACCATGCTTAATCCCAATATTATGATGCACAGTGAGTATGTTTTTAGTAAATTTATTATCAAGTTTCAATTAGTATAAACCATCAACAAGAATACCAGAACTAATAGGTTTAGAATTCTTATATAATCTAAAACAACTATGTCCAAACTTAAAATTAAAACCACAAATATCCAACTTTGGAAGAGAAACAAGATTCCTACAAATTGAAGTATATAAAGAGTCTTAAATAGGTCTAAATGATATCCAATATCTAAGACCAAATGATAAGTTCCTATGCTTTCAATTTCAGCCTTCATACGGTTTCCCATGTACAAATAATCCTTATTTTGGCTTGTGGTTTGGATTGTAAGGAATCCCTGTATCACATTAGATATATGAGTAGTAGTACCAGAATCAAGCCACCAAGTATTATTAGGAACATCAATCAAGTTTGATTCGAAAGTACATATATAATTTTCAAATGTACCTTTCTTTTCAAACCATGCTTTACGTTTGAGACAGTCTTTCTGATAGTGTCCTTCTTTCTTACAAAAATGACACTTATCATTATTATGTTCCTCTCTTTTAGTTTGAGAAGCTTTAGCAGGTCTTTTCCTTTTCTTAAATTTCTTGAATTTTAGCTTTAGTGCTTTACCAACTCCTTGAACAGTGAGATTGACAGAGTGACTTCCCATATTCTTAAGCCTATTCTCTTTCTGAATAAGATTTTCAGTTAATTCATTAACATCCCACTCATCCTTAATAGTGTTGTAGTTAATATGGAAAGTTCCATACTCAGAAGGTAATGAGTTTAGAATAAATTGAACTAGGAATGAGTCATCCACTGCCATGCCTAGTGTCTTTAATCTTGCTGCAATGTTAGTCATCTCAATGGTATGTTCTTGCATACTCCTTGATCCAACAAACTTCATGGTTATGAGTTGTACCATTAAAGTACCAGCGAGTGACTTATCTGTAGAATGAAAATGTTCTTCCACAAACTTAAGGTATTCCCTAACACTTTCTGTTTGTGGAATTGTAGTCTTAATATTATTGACAATGGTCATTTGCATAAACATTAAGCTTAATCTATTAGATTGTTCCCATGCTTTAAGTTTGAATTCTCTTCTTTAGTGTTGTCATCAGTGATCTCAGCAAGTTTTGCTTCCAGAAGTGCCAAGTCAAGATCCAGTGCACCTAAGTGGAAATTGACTTGTTCATTCCATTTAAAAAATTTCAACCATTAAAAATGGTAACAGAGGAAGCTTGCAAATGAAAAGAAATTGCTACAAAATAAATTATAAATTGCTCAAAACTTATTTTAGTATAAACTCAAACAAACATATTAGAGTATGTTATAGTTTTCCTTTAGGAAAGACACCACAATATACTATCATAAATAAATTCCATAATTCTAGCATTATCAAGAAATTAAAAAAAATCTTAGTTAAATATATATGTCATCTTTGGATGAGCAAAATATATTTAATACAAGAAATTTAATTTCTACAATTATGTTCACTAATTATAAAATAATAATTTTCCTTTGGAAAAATAATAAAATTCTATTAATTAATGAACAATTATTGATTCATCACATTTCCTTTTTGGCATTTCATCTATATGATGAATAAATAATCTTATGCATGATATCTAAATATTTTGTTTTGGTCACTTTGGCATACACAAAACTTTTTAACATAATATCATGCATAATATAACTTTCGCTTAATTGTATATAAAATTGCATAAATAATATACTTTAATTTCATACATGTATCATAAACTTTAATTGTAAAATAGAAAATTAACTTAAAATTCATTAAAAAATAAATATATATTGATATACATGCCTAAATTGAATTGAAAAATAAATAAATGACTTTTAGTAACTGTTTCTATTTGTTGACCAATTAGTATCAATCAGTCTTCAATAAAACAAATGCACAAACAATGAAGGGATATACATGCAAAATCGAAAATGAAAGTTTCCTTCAAGGAGCATTTTATCATGTGCACATAAACCATATTTCCTTCATGCTGATGTATATGCACGTAAATCAAAATCAAGTTTTTTTTATAATATATTCCTTCCAATTGATGTACATGTACGTAAACCAAAATCAAGTTTTCCTTTATAAATTTCCATAAAGAAAGCCAGGCATTGTAATGAAAGGTTTTGATTTTCTAGTCAAATCTCCATCTTTCTTTCTATTTCATATTGTAAATTATAGATGTGGGGTACACCCATAATGGGGGACCCACATCTTTCCTATATTAAAAGAAAAAAGAAAATTAATTTTAAATTCAAATCTTGGAGGTGGTTATTCTGATAACCACCTCCCCCTCATTTTTGTGAAAGTGGGAAAACTGTTAGTACAATTACAGAGCCATGATCAGGAGAGGGATAAAAGACTGCAATGTTTAGTTTCTTAAAAAAAGAGGATTAGAAAAGTACTGCTCTGGTCTTCCCCCCTCTCTCTCTCTATTCTTTGTGCGAATGTAATTTGGGTGTTGGGTGAAATTAACATGAAACTCAAGCAAGGAGTTCAATGTGATTCCTGTACATCGTGTGAACCGAAGCATCAGAGTAGAAATCAGTATCATTTCCGAATCAAGTAAGTAATTCCGCATTAAAAGTCTTTATATTGAATTTTTTCCTATATTGGTATCAGAGCCAGGTTAGAAATTGATGTCTGTATTTCCTCATACATTTGATGAATTGTATAAGATGCTCTGAGTTAGATGAATGTATGAGATATTCTGAGTTCAATGCTTTTTTTAATTTTGGCCCAAAAGCATGTTTAACTAATTTTAATTCTTCTAATGAACTGATTTGGCCATTGATATGAATTTTGTTTTGATTGTATAATTCTATTATTTCTAGAATGATACTGTTAGAGATGAATTTAATAGTAATGGATGCACATAAAACTTTCATAAAACATCCCTGAACAATAGAGAACAACTAAAACACAAAAATTACCATAAAATTTGTAATTTTCTAAATACTGGGTCCCTTGAAAAATTAATTTTTTTTAGGCCATAAAATTACCCTAAATGATAGAGGATGAAATTCTGAGTCCATAGGCTTTTGAATCACTCAAATCGGACCTCCGGATTAAAAGTTATGGCCATTTGAAGTTTCTGGGTCAATTGGGTCCGCGAACCAGGTCGGGTTGACCCGGTCTGACCCACTGAAGGTTGAGGACGACGTAAACGACATGTCATTTTAGGCCTTTGGTAAACGACACGTCATTTTGACTAAGCAGGTTGATCGAAAGAATTAAAACGACACGTTGTTTTGACAAAATAGTAAACGACACGTCGTTTCACCAAAAAAAACTTTTTTTTCTCTCTCTCTTCTCCTCACTCTCAAGAACGGCGCGTGGAGCCCACCGCCACATCATTTTGCCACGTGTCACACACCAATGCATAGAGGACAAAAAACTATACATTATGGTATTTTCTGGTGGCCAGAACTGCCACGCACGGCGGCGCATGGACTGCACACGCCGGCTGTGCGCGTGGTGCTGCAAAATTTTTTAATTTTTGCTGAATTTCTGCACGTGCAAGCGCATCCGGTGGTATTTTTTACTACCATTTGTTTATAAAATTCTTAAAAATTGAGTTCTATGCAATGGTAATTTTTCTGGAATTTTTGGAATTTTTTGTGATACTGTTTGTGTTAAAAAAAGTGGTAAATTGACATATTTTTTACTAAAAAATTATTTTTCAATCATGGAACAATGGTTCTTGGAAGAATATGACCCGTATGAGTTTATGGAGAACTATATAGAGGAACTGAGAGAATCTGATTGAGTGGACACACCAAGTGACCTTAGAATCATACTTCACCAACTGTACAAAAGAACCTCCGATACCTTGCATCCTATTAGTGCCTATTTGGGAGAAGTAAGAAATTTGAAAACAAATCTCAAACGAAAAGGAAAAGTGTTTCCAAATTACCTTTGGGTTCGTTACATGTTGATTGAGATTCCGAATGATAATTTTTGGAAACCAATCAAGAAAACTATTTGGCTATGCAAAGACAACAAAATCGGAGTCACAAGACGCATGGATCTTGAAAAATGTATGGAAGAATTAAGATTGCAAGAACTCCGACAATTCAAAAACAATTGGAGTAGGACAATCCTTCTTTCACAATTCCCTAATATGAAAAGTGCACGACGAGTTGGTCACAACACTCTAGAAAGGGGATTACATCTCAAAAGTCCACTTAAAGGCATGAACTCACACTATTTTGGACTAGCACACTCCAAAACTCCACCTAAACTTTTTAACACTTTTGAAGAAATGAAGAACCTAAGTTCTGAGTAGGAAGCTTATCAAGAAACTTTAAATATTGAATTTGTAATTTTTTCTTGGATTGTTGCAAGTTTTTTTTATTATTGTTTGAATTAGCTTCCTGAACTTATTTTGTTCTGTTTGAACTTAGTTATCGATCAATACATGTTTATTATCTTCATTTCAAATGTGTATATCATATGAAATTCTATATTTGAGTGGGAGCACTTAGGTTGCGTTGTCCTGAGAGCGATATAACATTTACATGAGTATAATCTCGTTAGGAAATAATGATAATATTTAGACACACATGCAATAGGGGTATGACAAACGTAAACTCCCGACCATGAACTAAGTAGTATCATCATTGTCCTATACGAGAGCCATGTAAACAAAAGACATTATATACTCATAAGAAATGTTCATGAATTGTGATTCAACAGAATGGCTAGCAAGAGTATAATTGCTGAATTAAACAAGGGTGATAAGTTAAACGGGGATAACTGGGACATTTGGCATCGAAAAATTTCTTACATTTTAGAAGAGCAAGACGCTCTAGAAACCTTGAACCATGTCATGATTGAGCCTGAACAAGGGAACTCTGCTCAGCATAGGAGAGATGTTGAAGCTTATACTGTTTGGAAAAAGAATAACAGTATTGCCCACATCACACTCTTGAGTGCAATGATGGACAACCTCATGTGTGAATACGAAAAATACCCAACTGCTCAGGGAATGTGGATAGCCCTGAAAGAAAATTTTGGTGGTATTTCAGCCTCTAAATTAAGAAGACTCATGATTAAGTTTGACACTTATAAACTTCAGCCTAATACACCGATGAAACAACATTTGAGAGAAATGTCAAATATGATTCGTGAACTAAAAACAGTGGGGCATGCACTTTCTGATGAGCAGCAAGTGCAAGCAGTGATTAGATCACTCCCTGCTAGTTGGGAACATATAAAGGTAAACTTGACTCATAATGAGAGCATTGTTACCTTTGATGATGTGGCGTGACATTTGGAACTTAAGGATGAATGTTTGGAGGCTTATCGGTCCTCCTGACAAGCCTATATAATAGAGGGTTCAGGACCTTCACATTCTAAACCTAAATACAAGAAAGGCAAGAAATTCCAGAAGAGAAAAACTAAACCCCATTCTAAAAGCAAGAAAACCTTCAAAAAGAAAAAGGGAAGAAATGGCTCAAAGAACTTTAATTTGAAGAAGATCAAGTGTTATGCATGCCAGAGAATGGGTCATTTTGCTCGAGATTGCACTCAGCAAAATGAGCAGAACAAGGTATTTCTGGATACTGAAATTTTACATTTTTCACATGTTTCCAGTATTATTTTTCTAACTAAATCTCATCCATTATGGATTTTGGATTCAGGCGCCACAAACCATGTGAGCAAGGATAGAGGATCCTATGTGGATTACCATCGATTATCAAGTCATAGCAGGTGGCTATACATTGGAAACAACGTAAAGATTGAGGTCAAAGGAATTGGGACATGCAAATTGGATTTACGTGGAGGAAAGACCTTAATTTTACATGATGTATTGTATGCACCTGATATTCAACGGAATTTAATTTCTATTAGTTCTCTACTTCAATACAGTTTTTCGATCAATTTTCATGATAATGTTGCAGATATTTTTAAAGATAATATATATTATGGCTCTAGTTTCATTTCCGATGGATTTGTCATTTTAGATACAGTTGATAATTCTGCTTACGATTGCTTTACTGCTTCTACTTTCAATCTAAATGATGATATGGATATTTGGCATGCTAGACAAGGACATATTAATCAAAATAGAATGATTAAACTAGCAAAAGAAAGCTTGCTAGGACTAATTTCAAAATTGGAAATGTCCTTGTGTGAATATTGTTTAGCTAGTAAAACAACTAGAAAACTGTTCGGAAAAGGGATTAGGGCAGAAACTCCATTACAACTAATTTATTCCAACATATGTGGTCCTTTGAGTGTGAGGGCGAGGCACGGAGCTTAGTATTTTATCACTTTTATTAATGATTACTCACGGTTCGGTCATATCTATTTGATTTCACATAAATTAGAAGCATTAGAATGCTTTAAACGTTATTTGAGTGAAGTTGAAAATCAAATGGATAAGAAAATCAAAGCGCTCAGAACTGATCGTGGACGTGAATACTTATCGGAACAATTCAAAGAGCTCTGTGAAGAAAAGGAAATAATAAGACAATTAACAATCCCTGACACTCCACAACAAAATGGAATAGCTGAAAGAAGAAATAGAACTCTTTTAGATATAGTTAGCTCAATGATGGTGCAAGCAAATCTACCATTTTCATATTGGGGAGATACTTTATTAATAGCCACATACATACTTAACCATGTGCCCTCAAAGTCTGTTATATCCACACGCTATGAACTTTGGACAAAATGCCAACTTGATTTAAGTGTGCTCAGACCATGGAGGTCTGCTGCATATGTCCATGATACTTCCCACAGATATGGAAAATTAAGTCCAAAAGGAAAGAAATGTATTTTTATAAGATATTTAGATCTATCTAAGGGTTACATTTTCATTGGTGAAAATGAAGATGGAACAGTAACGGAACTTGAATCAAGAGATGCCACATTTCTCGAAAATGAATTTCCTAGCAGAGGTGAAATTGATCATACTGTCTCATTTTATGAACAGCAAAATCAAATGGATAATAGCAAGTCTTATCCATCTTATGTGAGTGGGAACTCTCAAAGAGCACCTACTATTCTGAGTGGGAGCTTTAAGAGAGAAAAAGAAAATCCTATTTTTAGAAATGACATGATACAGGGAACCCCACTACGAAAAAGTAAAAGAGGAAGTGTACCCAAGAAACATTTTACAATTGAAGGATCAGCATTTATGGTTACTCCTCAAGATGAAGAAGAGCTTAAAACAATACAAGAGGCTCTGAATTACCCTGCTAAAAAATAGTGGAAGAAGGCAATGGAGGAAGAAATAGACTCAATGACAACTAACCAAGTTTGGAAATTAGTTAACCTTCCATCTGGCTAAAAGGCAATTAGGAACAAGTGGGTTCTTAAAATTAAAAGCAAAGCAGATGGATCAATTGAAAGATATAAAGCTTGGTTAGTTGCAAAGGGGTATACACAACAGGAAGGAATAGACTATAAGGATACATTTTCACCTATTGTGCATTTTAATTCCATAAGATTGCTCCTAGCCATAGTAGCAAATTTAGATTTAGAATTACATCAAATGGATGTAAAAACTGCTTTTCTCAATAAAGAACTAGATGAAGAAATCTACATGAAACAACCAATAGGTTTTATACAAAAAGGAGAAGAAAAGAAAGTTTGTAAACTTCAAATATCCATTTACGGACTCAAACAGTCATCCAGACAATGATATTTGAGGTTTCACCCAGTGATAACCTCATTTGACTTTCAAATGATTGAGCAAGACCATTGTGTTTACATCAAGCAGTATGAAGGCAATCTAGTAATATTATCCCTTTACGTGGATGATATACTATTAGCTGAGAATAATCTAAAATCGATTATGGCCATTAAGGAATGGCTATCCTCGAATTTTGAAATGAAAGACATGGGTGAGGTAGATTATATCCTTGGAGTCAAGATCATAAGGGATCGCTCCAAGAGATTGATTTCTCTTTCTTAAGAAACTTATTTATGGAGAATTCTTAAGAAATTTAACATGAAAGACTGCAAACCTATGGATACCCCTGTAAATAAGAGTGAGCCATTGAGTTAAAACATGTGCCTTCAAAATGAATCTGAAAAGAAAGAAATGGAAAGAATTCCTTATTCCAATGCGGTTAGTAGTCTTATGTATGCAATGATGTGTACAAGATCGGATATTTGTCATGCGGTCAGACTTGTAAGTAGATACCAGTCAAACTCCAGACAAAAGCATTGGAAAGCTGTCAAGCGAATACTGAGATATTTAAAAGGCACAATTGATTACGCGTTGTGCTACCAAAGCAAAGATCTGTGCTTAGTCGGATATTCTGATGCAGATTGGGCAGGAGATCTGGATGAGTGAAAGTCCACATCAGGATACTCATTTTTGCTAAATAATGGTGTCATATCATGGTATAGCAAGAAGCAGACATGCATTGCATTATCGACAATGGAAGCTGAGTTCGTAGCATGTTCTACAGCGGTACAAGAGGCTATATGGCTAAAAAGATTTTTAGAACATCTGGGAATTTGTGGAGAAAACTTAGATCCCATCCTTATATATTGTGATAGTCAGGCAGTCATCACCTATACAAAGGATCTGAAGTACCACAGCAAGACTAAGCACATTGATATAAAATATCATTTTATCAAAAATGCCATAGCACAAAAGGATATCACCGTTCAACACATTTCTACTCAAAAGATGATAGCAGATCCACTAAGCCAATACCTAGAGATGTATATATTGAACATGTAAAGTCTCTTAGTATGCATAGAATGTAATCAAACATTTTCAAATTTGAAATGAACAAAGTATGTTTCATTCAAATACAAATTTTTTTGGGTATGTGTATGAGTATACAAATGTCTCATATGTATGTCGTACAGGTTGATAAGGTTGATTCTCTCACATGAACAACCGCCTCTAACACTTATGAGGAGTGGGTAGAGATGAGACATGTGTTCACCAATATGATAATATGAAATATTCATTTAGTAGAGAAGTAACACAAAATAAAATATGTCGCCTCCAAAGTGGAGATGAGATCCAAAGTACAAATATGGGTCATTTTTTTATGGATACTCCCACTTTCCACAATACCTGTAGCCAAATAATGAATTCCTCACATATAAACGCCAAGAGAAGTTAATAATGTAAAAGAATTCAGGTTAGGTACTGTGTGTTCCTGAACTAAAGTCTGTACGGTATTACTAATAAAATCGACATGTGCCCTTATGCTAAAAGGGAAATACCGTAGCATGTGATTCATACCACATGTGTAAAAGAACCGCAAACGGGAAGCAAGTAAAAGATCCCTGATTCATTACTATGTGAGTCCCAGAAAAGAAAATTCTTTTCATGGATACCTTTCGACTTTGACGATATCATAAAGAGATGATACAGTGCTCGCTACCTTAGTATGCATCTTATGATCATGATATAAACGGTCTAAGAGATAAAATACTAGGAAAGCAACTGTTTTCAAATTAAAGTGATATGCAGGCGAAAGAAAGATTTCTCAACATATACACAATTATGCTAGTGTCTGAGACATGTCCATTATGAAGTTAATTTCGGTAACTTCATAAGTGTGGATACTATGCATATATAAATAGTAATCTGAGCTTACATTAAAACTCGCGAGGGATCATATTTACAAGTGGAAAGTGTATATGGGATAATCTAGGGCATTTGAGGCATAATATAAACAAATGAAAAATAGGGTTGTTTTGTACTGATCCTTCATCAGGATTTCTAGTACAAGAACACCCGAGAAGACGTCATGCTTATGCGGTCACAATGATGCACTAACTATGAAAACCTAAAAGAGAGATGAAAGTTATATGATGTGGCTCATTCCATTATATGCAAGTAGGAGATGTAAAATATAGATGTGGGGTACACCCATAATGGGAGACCCACATCTTTCATATATTAAAAGGAAAGAAAATTAATTTTAAATTCAAAATTTTGGAGGTGGTTATTCTGATAACCACCTCCCCCCTCCCCATTTTTATGAAAGTGGGAAAAGTGCTAGTACAGTTACAGAGCCATGATCAAAAGAGGGACAAAAAACTGCAATGTTCATTTTTTTAAAAAAAGAGGATTAGAAAAGTACTGCTTTGGTCTTCCCCTCTCTCTCTATTCTCTGTACGAATGTAATTTGGGTGTTAGGTGAAATCATTGTGAAACTCAAGCAAGGAGTTCAGTGTGATTCCTATACACCGTGTGAATCGGAGCATCAGAGTGGAAATCAGTATCATTTTCGAATCAAGTAAGTAATTCCACATTAAAATTCTTTGTATTGAATTTTTTCTTACACATATATATGAGAAAAAGACAATTTCTTTTCTATTATATATATATGTCAGATGGTTCCATCTTTCTTTCTATGTCATATATATAGGAAAAAGATAGAAGTTCTTTGGCTAATATATATACATATACTTCCATCAAATAAAATAAGGAACAGATTTGACCAAGAAATATATATTCACATTACGCATTCAAACCCAAAATTAATGTACATCCAGACTTTATCTATATATATATATAAATAAATTAGAAAGCCTCCATGAAAGAAAAAATAAAACTGACTGCCAAGCACTATAACAGACAAGCATGATTTGCATACATACAGAAGAGAATCAATAAATTGAATAAAACCAAATTCAAGATAGAAAATCATGAGTTTCATAACCTGGCTCTGATACCAAATATTAGAAATGATTTAATATTTAGAACTTCAAACTCAATATCAAATATCATTAAATATAGATCTTGAAACTTATAATTTTACTAACTTGAATTGGAAGAATATGAAACCATGATATAGATTTGATTCCTTTTTGACAAATTAGTTTCTCTCCTTTTTCCCTTTCTTTCTTAAGCACACCTTTTGATGGAGGTTTTTTCTATATGAAAGATATAAAACAAAATTAGTGTGTTTTATGGGCAAGGAGAGGACCAATTTATATATGCGTATGCAATTCAATCTGATACGTCTATCAAGTATCAAAACTAACAGATGAGATTGTCTTAAATAATTATAAGTGGTTACAGTAATTTTAGGCCACTAAAGGAAAGTTACTAACTTGTAACTTTCTAACAATTATAATTTATTTAATTATATACATTTCTATTTGTCACAGTGATATTATTATTGATGTAAGTTATGTTTATGGTCAATAACTCAATAACAATAACTATAATTTTCAATTTTTGTAATTGGGAAAAGCTTTTAAGCGAGCGCTTGCAAAAAGGCTAGTTATATAAACATGTTTTAAACAATTAACAGCAAATAAGTTATCATTTATTTAATTTACATGAAAATTTTATAATTTCTATCCTTGAATGGATGTAACTTTCTGCTAATTCTATGTCTTCCTAAACAGTTATTGTAGGACAAATAATATAGAAGTTATTAAATAATTTGATATCTACTTTTTAATTTAAAAAATTGATTTCTTATTTTATTTTATCAAATCTTATGATCAATTATACAAAATTTTAATCACCATTTAACATGTTCATACTAATTAACAGGCTTAAAATTTTAATGTTGTTTAAGGCTCTTATTATATTGAAAAAATTGGCAGACAATTATTTGAATATTAATATTAAACAATAATATACTTATAATTATGTTTTTTAATAGCCAGGTATTTTTAATATCATAATAAAAAAATTTGAATTTTAGCTCATTTAATAACATTTATTAATTATTAATTATTAATAATAAAGTATCTTTTTAATAAAATTTAGTTCATATTTTATTATGCATTGTTATACATATTTAAAGATTTTTAAGAGAAGTAATTTACTTATCCTAATAATAGCCAGATACGCTATAGTCATTATAATTTATTTAATTTTATACATTTCTATTTGTCATAAAATGTTATATATTATTAGTGGAAGTTATGTTTATTGTTAATACATTAATATCAGTAATTATGATTTTAATTTCTTTAACTAAAAAATGCCTCTAAGCAAGGGCGGAAGTGCCTGCAAAAAAGCCAATATCATTAAAAAAATATTAATTTTTTTAATTTTTGATGAAATATTAATTACTCTTACTTTTTTTTTAATTATGTGTGATCTTCCTATTTACTAATACCTTAATACATTTTATACTCATGATAAATCAAATTTAAACTCTATTGGTTTTTGGCTATTAATACATATTTACAATTATTAATTAATATTTAACCCATTTGAAATTTTTTGTTTGGGTATTAGAACTAGTAATCCACTTAAAGTACATGTATATATACTAGATCCTAAGTTCTAACCTTATACATGAAGGGGAGTAGAGCTTCTAAACAATATTAGGTGCTACTAAACTATTAAAGTGGCAATGAAAATTTTTTTGTCATTAATAGCCAAAAAAAATTAATACCACAAATTAAAACTCATACTTTTTAATCCATTACTGAGGTTGTTAGTATTTAATAATCATTAAAATTTCTAATATGTTTTAATAAGCTACATTTCTAGCGTGATTAATCTTTTTTTCTTACATGTACATCATTGCTTCATTAAAGATTGTATATAGAAATCGTAAAAATATTCTAATTCAATGGGTCTTATTGGAAATTTATTTAATGGGTCAAATTCAAATTAGACTCACTACTTAATAATTTAAATTTTGATTTAATTGTTAAATATTCAATGGATCCTAAGACCTTTTTAATATCACATTAGATCAACGTGAAAAATATTTTTATAATTTACATATTATTAATTGAGATTTAATATCATTACATATATAAGAATATAATTATATTTAAGATAAATAATTTTAAATATTTAAATTTATATTAAATTACAAATATATTTTATTATAAGATTTTCTTTATTTTATATTATTATTTTTTATAATGCATGAATTTATCTCTTATGAATATAAAGAGATAAATAATTATCAATAAATTAACTTAATATGACCCTTATTTGATAAGGTCAATAATAACTTAATTTAATGTTTACCCTAAAGTTAATATAGACGAATAGGGATAGATAAAAATAAATATGGACATAAATGGATAAGTAGTGACAAATATTAATATTTTAGGGATTATAATAGTAGTTTTCTAAGTAACTATCTACAACTACTCTATCTTGAGAAAACATACAATTATACTCTCTAGTTAGATTGTTTCCTTTGTCACACACAAACATTGATTTGACTATTGAATTCTCCTTGAAAGCTTTGTTCGAATTCCCTTCTTCTTGTTTGTACTCCAAAGAAAAAATACTTAAAACAAATATGGGTCCAAATTGTAAGATCTAATTATTATAGATAAAAAAAGATAATTTTATATTTTTATAAGAAAAAAGTATAGAAATGAGTAACTTGATAATTTATTGTTTTATTAAAAATGAAAATTATGTTTTGTCTTAAGATGGATTTGGATATATTAGTAGGTAGGGCTAAAAATAGCTTGGTTTTGAGCTTTTTAATTAAGTTTAATTGGATTTTTATGATGTTTAGATGCTTAATAAATCTAAAATAATGAGTTCTTACTGAATATGAATTAAATTAAGTTTGATTTGAGTTTATTCAAACCTAAGCCATTGTTGAATCTAATCATATGCTTTGATAGTATTTGCATCTTAACAATCTAATTACACACCCTAATAATCATAAACTTGACACTTTCCAATTGCATTTTGCAGTGGATAATTCATTTTATTTATCTTAAAGTTCAAGCTTTGAAAATGATAATATTAGCTACATATATATACTAATGTCATTATTTCAAATAATAGTTTTATGTATATTGATAGCACAAAAAATATTTAGGGATTTTTCTATAACAATAAAAATAATAATCTATTTTAAGAACATACACAAGTTCTTTAATTGAAACTCTAAACATAATTGAGAATAAAGTTTCAAAATAATATTAGGTGTCATTGCTTTACTAAAATAACACTAAGATTTAGAAATTTTAACTTGTAGTGGAGAGTACGTTGATGAGAATATAATTTCCTAAATTATTGAAATATATTATGGAAGATGCTACTAGGGTTTTTACTCCCCCACGGTATAAAAAGAATCCTAACACTATTGGCAAGGTTGAGAAATCTATAGAAAAAGAAGATCTAATGATGAAGAGTGAAAAAATTGTTAAAGAACTGAAGCTTATGGAAGAACAAATGGATAAAAGGATGATAAAAGAAGAGGCTAAATTTGATAAGGAAAATTTAAACATGAATATAAACACTATAAATAGAACAAAGACTAAAACACCAAAACCAAGCAAGCAATAATCCTTTTACAATTAGGAGGCACCACACGTGAAATTGTGTCATACAAAGACAAATTATTGGGTTTTAATAGAGTTGTAAATTCAAAATCTAAGAATGATAAGGAAAATGTTGCCCTAACAGATGTTATGAATAATGATGATGATGATATTGAGGAAAATCACACTAATGGTGATAAGGAGGAAGAAGATAAACAAACTTGCCTAGTGATACATGTTTCAAGAAAGAAGAGAAAGGAGTTAGGAAAACCTTAGAGGATGGCATTGATTGTGAAGTTGCTAGGAAAAAAGAGGGAGAATATGATCCAACAAGATGAGATTACAAAAGATATTGACTTTACAAGGGTCTTTTAAATTTAAAGATATGGACAATAACTACTATCTCATAAGGTTTAGTGATACTAAGGATTACAACTATATACTCCAAAAGGGACCATGGCTAATTATTGATCATTGCCTCATTATCCAAAGATGGAGAGAGAATTTTAATTTATACAATAATGATTTTCATAAGATAGTAGTCTAGGCTAGAATCCCAGGCCTTCTTGCAAAGTTTTATAACCAACACTTTTTATAGAGATTAAGGAGAATTGGATGCATAGTGAAGGTGAATGCTAACACACCTTGAAAAAAAAGAAAATAGAAATGTATATTTAATTGAATGAGCCAAGTTCGCACAGATTTACATTGAAATAGGTCTACAAAAAAAATATTCTTATGAAAATTTTAGCTTTTGAATAGAACCTATTAGGTGAAGTATGAAGGTCTCCATTCTATCTACTTCCAATATGGCAAATATGGCCATAAAAAAGATATAAGTTCTAAGTTAATCACTAAGGATAGGATGGATGTTCAAATGAATGATGTTTTAATGGTGGAGAATAAGAAAAGAGAACTAAATCTAAGGGTTAAAGTAGAAGAAGAAAATTTTAGCCCTTGGATAATTATGTAAAAAACAAAAGACCAACAAGTTGGATAGAAATAGGTAATGAGAAAGAGGGGAAAGCCTCTAAAGGTAAAGAAATAGTGATAGAGATTGGTAAAAAAAACTACAAGTTAAGGTGGTTTGCAATTCATGGTGCTATCTAAGCTAGTGGAGAATGTTAATGCCACTGGTTTAGATGCTAAAAAAAGAGAATTAGATCATTATAATTTAAAAAGAAACTAATATAATAAATTGGCTTAGGGAAAGCTCATGTATGAAAAAGAAGAACTTACAACCTAAAGCTAAAATGAAGGAAACTCATAGGAAAAAGTAGATAGAGGTATGAAGAAATCTAGTATAAGCTTATAGCTTAAGCCACTAACAAATTAGAAAAAGAAGGAAGAAAGCATAGAGTCATATTCCACTTGAAATTCCAGTAGACAACATAAGAGGATTAACGAGAATTGACCATTCATAAGTTAGTATAACCTAGTTTGTCAGCAATTTGAACAATAACCTAAGAAAAGGAAACTAGAAGGTGAGTTCCTTATTTGCTCAACTAATTGAATTTAGGCATTATGCTTCGCATGACTCCATCTCTAGTGGAAAAGTCTTGGGAACAAAAACAATATTGAGAACTTTAAAGAAAAATTACCAGATAATCTCTTGATCAAGTAGATTATGAGGAAAGAAACATAGAATTTATATCAACTAAACAAAGTTAATGTTGTAAAGAACCTAGCAATATTGCTTATGAGCTATCTAGTCTCTAGATTGAGACTCTTCTCTTAAATTTGAAATTTTATGAATTTTATTTCTTGGAATAGTCAAGAAACTGGTGCAAAGGTATTTCCTTGTTTACTGAGGGATATGGCTAGGAAACATGACCTTAATTTAGTGGCTATCTTAGAGCCAAAAGCTAGTGGAGATAAAGGTGTTAGAAGAATTTTTTTTAAAAATAGGGTCTAAATCTTCTATTAGAGTGAATTCTTAAGGATACCTAGGAGTTGTATGGGTTATGTGGGATCCAAAACATGTAAAGGTGTCTATACATGGGTTTTCGAGTTAACTTATACATTGTTTTGTTTAATTAAAAAATAGGATATATGCATCTTATATAACATTCATGTACACTAACCCATGAATATATGAATGAACTACTTTATGGAATTAGTTAAAAGAGATTGCTTCAAGAATGGTTGATCCCTGGAATATAGTTAGTGACTTTAATTCCTATGCAAACTCAATGAAGAAATAAAAGTGGGCAACTAAACTAGAAAGCTATGAAATATTTTAATGAATGTATTTCTTAATATGGACTTATAGATCTAAGATTTACAAGGCCAAAATACACTTGAAAAAAAGGGGGAAATAAAAAAAAAGATTAGATCAAAGCTTATGCAATATGGAGTAAAGATCCATTTTTTAAATGGGTTCAATAATTAATTTTCCATTTTTCAAATTAGACCATAACCTAATTCTTATTAAGATGGTGAATAAACCAAAAAGAAGGAAAAAAAATACTCTTTTTTATTTCCCAGTGCCCTACTTAACTTAAACATCATTCCCAAGGATTGTTCATGATTACTTAGGACAAGGTGTTAGTTGGAAAGAAGTTTCTTCAGAGTTTCGAAAAAAGGCTAATGAATAGAATAAAAATTTCATTACAAGGATGGCTACTCAAAAAAGGAAACTTATAACCCCAATTGATAGGATTCAAAAAAAATTATCTCAAGTCCTTAATCATTAGCTTAAGCTTCAAAAGCAGCTATAGGGAACTATCCTTTAAGAAGAATTAATATGTTACTAGAAGTCAAGAAGCAAGTGGCTTATTTTTTGTGATAAAAATAAAAAGTTCTCTCATGCCTTAGTGGTGAATTGTTAGAAAAGAAAAAATATAGAAAAATTGAAAATATAAGATGGATATTGGATAGAAGAAGATCAAAGCCTCATAAAACTTGTATTCCATAGATAATTTCAATTTTAGGGGGTTCCCCTTACAAACATGCTTCCTACAATTAGCAAACTCAGTATTAGAAAAGATCAATGCACCAATCTAAATGAAGGAAGTTATTTAAAGGTCTCATATTTAAGTGATCTTTATGTTGTTTTCTTTCAAATCCAATAAAAGATAGTGAGTAAATTGGTTAACAAGCTAATCTTTAAGATTTTTTTAGAACTCTTAGGTGGTGGAAAATATTAATGAAATTTTTTTTGTATTAATTTTGAAAATTGATAATTCAATCAACTAATTTTGACCTAATAGCCTATGCAACGTGATATTCAAACTTATCACTAAAGTCATAGCTAATAAATTGAAGTCACATCTAAGACACTTAATTTCTCTAAGTTAACAAAGTTTTATTCCTTAATGACAAAGCATAAATAATATTATTATGTCCTAAAAAGTAATCCATTCCATAAAAAGGAAGAAAGGCTGGATGGCAAAGTTGATTTAGAAAAAGTGTATGACCCAATAAATTGAAAGTTCTTGGAAGATATTCTGAGGGATAACTATATCCTTAAAAATATTACTATGCTCCTTTTGGCTTATGTCTCACAATGTTCAATGCAAGTACTATGGAATGGTGGACCTTTATAGAAATTCTTCTTAACAAAAAGCATAAGGGGACCTTCTATTCCCATACTTATATGTACTATTTATTAAAAGATTATCTCATTGGATTGATTATGTCATACAATAAGGGCATGGAAACTAATAAATCTTTATAAAGGGGGACCCTAATATTTCATATCTATTCTTTACTAATGATTTTATCTTACTTTTGAAAGCTTCTATGGAGTAGATGAATGTCTTAAAGTAATGCTTGGATATTTTTTGCTATGCTTCAAGCTAAAAAATAATAAGTTAAAAAACCCAAGTTTATTTCTCTCTGAATGTAAATCATAGTCAAGCTCAATAGCTTAGTGATGAATTGAGCTTTCAATTCATAACTGACTTAGGAAAGTATCTCAAAGTTCTCATGCATCATGAAATAGTGTAGAAGATTATGTACAATGAAATGGTAGAGAAGGTCGAATGATGAGTTTCTAAATAGAGTGCCAAGACATTATCTTTTATAAAATTTACCTTGTCCAAGGTTTTTTGGCAAGCATCCCAATTTATTCTTTGCAAACAACATTACTTCGTTCAACTACTTTTAAGGATGCAAATCATTTGATTTAAGATTTTCTCTAGAGAGAGCATTTAGTAAGGAGAAAACCTTATTTAGTTAGTTAGGATTAGGTTTATTTGGACAAGAATAAAGGTGCTCTAGGTTTGAGGAGTACCTACAAAAATAATAAGGTACTCTTGATGAAAGTAGCCTTTATTCTAATTAAGGAAAAAATCTCTTTGTGGTCAAAGATTCCTAAGAGAAAATATGACTGAGGAACTAATAAGGTGCCAATTATTAGAGACAAACAAGATGTTTCAAACTTATGGAAAGGCATTGATTGAGTTTAACCCAAGGTGTTAGAGAGTATCTTAGTGAATGAAGGAGAAGAAATTGTGGTTAGGTAAAATAAAACTCCAAATGGGGAATTTACTATTACATTTATTTATAATATGCTTGTATTTAAATCAAGTAGAAATGATAACCAAAATTAGAGAGATATTTGAAGATGGCAAAGTCCTAAGAAAATGAAAACATTTCTATGGCTTCTTATCCGTGAAAAGCTTCTTACAAATGTCCTCAAACTTGAAAAAAAATAATAATGGATTCTAGTATTTATAATTAGTATGGCAATGCCCAAGAAACCTATCTTGATCTTGTTCGAGAATGCCTATATTATAAATAACTAACTAATATTGGTAAATTCGCAACACTATGCTAAGTTTTTCAATTGATCTCTTCTAGAATTTTGCAAGATGAACTTTAAAAGCGATTTGTCTAAAAATAAGCAAGGCAATTAAAGACTCATATTTGCTCTTGCTTGTAAAATATTCTAGTATCATAAAAATAAGGTGTTATTCATGCATGAAGATCACAATAGTAATTTGGTATTTGACATCTTTAGGCAAGGTTATGAATATTCCACCAGTGTATTAATGTTGAAAAAGGTGGGTCTAATTAAGAAGAGTGATTAGTAGGGAAGGAAGTGGCTAAAACCAAATAAAGGTTGGCTTAAGCTAAATATAGATAGAGCTTGTGCAAAAAGGGGAATTATCATAGCTTAAAGAGAAGTTCTCCAAGGGTAAATGAGTGGGCAATTTTACAAAAAAAAATAAAAAAAAGGAAGAGCTAGAGGCATCTTAAAAGTTAAGCTAAATACCATTCTTTTTGGTTAGCAACTAGCATAGAGCTTGAAAGTGAAGAAGCTTGTAATTCAATCAAATTATGATAAAAGCTATTGAGAAGATGGGACATGACTGCTTTACGATTCATCCAAGTTACTATCTAATGATAGAAGTGCTCGAGTTCCTAAATCAAAAGTAGGAAGTCTGCTTTTCTCTAATATATAGGGAGCAAAACAAAATTGTATATTACCTAGCAAGAATTGCATTGACGTCAAGTGCTGAAGGAAATCCCCTCATAGGATTTCCAGTGAAATGTTGTAGAATTATTCAACAGGAAGCAATTGTTGCTGCTTGTGATTCAAAAAAAATTCATTAAAATATATAATTTAATTTGTGTAAATAAATTAATTATTCTTTTTTTAATCTCATATTCACTATATATGTAATTAGTAGAGTAAATTTCCATGATAATGTAAAATATCATAATGAATTGATTAACTTTGATCTAATGAATTAATGGAGGTTGTGAGATTAGTGAAAGAAAAGTTTCATAATTATTTAAAATATCCAAGTAGATTTGTAGCAATATATATACATACACACATTCATACATACATATGTATGTATGTTACTAATGAAATTTTGTAACATGTGTGTACATATTTTGGTGAAGGATGTTCATAGATATTATAATAATTATTGGATTATATTTAATAAAACATAATACCATAAAAAAATCTAGATTTTGGCCAAATTGTTATTATGATGATTAATGCTGTTTGAGTGAAAATTTCTCACTATCCAAACATAAATGTTGAAAATTTTTGTATGTTAAAAATGAACATCATTTGTATAAAATAGGCAAAAGTAAAATAAGGTTTCTCACTGTCCAAACATAAATGTTGAAAATTTTTGTATGTTAAAAATGAACATCATTTGTATAAAATAGGCAAAAGTAAAATAAGGTTTTGGAAATGGGTGGCAATTTGTGATTCATCATTCTTAATGTGTAGAAGTTGAAATTTTCCTTTTTATTGAGAATCTAATGGTTATTATTTCATGAATTTGATCTAAATGATGTCAAATAATGCCAAGCCACCTGAGTTTTGGAATCCAAAGTTTTTCTTGCAGCACCATGGAATCCACTTTTATTATGATATTTTTGGTAAATTTTTTTAATTTATCTGTTGAGTTCAAAGATAAGTATCTTTTAAAAGCAAATATGAAACTCTTACTCTTTTTCTATGTTTTCACTTTTATTTCTAGCACATTGGAGCAAGAGTTTATGACAAATGAGTTTATGACAAATAAGAATTTATGTCCTTATATATATATATAAGAGTTATGTTGCTTAATGAGTTTAAAATTTGATATTCACATCAAATCATTTCCATTATATTTTATCATAAATAAATCATATATTTTAGTTCTAACTTTTATCTCCTAACCCATGTAACAAATGAGGTAAGACTAATAAATTTACTGAATTTTTTTTTTTTGGGTCAGATTTCATGTTGACTGCCCAATGTGTTTGAAATACATGTAATGTATGGGTTTTTCTAAATTTTTATTTTGACATTTTGGTAATTTTCTTGAACTTATCAATTAATCAGATCGAATATAAGAATTTTTCTTCATGGCTAATATAGTATTATTTTGTTTCTGTATTTTTACTCTTTTCCGCAATAAATTGGTGTTATGACTTATAATATAAATAAAAGAACTTTTAGATATTCTGCACCTTGGAAGTGTTGAATAACACCATTTTAGTATAATGAAGATATAGCATGATAATTAGAAGTTAAAAATATTTTAAATAAGTTAAATATTTATTTAATTAAATTACTAACTACGCATGCTATTTTTCCTTTCTTTCCACCTCCTTTTATATCAATAAATAAATAATACGCATACTATAAGCAATGTAATATAATAGTTATTATTTTATATAATAATAGTGCTATTATATTATATAACATTACATTTATATAATATTATGTATTTTTATATATAAAACTAGTAAAAGTTCCATGCCTGATATGGGATAAAATAATGTAATAATTTAATTAGAATTATTTTAGTAATATAATTTGACATAATAAAAAAATTTAATGAAACAATTATTATTAACTATATTTAAATAAGAAAAGAAGTATTACAATAAGTATAAAATTAATATTTAGAATAATACGGAATGGAGAAAACACAAAAACTTTCATAATTTATGATACAACAAATTTATAATTATAATGTCAAAAAATTTTAAAAATAAAATTAATGTAAATGAATTTTCACTTACTTTCTTTGTAAGCAAGAATAAGATAGTGTTAAATGTCTTGTAATATATGATATATAATATGTATCAAAATTTATAATGTAAAAATTATTATATGCTTACTACTAAAATAAATTTTTTGAACACCTCCTAATATTACATTTTTCATTGCGTATGTTGACTGATTGTTATCATTCTCAAGATCATGACAACTTAATGCATTAAGAAAATTATAATTACTGATTAACATATTTTAAATGCATTAAATTATTATCAATCAAAAAAATAAAATGTTATATTAATTTGAATTAATGCATTAATTTGGGAATTCTTCTTTTTTTATTATTGATGTGTTACAATTTTTAAAAATAATCCGATTATACTTTTTTATGCCTTTTAAAATTTATCTATAATTTATTGGACATTAGTAGAAAAATCAACATATTTAAAATGCATTAAATCATGATCATGATTAATAATATAATTTAAACATTATAGAAAATTGAGTTGATGCATTGATTTGAAAGCTTTTATATTTTTTATTTTATTATTGAACCCCAATATTATTAAAATATTATATTAATTTTTATCATCTTCTGTGCATAGATTATATTAATTTAATATTTGAATTATTTGTAAAAATTTTAAACATAGTATGTATTACTTGGGGTTTCATGTATGTCATCTTACATTGACCCCCCAAATTTAATCCTGTAAATTGCATGTTAGTCAATTTCCAACAATGCATTGATTTGGAATTTTTCTTTTTTTTTAATTTTTTGACACGTTAATACTTCCCAAAAATTTTCTTGTTATATAATTTTTTTTACTTTTTATTTTTAATTACAATTTATTAGATATTGATAAAGAAATATATTTATTTACAAAATATTAAATTTAAATTAATCAAAAAAATTTGAAAAATTATAATTAATTTGAATCATGTGAGTAGTAATCTGACATCTACTAATACATTAAATAATTTTTTTTAATTCTTTAATTTTATTTTTCTTATGTGCATAGTTGTCTCACAAAAAACATATTATCCTACTTTTGCTAAAATTTTGATGATAATTAAAAATTAAAAAGAGAAATTAACAAATAGAAACCAAATAATATGAAAAAGGATAAAAAAAGTACAAAAATTTTAATGCTATCAGCTATAAATGAAAAACGAAATATCTTTCACTTTTGTACTTAAGAAATTTCTAGAATTAGATTTAATTGAATAAATTGTATTTTTTATTCATTTTTTATATAAGACAATTATCTTTTTATATTTTTTAAAAGATGATATTGATAGAATATTATTAAATTAAAATTAATCATAACAAAAATTTTGCAAAAAAATAATATTTTACTTTAGATAGTGAATGAGTTAATGAAAAAATAAATAGTTGACAATAAATGAAATAATATCAACCATTTTATTAATCCTTTCTCTGACAAATTCCTCTTACAAATTACCATGTTAAACCAATTTTTCAATGGCATATAAAAAAATTAATATGTTATTACCATCATAAATAAAAAATTAATTAATATTACTAATTAATAATAGAAACATAATAAAATTTTTAAATAAATGTGTCCTATCCTCACTCTCATCAACTATTTTATCATTTAAAGTAGAATAAAATCCATATTGATCAATCGATTCATCATAATATTCTAATAATTATGTTTTAAAGTTAAAATTCATGAAGAACTCATTTTGAAATAATGACAATCTTTTTAAACCTTTTGTACCACAAACTTTAATATCATGTAAACAATTTATTTATGAAGCCATTTTTTGAATTTGTCAGCATGAATCTTGGGAGTAAAAGAATGAATTTTACTTTCCTAAAAACATAGAAATAATACATCACACAAGAGAAAAAAAATAATATAATAGAAAACACATATTATTTTTTTTTTTTTGAAAAATACACAAACCTATGCGAGTAAAAAGACTTGCATCTCAATACTTTTTAGTTATATTACTATAGTGGGGCACATACCATAAACCTATGACTCTAGCTTTGATAAGATGTCATTAATCAAACACAAATCTGATGTTTTAGTTTAAGTCCAAAGAAAAAGTAATTATTTTGTTTATATATTTACTAATAAAATAAAAAAAACTTATGAAAGTTAACAAATAAAAAATAAAAGATGATAAAATATAGAAAATGGTGAAAATTATATTTATAATTGATTTCTATTCTTAATAGAAAATTAAGTAAATTAAGATAGAGAATGACATGATACTAAGAAAGGAATATTCATTAGTATATATAAGAAGAATGATAACCAATAATGACATAAAATAAAATTAAAAAATGTTAAAACTAATGAATTAATCTAAATTGATTCAAATTAATTATAAATATTTAAATTTTTGTAATAAACTAAATCAGAAATAAATTTGTTTGATCAATCATTATCACAACCTATTTAACTAAATAAATTTATCTAATTATAATGTTTTAAAATTTTCAAAAAATGCACTAAATAAAATAAAGAAATATATTTTAATTAAATAAAAAGATAACATAATAAAAATGCTTTATTAAAAATAAAGAAAGATATTTTTCTCTCATCTTTTTCCTCCCTTTGAATTGTTCTTCGCATCCCTTTTATAATCAGGGAAGGATGAGAAGCCTTTCTCTATATTAATTATTTTTATCAATATAAAAAATTTTATTATTATAAAATTAAAATTAGATTGATCATAGATCATATCTTATTCCTATTTAGATAGGGATGTGAATCCTCTTCTTGATATTGATTAGATTATACTAGCTAATCACCCGTGCAATGCAAGAGTAAATATTTATTTTAATAATATAAAATTATAATTATATGTTAATTATTTACAAAGATAATTATATAAAAAATTAATATACAATCAATAACTCTAAAAAATATCTTATAAAATAAAATATTATAATTTTATTATATATATATATATTTATATATATATATATATATATATATATATATATATATCATGAAATAATTAAAATTGATATTATAATACAATAAAAGACTAAACTTACAAAAAATTTTATATACATTAGATCATATAAAATAAATTTGAAATTTTTTCTTATTTTGAATACTCATAAGTTAAACTAAAACTAAACTACTATAAATTGTTCTGAATATATGCTGCAATCTTTATAAAAAATTTATTTATACTTCTACAATTCTAGACCATAGACTTATAAATGAATAACAATTTCATCTAATAAAAAATTTTCAAAAGTATAAGTATTTTACTAATAGTAACAATTATAAAACCTTCAAAGAAAATCTATGAAGGAGGAAAAAGAAAAAAACCCAAGGTAAAATAAGGAAAGAAAATTAGAAATGTTAAAAAAAACTCTTAAAAATAACCAAAAAATACAATATTTGAGGAAAAAATAGTAAAAAGAGAAGTATTTGACAAAATAAAAATTGATGAAAATTTAAAGAAAGAAAAAAGTTATCTCATCATTTATTTAATTTAATATTCAAGTAGATGATTAATTTTAAATTTATTTTACTAAAAAATTGGTTTTAAATTTAAACATCATATTAATTAAATATTAATTTTAAGATAATCATTACCATTAATATTAATATTTAACAATATAATTTATGATAAGAATAAATTTTATTGTAATGGTAATAAAATTTTCATTTACTCTATTAGTGTATTGTAAAATAGAATTTTAAAATAATAATTTTATATTGTAGATAATTCATCAAATATAATTCACAAATTACTATCTATTTGTTGACTAAATTTTAATATTTTAATATCAAATATTTTTATTTTTTAATTCACATAAAAGAGAGAAATAGCATTTAACAGGAAGACACTAATAAAGGACTTATATTTAAGTATTTTCTAAAAGTTGTATTATAATAAAAATCAACAAAAAAAGCTCATTGCAAATTTTGAAAAACTAAAAAAAAGCCTATATAGACATATAATAATATCATAGATATCTGTTTTCTTAAAAACCATGACCAATTATGTTTGTGAACCACAAATCTATAAAAAAAAATAGTGAAATTAAAAAATTTGATATAATCATATATATAAAATAGTTTGATTGAAGTTTAAAAAAAATATGTTAGAACATGGATAAGAGAAAGATTAGAAAATTAATATAAATATTTAGGAATATATTACTAAAAAAATTAGTTAATTAAATTATGAAATAGAAAAATAAATATACAATTACTATAATAAAAATTCATCAAATGAAGATGAACTATTATGTTACTTAGTAAAAAATATTGTTGGATATCGAATTAAAACTTTCTTAGAAAGAAAATGGTATTGACAAGAATAGACTTAATATCAAATTTAAACTTTTTTCAATAGTTATAAGTAAGGTTATTCATTTGTATAAATATAGACAAATGGGAATTTTATCAAATATATACAGAGAGAAAGTATACTATAAATAAGAATTTACAAATTTTAAATTGCATCTAAAGTGTAATGAAGATAATGATAAATAGATTTCTATTTAAATTAAATGAAGATAAAAAAAGTAAAAAAAAATTAAATGAAATCAAATAAAGATAAAGATAAAATGACTTTCAAATTTTAAAATAAAAAATGCTATTGAATTCATTTGCAAATTTATTGAATTTAATTGCAAATTTGTAAAAAAAATTAGAATTAGAAATAGCATTGGCAATTCTATTCCTCACATAATTTCCTCCAAAAGCATAACTATCTTTTCATGTTAAAAAGTGCGAAAAATAATCAAAGGATTTACTTAAGGAAATAAACTAGGTGCCTTCTATGATACCTATATGGGTTCCAAACCCATACTGATGTAACAAAATAAAAATCATTAGATGAAATTATTAAAAAATTTAAAGTCTTATTAGTAATCTCATCCAATGGCTCTTATTTTATCACACTCCCATGGGTTTGGAACACATAGGGGCACCATAGAATTTACTAATAAACTATAAAAAAATATGCTTTTGTAATTTTTATATATAAAAATTAGCAAACTCATAAGAATGAATTAAGTTATAAATCTTAAAAAAAAATTAAATTTAATGAAATAAAGCATCCAAAATAAAAAATGGATAATTAACTGGAATAATAATATTATAAAAAAGTAAAATATTTTTTAAAAAATTACACAATAAAAGAATTATGAGCAATTATAAAATGTTAAAAGTAATAAGATGCCATAAAAGAGAAAAAAATATAAAAATAAAAGTTCTCATATTAGAAAAAATAATAGCAAGGTGTAGAGAGAAAAAACAAATATAAATATAATTTGAAGAACATTTTATAGTTTTTCATGAGATTGAAATAATTTGGTATTTTTAAATACAAGTAATAGATAAAAAGTAATCCAAATTCAAATTTTTATTAGAAATTAATTTAATATTAAAAAATAAATGTGGAAGAAATGATAGATTGACACGTGGCAAATTATAGGGATAATACTTATCATAAAAAGTAAAAAATATTATAACTAATATATAATATATAGATATAGTATCTAATTTAACTCAAAAAGGATAAAAATCTTCTTTGTAGTATTAATTGTTTTTGTCAATTTAAAATCATTGATTATCATAAAAATTAAAATTATCATGATTACAAATTATATTCTATTCCTATTTGAGTACAAATACAAATCATCTTCTAGACATCAATCAAATTATATATCTTATTTCTATTTGAATTAATATATTGTTTCTATATTTTTAAAAAATTGATTAATTTTATTTTAAATTTCTACTATATTTCCCCCTTCAATTTTAATTTAATTTTTATTTAATCATACTGATTATTATATAAATAATAAATTAAAATATAAAATTTAATTATTAGAATGTTATAAATAAATAAATAAAATAATGATATCTATGAAATGATGGTTTGAAATTCTTATTTTTATTATCAAATATTTAATTAATAATAAACTTTTATTTGTTAATTATAATGTTTAATTAATTATATATTAATCTAAATTAGATTTTGTTCAAATTTTGAATTGGTAGATATTTTTCAAATCATTGAAATTGTCATAATATTCATACTTATATTTAATTAATTTTTTATTTTTAATTTTATTAACTACTATATGATTTGTTACATAACATCTTTTCATGCTTTATTTGTTTGTAGACTTTATTAATATATGGACACTAGTGGTAAACGCGTGTCATAAACCGGATAGTATAATATATATTGCATTAAAGGAAAACATTAGGGGAAATGAATAATTTTTCAAACATAAAAAAATTTATAAAAATACTTTTAAAATACCAATTTATTAGTTGTAAGGGCATTTGTACTTAATTTTTTAAAAATTACATTGTGCAAAATTGAAGTAAAATTAAATGGAATTATAGATAATGTGATAAAGAGTAATTTATAAAATTTCCATAATTTATATATAATTCAGTTTTGACATTTTCTTCTCAATCTAGCAATTCTAGTCTTGCATCAAATTATATAAAAAAACAACTTATCAATTGTAAACATTAATAAGAATAAAATAAAAAAAGACACTTATACTATGTAATGCATATGAATATAAAATAATAATCTAGAACAATTATAATTTAGAATGAAAATTTTTTATAATAGATTTTGAAATAAATTTTTTAAAACAATATTTGTTGTTGTGTTTATAGATTGTCCATGATAATCAAAAATCAAAATGATCAATTCTTTTTCGTTGCACACCCTCAAAATTGTAATATGTAATTATTTATGACTAAATACTGAATCAAAGCAATAGATACCAATATGAGAAAGTGCCCACCCTTAACTTTTATTAATTGTTATTACAAAATAAATTGTTATCAAGAATGACGCCTCACAAATCTAAAAAGAAGTCTTGAATTGGAAAAAATCAAGAGCATTCTTAGATTGTAAATAATGTCCCCTATAACAGTTTTTGAAATTACTTTTACTTTCAAAACATGGTTAGCCAATTTGATAATCATTAGTCTAATGACACTGCAAGTACTTGAAAATTGGTCAATAATTCTTAGTAGCATCACGTGAACACCAACATTTAAAAATAATTTATAATTTGGCACACCAGAACATTTAAAAGTGTTCAAGTAATTTAATATGTGCAAATCAGTAGGAGCTTTAATCATGCTATCCTCTTTGCATGTACTATCACTATTATAGCAAATTCTCGATTTACCAAATAGTAAAGATAAAATGTACATTCACAAAATCAGCAATATTTCATACATGTGTTAGTATTGCTCTCTCTTTTAAGTAAGAACAGTTATTGTATTTTTGCAAAAGTGATGGATAAGTGCTATTCACAATTGAAGCAATTACTTTTTTCAAAATCAATAATCAACAAATCTTTTATTATCTCAATTGTTGTTTCTCCATCATTAGATTTTCCAACTTTTTCCCCACCTACACTTAAAATCCAAGTTGACAATTGTTTTACATCATTTGAATTTCCACTCCTAACTCTAATAAACAACTTCATGTTATGGATTAATTTAAGAATCTAACAAAATATAAAAAAAATTAATTGTTGCTTGAACTATATTTTGTTTATTAACTTTGGGAATAATTAGTTGTATTTGTCTAAAATGATTTGTATATTAAAATTTTAAAATGAATAAATAATATAAAACCATAAATAGTTGGTTGAAATTAAAAATTTTAAAAATAATTACTAATAACAAATAAAGATAATCATTGAATAATTATAATTTTCTTAATGTCAAATTGTTTACTAAAACTTCTTTACAATGAAATTTAGAAACCTTATTTATATAAATTCTAAATATTTTAGATTTTATGAAAGAATTTTTTATAGAGATCATTCAAAAAGAAATTTAGGTAAATTATACAAAGTATATAGTAGAAAATTTTTTATATTATTATCATACAAATTATATAGTAGAAATCTTTTTTACAAATCTAAGGTATCATCTTATTATTACAACAAAAGGATGAATAAAAAATTATTTCTACAAATACGTAGAGCAAAAAACTTAATATGAATAAATCATCTTTTGTAATCATAGCTAATTTGATTGAATCAACTTTACAAATATATAGAAGTATGACTTTAAAATCAATAATCAATAAATATATAGAATTCAAACAATATTAGGATTTAGGAATAAAGATAAACTCATTTAAATATCTTTGCATGGTCATAAATGATCGGAGGTAGGGATTTAGAGACTTTGATTTTTTTTTTTCATTATTTTTATAGCTAATGAATGAAAATGAGTGATTTCATGTTTAATAAGAATCAATCTATTCATATCAATTTGTTTCTTTCAAAAATGTAATTGATTCTCTACAACAATAATGAATTATATAAAATTATTCAACATAATCAAACAATTAGCCAGTAGTTCAATGTTAAGATTGTCAAAATATGATAAAATAAAAAATTCATTATTTTTTTAATAAAAATATTATGTGCATTGAAAGTGAAAATTCAAAATTAATAACTTAGTATTACAAAGGATTAGGATTTATTGTATGGGTTTAGTCAAATAATCATATCCTCTTTATATAGGTTACGAGGGCTATAATCTACTATATTTTAAAAGTTTCCAATAAATTTTGATGACATTCCAAGAGAGAATTTGGCTTACATCCAATTGAATGTCTGACCCAACACGACATCCAATCAAATGCTTAGCCTAGTACGAAGGAATCCTTCTCTAGAACTTGGGCCATTAAGGTCTAATAGATTTTGGCTACACTAAATAAAATAGGTTGAACTTATCATATTAGTCGATTGAATAAAATGGGTTTGATTGAATATTTGTCATTCAAAATTTATTGAATTGAAGTTTATACATTTGCCTTACTATTATATATTCAATTAATAGTCCTTAATTTACATTTAAAATCCAATTGTAAATCTCACTTTTGATATATAGAATATTATTATTTTGATAATGTCAATCAAATTAATAAACTAGTTAATAAATCTCAACCACAAATAATGTTAATTGATTTGAAATGGAAATTATTAATAAATGATTAGCTTCTTTTGGCTTTACTCATGATCTAGGTTTGCAAGTTTATGAGAATCTTCTTGTAAGCCTATTGATAAGAATTACAGGATTTTGCTTTTTACATACAGTACTATATATTCCAATTGATCATAACATTTATAATAGTTTAGAATTTCATAGTAAAAAGAATTGTGAATATATATTTTTTAAGTGTAACATTTTTAAAAATTAAAGTATTTATATTGAAATTTTCTACTAAACTAAATCATGAATGGATTCCCACGTTTAAAAATTTAAAATATTTAAAATTATTCAAACTTGATGCAATATATTTATTTGATTGAAAATATGATATAATAAGAAATTAGTTAAAAAAGATATCATATTTATTTTTTAATTAATAATGGTTTGATTTAATTGAAATATTCTGAGTTGCCATGATTTAATATTAAATATTATTAAAAAATTTGAATATAAATGATAAAAAAAAAACATGTGAGTGGATTACAAATATTCTAAGAATCGATATTCGAGTAAGTGTATTTCATTCGCTTTGTAGATAGAAATCGTAGACTTGATATGAATCGATATGGATTGTAGACTTATTTAACATGCATGTAATTGATATGAACTGTTGATCAACTATGGTTTTAAAATTTAAGTTATCTTTCATCGCGATTGTTACAAAATTAATTCATGCTTTTTATGATTTTAATATTAATTATTATTGACAATAAATTGTAATTAGTATTTACTAAATTAAATTATAGAAAAATCAAATTATAAATAAAATGTGATCAAATACGGGTTTTAAGGTGATATTATAAATAAAATGGGATCAAATATGCTTTTAAACGTAATATTATTTTGTCGTAAACAAATACACCCGAACCTCCGTATCATACGGCCCCGTCCCGAGCTTCCGTCTTCGGCCCTTGTCATTAGACCACTGTCGAGTCTTTAATGATTAGATTAATTTTGACGCCACAGCACATGGCTGAATTCTGGTATTGTTTTATTTGTCTCATTTTCATTCTTAAAGGATCATAAAAATTTATTAATTTTCATTACTTTTATATTTTAGATAAATTTTTATAGATTGAAGATAGATTTAAAAAAAATTGTTAGTACAAAATTAATTAAGTCACACATATAAATCAATAACAATGTAAGGAAGAAAAGTAAAAAAATGTGATAAGCGAATTCATACACAATTGGTTCTTTCAATTTAGATGATTAAAATAAATTTTCCAACAATATATCAAGAAAGCCATGTAAGTAAATAAACTTAAAAATTAATGTAAAAAATGAAATTATTTGAAAAATAGAAAAATGAATATCTTTCTATTCATCAATGCATAAAAAATCAAGAGTTGAGAAACATTTCAAATCAATGTGTTATTCTAAATTACTACGATACTTTAATTTATTGAATAAGTTATATTTATATCTTCCAAATTTATAATTATCATTTATTAAACCAAAGATAGAAAAATTCATACTTTGAAATTTTAATTTGCACAACAATGTGATTATATCATTGCTTATACATACATATCATATAATAATCACATTTGCTTGTCCAATTCATAAATTTATGCTTTACCTTAGAGTAAAAAAAAATCATTATTATCCATGGAAAGTATTTAAACTATTCATTAATCATATTTAATAGGCCTATCAAATAGGCTAATCTGTACAAATATAGATTGATTCATGACAGGTCGAGTTTATGATGAATTGGTTCATATTTCTCGTGTTCAAAACAAATTTAATTTTAAGAAGTTTAAATTTGTGACATGCTAAACTGATTTGTAGGTTTTGACTATGAGTCCATGGATTTTACAGATACTAGTTAACTTGTAAGGGACCAAGTCCATAATGGACTAAATCATATTACTCACATTTAAAAATGAGTCCAATTTTAAAGGTTCAAACTCACTAAATCCTACAATAGATATAGATCAACCCATGAGTTATAATCTATTTGATACCCCTAACATTCAAACTATTACTACATATATTTAATATTTTTTAAAATAAATTATAACCATTAAAGCCAAGATCAAATAACAATATATAATAAAAGATTAAATCAAGAATATTTATAAATAAATTGTTAAAAAAAAGCTATTATTTTTGTCTATTGAGTTCAAAAAAAAGAAATCAATTAATAAAATTCATTATTCACCTAAGACATAACCAAGATAAGAAATAAAATAAAACCATTCATTATTAGAATCTGGAATCTAATTGTTCAAGATCCATAATTTTCATAAAAAAATAAATTTCACGTGCTACATTATATTGATAATTTTACCTTCTTCTTCACATTGGTAGACATCCTATCATCCAAATCCTCGCATGCAATGGATGAAATTATATTTCCATTGGGAGTTTGACAATCACTATGGTTGGAAGTGTGACACTCATCTTTAGTAATAAAACATGAATCTTGAAATTATTAAAGGTGATATAAGATAAATACTTTTAGGATAAATTTCATAGATATTTAAAAATGTATAATATGTAACAAAGAATAATATATATACACAATTTCTTGTTTAGAACTAATTGCCATAATAGATAGACATTGAATACTACTTATACATCCTTCATAGAAAAAAAGCAAGAATTCATATTTGTATAAAATTATGCTCTTAAAAATTAAAAAATAATTAATTTAAAACCACAGACCCGCTAGGAAATGGAAGAGAATCTAACAAATTCACCAACTAAAGAAATATCATGCATTATCCTAGCCACTATATAAGTAGTTAAGGGTTCTTTGAGGTTAACATCAATTACTCTAAAGTTAAAGAGAAATACATTACTAATAAAAGATTCAAGCTACTTAGGATATTCATCATTTGAGTCCAACTACAAAATTGAAACAAAACATATAAAGAGTAATTATGCATGAAAATTGAATAATTAACAATACATATTAATGAATAATTAATAATACTTTTGAATGGGAGTCTTTGACATCTTGTGCATATTTTCCTATAAATAATCTAACATGCAAGTCAAATAAGAAAACACTTATATTTAAACATGTACATCACAATGTACTAAAATTAAATTAATATTGATTTGCTAAAAATAATGTGATATAGAAAGTCAAACCAAGTCATACTTTAGTGGTCCCTTGATTTATTTTTGCTAAATTGAATTACTAATAATGATTACACAGTTGTTGGATTTTTTCTGCACTAAAAATAGAAGAACTTAATGCAAATAAAAGCAAAATAGGTTATGCAAACAAAATGAGATAGGATACAAAATGCAAGATGTAGTAATATGTAATAACAAAATGCAAAATTAACACAAAATAGGAGTTAGAGGTTTTATGATTTGAAATTGAATTAAATGTATTAAACAAAGCAAAATACAAAATAAATAATAAGGAATAAATCAATATCATGAAATAGCCAATTTAAGAAATTGAAAGCTCTAGTTTAGATTAATCATAGATTAATTGATATTTAACTTTTCTAATTAACTTTTCAACTTTCAATTATCCGGAACTCCTACAATAATACTTGAATCCTATGCTAAATTACTATCTAGAATTTGATCAATTAAGATTAGGTAAATTAAGCAACTATTATAATCTCTAACTTAGATCGAAATTAATTTAATGATAGCATTCAATTGAATTGAGAAATTAAATTAGAAATATTCAAATTAATCTCTCAACCCTTTTCTCCTATATGTAAAACTATGATTTACCAACCACAATTTAACATAAAAATTGCAAAAGATTAGAAATCACAAGGATGAATACTAATTATGCTAATTCAACATTCAACATATGCAATTTCAAGAAATCAACATAAAATATTAGGGAGAAAGAAAAATTAATTAGAGAAAGCTAATATTATAAATCATAATCTCATAATCCAATAAAAAAGAGTCTCAAAATCTTTAAATCAACTCTAAAAATTTAGTCCTTCATTAATGAAGAATAAAAGCTAAAAGAAAAAGAGAGAAAAAAATGTGTTGTTGAATTCTGTAAAGTGTAAAGTCTAATGAGTTCTCTACCTTTTATCTGACTTAATTAACTAAAACCCTATTAAACTTAAATTCTATGTCTCTTAGGATTACAAAGATAGGGCTTTTCTAATTTTTAGAAACCCAATACCTATTTTTACAAAACAATTACCTCTAAGAGTTATAGTAATGAAATCTCGTAAGTTTGATTTCTAACCAATACAAGACTACTAAAACAATGTAATTTAGGTAAACCATGAACATAAAAAATGTAAAGCTGGGTCTTATGAAGATTTGAGTGCTAGTTCCACATTAATCGAACTTCTATAGCTCTAAATATGGCCTAAATATCGAAGTTAGTTTAATCAAGGCAAAAATAAGATTTCAACTTCTTGATTAAATAAAGGCTTCAAGGAGTCTAAATTGGGTTTTGACCAAAATATTAAAGTTATAAATCTTTTTTTAAACTTGTTAAGTATAAAAATCACAACAATCTAACATGTAAAACCCAAGATATAGCTGAAAAATAGAAATTGTCAAAATCTAATATTACCTAAATAAATTTTAAACATTATAAAACTAATGCTAAATTATAAAATAAGGTCAATTATATGAAATTTAACAAATGTAACACACTAAGAGACATGAAATAAGAGGTAATAATATAGCAAATATTTTTTACATTAATATTATCAAAATCATCAACAACATGTAATTGCAAGCAATACCTAAACAATTCACAAGAGGAAGAGGTTAATAATTTAGTAATTAATGCATAAAAATGCAAAAGCCTATGAAAAGGAAGGGAAACTCTAGGAACTATTGAAAAGATATTCTAATTACAAAAAAGAAAAATTAATTCTTATGCATTATTCCACCTAAGAAAGAAATATTTTCCACTCTTATGAATATGCCTAGCTTTAGGGCACTGGACCGGATGGGATGATGGCACTTTTTTATAAAAAAATGTTAAGATATAGTTGAAGACTAAGTAATCCAATTGGTACAATAGTTTTTCATCTCCAGCCAAATGCATTAAGAATTGAAAAAAAACTTTTATAGTTTTCATCCCAAAGAAAAGGGGAGCTTGTAATTCTAACGAATTTTAGCCCATAAGTTTATGTAATCTCATATACAAGCTCATTTGAAAAATCTTGGCCAATAGGCTTAGAAAATGCCTAAGTAAAATCATAACTCCAATTCAATTAACTTTTGTTCTTAGCCATTGCATAATAAAGAATGTTGTGTTAGCTCAGGAGATCATTCACTCTTTCTCCAATAAAAAAGGTAGATAAGGTTAGATGGGAATTAAGCGTGACATAGCAAAGGCATATGATCATGTTGAATGGTCTTTTATAATTCAAATTCTATCATTATTAAGTTTTTCATCCTACATTCGTGCAATGGATTCATCAGTGCATATCCACGATATCTTTCCAAATTCTATTAAATGACACTCCTATTGACCAATTCCTTCCCTTTAGAGGTTCAAAGAAAGGTGACCCCCGTCCCTTTACTTATTCATCTTAGTATCGAAAGTTCTTTCTAAATTAAACCTTCAAATAGAAATAGAGAAGAAAATTCATGGTATTTCGTTATTAAGACAAGGACCAACAATTACCCACCTAATATTTATGGATGATATTATTATCTTCTTAAAAGCTCACTTACTAGAAGCTATGTCTCTTTGCCTAATTCTAAAATGCTATGAATCTTGGTCTAGCTAACAAATCAATGAATCAAAATCAGGATTATTCTTTTCAAAAAACTTGAATTGAAAAGGAAGCTAGGCCTAATCCGGTTTATAGGAATAAGAGAAATAAAGAAGCCTGCCCATTACTTGAGTATCCTTTTATTTCTTTCAAGATAAAAAAATTAGGACTTCTAACATCTACTCGACCAAGCTCAAGTTAGACTTAGTGGTTAAAGAAAGAATACGTCATCATGAGCAAGTAGATAGATTATGATACAGACATTCTCTAACAACAACCCATTTTTACAATATCTATACTCAAGGTACCTAATATAATTTATGATAAATTGGATTCCGTTTGCCCTAAATTCTGGTAGGAGATAACTTTAGAAAAATGACATTATTTTTGCCCTAAAGCCTTGAATAAACTATGCTTACCTAAAAGACATGAGGGACTTGGATTTGAGTTATTTCATTATTTGAACATTGCACTACTAGCCAAGCTAACTTGGAAAATGATGACAAAATCGAAAAAACATTAGGTCCAATGTTTTTTATATAAATATGTTAAAAGTTATGATTGGTTTTTAGAACCGAATATCAAAGGCTTATAGGTGTGGTAAGGAATTCAAGAAGGAAAAAACTTAATTAATAAGGGAAGATACTATATTATTGGCAATAAGAGACAAGTTAAAGCATTTAACAACCCTTGTGTTCCTAATTGTAATGGTTTAAAACCCCAATTAATTTTAGCAGTTAATCTGATTAATAAGCCTTTAGTTCATAAGTTTATGGAAAGGCAGGGTGTAACACCCTTACTTATCAACGCCTTATTCCTTATTTACTAGATGATTATACGTACTCATTCACCATCTACCTCAAGCTAATACGGAATATCTCAAATTTCTGTACTTTATACACATGAGCAAAAGTCATATAACTATACAAAAAGAGTTCAATTTACAAAAGATACATCCATCATATACAATGTCACCAACTATATAATTATTTAAAACTTCGGACATCATTGCCCTTTATCATGAGAGCCTTTGGAAGCATCACCTGGAATGGTTAGTCACAATACAGAAAAACATAAGAAACAAAGTTTCCCAGTAGCTAGCTATTACCATAAAAACATATCAAGCCATTCCAGATCCTTAAGCAAGTAAAACGTACATTTCGAAATCAGTCAATCATATGTCACATCAATCATTACCATTGTAAGAAATGTACATCACACATAACAATCAACAATCCCCTTCAAGGACTCATATCAATATCTAGATGGCCATCACAAATAATTGTACCTAAGCCTCATATATAGCATCACGCTATCTTCCCGGGGTTCTCGAGCCAAAAAGGCCTAACACAGTATCACACTGTCTTCCCGAAGTCCCTGGCCATAGGTACCACACACAACAAATGCACTATTATCCCCGAGGATCCCGAGCCATAGGCCAAACACAGTATCACACTGTCTTCCCGGGTTGTGCACAAACAATCTCATACACATTCCATAACAATCTCATACACATTCCATACAATGGCATAAAACACAGAAAATCATGTAATAGAAAACAGCTTAAGGATAAAGCTAGCTACCTTTACAAGCTTCCAATGTGATGTTCCCTTTGCTCTCACCAAAAACTCCTTTACACTTCCTCTTGCCTTTACAAGTTGTCACTCTTTAGTCTATACAAATACACATCATAATTTCTTACTAGAACATCATCACTTTCTCTAAACCTCATGTATTCTTTACTTTCCCCACTTAATTAAATGCATACTTAGATGCTCTACACTTTGCTTTCAAGTCTTGAAATGACACATAAGAACATTAGAAAAGGATCCAAAGGCAAAACCATGCAAAACGTGAAGAAACCAAGCCAAAAAGTTCACTTAACAAAGAACACGGGGGTCCCCTACCCCGTGTTCAGGGCCGTGTTCCTTACTGGTTCACTTCTGGGCTACTCGACAAAGAACACGGGGGTGAACACGGGCCGTGTTTTACCCCGTGTACATTACTGCCCTTCAGTCCTGAGGTAAACACGGGGAGTGTTGCACCCCGTGTAGCACACTGATCAGCTTCGACGAAGAACACGGGGTACAACACGGGCCGTGTTCTACCCCGTGTACTTCACTGATCCTCCGAAAACACATTAAACAGCTATAACTCCTTCCTTCCTTCTTTTTCATATCTATAGTTTTAGCTTCTCAAAAGGGAAAATGCACACCAACACCTTCACAACTCAAAGTTCCATCTTCCATAAGCTTCATAAATTCATAAAAACTAATTTAACTTCATCAATTTAGCCAAGTTCTAAACATATCATGCCAACACTACACATGCACCATTATGCCTCTAAAACCCAAATGTGTACATCATGTTTCTTGCTATTTTTACACCAAATCAAAGCTATAAATCATCATAACAACATCTAAAACACCATTAAACATATTCAAATCATCCTAAACTCCATATTCAATCACCCTTAACCACACCAACCTCAAGATTTCAAGAAACTAAGAAGAGTACATTAAAGAGCTCTTAGAGGAGAACAATTTTACCTCTTGCAACAACTTGAAAATCCTCACTTGGAGCTCCCCAAACTTAATCAAACTTGAGCTTTTCTTCACTCTAAGCACACCAATGGATAGAGCTTTATGAGAGGAGCAACTTTCCCTTATACCACTAAACTTAAATCTCACTATTTTTGGGTGAAAAACTCAAAAGAAACTTTCTCTCTCTTTCTCTCTCTCTCCTGCACGTCTCAAGCTTCTTTCATGGAGTTGCTGCAGCTTTTTGGAGAAGTGGAGAAGAGGGAAGACTTTTCATGAAGCTTCTAGGGGCATTCTTGCCATTTTGACAATTCTCAAGGGTATTTTAGTCCTTTTTTCACCAAAAGTAAGGCTATTCTTGCCAATATTTTTCTAACAATGACACTTGTCATAAATCCATTGGTCACACTAATAAAAATCATATATTGCACCCCAAAACTCTTGGTTATTCATATTAGATCCCAAACCCTTAATTATTTCACTTTAACCACACCCGATTCTGCACTTTTACAATTTAGTCCATAAGGTCTCTGTCTGTTTAAAATTCCTTACACTGTCAGACTTAGATAACTCCCCTTTTTAGGGTTTTCTAACCTCCTCTGATCATTTATACTGCTTATGGAAATAAATTCTTTTCCCTACTATCCTTTTTCCTTCAAAATTTCATTTACCCTTACACTTAATTCCTTTCAACTTAAGATTCACCCACCAAGCTAACTCAAACGTGCTCTTCGTTTCTACGACCTTAGAATTAGAGATTCAAATAATAGAATTGAAAATTCGGGATATTACACAGGGGGTATGGAATGAAAGCTTAATTATGCAATCATTCCAATTTAATGACACACTAAAGATAATCAGAATTTAACCTAGGCCCTTGAGTAACAATCAATTAATCTAAGGCTTAAATATTAAGAGGTATTTCACAGTTAAATCATCCTACCAATCTATTATCTAACATCTCATTATTCAAAATCCTATAAAAATGTAGTCTTTCCTTTAGAACTCACAGCTACAAAATCATTATAAAATTCTACTATAGAAATTTATCAGTGGTGTCTTACCCCTTCTTGTTGGAAATTTGGATTATCACATGCAACGAAAATTCAAAATTTGATCTGAATTCTACCTAAGATCCATGCAAAAAGCATAAATCAATGATTAGGCTTTTACCTATTGGGTACTCATGTTTTTACTGATCAAAACTTGAGAGTAGATGAATCAAACACTGGCTGGAAGATACAGCGTCTCTACGGTATCCACACGGAGTGAATAATGATTTCTCACCCTCCACGAAACTGTTAAGATGCATTTCTTTCTCTAGGATTTAGGATTAGATGTTTTTTGAGTGATTTAGGATTTTTGGAAGCTTATGTGTGTATGTAAAAGTGTTACCCTCAAGTCTTTTTTTATAGAACTTAGGCAAGCCACAATCCTAGTCCTACTAGGATAATGCTTCCAAAATTTTAATTACACTTAATAACTCATTTTATCCTTATCCTAGAGAGAGTGAGAAGAGATAAGACTTATCTATTAATTATTTAGTATTAAATAATATTATCTCATAATATAAATATCTTAATATTTAGATAATTGCATAAGTTATTAAATATCAAAATAATATTATCTCATAATATATTTATCTAATATCTGATAATATAATTATTTGATATTACTTTAATATCAAATAATATCACATAATATTATATATATATATATATATATTACGTGAACAACATATTATTATTCTTAATAATAATATATATGCATAAAAATAAGTTCAATTAATCGAATATTAATATAATTAAAATCTAATTAATTATTATCTTATTCCTACTCCTTTTGTATGACCCTGTAGATTCTTACTACATTAACAATTACTCATTATTGAGCCATAAACAGTGAGCGATATCTAATAATATACCATTGCCACTCAAATAGCAAAAATATCTGTGATTTGACATCCACTTAATACATGATCAATGTTTTGCATTATAATCCCTTTTGTAATAATATCCAAATTGAACTAGAGGCATGGAGAGTGTCATCCTCGTCAAAGTTCAATTTATATTTCTTGATAATGAGTATACTTCAAAACAAATTATCAATATCACATATTAATTCATTTGAGCGTGGTCATATATTTCTAAGTCTCACTCAATCAAGGGGCCTAAGGATATATCTCCTTTTTATAAGAGTAAAAAAATCTCATCTACATCACCACTTCCCTTTGCATGATTCGTTACACACCCAATCAATGCCCTACTTGTCATCCCGATTAAAGGTGACATAAGACGACATTAAAGTGAGTAACTCCTTATGTAAGAAACCGTAATGACTTCAGGTCAAAGGACTATATGCAATTATGACCATATGAGAACTACTAATGACACAAGTCTTATCTATGCAGTATTCTTATAGTGGGTCATTCCAGTACATTTGTTCACTGACAATATACTCATGTATTAACTTGATATCACATATCCATAATTCATAATCATCAGTCACTATACATGCCAGTCTCGATGTACTATTACTATCCCTTGTCATAATAATACTTGATTAGGGGCATTTTAGGAATAGTAAAATTATTCAAGGGATAATTATTATATTAAGTTATAAATTATGCAAAAATTGAAAATAAAATATAATAATTACATTGCCTGAAATAAAACATAATACATTGTGTGTCATTTCAATCATCTATATGATTAATTCCTAGAACACACACCAACACTTCTCACTTAAGTATTAATGTTTGATGGCTTCGGTAACGTCCTCTACCCTCTATGCTCTGATGCACTCAAAACAGAAATTCACCTTCCAGAATGTTGCTCTATTACACGCTTCATTTGGTTTTAGTTGTCGGACATATGAATTAATAAGTTACATTCAAAATCGGTGGCTGATTTCTTTGATTTTGTGTTCAAGGGTTCCATAAAATTAAGGACATCTCATAACTTTGTTCTCCATCTAGACATGATGGTTTTTGTTGCAATAACAATATGACAGATTTAGGAAGCATAGAATTCTATGGTATGTAGCAAAAACCCAGTTGATATTAATTTGCTATTGGTCTCAATTGAAAAGGAAATTGCTAAGGAGAGAAAATAAATTCGAACACTGGAATATGAAGCCATAAGGACTACAACAAAGAATGGCACCCTATTGGATCAATTTGGACCCATAGTTAATCCAAACTTAAGTATTTTAGCTAATTGGAGTATGAGTTACATAAACTCCATGGCCCAAGCCTATCCTCCAAAATGCTTTAAACACATTCCTATTTGGAAACCCACACCAGTAAACACCATTAAATTTAATGTTAATGCTTCTTAGAACTATGGTCACGTTTTTATGGTTACAGTTGCTCGAAATTCAAAAGATGGGGTACTTGGAATTTGCCATGACAATTTTAAATGTTTTTTTGCTTTCTCAACTAAAATTCTATCAATTCACAAGGCAATCATCGTTGATTTCAAATTTCAAGAATTTATGCTCTAAATAGAAAGCAATTGCAAGATAGCAATTGAAGCTCTCAAGGGAAATGTTGAATGCCCATGGAAGGTTAAGCCCACCTTTGAAATTATTATGAATCTTCTTTCAATTACTCAAAATGTAGCTTCTATGTGGTACCCTCATGTTTGTAATACAATGGCTTATGAATCTACTGAATAGGTTAGTCACTTTATCAAAAATGGCACTAGTCAAATGTCTTAACTTCCTGTTATTTTAGAACCATATGTATCTCAAGACAACTCAACCTTTTTTAGTTGATTTATCTTTTATAATATATAATAAATAACATGCCCTTGGGGCATGGTTTCTAACAAGAAAAGATATTCTAATTATAATGTTGACAAAAAATAATAAATGTCATCGTATTCCAATTTCTTAATACAACATTTGTAGTTGATATAGCACTAGCTTGCTCATTTTTCTACCTTAACAACTACAACCTTTATAACACATTCACATTCCTACAGATAGTTGGAAGTAAACCTTTTCTTATAGGATAAATTACAATTAAATTATTGTTAGATATGATAAAAAAATAAAATAAATTACTACAATAAAAGACTTCAATTTAGGAATGGTTTTCCAATTTGCATTAACAATTAACTCATCACACAAAACAACTAATAATTATTCTAAGAAAGAATTGACTTTGTGTGAAATATTATGACCATTTATCATAAAGTCGTGTGAAAGAAAAATATAATATAATAAAATATAAATAAATAATACATTATAAAATTATTACACATATAAAAATTATAAAAATGGAAGATGGAATTATAATAATGCAATATATAATAATAAGGACAATAATACATTATAAAATTGTTATATCTAACAAAAGATAATCTAAAAATATTTTAAAAATTGCAATGAGCCTACTTTGATCGAAAATTATGGACTACTTTGATATCAACATTGGACAAAATATTTACCCATAGTAAGTAGACGACATGATACAAGAGGACATGTTGATTAGATTTTGTAGATGGATCAGAATTAAATTAAAAAAATGAGTGGAGCTGAAAAATAAATAAAAAGAAATAAAATTATAATTAATATTTAAATTTTTAATGATATGACTAATTCACTTACATTGAAGTTGCTTTCCTTTACAAAATTGGATGATGATGATGTTTATCCCCTTATGACCTTGATTAATATTATAAAGTATCTTATGTGCATAGTTATCCCACAAAGAACATGTTAATGTACTGTTCTTGAAATTTTGGTAATGATAAAATATTAAAGAGAAATAAGAAATAAAAACATAAACAAATAATATGAAAAGGGATATAGAAAAAAGTTTTTACCATTTTAAAAAAATTACAAAATTATTAGATTTATGATACAATAATATTTTATATTATTCTTCAGGATTGATTTTGTGTGAAAATAAATAAATAATATAAATAAAAATTATTATAATATTTTAATGGTGAGAACTTACTTGAAATTCTCAATTCAAATGTCAACTTTTTTATTAATTTTTCCTTCGACAAGTACATCTTCTAAACCACTATGGGAAACAAATTTTTAGTAACATTTAAAAAAATCAATATGTTAATCAACACAATATATTCATAAATAAAAAGCTAATTAATAATGAGAATATAATGAATTTATTAATTAGATATATCATGTCCTGACTCTAATTAACTACTTTGTGATATGAAATGAAATAAAATATATGTTGATCAAGTAATCCATCTTTACATTTTGATATTTCTGTTTAAATATTAAAATGCAAAGAGAACTCATTTTGGGAATAGCTCCTTCTTTTCAACTTTTTCAATTAGAAACTTGAATATTATATAAATAGATCCTTCTTGAAGATGTTTTTTGAATTTTTCAATGTGAACTCTAGGAACAAAAGAATGAATCTTACTTCCTTCAAATATAGAAATAATATATTATCTAAGAGATAAAATATTGTAATAGAAAACATATATATTAATTAATTTTTTCAAATATGCAAAAACCTGTCCATCCAAAAGGACTATCTCAATGCTCATGGGTTGTGTTGCTTTGTAATATTGTGGCATAGACTCTAATTTTGATAAATACATTATTAGTGTGTAAATTAATTTCATTCATAAATTGCAAATCAAATATTTTAACCTGAATTTAGAGAAATATGATTAGTTTAGGAATACATTTACTAATGAAATTAACAAAAAAAATTGATGATAGGTAACAAATAAAAATGAAAAATGAAAAAAATAGTGAGAATTATATTTATTATAATCATTTACTATTGAGTAAAAAACAAATGAAATGAAGAGTAAAAGTGACATGATATTGGGAAAAAATTAACATTTTAAAAACTAAACCGATCATTAAATCGAAAATGAGATCAGTTCAAAGTTTAATAGTTGAACTGGGGTTGCATCGGAATTATAATATAAAGTGTAAATTAAAAGTTTTAATATATACATATATAGTTAAAAATAATTAAGTTATCATAAAGTTAGATTTATGTATATAAAATACGAAAAAAAATTTGGTTATGTGTCTTTCATTTATAATTTAAATTATCACAAAAATTAATATTTAAATTAAATAGTATTTGAAAATTAAATAGTATTTTAAATAGTATCAAATTTTCATAAGTTTATAATTTAAATTATCACAAAAAAATTAATATTAAACTCAATTTTTTGGTTATGTGTCTTTCATTTATATTTACAAAGTAATTTTTTTACTATTTGAAACTTTAAAATTTGAATATGTATACAATATTAAGTAAAAATATTATTATTTTATGAATATTAAAACAATAATATTTTTTTCAAAAATCAATCGAACCGTGAAAATTGTGACCGATTCACACGATTTGATCAATTTATCACCGATTAACCAATTTTTTAAAGATCAATTTTAGGGGTTAACCAAACCAGCCAAGTGATCAATTTATGATTTTTCCAATTCAATTGGTCGATCCAGTTTGATTTTTTTATACTGTGGAAAAAATATTTATCTACATATATAAGAAGGAAAGTAACAAAGAATGGCACAAAATAAATAATAAAAAATTATAAAATCAATTCATTTATTTATATTAATTCTAATTGATTATAACATATATACTAGTTTTATATGTCCTGCTAAAAAGAATCGGGATCAGATTTTCTAAATATAATATTAAAACATTTATATTAATTCAAACAAATTGATTAGTTAAAATATCTATAATAGTTTAAAATTTTATGATAAATTAAACGGTGCATGATTTACCTTATGTATAATGCTTTATAATAATTATAAAATAATAGTTCAAATTTAAAATTTTATACTAAATCGAATTATGAATGAGTTTTTCTAATTATTCATTCTAAAATAGGTCCATTTTTATTCGATCAATTTTCTTATTAATTTAATCAAATAAATTTCTCTTCTTATAATTATAATGTTTTAACAAAATCAAAACAATATTGTGAATTTTGGGCATCTAACCACCCTTTGTTATCCAAAAAAAATTATTAACTTAATTGATTATAATGTTTTAACGAAATTAAAATGATGTAGTGAATTACTACCTTAATTAATGGAATCTATTTATTTAATTAAAAATACGATACAATAAGAAATTAATTAAAAAGATATCATATTTATTTTCTAATTAATAATGATTTAAAAATATTCATCGGTATATATATAAAATAATAATAATATAGAATGGCGTAAAATAAAAAATACAAAATACAAATCGATGTATTTATGTATATTAGTTCAAAATGATTATGACATTTTATAATAGTTTTACATTTCCTACTAAAAAGAATTATGAACTGATGTTTTAAGTATAATGTTTTTAAAAATTAAAACATTTATATTAATTCCAATTGATTACTTAAAATATCTATAATAATGTGAAGTTTTGTAATAAATGATTACCCTATGTATAATGTTGTATAATAATTATATTATAATTATAATATAATATAATAGTTTAAATTTAAAATTTTATAGTAAATTGAATTGTGAATGAATTTTCTTAATTATTCATTCTAAAATAGATCTATTTTTATTATATTAATTATCTTACTAATTTGATTAAATAAATTTTCATTATTATAATTATAATATTTTAACAAAGTTAAAATGGTATTTAAATTAATTAATGGAATATATTTATTCAATTAAAAAATAATATAATAAGATTTTATGTTTATTTCCTAATTTATTATATTGAATTGAAATATATTAATCAATAATTTAAATTTTATTAATATTTTAAATTGTTATGATCTAACATTAATTATTATAAGAGAAATTTAAAAATAAATAGAAAAAAATTAGATCAATACCATTTGTTGCTATTTATTATAACAAGGTACCTCAAGCTAACTTTCTTTTATTTAAGTATACTCACAAACAATAATTTACCATAATACTCAGAGGATAAAATAATACACTTATAACACATCTCAGGAAAGACAAAAGCATCAAGATAAAAATCTCTTTTGTCATATATTAAAATTGAAAATTTTTTAATTTTATAAAAATAAAAAACTAAAAAAACTAAAAACTTATAAGAATTAAAATTGGAGAATTTTTAACTTTATAAAAATTAAATTAATATAAAATTTTAATTATAAATAAAATTAATAAAAATTCAATTTTTAGAGATTAAAATAAATTTTTAGTTAAGATAAAAAAATAAATAAGAATTTAGAGGCATAAAATCTTATATAAAATCATAGAATAGTCTATTTCTTTTACCATTTTTTTTAAATTATCTTGCATGAATTATTGTTATATTAAAAATTCAAACAATAACATAGTTGTCTTTTTGGGAAAAAGAAAATGCATATAGACACAAAAATAGTAACTAGTATAAAAAGAACTTATTTATCTATTTATTTTAAATTTTTAGTTGATGTTACTATCTAAATACCAAATAACAATATACTCTTCTTTAATAGTTTAATTATCAATGAAATTTAATTAATCCATTTATTTTAAATTTTTTATCGATATTATTGTTTTGAGACTTGATTTATTTATTTATTTTTTTATCTAAATAGTAACATGCACTTCATAGGTAGTTTAGTTGTTAATGAAATTTGATTTATTCATTTATTTTAAATTTTTTGTTAGTGTTACTATTTAAAAAATAAATAATAATATATTACTATTTAGAGATCAAAAAATAATATGTTCTTCTTTGGTATTTTAATTATTAATGAAACTTTATATTTCCTTTTATTTGAATTTTTTAGTTAATATTTTTGTTTGGAAATCAAAGAGTAACATGTACTTCGTAGGCAATTCGATTGTTAATGAGATTTGATTTATTCATTTATTTCAAATTTTTTATTAATGTTACTATTTAGATATTAAACAGTAATATATTGCTATCTAAAGACCAAAAAGTAATATGCACTTCTTAAGTAATTTAGTTGTTAATAAAACTTGATTTATCTATTTTTTTTAATTTTTTTAATGTTACTATTTAAAAATTAAATATTAACATATTCTTATTTGGTAGTTTAATTATTAATAAGACTTGATATTTTCTATTCTTTGAAATTTTTAGTCGATGTTACTATTTAGAAACCAAATAGTAACATGCATTTCTTAAACAACTTGATTGTTAATGAGATTTAATTTATCCATTTATTTTATATTTTAGTTGATATTGCTATTTGAAGATCAAATAGTAACATACACCTTTTAGGTAGTTTAGTTATTAATAAAATTTAATTTATCTATTTATTTTAAATTTTTAGTTAATGTTACTATTTAGAGACCAAATAGTAACATGCTTTTCTTTGATAATTTAATTGTTAACCAGATTTGATATTTCCTATTATTTGAAGTTTTTAATTGATGTTACTATAGCATGCTATCTCCAAATAATAATATATTCTTCTTTGTTAGTTTGATTGTTAATGACACTTAATTTATCATTTTATTTTGAGTTTTTAGTCTACTTGATTTATTCTTTTATTTTAGATTTTTTGTCAATTTGATAGTTTTGTTGTTAATAAAAATACATTTGTCTAATTATTTTTTATTTTTAATTGATATTGCTATTTGGAGACCAAACAACAATATGTTATTATTTAGTAATTTGGTTATTAATGAGATTAAATTTATCAATCTATTTTGAGTTTTCAGTTAATGTTAATGTCTGAATGTCAAACAGCAATATGTTACTATTTGATTTGTAAATAGTAACATATTATTCTTTGATAATTTTATTATTAATGAAACTTGATTTGTCTATTTATTTCGAATTTTTAGTTGATATTGCTGTTTGGAGATAAAATAGTAACATATTGTTCTTTTATATTTTTGTTGTTAATGAGACTTGATTTATCCATTTATCTTAGATTTTTTTGTTGATGTCACTATCTAAATACCAAGCAATAACATGTTACTATTTTATCTGTAAATAGTAATATATTATTTTTTTAGTAATTTTATTATCAACAAAATTGTTATGGCACTATTGGACACTAAAGAAATTGAGGAACAAAAACTCAATATGAGATTTAAATGAATTTAAATTGAGAAAAATGAGATCAAAGTTAGCAAAATAACTAGAAAATGAAGAAAAATTAAGAGAAGTTATTGAAAACCTTTTTTCACTAGCCAAAGCAAGCAAAACACCTTCGACTTTTATAAACGTGTAAATCTTGAAAAGTTACATGAATTGACATATAATTTACTCTAATTAGACGATCGAGTGCAAAATCATGATTGTTTAAAGTTTTGAACTTAATTTACATGTTTCCAATCAGGTGAATCTCACCAAAATTAAATTTTCTTATTTTTTGTTGAAAGATCATAGGAAGATAAATGAAAACGAATAGTCATATGTAAAAAATAATTAACTAATTATGGAGTTATGCTTTCTGAAGTTCTTGATTCACGATTATATTCTCATAATATAAAAAGGGTATTTTGAAAATAGAATAGTAATAATTCATAAAACTGACATTTATTTAAAATAAAAATTAGTACTAGCACCTCTTTGAAAGAAAATCCAAAAAGCGGTACTACAATATAATTTATCAAAACAAATAATAAAAATAGACATGTGAAATATAAATACTCTAATAATGAATATTAAATAAAATGTATTTTACTCTCTCTATAATTATTCCATGGGTAGAAATTACAAACTTTTATAGTTTAGCATAGATGTGTCGCGCTACTTTTATATATTAAAATTTAAAATTAGAATATATGTAATGTAATGTATCAAAAAAAGGGAAAACAATAAATAACCTCCTCTAACTATAGAGTCATTAGATTTTACCTTCTTGAATTATGAAAATTTTGATTTTACTTCCTGCAACTATATAAAACTTATATTTTATACCTCACTTCTTTGAAAGAAAATTCAAAAAGTGGTACTACAATATAATTTACTGAAATAAATAATAAAAATAGGCATGTGAAATATAAATACTCTAATAATGAATATTAAATAGAATGTATTTTATTCTCTCTATACTTATTCCATTGGTAGAAATTACAAACTTTTATAGTTTAACATAGATGCGTCACACTACTTTTATATATTAAAATTTAAAATTAGAATATATGTAATGTAATGTATCAAAAAAAGAAAAAATAATAAATAACCTTCTCTAATTATAGAGTTATTAAATTTTACCTTCTTGAATTATGAAAATTTTGATTTTATCCCTTACAACTATATAAAACTTATATTTTACCCCTCATCGTTACTAAGTTAATGGTTGTATTATTTAGTGACTGTTATAAATCGATACCATTATCTTTAGCGGCAATTCATAACCGGTGATAAGTAAAAAAAAAGTTCAAAAAATTAGTAAATTTAGTAATAATTTTTAATCGTCAGTAAATTAAATATAATAGTAGTAATTTTTGTAATAGATTTTATTAATTTAATAATAGTGAACTAAATTTTAAATTTTATATAATTATAAAAGATAAAATCTAACATCCAAAAATTGAATGGATTATTTGCAGTTTTCTCAATTAAAAAAAAAAAAAACAGAGGTCAGAAATTTCTCAGATAGGAGCCCGTTGCAATATGCAATATCACAGAGGAATCTATCCTGCAGAAAACGTCTTTTACGCCAGGGGCTCACGGTGACGAGGTAAAAGACAAAAAAATAAAGGGACAAAATTTGTTTAAGAAATGACAGCCAAACCGAGACCCCACCTAAGCTCAGGCCTCCACGGAGCGGATTGAGATTCTCTCTCTTAAACCCTGTCAGCTGAGGAAGCGGCCTTTGGAGAGAGAGAGAGTGAGTGCAATCGCTGTCTGTTGAAGACTTCGAGCATGCCAGGACCAGTAGACTCAGTACCCACGTCGAATATCAACATGAAAATTGAACTCCCACTTGAAATTTTGTAATCCCAGTCAGAAATAGTAGCTGAAACTTCAATTTGGCATTGACCCTTTTCAATCCTCTTGCCATCTCTTCTATTTTTGAAGTTTGCTGAAGATGGGTTGTGCTGGATCTTCTCAGGCCAAAAACGATGGTGAAGATTCTTGCTGCTTATTCTTTGTCGCAATTTCTTTATTTTCAATATGGGTATGCTTGATTGAGGCTTACTGGGTTTACTTCTTCAATTTCAGTATCAACACTGTCTGAACTCCAAGTTTGTTTCCTTTTGGAGTTTCATAGAGCTTCGCTTCTTGCAAATTTTGATTTTTTAAATTTGTAATGTCAAATCTTTGCTTTACTTGTAATCATGCAATGTGACTAGTTGTTGTTAGATTGCTGGTCTAAATAGGAATAATTGGGTCAATATGATTTGTTATTCTCTAAATTTGTAACTTTGGAATATATATCTGAGTTTAGCTGAAGTCTGAATAGTTGTAACTTGTGAACCAATCTCAGATTCTACATAATTACCGGTGATTCTGATTTTTTTCATCAAGAGCACTGGAGGATTTCTAATTATGTGACAATTGGGACATTCTTATGCCGCTTTACTTCGGCGGGATTTTATTAGCCAATGAAGGATCAATATCAGATGCTTGTAGACGGAGCTGTGTAGAAGAATAATAATCTAATTTCAAATTTTGCACAATAGCTTTGTCTGGAGTTTGTACTTTGATTGATTCAAAGAATATTTTCTGTGCATATATGATGAACCTTACAGTTTTTTTATGGTTCTCTAATTAGGGGAAAAATAGCTTGAGAACTACTCTTTGAATTTTTTATACAGTCTTATGTTTGGAAACATGACATATCATGTATAATATATATTCTATATAGATAATTTCCATCACATTCATGAATGGTCCTGGCCTAATGGCATTGGACGGAAAATTTTTTCTTTCCATTATTGCATCTCTGCTTTCAGTCACCAGTGTTTGCTGAGTCTGCTGACATTTAATTTTGAGACCAATTTTACTAAGGAGTTATAATATCATTGCTATGATATTGACAGCTTGCTTAGTAAATACTAATTTATGGTATGGGATAAAAGATTCTGTTTTTGTGCTCGCAGAGAATGGCAAAAAGATTAAGAAGCCAAAACCTTGGAAGCATTCTGAACCAATTACAAGGACACAGCTAATGCGGATGCGTGATGAATTTTGGGACACAGCCCCTCATTATGGTGGCCAAAAAGGTATTCTTTCCAAGTGTTTGTTGAGAATTTATCCTAGTGCAAATCATTTTATTTCCCTTCTTCAAGCACTTTGTTACTTTTTATTCATGCTACAGAAAGTCAAACCATTTTCATCTTTTTGTTGCTGAGTTCAGATACTTGCTCTCCTTCCCATCCTCATTAATTTATCTCATTTGTTGTCGAAGCATTCCTCGTTTCTGAGAAATCTAAATACAGAAAATTTAGATATTTCATTTTTATGAAGTGTTTATTTTTAAGTTTGAGCTTGTGAGGTGGATTTCCTATAGGATTCACAATAGGAGATATATGGCAAAGTCAACACTCTGAAACTCTGCTGTCCAACGATTTTGGCCATTTAGGAATAGTGAAGACCTAAGAGCAGACATACATGTCGAAAATACATTGATCTTATTCTTCTGATAATTGTCCTAGTGATGGGCATATAGCACATGAAATTCATTGGGAGCTGTGCAAATGCTTATGGAAAATTGTTGACAATCTAGTTAAAATTGCACAATAATGTACTGATAATATTAATCTGCTGATTAAGTTATCAGCTCAAAAAAGAGAAGGAGAAATCTATAGGTTAGCTTAGGCATTGCTGAATTTATTTGACAATTAATATAATTTCCAAATTTACTGTACTTAGTTGAGGATGAAAATATTATTACCATGGGATAGTAAGTTTGATCCCTTAAATTTTATTAGAGAGAGGAGAGGCAGGGTACAAGATAAAGGAGGATTAAAAAGAAAAAATGGAAAAAAAAAACTTCCTGGTTGAATGTCAAAAGAACTAGGCAAGGAAAAAGATCATTATTGCTATGAGGCTCTGACATCTCTTCTTTTCTGTAATAGAGGTCCCTAAAGAAACCATTTGCGTAGCATGCAAGAGAATCCAAGTACGTTCTGAAAAATACAAGGATTTCTTTCCTGACAAAAACTCAAGAGAGCCATGAAAACAGCTCACCACCCTAGTGATCTACCCCTCCTTGAGTATCATTCATAATTCCTGTCCAATTACCTAAATCCTAAAGTATGGTATTGGAAACATTATTTTCTATCATAGTTTATTAGATAAAGATATTCCTTAAACTGATCTCTTTTCATGTGGTTGGTAAAGAGTTGCCAATTTGGTCTCTTATTGTTGCTACAAATGTGGTAACAGTAGGACAAATGATGAAATAGCCTCTATAGCTTTCACTCTATTGGTGAATTATTTATAATGACAGACCTGTACATGAAAAACTAGCAGTAACAAAAAATTATTTGAATACATGAGTAAAGATATAGGAGAGAATATTGAGGTTGTTAGCATGTAACAGATTGCACAAGTTGAGGAAGCAGATTGCATGATATAAGTATGACATGCAATGGGACCTTTTATTTATAACAGTTTCTATAACTCTGGCAATTACATCAAATTTTGTATTGTTTCTTCTATATTATGATACCTGACATTGCCTTGTTGCGGGCAATTTCTAATATGAGTAAATTGAATGAACAAATTAAAATAGATTAATTTTATGGTCAAATATAAAAGATCATGTATTCTATATTCTCTGTAATACAGCACACTCATCTGTGTTATTTGACTGAAGTAGGTGAATAGTTGTAGGATCAATTTTGACGGTAATGGTAGATTCGGATGATGGAAAATGGAGTGGATGGGGAGGGAAGTAAAAATTATAGAATAACCTTAACTTTGGGAGTTTTGGTGAAGGAGAGGAAGAGAATTGGGAATCATGGGTAATCCTCCAAAACCCTCCAACATCGTCCAATATTTGTGCTCCTCCAATTTGGAGGTTTTATGAGGATTTTTTTTAACATCAAATAAGGGGGGAAGTCATGACTTAACTATATGTTCTTCTCCATTCCTTTACCCTCCATTTGCTCTTGTTATCTTCCTTTCCCCTTATAACTACCAAACATATTGATAGCTCCCGATTTGTTTTATATGAATTCCACTATTCAATCTTCACGAGAACCTAAGAGACATGAAAACATCAGCAGAGGTCTACCACAAACCCTCTGATGGTTTAGTAAACTCATAAAAGAGAATAGTGAAAATGAGAGTGAGAATAAAATCCACCCTTTATGGGGTGCATTGATGGTACCTAAGCTGAGTTGGCACGAGGTGACTTAGTCATCAATTATTGTAGTGGACATTTGGAACTATATAGGCCGGTCAATCATATGACCAGACCCAATGGCTGTTGAGTCGTCAAGGTGATATGGACTGATTTGATCAGCTCTGGTCTAGTCAGATATTCAACAGGTGAGATATGCTGGGCTGAGTAGACTAGAGCTGGGTCATTGATGATGAGTTGAGCTGTCTCTAGAGGGTTAGTTGGGCTAGACTAGTTAGGTTTGGGCTGATCAGCCATTTTGGGTATTATCACATAACATAACATCATAAAAGTTTACTGTCAATGGTAGTCATGTGCATGTTATAGGATTCATTTTACAGTTCAAGCTAAAGGCTTTAAGCAAACACATATAGTTTTTGAAAGAGCTTGTTAAGGTTTGAAATGCATGGAGTGACAAAATTGTCAAGATATGAATATATAGATAATTCAATTATTTAAAATTAATTATTGATGTGGAATATTGATTCCAATTATCCTTCGCTGTCAGATTTTTGCTATCTAAGATGTTTTTTACGATGTTATTATCCCTGACTGATGTCACTCCTCATTTACTTACCTTTGTCCCCTCACTCCCATCCTCGTATAAAGTTAGGTAAGTACAAGTTACAACATGACCAACAACAACAATAATAACAGTAACAACAAATCCTTATCTTATTAAGTGAGGTCAACAAGTTACAACATGACCAACCATATAAATATAAAAAAATTCAGTTATAACAAGGTCCGTTCAATTCTTTTATTAACATGGGATGCAGTGTATGATTGCATAGAGTTTCTTGATGTAGAATCCTTCTGCTTATTATTGAATGTGGGATCGATTAAAATGTGCTTTTATGTGTTCATACAGAAATATGGGATGCACTTAAAGCTGCTGCAGAAGCTGATTTGAATCTTGCACAGGCTATAGTGGAGGGTGCTGGTATTATTGTTCAGAGTGCTGACTTGACAATCTGCTATGATGAACGGGGTATATCATCCTTTTTCCTTTTTGACTCTCAAATTTATTTTTATGCCCCAAATTCAAACATCATTTAAATGTTTTGCAGGTGCAAAATATGAACTGCCCAAGTATGTTCTGAGTGAGCCAACCAATTTGGTAAGAGATAGTTAACATATTGTAAAGACTAAGTGTATACTGCAGAATTGAATGCTGTACATGCTGTAAATGAGTACTGGTCATGCTTAGTTCATTAAAGTTAAATTTGGAAGGGAAGGGGTATTCGAGAATTCTTGCAGGCAGCCGGAGGCCTCGTTTGAGACAATAAATATGGTTTTCCTTAGAATAGAGCTTCTTTTTGACAGAATATGCCATCTCAGAAATTCAGGGATTTAGTTGCATTTGAGGGGGCTTCCATTTGCATCAGTGGAATTAAATTTTAGTTATGTTGATCATGATTCATGATTATTTTCTGGTTTTTGAATTGTACGAAGTGGTGTTTTCTCATCCTAGAAATGGGAAGGGACAAATTTACTAGGACCTGAACCTTCTTTTAAAACATTTCTTTACAGCAGCATTGAAAATTTAAGCAGTTGTGTGTGAAACTTCGTTTAGTCCTAACTAGATAATTGCTAGTTGCTATAGAAGCCATCCTTGATAATATAATTTGAAACAAACTAGTTTATGCTATTTTCTTATTATTTTTAATCCACTCTTTTATATTCACTATTTACCCACATCTTCTCATAAATTGGTGGGATTCAGAATTTTATATCCTTTCAGTTTTTTGAGTATACGGGTGGAAAAGTGGGTAGCGTTGTGGCTTCTTCAATTCTATTTTGTACTTGTTGGTTACTTACACCCATAAAAGGTTGTACACTGCTTCCTTGCACAACTTCTGCATTTATATCTTTCATGGTTTAGTCTTGTCTCTGTCAAATATATATATTATTTTTGTGCAATCAATATTTCATTATTGGATTTTCTATGATAGAAAATAAGTAAATTACACTTTCTGCCGCTAAAATTTAGGGTAAATATATTCACATCTTTTTTATTTTTAGTAGCTCTGGAAAACAGGTTACTTTGGCCCACCCCACACTGACCCGCACAGGTTGTGAGCTCCCACGAGTTGGCTAATTAAATCTATATTTAAATGGATTTACTTTTGTAATGTTCAATCCTATCCTAGGACAAACCAGATTAATCCACGGGTCAATTCATTTGCATTTGAAAAAATAAAAAATAAATTATTTAAAATAAAAAATAGAAGAAAATTTGATGAAATAAATATATTAGCATTAAAATATATTATATCTAAAACAAATTCAACATTATATTTTTGTAAAATCATATTAAAATATTTCTCTTAGCTCATTTAATCTTTATTGAATTGAATATAATATATATTCAAATAAATATATATTTTAAAACAAATGATTTGACCTAATTCATTTAAACTCATTTAAATATGCCTTTTTTAGCAAAGTCGGACTCATGAAAAAAAAAATAGTGTGGAAACGAGCTAACCGGCAAGCTTAAGCTAGTATTCCTAGTGTTAATTTTTATAAAGATATATATATATATATATATATATATATATATATATATATATATATATACACACTCCCTTTTGTCTTCTTATATTTTAAATATACATTCATCTCTATTCTAGAGGGGGGAAAAAGAGATGTAAGTATATGTTTTTAAAAATAAAATATGAATATAATTAAGATAAATTTTAAAAGAAGTGAAAGAAAATAATGACAATGCTTGCAAGATTTGGTATTTGCCGGGGTTTTGTAAGGAAATATATTGCGTAGACAACATTGAATTGTAATTTTTAAAATTAGATTGATTATTAAACCAAACAAAGTATTAGCTCATTAATTTCATTGTTGGTTTATTGGTTGAATTAGTTTTAATTTTAAAAATATAAATTATATATATACACTTGTAATATATATTTAAAATAATAAAATATAAGTAATATAATAATTTATATTAAAAATAATATAAATTCAATTAATATGAAATTGTAAAGGTGTTATATCTCAATTGTTATAAAATTATAAAAATTTATTTAAAAAAAAAATCAATTTGTTCCATTAGGTCTGATTGGTTTTGGTTGATTTACATTGATTATAATTGGTTCTTACTAGTTGAACTATAAAATCCAATTTTCAATGATCCAATTTTCAAAACAATACATTGAACTATAAAATGTGTTAATTTTGCATTTTGCGGTTTGCAATCTAAATGCTTCTCATTAGCATTTAAAAAAAAATGATTGTTAATTGGACCCATCCACATGGATAGGTCATAGGACTAGATTGGTTCTAAAATTCGTGGGTAGTGAATTTTTTAAATAATTTTAAATTTAAAGTAATAATTATGAATTTAAAAATTATATATTTAATGAATTTTAATCTATATAAATACTAATAATTTACAACTAAATAAATTATAATAAAATTAGTTAAATAAAATCATTAATTTAGAAATAATTTATTTGACGGATTTGAAAAATAAAAATTTGAATTTAAGAGTGAGTGTTGAATTGGTTAGATAATGATTTATATAATAGTTGAATTTGAATATAAAAATATTTTTAAAAAAATCCATCTAAAAATCATTTGGTCTAATTAGTGCGGACTGAACCACTTTAAGTTCATATTTAAATGGGCTCACTTTTTAGGAGTCTTAATTCATATTTTCATATGAACTTGGAGACCTATCTATAGATCCGCATTTGTTAAGTGTTAGTTGAACAATTTGGTTATCCTCCTCACTCTATATATTCACAACATAATATATTTATAATTGGCCATAAATTTAAAAGTGTTGGATAATAAATCTAGTTATTTGTAAGTAGAAGTGGATTTGGATTAAGCCATTAATGAATGATTTTTTCTTAACACTTTTAATTCATTTATGTTCAATTAAAATTTCACATGGATAGATTAACTCATGATCCATATATTAAAGATCAAACCCGATCTATCTATATATACATTTAATTATTATTTTTTAATATTATTATATTATTTTTACAATTATTTTTTTATTACTATAATCTTTATTATTGTGATCTTGTTACTACTAGTATTATAAAATAAATTTATTACTAAAATTTTTAATTTTATATTTTTACTCTTAATTTAAATTTTTTATATATTTTTATCACTTAATGACATAAGTAATTTTTTTTAGGGAACAATGCACTTTATTCACCTATGGTATGATTCTATTTGCAATTTACTTAATTGTATTATGAAGTGTTGAAAAAACTCAGCTATAATTTACACAATTAATATTTTGTCTACCTATGTCTTAATTCATTCCAAATCTAATAAAAAAATTATTAAGTGCAAATCATATACTTCATTATTATCCCTAATTTATTCTAATTTCACCTATCTTTATAATTTACTCTTATAATATTAAGGTTTTTGGGGTTTGGAGTTGAGGAAAAAAGAAGAAATGATAGCATAAATTAGATTTTTAGAGATCTATTTTAATTTAATAGATGAAGAAGAAGAACACATGAAAAACGTATGCCATATTTTGTTACATGTGGATGAAAAACAAGCATAAGTGGCAAAGTGTCAATTATGCAAATCATAAGTTAGCTCTTTTTAATACTTTTATACCACAAGTGGATAGGTTATAAATAGGGTTATATCATAAGTAGATAAAATATATTTTTTTCTTTTTTTTAATTTTTTTAGAAGTAAAAGTGGATATAGATTAAGGTAAGCTTTGCCTAAAATAGATTAAATATATATAAAAATTATTTGACTTGACCTGACCTAATAAGATTATTGTAATCTATATAAGCCTAGTTTGTTTATAAATTTTTTAATGTTTAACTTAACTTATTTGTATGTTAAGGCATATAAACTATATAGGCCCCATATGCTAGTAGGTTGCCTTAACCAATTTTGTAAAATCAATCAAAAATTAAGTTCAAACTTATCTTATTTTATGAATAGGTTTGGGTACGTTAAAAATAGGTTAGGCTAATAAGACTTGTAACTTAGGTAACCTACTTTTACTCTTATTTGAAAAGAACTTTTTTTTGTTAGATGGCTTACTTTCACCCTGATTTGGAAGAGATATCTTTTATTTTATTGTCTACAAATTAAATTAATTAAAATATATTATTTCATTATTAAATACATAAATTTTTTATTCTATATTACAAAACAAGATCGAGAAAAATAGAGATAAAAAGAAATAGTAAAATGTGTATATTGCTATATAAAGTATGGGTAAATTTTTAATTATTATTTTGTTAAATAATTAATTTAATTATAGTATAAAAAATATTGCATATCTATAGATAGATGACAAGTGATCCTTTTATTAATGAATAAATATTTTACCTATCTATTTGACTCATTAAAAATAACAAATGAATTTGAATTGATATGAAGATGAATAAATTAAATAGATTCATAGATATTCATCCTTTTGCGAAGGCTGGACTTGCTATCATGTACAGAAAAGTTGTCTAAATGGTTTTGCAATTGGCTTAACTTCTCACACATTTTAGATTTTAAATTTATTTTATTGTTAGTGTGAAACTTTTTATATTATCGGTAAATAAAATTAAATGTTGTTAAAAAATCAATAATTCTTATTAATAATAAGAATGTTTTAATAATTTTTATTGATGTGTCAACATACAGGTGAATAGTAATATAAAATTTCCTTATCGAAAATGTATCAAATTTAAATCATTTTACAAATAATATACACATTAGGTTTTTTTTTGGATATCTTGATTATCTTCTTTATAAGTTAATAACATAAAAACAGGAGCAGTTGATATGAACTGATGGTTCCCTGGGCTCAATCTGAAAGTGGCAATAGCCGAATCCTGATTCTTTTACTAGCCCAAATGGGGAGTAGCATTGGGCCTAACAAGTAACTAGTAAACAGAGGCTTAGGTCCATCTAAAAATGCATTTTAACGTTACCCAAAAACGTTAGAAAATAAATAAATAAAGAAAAGAGTTCTATCTCTAATCTAAATGTTTTGTTGGTAGTTCACAACATGCTTTGTGCATCTAGCCTTAAAATACTTTTCTAATTTATTATCATCAAGAAATGGCGTTAATAATTATTTGTCTTAAATGTAATTTTAGTTCTAAAATATAAATATAATAAATAATCTTTATCCTTTAGATTTAAAATATCATGCTTATGTGCGAGGAGGTGTCAGTTCATCAATAATAAATGTGCGTACATATAACTTAGAACATTAAAAATATATCACCTTTCATAAAACTAAGTAAATTATTAATGATTAAGGGTTCTCCCCTTCTATGATTCTATTACAATAAATATTGATGCAAGCTAAGTGGGTAGTAAATTCTCAATGGCAGCCGTTGCTAAGAACAACGTAAGTATGATCCTTGAACTGTGGTATGAAAATTTTGACTATACTTTCATTTTGAATGCAGAATTACTAGCAATTTGTGAAAGTCTTTTGGTGACAAACAATTTTCGTTACAGAGAAATTTAAATAGGAAATGATGCGAAAGTTATTATAAATGCTTTATGAGGAATGGTTATTTGTTTTAGGAGAGATCAGAGTATGTTTGAGTCAGCATTGTATAATATGTTTAATATTTACCAATGGCAGCGAGTGACTAGAAGTTCGGTCCCTTTAAGTAAGATATCAGATTCGAATTTTGTGAATGAAGAAAATTATTATTGCGAGAGCTTTGCTCCCATATTGGGTCCAACCCGACTCGATTAGTTGGAGTTTAATAAGGTTACCGGATATCAAGGTTCCACAAACAGAAAAAAAAAATGATGTCTAATATTTCTTTAAGTTGGTATCCTTGTTTTGAAATAGAATGGCCCATGAGATAGTAAAATCACTTACAAATGTAATTCAAGGTGGTTCTAGTAATTTGCCTCAGGTATCCACCCTTTTTTTTTCTTTGGGACTATAAGGAAGAAAGAATATGCATAATCAGTGTTAATTATTCTCTTTTAAGTATTGTTATAAAAATATTTCTTCATTATAGAATGTTCAATTTGTACTTTTTAATGTAGCTCATATTTCTAATTGAATAAAATTTTATGTTTTGAAGCGGAAAAAAATATTTTAAATTTAAAAAACTAACATAATTTCATTTATATTTTAAAGAATTCAAAATTGTATTTAAATCTATTTATCCATATAAATCTCAACCTTTTTTATTTGTAGTTCTAGTATGTCATAAAATAGCAGAGGAATTCTGGGCTGGCCCAAGAATGGGTGCATAGCATTTTCTATTAATGCTAAATTAGTGGCATTTGGTCGTCTAAATTTAAAATTTAATCCTATCTATCCAATATCATTATAATATGAGGGGTACCTTAGGTAAGATGTGTATTTTTATTTGAAAGTAAGAAAAATAAATCATGGTCGCATACTACTTTTAACGGTTAAGCTTAAATTATAAAGTCATATAATTTTTTTAAATTTAACGGTTAAGATTAAATTATAAAGTCATATAATTTTTTTAAATAGTCATGTGAAATTTTTAAATGATTATATAGTTTTAAATTATATTTTAATCTTGACCAATAAATACAAAATTTGACGATCATGATTACTTCTCTTATCTCTCACATAAAAAGACTACCATCACTTAATATACCTCATATATATATTCAATTTATCAAAATAAATTATTTCTTTATTTAATAAGTGTATTTATTATGAAGGTGAGAAAAAATGAGTAGAATTAAATTAATTATTTTAAATTAATATTTATCAAATAAAATTATTTAAATATTTTTTTACTATTTTGTTATCATCAAATTAATAAGATAACTTTTTATATAAATAAAAGAATAGAAGTTGCTAATTTTTACATAAAAAATATAAAGATTGATTGTCTCCGTACATACAGAAATATATATATTGCCAATTTCATTTATGAAATTATAAGGCATTGACATGATGATCCTTCAATTATACAAAGATACATTTTTATATAGTTTGTATATACAATTTCATTCTTCAATCATATTATTTAGGAATAAAATTATCCACATGGAATTATAAAATTATATTTACAAATTATTATTTGAAGATAAAATTATAACTTTATGTAATTCAAAAATTATTTTATTAATATCTTAAAATTATATATATTGTGCTAACCTCTGCATTTATATATAGAGATTAGCAAACTCTGCTCTTTCATACAAAAAAATTATACTTCTAATTTAATAATAATAAAATACTAAAAGATATTATAATCAATTTATCATCACTACCAATTACATCCACAAATAAATACATTTATTGTAATAATAAGAGAAAATATGTGAAGTTAACTTAAATATAATTTATTGTTCTTTATTATTTTATTATTATTAAATTAAAAAAATAATTTTTTCATCCAAATTAAAGAGCAGAAGTATGAATATAGAGGTTTATATATATATATATATATATATATATATATATATATATATATATATATATATATATATATATATTGTAACTTTTATTAAAATTGAAGGTCATAAAATCTTAATTATTAGACAAGTATATATAATACGTTGCTAAATTGAAATTGAAATTCACAGTGAAATAAATTAGAAAATGACAGCTAAATGAAAATGTTTTCCCTCTGGTCTAGAACTTAAAAGAAATTACAATTTAATTTATTTGAAAATAGATTTCTATATAAAATTGTTGATGAATCTAATTTGAAATTGATTTTTTTTTTTTTTTGGTAAAGGTTTCAAATCAGGAGTCTTTGCACAATTCTAACATGAAAATGTAAATTCTACTAACTTCCTTTCTAGTGATTGTATGCTTAGTACCTTATTAAAGCTCGGTTCATTGATTAGGATTTTTATTTTCAATTTAATTAAAATCCTTCATTTAGATCCGATAAAACTTAATTCTTAAATTAAATATATCAAAATAAAATATTATATTTAAAGGATTAACTACAACTTAATTTGAACATTCAAATCACCGAACACATAACTACGCCTAATTTCTCGGCAGATCAACTCCAAGGGCATGGAACCGCTTTTCTCACAAATAAAGATTCCAGAGATTGCATCACTTAAAGTTACAAATTATTGGAGATTGCCGAGAATGGAACTTATATCTATGTTAATGTCTCCCCGGAACTAGACAAAGCGGTGCTGTTCCATTGATTAAATATGTGCGTATTTATATATATTTTTATTTTTATTTTTAATAATATCTCAAAAATTATTTTTTATTTTTAAAATTGTTCTTATATTTAAAAAATAAAAAATAAAAGATGATCGGTGTTGTATATAAAGAAAAGTTTAACTTAATTATATAATTAATATTAAGACTAAAAATAAGTTAAAAAAATTTAAAAGTTATTTTTAGTTTTAAGTTACACTTTAAGAATTATAATTTTTAAAAACATATTATACAAACACTTCTCAAACAGAAATTTTTATTTTAAAAAATAAAAAGAAAAAAATTATTTTTAAAAATAATAGCCGTGATTCCCATTATCATCCCATAATTAATCTCTTTCATTGCCATATTTTCAACTAAACTCAGCTAAATTGGTCTAATATTATTCCACAATTTGTTAACTAAAGATTAAAAATGTTAATTAAATTGTGAAGCTAGCTTTGTTCTTATTCTAGAGGTCTATTCTAGATGCTAGATAATAAATTATACTAATCACCAATTTTAAGATCTAGCAAGCTCAGGCGGCCTTGGCCTCTTCAAATTTGGTCCCTTTGGTTTTATACATAATAAATTAGTAACTGTGAAGGCGTGCTGATTATAACTTTGTTAGACGATGCCGTTTATTGACTGGTTTTCATTGTTCAGTGGACCCCTCCAGGGGAACAAGCCAAGTATTTAAAAATTATTACGGATTCGTATTCCAACTAGAGTTCTAAGGTCTAAAAGATACAATTTGCAAAGTCTGAATTAGCGGTGGATTTTCATTGATAATTTTGTGGATCGGATGGTAAACAATTTTGAGAGGTCAAATAATTTATATTTTTTTAAAAATTTTATAAATAATTATATAATATTAATACATAATTTTAAAATTTTTAAAGGATTATAACCCTTTTTTATATCTTTTTAAGTTCCATAATTTATTGGAATGCTAAAATAAAGTAACAAATTTTATGATCTTCATTTTTTATTTTTTTTTTCGGATTACACCAAGGTATCCCCATGAAATTGGTGAAAAACTAACCTTCTGAAATATTGTTAGGCGCCAAAAGCTTATATTAAACTTCCTATTAAACTTTCATACAACTCAAAAAATTTTCAAAAGCATATTGTAGTAAAATCCTTATATTAGATATTAATATATGTAACAAAAATTCAGTGTGATTAACATTACCTTTATATGTTGAAATTCTTAACAGTACAATAGCTGCCTTAAAGTTTTTTTTTTTTTTCCTTTTACGGCTTGTTAATGGTGTAATAGTATCTAATATTACCTTAAGAATTTTTTGGGCTTCTTTGGATAACATGATAATATATGATAAGATGGGATAAATCTAATAATAGAGTTAGGATCCTATGGTCAATAAAATAAATATACTTTAACATTTCAATGGGGGTAAAATTTATAAAGAAGTGGAGGTATTTTGAATGATATATATAATTTTATATAAAGTTTTAAAAAAATTTAGTAGGGAACACATATCCCTACTAGATAAACCAATATGATAATATAGGATATAATAATAAAAAGATATGATATAGTCTTATTCAATGTGTTAGATAGCATTAGTAATTAGGTTTATAATATTATAGGCTTACCTATCTTGTACCTAAAACTAAAAGCTATTAGAATCTTTATGTTTCTTGGGAATTTTATATAAATCAAGCATAAGAATTGAATTTTATATAATAATTTAGCCTATTATTTATTCAATAGTATTTTACTATTCTCCTTTTTATTCTTTAACTTTTCTCGACCCTTTCTTCCTCTAAATTCTAGTTATGTTTTTCAATATAATATTAGAGTAGTATCATCTAGCATAAGTCTATAGGTTTTATCGTTGTCAACAACCTTAAAGAGGTTAAATTGCCAATGATGTAAAATTTAGGATTACTTTTTTTATGAGTGAGTTTTTGAGTTTTTAGTAAAAAGAAGAAAAAAAATAGTTCATCATTATTATTTCTTAATATTTATTTATTTATTTGAATTTTGAGTAAAAAAATTAAGGAAAAAATTTTCTATAAGGAAAAAAGAGAAAAAGAAAAAAAACAATATTATAAGAGAATCTAAATCAATATTTTGATATGAAGATAATAGCAATGAGATTTTTTTAGAACATACCCAATGGGCTCTACATAAGTTCGACATTTGTCTCTAGTAGACAATGACAAAATCTAGTAGTGGTTCCATTGATGTACTATTATCATAATGCTAAAAGATAGTTAGGTATAATTTTGATTTATATTTTAATAATAGTGACAAACTTGATAGAGATACCAAATTCAAATTTGATGAACATGAAAAAAAATTGAACAATTGGGATAAGTGATTTAGACAATAACTAGAAGAAGTTTGAGTCTAACAAATCCACAAGACCTTCAATAACATCATTGACATCACCATCCTAGTTCTTCATGCACCATTGGTGTCAATTTTGAATGCCTAGAAGTTAATGTCGTCAACTAAAAGCATGTAGAAAAGATAAAGTGGATCCTTGCTAAGATAAGATCCAATAATGATCTTTTTTTTATCCAAATGAGCCCATTAAATTTATGCTAAATTTGAATATCACCTTCAATCTAGGGTCAAAGATCAGTAATTACGACCAGGAGTGCATATCACGATCCTAACCCAATCATAACTAGCATGGAATCCACTTTTTGATTTTCACTTGCATATATCAATTTAATTATCACATCTCTAGTTATTTAGTGAATATTTAACAAGCAAGGAAAAAGAAAACAATCGAGGAAGAAAGCATTTCATTCATTAATGGCAATAAAGTTCACAGAAGATAAGGGAGTTAAAGTTACTTATATTCTTCCCATAATATGGATAAGCTAGTTTAATTAACTCATAAGGAATTTAGTTCATATATTTCCTCTACTTAAGCCTACAAATAGAATAAAGCTCAAAATAGATTATCTAGCAAAATATCTAATGCTACTAAACAACCAAAATGTAGAACTTTTGGAAATCTGGCTTTAGGGATATAGTGGAAGAGGGTCAATTTAAGAGTTTGAAAATTAATCATGGAATAGTAAGTATAGGGCTTAGTGAGTGGATACCCCATTTAAACAAGCAAAACAACACAATAACTTACCTATTAAATTATCTCTTTGTAAGACTTATCACATAATCAATCACATCATCAATCCAATTTCAAGCAGTATCAAAAGGCTCAATCATCATTATTTCATCAAGATTTTTATTGGTGTGTGTCTTAAGAGCCAATCATGAAGATGATTGTAATAATACATAATTTATTATATTTTATTTCTTGGTAATGCAATTATTATATTTTGTTTTCATTTCTTATTATTATTATTCTGCGTAATTTATAACTTAATATAATAATTGTTCTTGGAATAGTTTTACTATTCCTAAAATGCCCCTAGTCAAGTATTATTACGAAAAGGATAGTAATAATACATCGAGACTAGCATGTATAGTGATTGATGATTATAAATTATGGATATGTAATATTAAGTCAATACATGAGTACATTGTTAGTGAACAAATGTACTGGACTGACCCACAATGAGAAAACTACATGGATTGTTATATGTCATTAGTTATTCTCATGTGACCATAATGCACGTAGTCTTTTGACTTGAAGTCACTACAGTTTCCTACATGAGGAGTCACACATTTTGATGTCGTCCTGTATCATTTTTGATCGGGATATATTGTAGGATGTTGATTGGGTGTGTCATGAATCATGCAGAGGGATGTGAATGATGTAGATAGGAATTTTGTTCCTATTACATAGTAGAAGTGATATCCATGGGGCCCTTGATTGAGTGAGATTAAGAAATGTATGGTCATACTCAAATGGATCAATATGAGATATTGATCATTTGCTTAAGTTAGTCTACTCAATATCAAGAAATATAAATTGAATGTCAATGAGGATGACGCATTCCATGCCTCTAGTTCGATTTGGATATCGTTACAAAAGAGACTATATTACAAAGTGTTGTTTACATATTAAGTGAATATTAAGTCACAGATATTTTTTTACTACTTGGGTGGCAGTGATGTATTGCTAGATACTGCTCACTATCTATAATCTATAAATGGGCTATTACCAATGTAATAAAAACTTATAGGGTTATACAAAAAGAGTAGGAATGAGATAATAATTAATTAAGTTTTAATTAGACTAAAATTCAATTAATTGAGTTTATTTTCGTGTATATATATATTATTAAAATAATAATATATTTTCATATAATATATATATGATATATTATTTGATATTAAAGTAATATCAAATAATTACGTTATTAGATATTAGATAATTATATTATGAGATAATATTATTTTCTAATATAAGATAACTATATACCTTTTTTAATATTAGATAATTATATTATGAGACAATGTTATTATCTAATATTGGATAATGGATAAGTCCTATCTCTCCTCACTCTCTCTATGATAAGGATAAAGTTATAATTATCAAGTATGATTAGAATTTTTGAAAGCATTATCCTAATAGGACTAAAAATGTGGTTTGCTTTAGTTCTATAAAAAAGAACTTGAAGACAGCACATTGTATGACACATTAACTATCATTAAACCCTAAATTCACTTAGAAAATGCACCAATCCTAATCATTGAGAGAGAGACGTATCCTAGCAAATTCATAGAGGGTGAGAAGTCTTTGTTCACTCCACGTGGATATCGTAGAGACACTGTTCCTTCCAGCCTTCACTTAGAAAATGCACCAATCCTAATCATTGAAAGAGAGACAAATCCTAACAGATTCGTAGAGGGTGAGAAGTTTTTATTCACTTCGTGTGAATACCATAAAGACGCTGTACCTTCTGACTAGCATTGGATTCGTGATTCATCTCAATCTCTGAAAGTTTCGTTTAGAATGAACACAAGCTCATAAAAGGTAAAAGTCTAACATTGATTTATGTCTTTCTACATGGATCTTTGTAAGTTTTGGATCAAAATTTTTTATTTTCTACTACGTATGTTGATCCGAAACCCAACAATTTTAACATACAAAATAGTTAATAATAACTAATTTACAAATTCACATCATAAAGTATAATAATTGATAATAAAAAAATACATGCATCTACCTTATGACTTTCAACTAAGCCTTATATCCTTCATATATATATTATTGAGAATTGGTTAATCATCATTCACATCAATTCTATCACATTTTCTCAATTCATAAGTTGCTCAAAGCTTTCATATCTCATAATATAGCATAAATGATGTATAAGGTTTTGTCTATATTATTTTCTATTATTTTATACCCTTTAGTATATTTCATATGATTAATTTTATGAAATTGGCCTTGTTATGTTTTTGGGTATTGATTTTCCAATATTTTGAAATTGTTTAATTTATGTTAAATTTTTATATTGTTTTAAGTTTTTTACTGTAACTTGAGTTTTGAATATCAGATTTAAGTGATCTTTATATCATTGAAAATCTTAAAGAAAGTATACAACTATCATGTTTTGGCCAAAATCCAATTTAGATGTCTGAAAGGTCAAAATTAATCATAAAGTTAATACTCTATTTCTAGTTAAGCTAATCTAATCTTAATTTTGGAAAAATCTAGAACTCTGGAAGTCTAATCAAGTTGAAACTAGTACCAAAAGTATCCTACGACCTAGCCTTATAACTTTTATATATGTGGTTTATGAAACTATATAGTTTTCTTACAATGTCTAAAAGTTAGATCTATAAGATTTTACTATTGTAACTCTTGTAATATTTTATTATGTAAATTAGGTTCTGGGCCTCTAAAATTAATAAGGTCCTATTCTTTGTAACCCTAAGAGACATATGATCTTGATCCATTAAGTTTTAAAGGATAGGAAATCAAATATAAGATTTTGTACCTCCAAAGGCAAGATAATAATTCTAGATAACTATAGGCAATAACTTTTCTTCTCTCCAAGTTTTTTTCTTTTTCATCCATGGAAGGCTAAGTTTCTAACTAATTTAAGGAACTTGATACTCATCTCTATTTGGATTATAAGATTTTAAGTTGTAATATTGATTTTTTCTTATTGATTTTCCTCTTTCCTTTATTCTTTGTTTTGATTACTTGAAATTACATAAGTTGAATGTTAATATAGTATAATTTACGTTAACCTTGTGATTTTTTATTGAATTGTGGTTAGTTAATTACTATTTCTCATGCGGGAATAAAGGGTTAAATGATTAAATAAGATATTTTTATTTTAATCCTTCAATTTAAATGAATTCTATTTCTAAATTAATTTCAATCTAGGTTTATAGATTATAGCTATTGCTTAATTCCACTAATCTTAATTGATCAAATTCTATATAGCTATCTAGCATATAATTCATGAATAATTTTAGAGGTTTTGAATGATTCTATGTTAAAAAATTAGTTTGAATTGTTAATTAATTTATTGATTTATGATTAATCCACCAAAAGTTCTCAAATCTTTAGATTAATTATTTTGTTGCATTGATTTTCTATTGTTTTATGTTATTTTTGCATTTTTTTGTTTAAGTATTCTACTTAATTTCAAATTAACCCCCAAATTAATTCTATTTGCATTCATCCTATTTTATTTTATTTCCTACATACTATATTCTTGCATTCCTACATTTTATTTTGTTTTATTTTGTTTTGCATTTTATTTACAACCAAAGTTAGTAATTCATTATGATAAAATATGTTAAGTGGATCACTAAGGTTCAAACTAGTTTGTCACCCTTTATTGCAAAAATTTGTATTAAAATAATATTTTGATTTTAATTATATTGTGATGAGTGTTCAATAATCAAATCTCATCACATTAGACAAACAACATTATACCCCTATACATGGCCACACATCACATCTTGGTTCCCAATTATATGAATAAGATCAATATATTGCATGTCAAGTGTCATAACATTTCTAATCTTATCTCATTTCATGGATAACATCATAGTCTTACTCTCAATACAAATCATGTGTTATTTTTATAATTTTATGAGTTTATCTTATAAATATCATAAACAATCTTACCTTAGTTGTTTAAAATCATTATCTCTTACTTTGATCCTTGTATAGCATGCTAACTCCATGAATATTGGATATAGTCAACTATTATATTTAACTATAAGTGCCCTAAGAATAATTCTAAGGTCTATAGTCAACTAATTAGATCTTGGAGCAATTATGGAGCGAAATAATCAACTATTATAACCAATTATAATGCTCTAGAAAGCATCCTAAAGGTCCATAGTCCATTATCATAGTCAATTACTAGCCTTTAGAGGACAAATTGTGGCTACATTATCGACTATACACCTTCAAATTTTACATTTTAGGGGTATAATTGACTACTACTTGAAATTTTGCATATCTTTAAAGATTTTACTATTTAACCACTTCAAAACTTGATATTAATGGACACAACAATGGACCAAACATCAATTAACCATAAATGCAATCCATCCTTAGTTTATTAAAGCCATTATCATTATTAAACTAATCTAATTCCATCATTTAACATAAAATCAAATATTTATGCTCAAAATGTCATAAAAGCTTAATGAACATTTCAACTTAAATTTGATAAACCTACCAAGAATGGATAGAGTATCCACTCACCTTGTATGGAAGAAAATATAATAATGTTAGATTTGATGTTTTTTAACCTTAATCACATCAAAATCCAAGGATTCTTTAAGTTAGTTTTTAAATCCCTATTGGAATTGATACTCATCAAATTTCTCTAAATTAAGAGAGAAATAGGGAGGAATTTTAATAATAGAGATATTATTACCTTGATTAGATGAAGAAATTAGAAGTGAATCTTACTTCATCTTGCCTAATTGATAAGAGAAAGAAGGAAAAGATGAAAGTTGTAGGGAAGTTAAGAAATTTGGGGGAAATGAATGGGAATAAAGGGTAAAGGCCTAAAAAATGAAGAATAATGTCTTCAAAGGCATTTTTTTGAAAACTTTTGGCCTAAATCTATTCCATATTTACTTATAATGCCTCAAAACTTTATGATTGTATTTTAATTTTTCTTATCTAATTTTCAACAAATGCATATTCTCATATTTAATAAAATATTAATTTTTTTATCTCATAAATTAAACACAAAATTTCTAATTTAACAAAATTTACCAATTATCTTAATTATTCTTCTCCATAAAACAAATTTTAATTTACTGTGTATTAAAAAGGGTGTAACACAACAAGGCTAAGTTGATTCAAAATCTTGAATATTTGAATTATATTAAAGCTAAAGCTCAAATTTTTCTTTTTGCTAGATCACCTTTAAAACCTTGTGATAATCCAATTAAGGATAATCCTTGAAGTTAACTAAGAACAAAATTGATCATTGTAAATTGCAAGGGATTGAAATTATGTGTAATTTGACTTATCTAGGTAAGAAACCTATTTGTTATTAGGTGAAATTGTTTATGATAAAGAGATTGTTGTCTTAAAATGATCAATGGATGGATTAGGTTTTTTCAGAGAATTCATTCTATGCATGGTTATTAGACTGGTTTAATTGATCAATATAAAGAAATGATTGAGAAGTATCATTTAGAATTAGGTGATAAGAGATGGCCATTTATGACACATTTGTTTAGTTGTTTTGTCAAGTTTTGCTTTAGACAATTTTAGTGGTCATTTTTTTTGTTAGTTGGTGTTTTGGGTGAAATTTTGTTCGATGCATTTTTTACTTACAAGGCAATGCATTTTAATGCTAAGTGTTTAGTTGTAATAAGCATAAGCTGGTAGCAACATGGTTTATGGTAGTTTTGGTGGTTTTCCAATCATAAGTGTTAGTGATTTTGTGATATTTGCATTCAAAAGAAGTTATTTGCTAATTGTTGCTTGTTGCAAATTGTTCTTGGTATTTAATATTTACCAATTTTTCTTTATTGTTATGTTTTATTGCATTTGGAATTTGGTGTTTTATATAACAAGCTTAAGCTTAATAGGCTTCAATTTAAGGAGGAATATTAGATAGTAATATTAGTAATTAGATTTATAATATTATAGATTTATTTATCTTGCACCTAAAGTTAAAAGGTATTAGAGTTTTTATATTTCTTAGGAGCTTTATATAAATAGAGTACCAAGATTAAGTTTTATGTAATAATTTAGCTTATCATTCATTTAATAATATTTTTCTATTTTCCCCAATATTCTTTAGTTTATCTCTACCTTTTCTCCCTCTAAATCCTAGTCATATTTTTCAACACAATGTTTGATATACAATTATATAAAATGATAGTAAATAGCTATACAATTAATTATTTATAATCAGATATATATAACATAGATATTATTAAAAAATTTGTCTAGATAAAATTACTTTAAGTTAGTATTTGGTCAGTGGAATCATAACCTTCAGGTATAACAATGGATGGTAATGTTTGAAAACGGTTAATGGCAATTGGTAGCAATAGCGGTAGGTAGCATATTGGCAACATATGGTGAAAAAAAAAACAATGGGTGGCAATAGGTGATGGTGAATGATAGTAAATGACTGTGGTTAATTACAAACAATAGTCAAAGGTGGTAGATAATAAGTAACGATAGTCAATAATAGTAGAAAATGTTAAACAATGATCAAAAGTAATGAGCAATGACAAGTGGCCAACTAATAGTTTATAATCTTCCCTTCACTATTAACTTCTCACTCTATTTCTTAAATGTCATCGTTGAAAATTAAAGTAAAGGAAAAAAATTACTCTTATCCTATCAACTCATATCATGACCAAAGAAATATGATAATTTTATCCTATATTAACAAAATAAAATAGCTTGATTAAATTAGGTTATCCACCAAAAGAACATACCAAACATCTAGTAAGACATGATACTATATCGTTATACTATTAAACTTCTCTCATATAAAGCTCCAAATGGGTTCTTAGTGTCTCGTTTTAATTTAGATCCAAAAAATTATATGCATATCTTGACTAACTCGCCACTTTTGGATTTCTTAGTATTTAATTTGAATGAGTTTAGTCCCATCTAAAATAAAAAATCTATTTCATTATTTTAAAAGCCTACCAAGCTCAAAATTGATCTAATCTATTAAATTTCAAAGAAAGAAAGACAAAATTTCAACATGGCTTATTTATGCTCATTAAATGTGGCAATGATGTTTGAATCTATCTTAGTCATTAATTCCTTCATCATATGCATAAAAGGTGCCATTTTCAACCCCCACTTTCTCTTCTGTCCTATTTTCCTTCTTCTTACATTTATGATCTTCTTCATTCTAAGAGCCTACTTTCAAAACTTTCTAATGAAAGAAGTATTTAATGAAAGAAGTAAAGTCCTCCATTATCTTGGATGAAAGCCACTTAGAAGTTGACATAGCTTAATGCAATATAAGAATATAACTTTAAAATTCATAATATGTAGATCCATTTTAATGTAAGACTTAAGGCAAATTATATTCATAACTTTAGCATCAAATGACCTTAATTCTACATTAATTTAATAAATATCTCAAGAATTTGATACTTAAACTCAAATGAAAATTTATAATTATAAGTTAAATATGGGTTACTTCAATTTTTTTATGATTTAAAGTTAATAGATCCTTTTATCACATTTTGCTGGGCACGAATTGATACTAAACTAGATGGCTTGCTTTAAAGGCTACTTTATGAAACATGCTAAGATTATAGGTTACTTTGATCGTGTTGAATAACTTTTTAATGGAATTTTTATTTTGAAACATCATGTGATAGTTTGTTTTGTGTGAATTGATATTTTTTTTTGCAAGAAATAGTTACTTGGGATTTATGGCTTTATTAGCAATGTATGATATTTCTAGTTGCCTATAGGTCTCTTTCTTCCGAAACTGAGTTCATATGTTTGTTTATTTGTTGAAAAGTTTGTTTTACATTAAATATTTACTTCTTCTATATTCTTCAATTTAAGAAGTTCTTTCATTAACCTCTTCATCGTATCTGTATTAGTACCACCCTAAGCCATGACTAGAGTGGAACTTGGTCTACTAGTTTTTACCAGCCTACCAATGTTTAAATATTTCTCTAACATCCTAAATGAGGACTAAAGTAATACTAAGACATTAATTAGTATTAATAACATGAAATACTAACATTTGATATAACCAAATCTTACATAGAAGGAAAGTTAGACCTAGTTCTAATTTCTACTATCGAACTAAAATAAGCTAGTTTGATTAGCTCTCTTACCCCAGAATACCTAGCATTCACTAACTCTACCTAACATTTAGCTTTACAAATTAAAGCCTCTTTAAGGAATGGCTTGGGCTTTAGGTTGTACGATAAAATTAAATAAAGATGAAACTACACTTGTTATAACCAAAAATGCATGTAAGAAAAAGCAACTTGCAATACCATATATTAGAACTAATGTGTTCAATGTATAGTTACACCACCAATTAAATTAATAGTACAACCCTTAAAGGTTTTTTCAGACAACCTTCATCCTTCTACTAAATATTAGTAACAAGAAAATAATATGCAAAGTATGACTTCTGTTGTGGTCTAGATCATTAAGATATATGGTTCTCACCTAAAAGACTCAGGTTTGAGTCTTAGCGATGGAATATTATACCTTCCCTCTCCCTCATCAATCAATCTTTAAAAATAAGATAACAAAATGTGAAAAAAAATTATAGAAGCCTCTTTAAATTATTGGAGCTAGGTTTCAATCCTAAGACTTATGAGTTATGGGCTTACCACACTTTCATTATGTGACTTTGATTTGTTAAAATTTTTTAGCATAATTTGATATATAATACATTATGAGCTTCTCATTCCTTCATCTCCTTATTCTAGAATTCTAGTTGAAGGGCTTGATTTAACACTTGTTGGTATATGGTAGAATCTATCACATTGAATTTCATCTTGAGTGTATGGTTTGGTGTCACTATCAAAATACTACAATTTATACACAATTAACATATTAGCATCAAAATCAATTTAGGTAAGCATGTAAAAAGTCATAAATAAGTAAAAATGATGACCATAAGTGGGTCAGCCACTAGGTCATAAATAGCAGTAGTTAAAAGTAAACACTTGAATCTTAAAATTTGCAAATCACGGTGGTTACAAAGTTCCTCAACAACAGATTATAACTTCCACTATATTTTTAAAAAAATTGAATAAAAATAATGTGCTAGGCATTCTCAAGAAGAAATTTAGAAAAAGTAACTAAAGAAGTATGCAATAAGATTAAGAAATGATAAATTTAGATCTACTCTAGAAAGACCATTTTACTTATAAGGTTAATGCATTTTCCAACATTCGATGTAATCTTAAGTTACAATAAAATGATTCATGAAGAAATTTTCACCAATTATATATAAATTTCTCACTAATATTTATGAAGATAAGAAAAATGTGGAGTAAATATATTTTATTAAATATATAAGTACAATCTCTAATTTGTACTCTTAAAAAGAATAAGTGAGTCACTTGATTCTACTTTTTAAAAGATTTTGATTGAGGGTTTTAAAAAGCTTAATCTTGAATTAAAGAATTGAATTTTAGTTTTGGCAAAATGTAAGGAGTACTAATAAGACTACTAATAAAATTTATAAGTCAAGAGAATGTGAATCAAATTTTAAAATAATTTCTTGCAAAATCTTTGTATTAATATTTTATGGAAAATTATGAAGATGCCATAAGAAATTCTTAGAATTTTGGTAAATATGTTATGTAAAAAATGTGAATTATCTCAATGAGATTTGAAAAAATTTAACATGACATGCCCTGCCATGGAGTGGGAGGCAAGCGATTTATGTCACAATGTTAAAGTATTAGAAAAAAAAAAGGAATGAAGTTACCACTAATAATTTTTTTAGTGGTGTGATTGAAACATCCTGGAAGATTGCATGTCTAGAGTTTAGATTTAGAAGTTGATTACATGTTGAAAAGGTGTTAGTACTTTACAACATCTGTTCAAAGACTAATTGTTTATTTATTCTAATTTTATTTTTTAAATGAATTAATAATAATCCTTATTATAATATATATATATATATATATATATATATATATATATATATATATCTAAAAAATAAGATTGGTATGTCCCACTTCACATTTCATAATATTAAAAGTGATACATGATTCTTTTAAGAATGGGTAGCTTAAAACCATCACTATTTGGAACAATATATATGCTTACAACAATTGTTACAAAGTAGTGTTTTCAAAAATATTTTTTTAAAAAATAAAAAAAAAACAAAGGGAGAAAATTTTTAAAAACCACTCTTATAATACTACGACAATATTCACATATTCTAACTAATTTTATTTTTAGAGTTTTACAAAAATAATAGTATGGTTATTTTAATTTTAATTAATTTGATAGTTAAACACATTCAACTTCATAATTGTAATATACTAAAATGATTATAATTACAATCAGATTAGTTAATTTTAATATATCATAGATCCTAATTTCATTATTTTTGAAAGATTTTTAATAAAATAATTGTAATATAAGTATTAAAATAATAAGATAAACAAAATTATTTTAAGTATATTTATTTTTTAAAATATCATATTAATAATTTTTAATTTAAAATATTAAAATTTTCTAACATTATGACCAAATTTGAATAGAAATATTTTTCAAAAAATTAAAATCACATTTATTACACTTACAGTTAATTTTAGTATTATTCTATTATCAACAAAGTTCAAAATTACAAATATAATAAAAAGTGTCAATAAAATAAGTTTAAATTAAAATTTCAATGATAATAAATTTCAAATGATTATTTGTAAGTTTCATTTTTATTCTAAATTCGATTATTATCCTAGCTAATTTTAGTTAAAAAATATGTAACAAAATTATTAATTTATTTAACAATTATAATGAATGGAAGATATATAAATTAAGAACTATTTAAAGTAGTAAGTTAAAAAAAAAGTAAATTAATTTCCTATGTAACAAAAAAAAGTTTAAAAAAATAAAAAGGATCAAAGAGTATAAGATGAGAAGGCCTTGTGCGACAGCCATCCCATCACATCCTTATTAGGAAAAGGATCGTTATGCTTGAACTCTGTGAAGATTTGACCCAAACACTATGCTAAAAAAAAAATTCCCTCGATACTTTTTTTTAAAATTTGAATCACAAGTAACAGGCCCCCATGACTAGGCTAGCTTGATCACGTTGGCCTACACCCCATGGTCAGCAAGCTATTAGCAGCCCACTAGTCACAGGATCTGACACCACGTGATTAGCTAGCCTAGCACACGGGTAGACCCGTGACCAGCTGGCTGACATGCGGACTTCCCTGCATCAACACATGGCCTCCCCCCCTTCCGTGCTGCCCTTCCCTATTCACACCCCTGGGACCCTGCCTTTGTTCAATATAAAACCTCCTCCCTCCACCCTTCAAACTAACTTTGAATCAAATATATGGTTCTCTCCCCAACCCTTCAAAAATTTTTGTAACAATTCTTCTATCCCCAGTTGTTCTACTACCACCTTTCCACCAGCAACCATAAATTTTCTAATTTTTGTTTCTAACTCCTCCAACAACAATTATAATTTATGCATCCATATTGGGAAGATTTTTCAGAAGATCATTATTCAAGTAAGATGTTTATATAGCAATATTATTTTTTTCAGATGGTATAAAAATACTATTTATATTAAGAATAATATTTGCTATAAAGATTCCCTTATTTTATTTTTTAATGGTAGTAAGCATTATAACTAGAGTAATGTTATTCTATTTTATTAAATACCTTATAATTAAATTTATATTTGTTATTGTCATCTATTTATTTGTTGTTTTCTCATATTATTATGCCTGTAGGTATTATTTTAATTTGATTGTATTATTTTACTTTATTTTTATTGTTATGGTGTTTGAGTATGCTATCATGGTAGTGATCTGAGTAGATTATGCATATTGTGTTTATTATTATTATTGAAATTATTATGCTTAAGGTTTAGGGTTTAGGGTTAGGCATTAAGAAAGAAAGAAAAAATATCTAAAGACTCTAAAAAATTGATTTAATTAAGAATAAAAATTTATATAATTAAGAGAAATATAATAAAATAAGTTTAGGTATTTTATAAATAGTAGAACAAAATTCTTATGTCTACCTATGAGAAAATGCTGTTGGTACTTATTCAAAAGTAGAAAAAAATAAAAAATATATATTATTATTTTGGACTCATTAACCTTTAAAATAATCTTATAATACACATAATATTAATTTACTAATATTTTATACTTAGGGTTGGGCACTATGGAATGAGAAAATTAAAAATTTGAAAACTTGTAAATTTACTTATAATTATTATTAAAATAATTATTATAATTATTATATTATTTTTACTATTTCTCATATTATTTCAATTATTATTAGTATCTTAATCATAATTAATATTACCATAACAATATTAATTATTATTTATTTAAATATTAATTATAAAATTTATTATTTTATGAATATTATTAATTATTATTAACCTAAAAATATTATAATATTAAAAATAATAATTATAAAAAAATATTATGATATCATTATTATAAATAAAAATTGTAAAATATTTATTATAATTTTATGAATATTAATAAATATTAATAACTTAAAATAGTATTATATTAATAAAATAATTGATAAAAATATTATAATATTATTAATATAATTAAATAATATAATAATATTTATTATTTAAAAATTATTTAACAGAATTATAGTTATTATTAAAAAATGTTATTTATTTATTTATTTAATAATATTTTAGTAATATTATTAAATATTAATAACTTAAAAATATTACAATATTAAAAATAATAGTTATTAAAAGTATTCTAATATTATTAATATTATTAAATAATATCATAATATTTATTATTTATTTAATATGTAAGAATATTATTTATTTATTAAATAAATATAAGTAATATTATTAATATGTAAAAATAATTATTAATTTATTATTTAAATATTAGTTAATTATATTATAATTAGTGTTAAAAGTATAATTATTATTTTTATTTAATTATTAATATTGTTATCTTTTTATATTATTAAATATTTTATTATATTAATTATTATATTGAAGATGGGGAAAGGGAATAGGATTCCATAAGGATTATAAGGGAATCACCACTCCCTTAGTTAGGATAATCCCATTAAGGAAGAATGGGAGAAATGGAATGAATTTTTTTAAACTAGATAAAAATAAAGGGAATGAAACCTTCCAATCCCCTTTTCCTTTCATGATCACCCCCAACCAAACAGCCCCTAAATATTACTCTTAACTTATTGAATTTTAAAATAATATTATAATACACAAACTGTTGATTAGTTGATGAAACATTAAAAGTGTGTTTTATTATCATTGACCCGATGGCCTAAAAAATATTTACAATACATAAAATGTTAATTAGATAACATTTTACACTATACATTTTATGAGAAACTTAGAAATAATGCTTCTTTATAGACTTGTTCTAATATATGAACTTATATAAAATTTAAATGTTAAAACTGATCTTAAGCTAAACTTGTAAGTACATATTAATAAATAATTTCGGAAAGTATGTAAAATTGCAATAATGATAATTAGGTAATTAATTTATGATGTTGAAATAAATAACGGATTGTGTGTAGTAATAGTTAATTGCAGTTGTTTTTGTAACTATGGTACTTTTTCTTTGTTGTATACTTTGTTTATTCTTGAAATGCCATGTAACTCCGTCTAGGGTAGGAATCAAAATCAGTGCTAAGGAGGAAAATATTTGTATTTATACCAATGAAGAAATTTATGAGACAAAATAAAGTGACACATTTAAGTGTCATAGGGTGAAAGTGATAAGAATAAAATCAAATATCACCCTGGATAATCTTAAGAATCTAGTGAGCCGAAAGCTATGGCTCAATGAAAATCAAGTTGTAACTAAGTTAGTATATAGGCATCCGCTTTCATTGAATCCAACGCGATACAAGGCATGTGTATTAGAAGATAATGATGACATTCAATGGATGTGGGAAGCAAATGCACAATTCCCTACTCAATTATCTTGCCTAGAATTATATGCATACTTCTGAAGCAGGGAACTTGATTTGAACGTCACAAGTTAACCAATTGATGACAGTGGCCTATGCACACAACTATCCACCAGCCTACCTCACAACTTCAATAAAGGGCCGTCACATTACAATCCGTATGTTACTGGAATAAATAGGCAAATTAAGTGTGGCCAGTTATTTCACATCCCTATTATCGACTATGCCCCAGAACCATATTTTTCTCAGACCTAATACAGTCTTCTTCCATCTCTCTCTTCCCTAAAGTAAATAGAGGATATAATGGATGAATTTGAAGAGGAAGCTGCATATGATGATATTCTTGGGGGTTGGTGGTGATGATGACAATTACGAAGATGATAATGGTGAAGACGATGTTGCGATCGTACTACCAACAACACCGGTAAGCTGATATATGGAATCGGCTACTGCTTTTTTTTACAAATAAATATTGAAGCTGTAGTGAGTCATAATTATCCTAAAGTAAGCGATGGCATGAATATAAACGATAACCAGGAGTCATATGTGGGTATGCGATATGTGGACCAAAAGTCCTTTCCTTGTGCAATGAAGATATACTCAATTCGGAGTCACCATATATTTTGTGTGCACTACTCCTCGGTCAAATATGAAGAGATGCCCTAACTATGGTGTACAACGCAATTAGAGGGTTAGAGCATGGCATAAGTTAAGAGAGAATCATTAGCAGATATTCAAATATAATGGGCCTTATATGTGTGTATCTGCATCTCTTTCTCGAGATTATCCAAAATTGGGCATAGATGTTATATCATCATATATTGTTAACTTGGTGACTGAAAACCCGAGTGTGTCCATCCAAAAAGTAATTAAGAAAATCCACGATATTTTTGGGTACTCAGTGTCATATAAGAAAGCATGGAAGGGCAAACACTGAGCCATCACGCTCGCATTTGGGGATTGGAAGAAGTTGTATTCTATACTGCCATAGTGGCTGGCTGCAGTATAACACTTCAATTCTAGTTCTTACTTTAAGATTATTAGCAAAGAATGCTTGCCAAACAGTTTCGAAGATAATCTAACTATAATGTTCCATTGACACATTTCATCATTTGAAACTAATAGTCCAAGTAGATGGCACATTTCTATATGGAAAGTAAAAAGGGGTATTGCTTACCGTGACGTCACAGGATGGCGATAGAAAAGTTGTGCCTCTTGCATTTGTCGTGGTTGAGGGGGAAACGTACTAGTCGTGGGCTTGGTTCTTATCAAACTTTCATCGGTATGTTGTCAGGGTAGACAAGAAATTTACTTGATATCAGATAAATATCTTGAAATAGTGGCTGCTGTTGTAGCAAACCCATGAATAGGGTGGCAACCCCCTTATGCTTATCATGTTTTTTGCCTTCGCCACATCGCCATTAATTTAAACTCAACTTTTAAGATGGCGTGGCTGAAGAAACTGTTTACTAGCATCGATGCATTCTACTTACATTGTTGTCATTAAATTTCATTGCCTAACATGATTATTATTTATTCAACAACCACAGTATGTCATACAGGTTACTAATATGAGTGACACGTAGTCGATCGCAAGTTAGATGAATGGCGCCAATTACACTCAAGAGCTGTTGATTGGATTAATAACATCCCAAAAAATAAATGCAGTCATGCTTATAATGAGAAAGGCCGACGATGGGGGCATATGACCACTAACCTTGTGGAGTGTATCAATAATATTTTCAAAGGGGTAAGATTTTTATCGATTACTAGATTGGTCAAGGCTACACTGCATCAAACAAATTCATACTTTGTTAATATAACAGAAACCATTATAGCACAATTACAGGTAGAAGAGGTGTTTAGTAGAGATATCCAAAAAAAGATTCAAGTGTGCATCCAGAAAGCATCTGCCTACCACGTCCGTGGCTTTAACCATTTAGGGTCATCCTTTGAGATTGATGAACTATATGATCCAACTTGAAAATAGTTTGGTCAAACTTGTAAAGTTAGCTTATCCGATCGAACATGCAATTGCAGTGAATTCCAAGTAAAGTATTAGCCTTGTCAACACATATTTACAGCATATGTGAAGATCTCATTGGATCCATTACAGTACGTCGATCCTGTATTCTGATTAGATACAATGGTTAAGGCTTACATTTGTGAGTTTCATCCAATCAGTAGAATAGAAAATTAGCCACTAATGAATGGACCAATTTTGATATCGGATCCAGCACAAATGCATCCAAGTAATTAATCTTATTCCACATGAATCAGAAATAAAATGGATTGAAGAAAGGCTGCATCAAAACCTCGGAGGTATGGTTTATGCCGACAAATTGGACACAATCGTGCAACATGCCCATCCGCCCGACAGAACATGCCATGACAATTCGGAACCCCAAAAAAAGTCCACCATTAATGCATTCATCAAGACTTGTATTGTGATAGTGTCTGGACTATACATATTTTGTAAATTTACTAATAAAAGATAGAAAACTTATTGCATTTAAACAATTTCTATGCTTGTTTAATTGAATTGATTTATTTTATTTCTTACTTCATTTTTGAATACTTGCATAAAATGACAGTTGTAAAATTGACTTAACTCATCCATACCATCGTAGCCTATAGCTCCTGAATATAATGGTCGAGCCAGCATCGTATTGTAACTCCTGGGCCTGATGATGACTCTCTATTACACTTGTAGTCTAGATATATTTCGCAAGCCGTATGATTAGGCCAAGTAACTCTATTCACTAAGTAGTAATTCCTTAATTGTAAATGTTGTAACTAATTTATTCAGTTGATGTCAAAAGGAGGATCAAATCATGAGGTTATGACGGGTCGCCCATGTGAATCGGCTATTCGATCCACTACTTGTAATTGTGCCTTATCTTCAACAAGCAGGCTTCTATAGTGCTAGTCGACTTGGACATTTTAATTTTAATGCAGTTTTAGTATCCGCCTTGGTCGAGTGATGGCATCCAGAGATACACATTTTTCATACCACTTCAGGGGAGCGCATTATTACCCTACAGGATGTCTCCATCCAGTTAGGTTTGCCGTGCGAAAGCGTTCTCGTATTTGGATACATTGGATATGATTAGGCGGGGGAGTGCGAAGATCTACTTGAGATGAGATTGCTCGATGAATGTTAACAAGGCTAGCGTCTTAGCATCCTATGGTTAGCAGCTAACTTTGCACATTTACTGGAGGATGCAGATGAAGAACAAATGTAGCATTTTGCACGTGCTTATATTTTGAGACTCATAGGGAGTTACTTGATTTCCGACACTTCGGGTCACAGAATACTATTGATGTATTTGCCATTGCTGGAAAACTTTAAAGATGCTGGCCAGTATAGTTAGGGATCAGCGATTCTTGCATGCTTATATAGAGAGTTGTGTACTACTATACAGTGTGATGAGATTAATATTGGTGGATGTTTGCACTTATTACATTTATAGGCATGGGATCGATTTTCCACTTTAGCACCGGCGAGACCATCGTATCCTGATCCTCGCTTAAACATCTATCATTTGCTTTCACTATTGGGTTTTAGGTTTGGATCATACATTATATTCATATTAAATTTCTCTTAACAGGTCAAACATTTTGAAAAAAATAATACACAATGTATATTCCTCGCAAGTGGAAGAACATTGGGCTACCTCCCTGATCTCCAAAAATGATCCTACACTAGTACAGAGTATTGCTTGATCAGATGAGGATCGATGAGGTTCAAAGCCATACTTCATTGTTTCTAATGGAACCAAACATCATATCTAATGAAATGCTTATTTATATTACACTTGTGCAATGCAGATTATTTGGCAGCCCTATGACATTCCCAATGTACAGCAGCTTATATCAAAGTATTGCTTGACCTCACCTAACATATGGCTGGCATTAGTCCCCATCATCTGCTTCCACATCGTCAAATGGCACCATGCAAATCGTGTTACAACAGTTTGGTAGGTGGCAGCCAATCTTACAGGAGCCTTTCAACCTCAATTCTTGTCATACCTTATAGCTTTAAGGGAAAACATCCAAGGACTAGTGCAAAGAACACGTCGTTTTCATTGCTGCTTGGAATGCATGGCATAGTATAATTTCATTGACTGAAGTGTCAACAGATACTCTTAGTCCTGACTTGGGTTACATGAGGTGGTATTGGAGACACACTAGACGATGGATTCATCCAGTTAATGGTAGTCCAAGATTTGTGGTAGCCTTTCACCATTGACAAACTTTTGTGCTTACATCTTCATATTGTGGCATTATTGTAAGTTGTAATGATGGGACTTTTTTACAGGCTGATGTAGCTAAGAGATTATGTCAGGTTAGTGTTGAGGATTTACCCACTCAGTTGTACGATTAATTTAGAGAGATGGATTGAGAATGTGGTCTCATGCTACGTGCGCTGGGAGAACATCGAGATATGACAGCTTTCCAACCTGTATACCCGCTACAGAATTACCAAGACCACCCATTCTCGAGCCTAGGCGAAGCAAGAGAAGCCAAGAATCCTATTTTGCTTGAGGAAGGGGATGATGATAAAAGTATCTCACATGGTCATCCAATAATGACACAAGCTGATGTCCATTCCTCCTACACTCTCCATTGATGCAGGCTGATATAGGAGGTGCAGGACCATTAAGTTATACTCCCTCAGCGTAATTCTTCATAGGTGTAGATGTTGGGCCTTCCTACAGTTTCACACCATCATCACAGCACCATTATGATGCTCCATAGCCATTGTTATTCACCTCATCGGCCTCGCATTCAACCTCACAAGCCTCCGGTTCACTTATGGCGTTGTTTGTTGACCCGTTTGCTGATTCATTTGCATTCGCCACTGAGTACGCTAGTGGATCCCTAAACCAACAGCAACAAGGGTTTTTCACCGTCGAAAACCCTAAACCACCATTTTAGTCCTCCCAATGAGACTTGGACTCTCTACCCTCTATGGTTCAAACCCACCCGACTCATGCAGATGATGCTGATGATGATGACAATGATGAACAGCACAGTGCCCTTGCTCAACAACCGCGACGAGTAAGGCGACACCCTCAATATGGGACTGGGAGCCATTATTTTGGTGACTAAACATTTTAATATTGTATTGTAACATTTAATCAAGTTTATTTATTTAATTAATTCATAACCATTAGCTCATTACGTCTTTCTAATCAGTTGTACAACCAATCCGGTAATTATGTTCTTAACTAAAATTTCATGTATTTTTTAACATTTTGAATGTTAATTTGGTAATAATTATTCCGTGTTTCATGCAATAATCAATAGTTGTATCGACTCTAACAATATTGTTAAACATGCAGAATGATTAAATTGGTCACTATCAAAAGCTCAACAATTAATAAAAATTGGTCACTACCAGGTTTTTACTTGTTCTCTTCTAAACTATTTACATGGAACCAGTAAATTACAATATTTAATTTTCAACTAGTGTTTTACCATGATGTGACATATATATTCATAAAATAATTTAATTAAACATCAAATTAAATTATAATCTGCATCACAAAAATAAATGTTCTATTAGTAAATAGTCTTAGTCCACAATACGATACAATTTAGTTTAAAAATAATTAATTGCATGCACATTATATATTCTTAAGAAATTGTTAAATAAGAATTCTACTACTATGATACATTATTTATTTTTCATTCATCACATATAATATTTATGTTATATAAGTAAGAAAAATATATAAAGCAAAAAAAATAATTTGAATACCTTTAAGCAATGTGTTGAATTACATGTCAAAAACTTATTAAAGAATTAGAAAATATATAGTTGTATTTCATTCGTAAAAATAAAAAAAAACACACCATTTCCTAACTTACTTAATTAATCAGGATAGCAAAATATTAAGTATTAGTTGATGCGAAATTCAATCCTCAGAATTCAAATTTCTTAAATTCACCAGTAACATATTTAATTATTTAACTTTAATATCTAAATGTTAATATTCAAAATAATTTTAGTTTAATAATTTGGGGCCTACAATTTGTATTAGACAACATTTTTCACGTAAAAAAAAAATCATGGATGTATTTTAATAAAGATGTCACATGGTACCTTTATTCGTAATTATTAAAAAAATTTCAAAAAGTTATGGCAATAAAAGAAAGTAAGTATATTTGACCTTAAGATAACACTGATAAAAATTATAATTCAATATTAATAAAATCAACTAATTCTGAAGTATTTTTAACATATATAAAATATATAATTAATTCAGTTAATACAAAAAATTAGGATAAATTTGAGAAGCAATAAGTAAAATTGAATTAAATAAATATTTCTCCAAATGATGTGATTTTTTTAATTTTATGCATAGCAATTACAACATTATAATATCTTCATTTTAAAAAAAATTAGGTAGAATTCAACACATTATTTTCAAGTATTTATTTTAAGAATTTTTGCATTCTTTACTTTTACTTTTTATATAATGTTAAAATTATATGTAACATAATAAAAATTAAATAATGGATTACCATAATTTACAAATTAAACATTTGTTTTCATAATGCATATTATATTTTAATTTCATAATTAGCTAAAGATTTTTATAGATATATACATGACATCAGGATAAAATATTATTTTAAAAATTTATTGATTATTATTTAAAATTTTGAATAATTAATATCAAAGAAAAATTTAAAATATCAAAATTAAATTAAATATAAATTAAGTAAAGATTAAATATAAAATAAAAATAGGGTAACAAATTAAAAATAATAAAATTTTTTTAAAAAAATTAGGTTAAAAAATAAAAAAAATAAAAATACGGTCATGGGAAGGGAACCCATGTGACCAGTGGGTCATGGAATCCCCCTTCCCATGACTCTTGCAATTTTTGAAAAAAAAATTAAGGGTTCAGAAAATAAGTTTTGACGGCGCAGCATTCTAAGCAAATAATTTTCCAATTGAAGTGCCCTGGTCAAAAAGCCCATTCCTATTCCTCTATTTCACTTTTACACTTTGACTCTCTGCATCCTTTTTGTTCTCAATTTTTTATTACAACATATTATCCTTTTATTTATGAGTTTAATTTGATTAAATTTGTGTAACTTCGTGCATAATTTTTAACTAGAGAATTGCCTTTAGAATATTAATATCATATTTATCGCACTTGTAGATAAGTTCTTCAATTCTAATTAATTATTAGCAAAAAATCATAATAATTATTTTAAAAACATGGAAATACAATATAAACTATAAATACACCGACAAATATAATATAGTAAAATAAATAAAAATATATCATTAAAAAATAATAAATATATGATAATTTTATAAATAATAATATTAAAATTTTTTATTTAATTAATTTATTCAATTTAAATTTTAAAATATCTTTTAAAAATATTAAACTTTCAATTTATTTATAATTATTCCCTGATAGAAATTGTATATAGACACTATAAAATTATCATTCAAGGTGCAACTTAAAATGTATTTTTTTAAAATGCATATTAAAAGAATAAGCAATAAAAAATTAAAAAAAATTCAAAGTGAATGGGACGGCCAAAAACATTGTGACGTGTCATCCTTTCTTAAGCTTTAATCAATGCCAGCCAATGTTTTTCTTCTTTTTTTTTGTTTTTTAACTTAACCTACTATTTTCTTTGCTTCTTCACCTATTTTTCATTTTTTGAAAGTGCTCTTTTCTTCCTCATTTTATGGATTCTTTGGCTATCCTCTTCTGCTTTTTATTTCTTTTTCATTCGAAACTTCAAAATAATAATTTCTCTTCACTTTCACTCCATTTCAATGATATTTTTTTTATTCTTCTTTCATTCTTGTTCTTTATTTTTCAAATCACAATGAAAACAACATACAAAACTTTCTTTTAAAATTAAAGAAAGGTATGATTTTCTATTACAAGCATGTTGTAATGGATGTTTTATGAATGAGAATAAAAATTTATCTTTGTGCTTGAAGTTGCATTTGAAGTTTTCAAGTGGTGAGATTTTGATATTTGAATGTAATGTCCCTAAAATTATAGAATTTAATTTTGATTAATTATCTAATAATTTTTGTATACGTACCGATAAATTAGGAAAATTGTGAGAATGTTTAGGGTAGATATTTAATTATAGAGAATGAGTTTTAAATGTGAAATCAAGTATAAATAAGTCAATTATATAGTTATGTAAAAGTAGAATTAAAATAGGATGCTTGGAAGAGATTTAGAATCATTGCTTTCTAAATTATCCTTAAGAACTCTAAAAATACCTAAATTACCCTTGGGTGCAATAAAACTCCCTAAAACTTTCTCTCTCTCTCTTTCCTATTTTTTTTTCTACTAAAACTCAATACTCACATCTTTCCTAAATTATTAACTTTCATTGCATCAATTCTTGCTTTATATCTTCGAGGTTTCAATAAACATTCATTCCCATTCCAAACAACCAAGGTAATTCCTTTTAAAATGGATTATTGTGTTAATTCTTTAGTAGGTTTAGATGATAAGAAATATAAATTAGGGATTTTAGTTAATTTTGGTATTTATGTGTTTAAGTTTAGCTTTTCTTCAATTATTCTTCATATCTCTTCCACTTTTTCTTCAATTTGAGGTAAGTAGATAATCTACTTACTTATTTGGTTACACAAATTATTTGTATATTTTGTTTAGAATGTGTGATTTAATGTTAACTATATGTAATAAATGATAAAAAAAAAGATAATAGCAGATGTTAAATGCATATATTAATGGTTGTGTTGAGGTTTGGTATGTAATAATATGGTTGAAAGGCAATTAAAATAAGGCAAACAGTGAAAAATTTTGCAAAATTGATAAATCATGCATGACAATTGAGTATGCAATCTCTTCTTGCTATCTAAAAGCAAATATGGGTCAAAAGAATCAATTGCATAATTGATTCAGTAGATTCCCAAAAATTGTTCTTATATGAACTAATTGCATAACCAATTCTTTTTATTCAAGGGTGGAATGTAGCAACAAAACTGATTATACAATGGATTCTTCATGTCCAAAACTAAAAATACCCTATCTAAATTGATTACACAATCAATCCATTGCCTTGTCTTACACTATAACATCTCAATTAACATGAATTAGCTTTTTATTATGAAATTAATCATAGTAATGATAGGTACACATCTTGTTATGAAATATTATCCCTTTAATGTGGAACATGACTAAATTGTTTCATTTTATGTTAAGATTGAAAATTGTTCTTTAATTATTATTATAAGTTGATGATTGATGTGAATGATGAAGTTGAATTATGATAGGATGTGGATGATAGGAGATGATGTTGTTGATATGTGAAGGGTTATGAATGATGAAATGTTTATTCTAGATTCAAATTTCATGTTTATGAATGAAAATACTAGGAGGAATAAGGTTGAGATTATGTGTGGATAAGGTAGACTAGTAAGCATAAGGCAAGCCAACTGTTACGAATCAAATACTATTTGCTTTTACAATATTCAATCATTTAATCATAGTTAATTTGAAATGTGTGGAATAGTGATATTTAAATATGGTAAATGTAATATGCTATAGTTGTGCTATGAAATATGGAATATAGATTAAGGTATCATTCATAAATGCTTTAAATAAGTAAATTATCTACTTATTAGAACTTTAAGTCTCTCTATTTTTCTTTAAACATTTTGAAATGCTCGAGTTGAAACCCCACAATTGCCACCAATAGTATAGGAGTAGAAATTTCATGAGTAATAGTAGTTAGTAGATAAAAAGGTAGAATAGGGAATTAAGGGAACATTTAGGGAAAACTTGTACACATTCTAATCATATAATGAAATAACTCTTATGCAAATAATATTTTAATAATAAAATGCAATAATTTAACTAAGTGATTCTTTAATTATCATTATGTGATGATACTAAATTAAAAGTAGGCAGGTTGGTGGCTACTGGTAATGGGAATTATACCAGTCACAGCCATGTAAGTGTGACACTCAAGTGTGAGATTTTTGAGAAAGAGAGTAAAAGAATGTGTATCTAAAAATGAAAGTTTTCTCTCAGTGAATTTTTCCTCTTTTATCTTTTATTCATTTTTTTCATCATTGTTAATCTTTCTTTCTACTTTTCTCTATTCTTATTATGCATCTTCCTTCCCTATATTGCTATTTCTTCTCCTTTTTTTTTATGTCCGCATCTTCATCTTCTTTTGCATTGCCTTTTTGTTCTGAATAGCTTCCTTCTTATAGGAAGAGAATTTGGAAGCAAATCTTTACTAAAGATTTTGCATTAAATGATTTGCTAAAAAAATTAAAGATGGATCACCCGTTAAGCATGATAAAATGGAAAAGGAACTAAAAACTTTGATATTTTGAATGTTAAAGAAGGAAAGCAAGCTTTAGCTTCAACTGCATATTTCAAAGGAATAAGTGAATATGGAATTGAAGAGCTTCATAAGGCAAGGCATAAAGGGTGAAGAGTGCTAGCTCTTTTTTTATTTATTTATTTTATTTTAGCTTTATCAAATGCATTATTATTTAGAGAAAATTGAGTGTCAATAAAGCTTAAGTGAATTTCTTTCAAATCACAAGAATAATTTCTTTAAGAAAATAAATATAAAAACTATGAGTATGTTTTTTTTAGAAAGATATTTGAATAAAATCTTTAAAATACCAAGATGTAAAAAGATAGAGGATTAGGAAAGAAAGATGAATACCAAGAATTTTTATAAAGGTTTAATGGTTCAAAAAGAATGCTTTTTATATTTATTCCTCTCTTCTCAAGCTATCAAGTATCACTTGAAGTATTTACTAATTTTTTTTCATCAAATTACAATAGCTAGCTTTACATGATTCATCCAATCTTTACTAGGATTTTCACAATCCGCCTAGCTTCACAAAATCTAACTAATTTCCACTAGGATTTCAATATCCACCTAACTTTACAAAATGCTCCCAATCTTAACTAAGATTTCACAAATATAAGAATGGATTTTTCTTACAATTTCACTAAGAGATTTTACAATCATATCTAGTATAAATTTGCTCATTAGACTATCATAGTTAGAGTTAGTTACATTAAGTTACAAATACAAAATTATCCATAAATTCCATTCTTGTTACAAATGAAGTTAGAGTAAATTAATTCCCTAAAATGCGTAAATTAAATAATATTACAATTTTGTTCATGGACTAGTTTGTCTAACATTTTTTGTCTTAATGAAGTTTTATAAAGCATCATGGACCTTGATATGGTATTCTTATATAGAAGGTGAAAGGTTTGAAACTTTCTTATAAATAACCTTACTTTTCTTTTATAAGATAGGTAGATTTCCCAATTTATTTACTGATAATATAAAAAAATTTACACCCAATGAATTAAATTTATTTCACACCCATTTTTTCATATGAATATATATATGTATATGTATTGTTCTTATCTTGGTGTTTGTATCCTAAATTTGGATAATTATTAAACTTATCCCTATATTTTCAAATTAGAATATTTCCTTAGCAAACATTTAGACCTATACTTGAGTCCAACACTCATATCCAAGTCCAAGCATCATAAGCTACCAAAATGAGTTTTAGTGCACAAATGAAAAAAAAAGAAAGAAAGTGTTGATAAGATGACCTTCGACTGTGATGCCTAGCCTTATATTAACTTTGCTTAGTCATAGTTAACTATACTAGGCTAGAGATCAATTCTTCTTGATTTTAGTCAACTATCTAGTCAAGTTCAACTAGGACATTGTATGATGAATTACTGTAGTTGATAGATGTTGATTTTTATTGTCACTAACATCTATGAACACAAGTTTATCCTATGGTTTTGGTAAGTGGTAGATCTTGAAAATTTGTTTTATAGAAGCAACATTTACACATAAAACAAATATGAATTATTATAAAAAATATTGAAATATTAAATTAAAAATTATTTTATTTTAATATACTGCCCATCTATTTATGGGTGGAAAGATATATTAAATTGTAATTGAATCTCTAATGCTTATTGGAATAATTACCAAAATTGAGATATGAACTAAATGCGTTAGTCTAATACAATCATAATTGAAACCTTATACAAGGGTACTATTTTATCAAGGTATGCCTATATGCATTATACTACTAAAAATATAGTTTTAATAGATAAAAGGTGTGCCAATTTGGTTAATTTATCAATAATGATCCGTATGCAGTTTTACTCCTCTTGACTTTTTAGTAATCCCGTTAGAAAGTCTATCTTAACACCCTCCTATTTTCATTTTTTATGATATTTTTTTAGTTGCTAATTATTTATTAAGTTTTTAAAGAAATCCAATCTCTTTTTTTTTTCTTTTTTTTAAGGGAAACTATCCCCTTAGGTGTTGAAGGATCACTTGTCACACTATGAAACCTAAAATATTAGAAGAGGTAATTTCTTTAATAAAATTTGTAATATCTCTAAATATGCTTTATAAAATAGAAAGAGAGTTATCTTTCAATTAGAATCAAATTCTAGAATTTGAAAGCTAAGATATCGCTAAAATGTTTCAAATGAAAATTGAAAGCAAAATTTATAAATAATTTTATAATTCTAGCTATCAAACTTATTTTTGCTTTCACTATATCGCTAATCTTTGTCCTTAATCTCATTACATTTTAACATATAGCCAATACAAGCTTCAATTCCTCATAATAAATATTTAATTGGATCCATTTCGTCTACCACCGTCATCTGTCGTATCGTTTTCCAAGAAAATCCCGTCGTTTTTATTATAACAACTGTCCAGAGCAAATTTGCTTAACTTCAGATGGGGCATAACAGATTTGACCTTCTTTAAGAATAAAAATTGTAATTTTATATATAAAATCTTACCACGTTATGATTAACTATTACAACTTTTATATAGAAACTCAAGTTATTAAATTTTTTTAAGCTTTAAATGCTGAAACTATATTTTTTTTTATATATTTATTACAAATAAAATTTATACACACTTTGCGCTTCTAACATTTTCTTAGATAAAAAAAAGTATCAAAGTTTTGTATAAAACTTGTAAGATTCATTATTTTTATATTAAATTTTCATAAACTTGCAACCTTTTTCTTTTTAAGAATCAATCATAATAAAACCTTTTTTTTTTTTAACAAAACCCAATTTTTATTCCAAGGGATTTCTATATACTTGTCAGTAATCTCGTTTGAATGCCAATGTCATTGGATCTATGAGCGCAAATACATATATCTTTCCTCAATTAAGTTAAAACCACAAAAAAAAATATAATTACAAAATATATATTGATTCCATTTAATTTTATAAAATAATTATTTTTAAATTCATTTGAAAATTTTTGTTAAGCAAAAGTTAATTTTAACCATCAAAATATAATAAAAAATTGAAAGAATTATTTTATAATTAAATTATCCTTTATTTTTTATATTTTCATACTCATTTTACTCCAAATTTTGAAATCCTTTTTAATATAAAGAAGGCATTTTTACTAAGAAAATTTGCTTTGTATGTTTTTTCCTCACACAAAGAAGATGTCTTTATCAAAAAGTTTATTTTGCAAGTTTTTCTCATGTATACTGATTTTAATATTTAAAATTTAATTACCATTTTAGACCTTTAAGCATAAAAATAAAAAAGTAGAATAATATATAAAAGCATTAAAAGAGATGAAACATATTAATTGGTTTAAAAAAATTAGTATAAGATGAGTGCATTAAATAAATTACAAAATTATAGATATTAAAAATTGAAAATTAAATTCTTTTCTTAGTGATAATTTTAAAGATCTAAAATAGTCAATACATTTTAAATACTAAAATCAATATGCATAAGAAAAAAAATATGCAAAGAAAAATTCTTGATAAAGACATATTTAAGAAAGATTTAAAATTAGAAGTAAAATGAGTAATGTGTGTATATATATATATATATATATATATATATATATATATATATATATATATATATATATATATATATAAGAATAGTTTTGTCACAAAATAATTCTTGTAACTTCTAATTATATTCTAGCAATTAAAAATAATATTTTTAACAAAATTTTTAAAATTGACTTGGTAGTAATTTTTTCTGAAATTAAGGCTCCGTTTGTTTTGGTAAAAATATTTTTCTATAAAAATATAATTATAAAATATTAAGACAATAAAAAATAATTTAGATGTACAATGTTAAAAATAAGAAATTTAGTAAAAGATAATTTTTTATTTTTCAAAAAAAAATTATTTTCTTTCACCACAATAGTTCATACAAAATTAGAGATCAAATTATAGATACAATTAAAAATATAAAATTTTTAAAGAATATCAAATATCATTTGAATTAGTAGTTCTCATGTTTAAATATTATTTTTTTAATTATAAAGTATAATTGCACATGACCCACTTTCATTTATATAGAAAGAAACAAATTTTTTTCATAAAAATATTTTTTGAAAAATAAATAGAGCATGAGAAGATTTATGTGACTTTGACTAAATTCAAACTACATATTTTGCTCTAGATTTATTTATATCAGACTCAATAAATAACACTCACTTAAATGTTTCTGTTTATTTCACTAAAATAAGAAAATTTTCTTACCTAAATCTAGAATATGATTTACCTCTATTTCTAATAGGTAATTAGTTGGCGGGTTGCAAACTTATGGCTGGATTTATAGCCCTTCCAGCCACATACACCCGTAACTTCCATTCTGATTTTTTAAATAGTAACAGGCATTTTTTTTTCCCTCAGCCAAGGTATATTATTCACAATTCTTTTACGGAATATAATAAGATGAGAGTAATAAATGATAAATTTCTTTTAAGTAAAATATTTTAAAAATTATAATCATATTATTATAAATTTATTCCTTAACATTGATTGTTTTAAAATTTTTACATCAGTTATTACTTATCATATATACAAATCTTATTATATATTTAGTATATTTTATACTGATTTCATAACCGATTTGACATATATATAACAACATTGATTTTATAATCAATAAATTAATGTATTTTTTTCAAAAATATTTTAATTTTTTTGTATTTTTTGTCAATTTTTGGTAAAAAAATTAATGTGAAATATTTATATAATATTTTTTTAATATTGGTTCTTTATATCCCTACCAAAATATTTACACTAAAAATTAAATAAATTCAATATTTCATTAAAAATATATATTTTAAGTTGAAAATTTTAAAAGATCATAACTTTGCATTGGATTGTTCATTTGAGGTAAATTTTATTTTGATTCTATATAACTTTTCGGCAACTATCTAATTGTGAAACCCCAACAAAGTTTTGCCCCTCGCAAAATTATTTAAAAAAATCATTTTTATGGACTTCACTTTTTAAACCATTTCTCATTGTTGTTAGCTAGTTTAGGACATTAGTCCAGTATTTTATTAAATATATAATATGCATTTAAAATTTAAATACAACTTTAGAAGTTATATAAAAGAAATATAAATGAAAATCTCATAAAAAAATCTATACAATAAGCATCTCTCATTATTATTTGATTAGCTCCAATCTCTGTTATAATATTTTATTAAATATATAATAAATATCTAAAATTTAAAAATGACCACAAAAGTTATATAAAAATATAAATAAAAACTTTTTAAAAATTTGTGAAAAAAATTAAAAAAATAAGAAATATAGATCTAAAATGTAAAAGTATGAAAAATAATTCTTATATTTAAAATTTGCTTTATACTTAATGTTGAATGAAATTAGACCCTTTACACAAAAAAATTAAAAATAATATTAAATGAGACTGATAGCATTATTCCCTTGATTGATAAGATTAAAAATAAAATTTTATTTTATTTTCAAATATTTTTTTATAAAAAAATGGTGTTTGATTTTAAATAAAAAATTTTTTATTTCATTTTATTTATAATTTTTATTTTAATTACATTTGTGTCATTATGAAATGCATTCAATTTAACAAAAGTTTTACTAAAGTTTATTTCATTTGATTAAAAAATATTTTATATAAAAATTTTACCCTCTTTCTAGTATTATATTTATTATAGTACTATCAAAATTTACTTTTTAATTAAATTTTATATATTTTTTAATACATTTTGAATAAAATAATTAATTTAATAAATTTATAAATAAATTAAAATTATTATTTTTAATAAAATTTTTAAATAATAAAATTTACTTGTAAATGAGTTAAAATTAATTCTAAAAAAAGTTACATCCCAATCGTAGCATATAATTTTACACCAGAAGAATTCAACTCCAACTTTGTGAATATCTGCCACCGAACTCGGAAATATGTGTATACAAAGACGTATAATATCCCCACTTTTCCCCTCAACGGGACAATCCTAACATGTACAGTAGGCCACCGCCACAATCAATGTTTCCCCGTAGTCCCCACTCTAAACATACCGGAGGATTTTTGTACTTTTGGTAAAAGGAAAATTATATCATTTTTCCCCCTTCCTTTCTCTGGCCCTGTCACCATCTTGGGATGGAATTGAATTTAGATAAATTTAGAAAAACTTATATTTTTATGAAAAATTTAAAAATAGAATAAGTTATTTTACTTTAAAATAAAAAATATGATTATTTTTTAAGGAATTATAATGATGTATACAAATTGCTTATTATCTCAATTTTCTTGGATAAATAATCTCTCAAAATTATTGTTATCTTATAATTGGGAATTGCCGCAATAGTAGGATTTTATTAGAATTATTTTTTTATATAGTAAAAGTGACTAAATTATTTGACATGTGTATATAAGGTGTTAGAATTGAACTTAGTACATAGAGGAAAACAAAACTTTTTGATAATATTATATGTCACCTAAATTAAAAATTATCAATATTTGCAAGTTGTTCTTTATCACTTTCATTGCAATCTATGAGTGGTATCAAGAATTCTTAAATGTAAACATAATTTTATATACATATATTTACAATTATAAAATATTAAAATAAAAATTATTTATTTATTTAATATTAAATATAGAGAAGTAGATGAAAAGCAAAATCCGTTGGTTAAAAGATGAAGTTATTTTTCTTACTACTATAAAATCATGTATTATTATTATTTTCATAATCACTAGATATATGGGAAATATAAAACTCCTTTATTTATGTATATACACCAGAAAATGGGACTTCGTTATAGAAAATATTTTCTAACAAAATAAATAGAGCCTAAATAACAAAGAGAGATCATCTAATAAAAAAATAAAATAATAATTATAATTATAATATGGTATTCAAAAAATAATTAAGACAAACTACACTTCTAAATACACTTACATTCCTTCTTCTTCTTTTTCTTTTTTAAATATATACTCACCTCCTTTATTTCTCAAAAGTAAGAAAAGTGAGTGTACGTTAAAAATAAAACAAGTTTAGTGTATATGAATAGAGATGTTAGTTTATATTTATGAAAATAAAAGAGTTGTAACTATAATTAGGTTGAAGTTCAAGGGAGGTGAGTGTAATTTACCTAAATAATTATAATATTATAAAATTTTATAACAATATGATATTATAGATGAAATTTATAATACATATAAAATTATATTTCTAATTATTATTTTTTTAAAAAGTTGAACTATAAGGTTTTTAAATTTGATATATATATTTGTAACAAAGAAGGCTAAACACTCAAAGAAAGAAAAACAAAATCAGAACTACCTAAAAACAACTTTAGAGTAGGAATCCCACTAACATTAGCCAAAAGTAGCAATTGAAGATCTATAGAAGGCATATTAAGAATCACTAACCCTAACTCATTTGAAACATTTCGAACAACCAACCAATTTGCATATTTATTTCATTCCTTGCAATGATGTTCAACCCTCACCTCCTAGCTTCCATTAAAAAATTTATGACTTTATTACAACAACCTTATACTTCTTATATTCTTATTAGCACCACTTCTTAACTACTTGGTCAATGCTTTAAAATCCATCTCTCTAACATAATTCTCCTATACCCTAATCTCCAAGTTAAAGAAAATCTTTTTAAAGCTCCCCATATTTTTTACATAAAAGCATCACACCAGCTTATATTTTTTATGAAACCCATAATCCATTCTCCTTACAGTTACATATCACTTCTGCATTAAAACTATCAGAATTAATAGATCCATTATTGTTTACTTTAACTTACCCATTAGGTGGACATCTCCAACCAATGCAATGTACCTACTTCTTTTACCTCTAGATGCCACCTTTATCATCTCCTAAGCTAACACAGATTCTTTCACATGGTTGAATATTTGCTGTAGAGGATTTATTGGAAACACAAGACATGAATCAAATAAGGCTTTGTTTCTCTAGAACCATAATTAAGTACCATGATGTGAAAGCCCACTTGATTGATTAGTTCTTGCTTTTAATTATGTCATTTGGTGCAAAATTTTAATTATAGCCATTGTCATAAATTTATAGCAAAGGACATTACTTGAGCTCTCCCTTTCACCAAACTCAACCATACTTGTTTAATGCTAGGACAATCCTTAATAGCATAAAGTAACACCTCAACCATCAAGCTACATCTCTGATAGTGAGAGTTCCTTATATTCCATCTTCCTTTCTCCTTACTTGTCAACGGATCATTGCTAAACATTCTTTAAAGAAAAAACTCTATTTTATCTAGACCTGACCAACCGTAAATCTAGTTCCATAACATGTCCTTCTTATCTTTCATATACCTTATTATCATCTTATATGTACTTTTTATGGAAAAAGAACCATCTTTACTACCCTTCCAATTTTTATTATTAAACTTTGCATTGCTATTAGGAAGGCAAACACTTTGTACCCTTGCCATCATATCAAGAAGAACTAAACTTTCAAACAAACTTAAATGCTAACAATCCTATTGATTGCCAAAGTTTGTAGCATATGAATTTATCAAATGAATAAGGATAGTATTAGTCACCACATCTTTTAATCTAAAAGGTTCAAGCTATACATCATCCTAGATATTGACTGCTTGCCTATTCCTTAAAAGCTAGATTAAGTCATCCATACAATATTCCATAAAGAGCAAAAAGTTTTCCACATTAAAGAGTCACCATTTTTAGCACCAACTTCTATTTATTTTTCACATATTTATGCCTCAACACTTCTACCTATAAATCTTCACATCTAGCATAAATTTACCAAGCTAATTTCAATAAACAAACATCATTCATTTCCTTTAACCTTTGAAAACTAAGCCCACTTGCATCTTTATCCTGAAAAATCTTCAACCAAGCAATCATATAAAGTTTCCTCTTTAAAATCATGATACTAAATAAAGCTCATTCATATTTTTCAATTTTAACTAATATAATAACTGAGATAAAAGCTAGTTGTATGGTATAAATAAGGATAATCTATATAACAAATTTAGCTAGTATTATGGCAAAAAAAAATTTAGCTAGTATTACTCTACCTATTATGAAGAAATAAGAGGTTTTCCAACTTGCTAGTTTGTTCTAAACATTTTTAATCAAATAACCATAAGTAAACTTTATCACCTATTTATGAATAAGGGGAACTCCAAGACACATCTCCAAATTAGAAGAAAGGGTAAAATCACATCTATTAATAATTTTATCTTGTAGATCTTCTTTTAGATTTCTTAAGAAAAAAATATTAGTCTTAGCAATATTAAATTTTTGCCCTAAAATTTGATAAAAAAAACTTGTAAGCAATTAAGCATCACATTTATTTGGGATTCATAAGCTTCCCTAAATAGAAGTAAATCATTGTCAAATATAAGATGAGAGATAAAAAGGCTTGTACATCTAACTTTCGTAGGAATCATTCATTATTCTTGATAACATCACTAATTATGTGAGACAATTTGTCCAAATAAAGGACAAATATATAGGGAAAGAGAGTCCCCTTGCTTGATACTTTGAAAATGTTTAAACTCTCCAATTTTGCTACCATTCCAAAGGATATTGGGAGAAAATAAAGTGATGCAATTCATAATTAAATTAAAAAAGTGTTACCTAAATTGATCCCCTGTAAAACTTTTCTAATCAATTCTTAATGCAAGCAATCATAAACTTTCTCTAAATCTATTTTAATAGCAAAGAAACATCTTCTATATTGCATTTTCTACATTAAGTGAATCATTTCTTGAATAATGACAATATTATCTTGAATCCATCTACCTGATATAAAAGCCACTTGAAAGGGAGATATTAACTTCAAAAGTAAAGGTTTTGATCTATTGACAATGATCTCTATGACTCCTTTATAGATTACATACTTAAGTGTGTCTATCTTTAGAATTGGAAAAACCAGAGTCTTATTAATTCCTACTATATCCTTTCCTTGGAACATTTCTCTAATAAATATGAAGACATTATCTCTTACTTCACTCCAATTACTATGATAAAACAAAAAAGGGTACTCACCCTTTAAGTGGCTTTATTACCTCCTATTAACAAAATTGCTTTTTTTTTATTTTGGCATTTGTAATTGGAGCCTCTAATAAATTATTTTAAGAATTCAATAACGGAAGGAATTATATGTTAGTGAATACATTGGGATAAATGGTCCTTTCCTTTTGAAGAAATAAACTATGATAAAAATCTTTTATCATATCCTGAAGGTCAAGTTTCCTTTCAACCCACAAACCTATATTATCTCTTAACATAGTGATATGATTTCTACTTCTTTTCTTAATAATGACAACATGGTAATACTTTGTATTTCTATTGCCCTTATTTATCCACTCAGCTCTAGATTTTTGTTTCCATAATATCTCCTCTTGTCTTAGAGTTTAGCCAATTCACCTTGTAAGACTTTCTTTAATTTAACTAAGAAGTGATTATGGCACCACTCTTGGAATCTTTAAACATTTCCAAGCAAGAAGCTCCATTTTCCCTTTTTTAATATGCCCAAACACATTCTTATTCTAATCTATTTAATTAACAATAAAAAATCATTAAGACCTGCATGAGTTAACTTAGCAATTTAAATTTAAATGGATAGTTTTTAGAATTCATCAAACTTAAAAAAATTAATTATAATTGGATGATAGTAAAAAAAAAACTCTTAGTAACATTATCTTATAAACTTCAAGAAAATAAATACACTAATCCAAATTACATATCACATGATCAAGTTTTCCAAAAAGTGGATCGTAGCTTCTATTAGTAAGATTTTTCAATTCAATCTTTGTTAAATTTCAATCATTAAACCTATTGTTAAGAACCTAGGCTCTATGTTAATTAAAAAAAGCCTTTCTTCTTTTTTCTCATTAGTGTCTTGAATATCATTAAAATCTCTTCTTATCACCCACACTTTTGTTTCTTGACCAGTAATAATCTTTAATATATGCTAAATATTAGTTTTCAACTTCAAATCCAAATTGGCATTGATGGCAATAAAAAAAAACCCATTTTTTAAAATAATTTTAAAATAGATATACCTCCAAAATAATAACAGAATTAGAAAATTTTCTACATCCCACCCATATTCCACTTGAATAATCATCTCTTAAACTTAAAGCCTATTTATTGAAACCTATTTTTTCCAATATTTCTTTGCCTCTTAAAACATTTATTCTTGTTTCCAAAAAATCATAAATTCAAGACCTGCACCCTTTAACATTGCATCCACATGCAATACAAAATCATTATGCTTAGCTTTTTGACAATTTCACATAACTATATTCTTAATCATTAAAAAATATTAAAAGGATAAGAGAATGCCCATATCAAAACTCCATGCAATCTAGACCATTCAAATGATTCTGTTGCTCATCTATTATAGCCTTTACACCCATTTGATGTTCTCCATTTCCACCTCTATCAATTACATAACGAATATTAAAAGGTTTAGGATTTAAAATAGCATGCATCTCTATTCTTATAAAATTACCAATTCCTATCATTTGCATATTGTTATTGCTATTATACATTAGAGTTTCTATTACATAAGATAGATGATTCACAATGTTCCCAATTAGCCTAGTTTGGTCTCTTTACTTAAATAAATTAGACACCTCACCTTTGCTAAACTTGTTACACTCTCTTAAAATATAATAAATCAAAATTTATATTAAGAAGAGGAATAATTATGATAATTAATAAATTTAGCAAAACTAAAAATTTTGAGTAAGGATTATAAAATAAAATAAAATAAATAATTTAATGAATATGGGAAAAAGAATTTTATAAAAATTTGATGAATTAAATAAAATTATAAAGCATAGAGTCTTGAACTAATTTAAATGAATGTATGAGTATAAAAAAGATTTGAAGAAAAGTTTTCAAAAATTCCCTTGATGGCATTATTCCTCATTTTTAGGCCACCAACCCTTTTCCTTCTCATTTCATCATCTTTTCCTAAGTTCTCCCACTCTTTTTCCTTATTATTCTTCAAATCAAGCAAAAGAACATTATTCTTTCTCAATTTCTTCATCCAACTAAGGTAAAAATATCATCCTCATCAAGAATCCTTCTTTTTTTCTTCTTGTTTAATGAGAAGATTTAAGGTTATGCGATTTTCATAGAGATTTCCAAACTTTAACACAAAAATTATTAATTTTTGGTATGACTAAGGTTAAAAGGCTTTCAATCTATCTTTATAGCAATCTCTTCCAAACCAGATAAGTGAATACTCCATCCTTGTTTATGAATTTTATGAAATCTAAGCTGATTTGTATATTTTGAGTTTTATAGCAATATATGCATAAATGATTAATTTAATGTTAATTAATGGAATCAAATAGATTTGATAATGCAAATGCCATTAATGGTCTGTGGTCAATGCATATTTATAACCATTGATGATTGGTTAGGTAGTTGTGGTATTAAATGCAAGTTTTATATTGAATAAAGAGTAAAACTTTTGTCAAAATACAAATATTTATATATGAATTAAGTGTACAATTAATTTTCCTTATTCAAAAATAAATCTAGAGCAAGAGAAATTGATTTTACAATCAATTCTTCTCATTTAGAATTGCAAAATCCATCCTAAATTGTATCTATAATCGATTCACTTAACCCTATTTCATGTTTTAACATTATAATAAACCAAAATTGGTTTCTTAATGCGTACTTGACCATAATGTTGATGGATAAACACATTAATAAGGATCCTTACCTCTTTTAAGCCTATGTATGTCTCTTATGTCATGAATTGTATGGAAATTGAGGTGGCTATGTGATTTACGAAATAAAATGAGACTTATGCCATGGCATATTGCAAATGATACAATTGATCTTATTTATGAAATTATGCAACAAAATATGGTGTGTGATCATGCAAAAAGGCATAGAATGTTTAAGATTTAAAAATATGAACATTGCTAAAAGAATACACTGATTAAAGTGCTAATTAGAGTACTTATGATATTATAGTAATATTACGTGATAGATGTGATGATATAAGCCATTCAATAATGTGATACATAATGTCAACAAATTTGTATTATTGCTATGTAATGAAATTATGTTAGCCACAATTTAAGATGTAAGAAGAAAAAGAAGTAAATTGTGAAACATGTGAAAACCCATGAAAGTTTATCTTCACTAAATGCTCATAGTGTTGAAAGACTACAAGGCATGAATTAGTGTCAAAAGCCTACATGTGACTGTCTTCACTAAATAGCCAAAGAGTCAAAAGTATGCAAAGCTGTCTTCATTACACATGGGAGTGATGATGGAGACTACTGGATGATTAATTCTTGATGAAATATATGAAAGTCCATGAAAACCTATCTTCACTGAATGGCTATAATATTGAAGGGCCATAATGCATGAATCAGTATCAGAGTCTGCATGTGACTGTCTTCACTAAGTGGCTATAATGTCAAAACTCCATAAGTTTATCTTCATTATGCATGAACATGATGATGAGGATTATTAGACTATTAATTTTCAATGTAAGGTGAGTAAGTTATAAGGAAAATTCATAAGTTATATGGTGGATACAAGTATTTATTATTGCTTGTTACTTTGAATCCCCTAAAATATAATTATTCTTTAGAAATTTTATGTTATGCACTTGTTATAAAAATTTATCTGTTTAAACCTTAAGGCTATTTACAGTTAAATTAAGTAATAAGATTAATTATGTGGTAAGTTTAATAGAAGGATGATTTGGTAAGTAAGTTATTAATTATTTGTATACTTAATTAGAGTATTTACTCACTAAGCCTTAGACTTACTTATTAATGATTTATTTTGTAAATATATAGATTAAGTTTTCACCACTACCTTCTTAGAGCTATAAGCTCATTATTTAGTTGTATGGTAACATAAAGTATTTGTACATAGAATATTTTTAAGCTTTGTTATATCAATAGGTTGGGGTAAAGGAAATATACAAATGAAATTCCTTGTGAATTAGTTAGACTAATTTATCCTTATTATGGAAGGATTATAAGAAACTCTAATTTTCTCACTTTTCATAAATCCTTTTTTGTTGATAATGAGTAAAATGAATTTTTCCTCACTTTTACTATCCCTTCTTGTTACCAAAATATCCACTAATTAATAATGAATGCAAAAGTTAAATTAGGTTAAGTTGGTGGAAATTGGGAAGCTAGTTTCATGTCAATCACAATCGAGTTAGGATCATGATAAAATTGATCTTAGGTTAACACCCTATTTAGACTTTGTCTCACCTTTTGTTTCTTTACCCTAATGACATTTACATCCTTATTCAATTTCTCATTCCATACTAGCTAATTTTGTAACTTATTTATCCTCCTACTTTTTTAACCTTCTTTTATCCATTGTATTTTCCTAAAAACCACATCTAGTTCATTCTCCAATGTTATCTTACAAATTTCAACCCTATTTTAATCCCTTACATTTTCTTTTTCATGTAGAACATTAAAACAAGAACTAGACTAATTTTTAGTAGCTTTAGCTTTATTGAAATCATGGCAATTTCTAGTTGACACTCTATTATTCCTTATCCTCCTTGTTCTTTGCACTAACATGCATTTTGCATACAAAGCTAGTTATTTTTTCACACTAGCAGCCATACTCTTTTCTTTATCACGAATTATTGTAATCTCTAACTCCTACTGAATACAATATATCTTCTCAAGATAATGGTCCACAAAATGACTATACTTGCCACTGTAAAAGCAAATTATATGAATACTACTATACTCAGTATGATATTTCTTTCCCTTAATAAAAAAATCCACAAGCAACTTTTCTATTGGATTTATCTCAATGTAAACTCGAATATATTTCCTTTAGCTTACTCAGCAATCATGATATTAAACTTTTAGGGTTTTTCTAACACCATTCCTAAGAAATGTCAAGAATTTCTCATCATAAAAATGTGTTGGTAACCTAGGAAGTTAAATCCACACTGCTATGTGCTCTATATCCACTTTTTCTAGATCAAAAAGTGAATCCTATTATTTAATAGTCATATAATGATTGTAAATGAGCCAAGGACCATTTCTTAAAGTAAGTTCATAATTATCCTCAACACTAAACTTCACTAGGGAAAAATTGTTTGTTAAGTCAAAAATACCAATAATTCTAACTTTTGCCCGTAATTGATACAGTTTATTTTCTAGTGCCTTATAACTAACCTTCCTTCCTAACAACTTGATGATTAAGGTTTTCTTTCATGGTTTATTCATTCTTTCTTCCTCTTTTTAAGAGATAATAAAGGTAAGGCAAAGTTCTCCCTTATTCAAACCTTCAATAATATCAAGGCCAGTAAATTCCATATTCCTATCCTCTTCATCCTTTTTTCCTTTATCTCTTCTACTAGCACTTCTCTATTGATTAATATAGTTTACCTTGTCCCTAGCAAACATGCCTTGTAAAATTTGTTCATACTTTAGTCTTTCAATATATCCCTTCTTCTATTTATGTCACCCTCCAGTAGCCCTTTTAAATACTATTTTTTGATGTGCAAGATTTTATTTTTATTATTTCTCTTATTTTATATCTCTTAATGTGTTATATATGCTTAATTTTACATAATTAGCCTAGTTATGTGATTGAGTGTTAGTTTTTCAATGTTTTAAAATTATTTAGTTAATATTGAATTTTTACACTATTTTAATTTTTTAACTATAACTTAAGTTTTAGATATCAGAATTAGGTTATCTTTATATTATTGGAAAGCTCAGAGGAAACTCCATAACTTATATGTTTTGGCCGAAGCTCAATTCAAACATTTGAGAGGTTAAAATTAGAGCTTCTATCCAAGCTAAACTAGCCTCAATTTTTTAGTGGTCTAATCAAGGTGAAACTAGCGCCTAAAGTTTCCTAAGATGTGGATCAACAACTTTAATATTTGGAGTTTAGTGAAATTATATAATTTTGGCAGTTTTACATAAACTAGAAGTCATACATATGAGATTTTACTATAATAACTCTTGTAGTATATTATTTTATAATTTAAATTTTAGGCTTCTAAAATTAGTAAGACTTTATCCTTTATAACCTTAGGAAGCATATTAATTTGGTCCATTAGGTTAGTAGCATAGGAAATAAGGGTATGCCACCAAAAGCAAGAATACAATTTTACACAACTTTAGATTACTTTCTTCTCTTCTTTAAGTTTCTTCTTTTTCAATCATGGAAGGCTAATTTCTTAATCGATTCAAGAAATTTAAGGCTCATTTCTATTTGGATTATAAGATTTTAAGCTATAATGTTAACTTTTGCTAATTGATTTTCCTCTTTCTCTAATGCTTTTATCTTATTTTCTAGAATTGCATGAATTAGATTTTGATTTAGTATAATCTATATTTATTTGTGTGACTTATGATATCAATTAAGTTTTATGTTGAATGTTAGTTAGTTAATTTTCATTCTTCTTATGAGAATAAAGGGTTAAGTGATTTAACTAGATGCTTTTGATTTAATCCTTCAATTTAGTTAAACTTTATTTTCAAATCAATTTAAATTTGACTTTATGGATTATAGTAATTACTTAATTTTGCTAATCAGATTTGATCAAATCCTAGAAGGTTATCCAACAATGGAATTTATAAATCATTGTAGGGGTTCTAAATGATTCTAAGCTGAAAAATCAATTAAAATTGTTAAATAAGTTGTGGTTTGTAATTAATCCACTAAAGAGTTCCCAATTTCTTGGATCAATTGCATTTTTGTATTATCTTTTTGTGTTATTTCTATATTATGTTTCTAATATTGCATTCTATTTCTAATATTATGTTTTGTTTAATTTCAATTTAAACCTTCTAATTTAATTCTATTCATATTCCTACACTCTATTTGCATACTATTTGTTTAATTATTTAATTCTATTTTTATTTATTTATCCTATTTTCTTTATTTAACTCTATTATTATAGTCAATAATTGAATGTAAAAGTATGTCTTAAGTGGATCACTAGAGGTTTAACCTAATTTGTTATCTTATATTGTGAAATTTTTGTCAAATTAATAATTTCTAATTTTGATTGAATTTAACAGTTATCACTTCGCATCATGCAATCATTCATTCTCGACTTTCTTAGCACTATAGTTCAATAAGTCAATTTCTTCCTCCATGTCACCAAACTTTGTAACCTCAATAAAGCTCGACAACATGACTTGTGTAACTATAAAAATTCAATATATTTATTTCTTTTTCAAGCTTCTATATTCAAATTTATTTATTTATAAAATAAATTGAAGTCAAACTCACTTGTAAAATAGTTCAATTCATTCCTAATTATGTGAAATATATCATGTTAAGTTATGAATTAATCCAATACAATGAAGTAGGTTTACACTTTTTATAAATATGTTTAAAACTTAAACATATAAAAATTTAATTTATGTGTAAAATTATTTATAAATTCAAATTTAAGTGGATTAATATTTTTATAATTGTTAATCAAGGATAAGTCATTTTATTTTATTGGTGGCCTCATACTTAGTACCTAAAGGCTTAAGTCTATCTTAAATGATGTTAAATATCTAAAACAAAAAAAATTAAAATATGAAATATCATCGTATAGTGGTATCTACTTGCTTCCTTATAACTTGTAATTGCTATACATGTTACCCTAATATGCATTTCACTTAATTTTTTCTTTTGTTCATTAAATTTCTCTGCATACTTTTATTAGCTTCTTTTGCATACTTCCTTTACACTTCTTATTCTATTTTTACTTTGTTTCTACGCTTGTGCTAGTACTCTACTTTTTTGCTCCCTTCAAAAGTTTTGATAGTTTCCAAAATTCTTGCAAAGTTTTCTCTTTTTACTTTCTTTCTTCCTTAAAATAACTCCCATCTACCATAATTGTTACTTCTTATTTTTCTCTAATCTATGTCTTACCATTAGGCTATAAACATGACCTCACACCACTAGCTCTCCACCTAAACTCACATTATCTTTTCCATCATAGCCATCATCCCTTACTTCATTCCAAATTTTTAATTTTGCTTGTATCTCTCAACAACTCTTTCCAACATATTGATCTACTCCGTGTTTCAAAATGGTTCTCATGATTGTTACTTCCACCATATTTGTCTACTTTATCATATACTATCATTGCCATTTATTTCAAATCCTTTAGTTTCTTATTTTTAATTTCACTATTTGAGTTCTTTCATTCTAATTTTTAGTTCTAATATTTTTAGTCTCAACAATTGGAATGGTTCTATTTTGACACTGGTTATACATTCTCTATCCATATTGCTAGTTAAATTAAATATTTTTTTAAGAAGTCATAGGAATAGGTAACAACATGAAAATGATTAATTTTGATGTAAATTGTATATTTTTCCCTTTTTACATTTGGAGTTTTTAATTCTATCAATCAGTGTTTGTAGAGATGTGCTAACCTATAATTTTTTAACCATAATGTTTATCCTTCCTTAAACTAATTCTACTTTATCATAGTATATGTTATAAGTTTACAATGTTGTTATTCTTGAGGGCATTATCTTCATACCATATGGAAAAGTTCTTCATATTTGAAATAGTACGTTTTTGCTCCTTTTATGATTTTTTTCCTTATTTGGTATGTGTTTTGTCACTTTTTTATTAGTTCATGCTTTCAACTTCTTAGTATTGGAAATTTGTCTAACTTCAAATAGGAAACCTTAACTTTTAATTTCTTACGTTAAGGTGAGAGTGATACAAATATAATGTGGTATATGTTGCTATTAAAGTATTCTAAGAAATTCTCTTGCATTAACATGGTTCTTCTTAATGAAAAGACAACATTAATGTTATAAGTGTTTCCTACATAGTGAACCCTTTAAATATATGATTTAACACACTGAATGGCTTTGTATACTTGGTCATATACCTTTATAAATGATTTGTATTACAGGTATGATTTAAGATTTGTATTATTTATAGGTGTGATTGTAAGATTTGTGAGAAAATAGCTTGTTTTTGTATTCTATTTGTTATGCTATATGTGTGGCTTTGAATAAACTCTATTGCCTTTTAAAGCAACATCAATTAATTCTTTTAGCCCACAAGTTTTTCACCATCACTATGTATTCTTTCTTTTCATTGCAGAACTTTTTTGATAAAATTATCCTTTATTTTATTTTAATTTTTTTTATTTGTATATTGCTCGATATTAATGGTGACTACGTTAAATGTATTTATGATAATGTCATGTAGATTTGGTGTTAGGAAGCAATCCTAAATTTTTATTTTTTTTATTTTGGCTAACTTGATGCCATCTATATAAAAATAGCAAACAGTGCTCCTAAAAATATACATATGGCATTCTTTCTTTCTATTTACTTAACGAACAAAAACCATTAGTGGCATTCACTCTTTCAACATTTCCAGCTATTATTCTAACTAAAGGTTGAAATCGAGCTTCCATTATATATTTTTCAAGGCATTACTTGGTAACCACTTACAGCCTCATAGAATATTAATCCTTGGAATGTATTTTTCTTCCTATTAATTAACTACTCATAAATTCTTTCAATGTTGTGTTACTCAAAGGATATGTGCTTTCTTGGAATTGTCTATGACATTTAGTGTGCTTAACCTTTTTCTATGACTTTCAAGATAACGAGTTTAGGATTTGTTGCAAACATTTCCTTCTATAAGTGTTATTAATTTTGAAATCTGTTCAATCTTTTTGGTTTATAATTTGATTGTTTTAATTGTTATCAGTTTATTTAGGTAGAGTCCTGATTTGGTTAAATCCTTAGTTATGGGAATATTTCAAATTTGGCTTTAATTTCTTTTAACTCTAACCAATTATTGCAATTTCCAATTCTTTAGTATTGATTTATTTGGCATTATTTACTAAATTCTTAAAATCATTTGCTTTGATTATTATTCCTTTATAAACCTTTATGTATTTCACTTTATGGTTGCCAGCTAGGATTTTGACACTCTACATTGCTTAGGCTTATGGTTATGTTTATAACAATGGTTTAACTGTATATTTTTAGTTTGATTGTTTTCAAGTATACATGTTTGACTATTTTGGAGGCCTATTTTATAAATCTTCTTTAATTAATTTTTATTGGCTTTTGTATTCAATAATCCTCTTCTTTGTGTGGTTTTTGAGCACTTTATACAAATTCACAATAATTTTTCATTGATGGTTCTTAAGCTTCTAACATTATGTATACTAATTTTTCTTGGAACCTGCCTTTTTTTAACTTCAAAAATTACAGTAGGTAAAATAATTAAAGGTGTTATTCTTAAGAAAATCAATGGTTGGTCTTGGTTATCTCATAAATAATAAAAGGCTCGTGTCAAAAAAATAGTTGCTATACTTAGCATTGATTATGCATCAGGTTTGGAATTTTCCTTTTCCATATATTCTTCTTAAATTTTCTTATGGTTTTTCATTTTGCTTATGTGGTGCTAGGAAGGTGTTAAGCGAATTCGTTGGTTAAAGTTTATTCAAAATGTATAAATGTTAGAAATAGGCGTTATTGTCTATGACATAGAAGAAAGGCATAAATGGAACATCTTTACATTCATATGATGTTTTTGAAGAGAATTATGATCCTTTATATTGTTCTATGTGTATAATACCTTCATATCATTTTGCTTTTTATAATTTACCCAATTTTAACACTTTGTTGCAATTGGTTTTGTACAATTATTATATCATTTCAAATTTTCAATTTATCATTTGATTTCCAATTTCTATTGGATCTACGAGTTTACAAATACTAATTAGATTTACAATTGCATTGAGTTGAAGTGTTTATATTTGTTGTGTTCAAAATAATCTTGCAAACTTTCATTTTTTATAAATATATAGATATATGATAGTGAGACAAGTATTGCAAGAATAATTAGAACATATTCAAAAGTATTCTCTTTCCATATTAAATATAATTATTCCTTATATAATACTTATAGTAAAATAATAGGTACTCTTGTATAGCATGAATAAAAAACTAGTATGTTAAAAAGGTTTTGTAGCTGAGAACTTTGGTTGAAATGTATTAGATAGTCTTTATTAAAAACAAAAAAAAAGTATATTGGATAGTATGCTTCGTGACAATAAGGAAAAAGGCAAGTGAATTAATGTATTTTAATTTTTATATATTTTCTTATAAAGGGTGTGTCATAACTTTTTTAATACAATATATTTCCTGACCTTTGATTAAGTAACAAAAATGGTACATGAATTTTAAAATCATACACTTTATTTCTTAAACTTTGACCGAATGATAATAATGGTGCATAAACTTTAAAACTTTACACTTTATCTCATAAACTTTTAGAAAAAGGTGAATATTAATTTTTGGATTAAATATAATGGTAATATCTACTGATCTTACTTTCTACTATGATAAACTATTCTTTAATTTAGACAAATAAGAAAAAATCAAGTTCAATGATGAATTCATTAAGAAAATTAAAGAAAAGTTGAGATTTTAAGATTCAAATTTGCTTTTAAAATTTAAGATAAGGTTTTCTCTAAATATATAATTTATTTTAACTATATCAATTTGCTAAATTTTTTAAGAATGTGTAAAATAAATTAAACATTAGACATTAATTTATTGTACTTTAACTAGATCAAAATTTTCATTTATACATTAACCTTTTAGATAACAATTTTTTAAAATAATTTAAACAAAAACTTTTATAACATTTCTAAATTATGTTGATTAAACAATTTGATTTTCAAATCTATAGACTAAATAAAGTTCATTAAACTTTTACAAGTATAAATTTTGAAGATCTTAAAAAAAACTTCCATTAAATATAAATGAATCAAACTTCAACATTATATATTCTTCAAATTTTAATAATTATCACAATATCTTTATGATTTCCAAATAACTTACTTATATACTATCAAAATAGTTTGGTCAATAGAAGTTTAGACTTAACTCAAAGTTAATATTTTTGCCTTTTCTAAAACTTGGTGAGTAAAATGTAAAGTTTTAAAGTTTACGTATAATTTTTATTACCTAATTAAAGTTTATGGAAATTAAAATATAATGTTTTAAAATTTATGTATCATTTTTATTATTCAATTAAAATTTAAGAGACTAATTATATTTTTTACCTTTTTTATACATCTTATAAGGAGTTAGGATATTATAAGTATAGGCACGAGGGAATCGAACTTCCCTTTTTATACCACCTAGTCTTGAGAACGTAGATTAGATCTATCAAAACTAGTTAACCCAATTTTATCAGATTAACCCAATAGATAAAAATTATACATTAGGCCAATCCCAAGCTATACTACATTTTCACCAAATCGAGTTGTTATAATCTCAATTCCAATCAGAGGTCAATGTTTATCAAGTGGGTTTAAGTATATTTTTATAACTTGTTATATTTTATTATTATTATTATTATTATTATTATTATTATTATTTATTATTATTATTAATTTTATATCATTAATTAATTAAAATCTAATCAGAGGTCAATGTTTATCAAGTGGGTTTAAGTATATTTTTATAACTTGTTATATTTTTTTTATTATTATTATTATTTATTTATTATTAATTTTATATCATTAATTAATTAAAATATATTATTTTTTATTAAATATAATTATATATTATTATTATTATGAATTAAAATATTATTACATATGTCAATAAGTTATATATATTATATATGAAAAATAAATATATATTTAATAAAATAAATATATATTATTAAAATGTAGTAAGTGCATGAATTTGTATTCAACAATATATATATTTAATAAAATAATTAGAGTTTTATATTGATCAAGAATTTAATATTATATATTTATTTTATATTATAAAATAAATATATATTATTAAAATATATTGATCAAGTTCAAAGTATTATATATAAAAATAAATATATTTAATAATTTATATATTATCAAATATATATAAATAAATAATTAATAATATATTAATAAATATAATTATAATAATTTATATATAATAATAAAAAATAAATAATAATGTATTATATTATATATATGTGTATAGTATACTTAAAATTAATATCAAAATTGCTTATTTAAACTTTTAAATAATTCAAAATTTCACTAGTTCAAAATTTAATATAATTATTTATTTTGATAAACTCATATAATATATATTAACAATATTAAATATATAAATTTATTAATTTTAATATTAAAAATTATTATTTTAATACCTATATAAAAATTAAATATATAATTATTTATTACTTATTACTATTATAGGCTAACAGATTAATCCAATAATTTAATATGTTAATACTTTCTAATTTTAATCTTTTATTAGGTCAAATTAATCCATTTCAATCTCTTACCAAATCGGATTATTGTTATAATTTTTCGTATGAATTTCAATTTCATATTAATTCAATAAAATTAACCCAACTGTAATGTAAATACTGCACCATTTATGTTGGTACTAAGCAGCGAGTGTCACAGTCTAAGATTGAATCAATGCAGCAAACACGTTAAACTTAACCCAACTGTAAGGTCTGCTTGGTACAAACTAGATTATTATTATCATTTTTCGTACCAATTTTAATATCATATTAATGGTAAAAATATCGGATTACGATTATTTTATAATTTTTTTTTATTTTACCATGGTTTCAAAACTAATTACCAAAATACGCAGGGCGCCATTTTGAATGGCGTACCCGGAGCACGGAGTCGCCACACAATTTGGCGTCTTCGCAGGAGGAAAAACTTGAAGGGCGCCATTCAAACTAGCGCCCCAAGGGAAGGCGCCATCCCACTTGGCGCCCTCGGCCTTGGAGGCGCTGTTTAAGATGGCGCCCCACTCCGCTTTTGAATTTCGCCTCGCTTGGAGGCGCCATTTCAAGAGGCGCCATCGAGCATTTGAATTTCTGGGAGGCGCGAACTGAAATGGCACCCCCTCCCCTATAAATCCCCAAACCCTCGTAGCCACACCCTAAACCCTCACAGCCGCTCTTCTTCCCTTCTTTCTTCGAAGAACTCGCAGCCACTCTAGCAGTTCCTCTTTCCTTCTATCTTTGAAGTCGTTCGCAACAATTTATATCTTTTCATTCATAAATCTTCATCTTTTTTTGTTTTTGTGCATTTCATTCGGCAATATTTTCTTCTTTGGAGCAAATCTGATCTTCTTTCAGCTCTTCCTTGGTTAGTATTTTTATAATTTCTGTATTTATATTATAATTTTTATTTTATGTTAATTATTATAACTTATGATATAAAATGATGATCTAGGATTTAAAAAAAATTTATATAAATTTATATGATCTGTGATAGTTTGTAATTTTTACTGGTTAGTATTTTTATAATTTCTGTATTTATATTATAATTTTTATGTTGATTATTATGATTTATTATGTGAAATGATGATCTAAGATTTAGAAAAAATTTGTATAAATTTATATGATTTGTGATAGTTTATAATTTTTACTGGTTAGTATTTTTATAATTTTTATATTTATATTATAATTTTTATTAGTTATTATAAGAATATATTTTTCAGTGGGAGAAGAAATTTTATTTTATATTAATTATTATGATTTATATTGTGAAATTATGATATAAGATTTAGGAAAAATTTATACAAATTTATATGATCTATGATGGTTTGTGATTTTAAAAGAAGAACAAAGGGGATAAAGAAAAGTGTTTTAAAATAAAATTTACGATTTAGGTAAAATTATTTTTAGATATTTTTAAAATATAAAATTATTTAGGATATAGGATATGATAAAAATAAGATTATTTTTATTATATGTTTATTATTACAAGAATATATTATCCTATTGATAAATATTTTTAGGTTAATTTTAAAGTAATATATGTCAAAATAAATAAATATCAATTGAGGGTTTAGTGTAAAGTCTTGATATGTTATGTAGTATTTCTATTTATTTTATCTTTTTTATTGTACTCTATTATTATTATTTTTTGTTAACTCATGGTATTTAAACAATATACACTAATATTTTTTAGCAGTAAGATATATCAATTTTTTTATTACAAATGTATTTTATATAAATCATATAATTCATTCAATTAAATAATTTATTATACAATCAATTTCTTATTACTTTATACCATACGTATTGTTTATTTCTTATTTACTCTACTGTATTCTTTTTATATCTATTCTTATTGTTTATGATTTAAAACATCAACATCATTAATTAACATAAATATAATAAGTTATAATTTTTTAATTTATTATAATATTTTAAGTAAATTAAAGCTTTAATGTACATTTTATTAATAAAAATAATTAATTTCATATTATATTTTTAAAAAAAATAGTTAGTAATTAAATTAAATATTATTTATGTAAATTTTTTCAAATCTTTGTTGATGATAATTTTTAAATATTATATTTTAAATTTAAAATACATCAACTAAGAGTTCTCCAAGAGTTTACAGTTCGTACATAATTTTTTCTTCATTTCATGTACTTTGCTTAATTTTTTCTTCTTTATTTCTTCGATCATTCTATTAAAAGTTCAAATGCAATATATTGAATAATATAAATATAATACAATTTAATTTTTTTTGACATAAAATTATTTTTAATGATCAAATATTTTATTTTAAAAAATTCATGTTATGAAAAGCACTAATTGAAATAATTAATTATATATTTCAGTTTTAATAAAAGTATTTAAGAATAAAAATTAATTTTCTTTTAAAATTTATTAATATTTTCTTGATATAAAAATTCAAACACTATATTTAAAATTAAATATACATCAATAAAATTTTATATATGTTGCTGTTTTTATTCTTTTAATATATTATCTTGCAAAATATATTTAATTTAGTGTGATTTTTGCATAATTTTTTTGTTGATACAATAATATTTAATAGCTTTTACTTAGAGATTAAAGTTATTAAAATATCTAATAAATTTTTCTTTCATGCATAGGTTTTTTTTCGTTTGCTTCTCCTAATACTTACCGGTTAGTATTTTTATAAATTTTGTGCTTATATTATAATTTTTATTAGTCATCATGAAAATATTTTTTATATTAATAGAGAAATTTGTTTAGAATATTATGATATAAATAATATGAATTTATTTATTTTATATTGATTATTATGATTTATGATGTGAAATTATGACTTAAGATGTGAAATTATGATTTATGAAAATTTTGTAGAAATTTATATGTACTGTGATAGGTTGTGCTATTAAAAGAACAACAAACGAGATAAAGAAGGGTGTCCTAATATAAGTTTTGGGACCTAGGTGAAAGTTATATTTAGAGAATTTTTTCATGTAAAATTTTAATATATCATAAGAGAGGTACTAAAAATAAAATTGTAGGATATGTGAATATAACCAGAAGCCTTAAAAAATAGGATATTCTTATTGAAAAATATGAATATTTTTCTATTTAAATAGTAGATATTATAAATACAAGAATAATAAACGTACTCGAAAAAATTATACTATATATAGGTTTATTTAGAAAGCATTAAAATATATATGGAGGTATTGCAAAATAAGTATTAAACGGAGTCAGTGAATGTGAAAAAGAATTCATGACTGTAATAATAAGAAAATACAAATAATAATGTGTACATAATTTTGGTTGCTATTTGGTAGCAAGTGTGAACGCAGAAAAATGCCATGAAAATAAAAAATGTAGTGTATTAAAAATGTTAACTAATTTAATTAGTATAATTTGTGCATAATAAACAAAAAAATGATAATTGAAAAAGATAAATTAAACCATAGATAAGATTATAAAGCTAAATATTATATTAGTTTTGAAAAGAACTAACATTTGGGTGGCCAGAAAAATTATCCTATTATTACGTAGTATTAAATAAATACCTTACAAAAATAGTAATACATTCCATTCATTTTTACTTGTAATATTAAATACTAGTACATTCATTTATGAGAACAAAAATTGTATATGAGACTATATGTCAGTTGTGAGGGTGCAGTGAATGTTTTACAGCTAAAAGTAACAAGATGAAGAAAAGTTTAATTGCTTTTATATATTCAAATGATACAATGATTGAGAGATCAATGGGGGTAATGTACGATGGACCTCCCCTAAAGGCATTAAAATTAAGAGGATGCAGCACTATGGATGCTTTGCAGGAGAGAATTCATGCCCGATTAAAGCTTCACGACAATCAAGCTGTGGGGAAGATTGTTTACAGGTTTCTATAGCATCAAATAGAGGCTCAATATATGGCATACGAATTGGACGATGATGAAGACTTGGCACGTGCCATAGCAAGCTACGAACAACATCCGACGATGATAACAATGGAGTTGTACGCGGAGGTGATCACATCAGAATTGCACGCTGCCAACCTAGCTTCACAAGAAAGAGTTCCAACAACTAGATCACCTGTGGATCCAACGGCTAATGTCAATACTAGTTGTTCGATGATGCGGGAAGGCCTTTCTTACACAGGTGGATTTGAGTTCCACATTTCTAATAGTTATACTCCTACATTGGACTTATCTGTTGCAGGTGTTTTCCCGAGAAATATATCACATACCATGATGGAATCAACAAGTGCCTTACCGGTCGTAGAGGAAGAATCCATTGATCCTATCTTCATGGATGCCCACCTTGAGTCTGGTTTTGAAGACAATGAGGTGTCTTGCAATAGTGATGATGATCGTGACACTGATGACAAAGAATGTGCAACTACATATGGAGACAGTGTTGCAACGTGGCGAGTGAGGAGTGACAAAGCTGCACATACATCATGTGGTGTCCTTCAAGCTGCTGTCTTCTCTCACATTGATTGGGATGCCATAAGGAATCCTAATAAATTTTCAGAAATAATGAAACCAAGCTATGATTACGGCATGGAGGACTTGTAGGTTGGACAAGAGTTTAATTGCAAGGAGGCATTAATTGCTGTAACCAAGCATTACCACATAAGAAGGCATCACAATTATTATGTGGATGAGTCAGATACCAGAAGATTGAGTGTGAAGTGTGATAATTATGGGGATGAATGCAAATTCCACCTCAGAGCGACCAATCTGAAGAATTCTAACACTTGGACAATAACTAGATTATCAGGGCCTCACACATGTGTTAATGCCAGTTTGACATAGGATCACAAGTCTCTTGACTTCGAGTATATCAGTTTCTTGATACTGGAGATGATTAAAGTGAGGCAAGATGTTCCAATCTCACTTATACAAGAGAGGGTGGAAGGCATGTACGGGTATAAGATTTCGTACAGAAAAGCATGGAAGGCAAAACAAAAGGCAATTGTCAAGGTGTACGGTGATTGGGATAAATCATATGAAGTGCTCCCCAAATGGTTGGACATTTTAGGCTACTGTGACTAAGCTTTGTTCAAGTTGGAGTCAGGAGAATTCGTCACAGTTGACAACCGTGTTAATCCACAAAAACATGTTTTCAATCGAGTTTTCTGGGCTTTCAAGCCATGCATTGCCGTATTTCCCTATTGCAAGCAATTCATACAAGTTGATGGAACGCATCTGTATGGCAAGTACAGAGGCGTGCTACTGATTACTGCGACCCAGGACGGTAACAAATGTCCCGTTCCTCTTGCCTTTGCCATTGTTGACAAGGAGAACTATGAAAATTGGAGTTGATTTTTAGCATTACTACTGGTGAATGTTACGAACCAGCAAAGAATATGCTTGATATCAGATCGACACCGAGTTGTAAAAGATGCTGTAGCCATCGAAGGCGTAGAATGGCAGCCTCCTCATGCTTTTCACCGGTACTGTATCAGACATATTGCTAGTAACGTTCGCAAGAAATGCAGGGATGACAATGTCAAGAAAGCTGTCCTTAAGATTGGTACGCCTTATAGCCCAATTTCTTTGTTGAACCTTTCATCTATAAATTTGTGTATCTGGTAGTTCAACCCGGTTAACCTATTTGTCTCCTTCTGTTCAGCATATGAGCCCAGTTGGGAAAAGGCCATGGAGAGATTGGACAACCTTAACAAAGTCAATGAGGAGATCTACAAGAAGTTAACCGCTATTTCGATGGAGAAATGGACGCTTGCTTATGACGAAGGCAGAAGATATGGTCATATGACGACTAACATAGTAGAGTGCATCATGGCCTCTTTAAAGGATTAAGCAAGCTACCAATCACAGGCCTTGTTCAACAAACATACTATAGATGTGTCAAGTACTTTGTGGAAAGGGCAAAAGAAGCACATGCTGAACTACGACAAGGTCACATATACGCAAGCAGATTCAAATAAAAGCTTGCGACTATCCAGTCACGTACTTCTTCTTACCATGTTCGTGCTTATAATAGACAAGGAACTAGGTTTGAGGTGGTGGTGGGCCCTGATATGGCCAGGGGATCATATGGCAAGGTCGTTCAAGTGTTATTAGATAACAGGCAATGTGAATGTAGACAATTCTAAGCATATAGGTATCCTTGCGCTCATATTATTGCTGCTTGTACCTCAGTCAACATATCGTGGGAACTATATGTCGATGCTGTATACAGGCTTGACACACTACTCAATTGCTACAAATCTGAGTGGTGGCCGATTGGGGAGTGGTCGCAATGGAATAACCTACCACCATTTCCTGTCCTGGTTCCAAATTATGGAAGATTGCATGCAAAGGAACGACCAAAGTCGACCTGGATCAGAAATGAGATGGATTGGCCTCAAGAGAGTGGTGTCAAACAAAAATGCAGGTCTTTGTAAGACGGAAGGTCATAACCGTAGGCGCTGCCCACTACTACATGGAGAGGAAGGCCCTTTCTTCACGTTGACTTTATTTTTTACTTTTGCAGACGTATGTTACAGAGTATGTTTACCAGTGTCATAATTGTAACAGTCGGATGTTGTGATTTGTTTGATTATTGTAAAACTGCAAGGCCATTATGTATATATATGTGACTCCATTACTAGTAATGTTAACAAATTACTTCAATCGTCTAAGTGCTATATATTCTTATGTGTATCTTTGTAGTTAATTTGCACGTGTATGTTATATTAGTGTATGTTTAGATTCCACCCTAATGCAATTCTTGTCGTGACAGATGGCATCCATATCCCGACGCGTTGATCCTGGACCACGGGATCCTTCACTACTGACGGCTCAGGCCTCACACATATCCCAGTCGATTTGGGCAGGCCATGTATGGAAATAGTTAGATCTTAATAAAGTTGGTTGAACAGTTTCTGAATTGTCAGACGCAATAATTAGTATTTTTTTTGCAGCCTGACCGTGTGCTGAGGATTCGACGGGCTCATCACTACCATCACCAGCAGCCGCCAAAGTTGATTGTCCCCTTGTTATGAGAGGCAGGCTTTTACGGCCTGGCGATGTACGAGTTTGTGCCTATCGACCATCAGTTGATCAGTGCTTTTGTAGAGAGGTGGAGGCCGGAGACACACACTTTTCACATGCTGCAGGGGGAAACAACTATTACATTACAGGATGTTGTTTTCCAACTTGGCCTACCCATTGACAGTCATGCAGTGACGGGGCCCACTGTGTGGGGATGAGGAGCCCTGATAGAGGAGTATCTGGGACTACAGTTACGGTGGATGAGAATGTCATCAGAGGGGGCGACTGAGGATGATGAGTTGGTTAGAGAGGCATTTCACTCATCTTCCAGATGATGCGGATGAGGTGACAATGCAGAGATTCACCCGGGCTTACATTTTACGTCTTATTGGTGGGACGTTATTTCAGACCACTCTAGTACGTATGTCCACCTCATGTACTTACCCTTGCTTGGACACTTACATGAGGCTGGGACGTACAGTTGGGGATCTGCTTGCCTGACCTATCTGTACAGAGAGCTCTGCAAGGCCACTGCTCTGGATTACAGGGAGATAGGAGGGTGTTGCCTACTACTGCAGCTCTGGGCATGGGATAGATTTCCCACTATCGCCCCCGGGATTACTATTTCAGACATACCAGAGGGGGATGCAGGGATTGGCCCCCTAGCCCGCAGGTTAGATAATTTTTCAACTTGCACTTATAATTAAGTTGACTTTGAAGTTGTTTAACTCAAGTTATTGTACTTGGTAGGTGACACTATCAAAAGACGTTCCAAGGATAGTCCAGCACACAGCTTACCCTATTATAGATACGTACTGGACCGTCTTCGACTTGACCAGATATGTAGGGGATAATGCATATTTTTATTTCAGGGCTTTATCCATTTCATTGTCCCATTTAATTGATTAAATAAATGTGTAATTTCAGATCGCTTGGATCCCGTACACTGAGGTGGTCACCGCATCACTTCCTTCAGTACTGTTTTGACAGGGAGTGACATGTGGACAGCAGTGGTACCGCTCATTCACTTTTAGATTGTCGAGTGGCACCAGCCGGATAGGGTTTTACGGCAGTTTGGACTACGCCAGCCTATTCCTTGAGCCACCGAAGCAGGTGGTGGAGGTCCATTGCCTTCACTTATCCAGGTCGACATGATGAGGAAGTGGCACATCTACCATCAGCCATACATTGCACTCTGGGATATCCGATGAGACTTGTGCGCTATCGCCGAGCCGACCACACGACTAATCCTAGGCCCTACAGTCCGAGTACATGGCATGGTACAGACGAGTTACTAGGCGATTTATTACACCCATTGGGGGAGCGCTAGACCTTGTGGTAATACTGCGTGCTAGTTTTCTGTGTCTGATTTTCTTCCCATGCATTAGTATTGTAACTAACTTTAATGTCAAAATTTTGCACAGGTAGATGAAGGTGTCCACTACTACAGGACTTCACTACACTTGAAGGGCAGTCTAGGTTCACCTTCGATGTGCTTAGATCAGCGATAGACTCCATCCTTCACACCATTCGAAGGTTGATCATGTGATTATTGACTCAAATGCGGAGCCAGCTCCTCATGCCCATCATATCCCAGACCTTGCGGAAGGGTGACCATGATTAGCCTCGTACTCGTCGACGTCGTCGCACTGCTCCATGACCTACGTCGCAGGCTGATGTTCCGTCCGCTTCAACAGTGCAACAGACTCCACCATCGACTGCCCAAGACACCATAATGATGATGCTAGATATTACTACCTCATCTCATATGTATCCTACTGCACCTGATGATCCTTCATCCTCCATCATGTTTCCGGCTGCACTATATGATTCCGTCATCACCCCAGATGTACCAAGTTTACTTCTAGTATTCCATCCTCATTCCAAGCATTTTCACATATACTAAGAGTTTCATCTTCATTCCATGTCTTTCCTTCCGGAAATGCTAGTCCATCACAGCCACTATCGTCCTACATTTGATCTACATACTCAGGATCAGGGATCAACACTTGGTGGCATGATGACAGATGACTCAGTGCTTGCAGATAGAGCTAGGGGTGGAGGCAGAGCGGGAGCTGGAGGTAGAGGAGCCACAGACGCCGGAGATGTGACTCCCGAGCTTGCGCAGAGGGTTAGTAGATATGGCCGCCACATTACCGATCCTGGATGTGGGACTGGACATCACTTACGTAGATATTAGCTTTTTTTATCATATTTATTGTATATTTATGCACATCTATCTTGCTACTTTATTACCAAACATCAGTGTTATGGGATGGTTTTGATTATTACGACATTTTTATCTTCTTGCGTAGATACTTATATCAATTTTAATTATCAATTCTTCTCACAAATACACAATCAATTCAATTCTCATATAACGCATTAAATATATGTAATTTTTTCTAATTACATCCTTCTAACTAGAATTTTATTCTCTCCTCTGGTATTTTATTTTCATAACTTTAATTATTATAAATTATTAACAAACACAAATTAATTACAAATTTTTTAAAACAATGTGTGTTTATTTCTTTCTAACGATAAGGGTTATTCCATGTTCCACATCTCGTTGGCCAAAAGTATTGATTTGTTAATTTTTTAGAAACTATTTTTTATTTTACCATTCTTTCGAAATATTTTACTAAAATACGCACTACGATGGAGAGATGCCAAACCAAATGGCGCTTCTGAGGGGGTCTAAGCACATCTCCCAAATTTTAAGTTAATATATAAATAATAGAAAATAATAAACTTTAAAATAATTAGAATATTTAGTTTTTTTAAATAAAAGTAATGATAATGACATCTCCTAAATTTAATAACTAACATTATTAGTTTTTTATTTTCACAGTTGTTATAATTATCTATTCTTTTATTTATTTACCATGTTAAAATACATAAACAATATTAAAATAAATTAATAAATTTTTTCTTCATAATTTGAAATATATAAATATTTTTTAATTAAATTTTTTGTCATTATTTATTTTTATATTATTAGTGAAGAAAAGAATAAATAGTTATAATAAATATAAAAAAATTAATAATATTAATTATAGTATTTGAAGGATAAATAACCATCATCCTTGTAAATGACATTAAATGCTATGTTTATTCAATACGTTATGAGTTGAGTCCACCAAATATTGAGGTTAAAACACTTAGCACAATTATCAACGTAGATGAGGATGCTTGCCATGTACAATACCAAAATCCAAGTCTTTTGGATCCACAATGGATACGGTCACCAGCTAATTAACTTAGAAATGAGGAGCGAGGGTACCGTAGGCCAAAGGTGCCATATCGCTTAGCGTCCCTTCCCTCGAGCGCCAACGGCGCCATTTTATCTGGCGTCCCTTCACACGCCATTTGCCATCTTTCCGTCGCTGTGCATATCTTCTGTGCGTATTTTGATAAAATATTTTGAAGGAACGGTAAAATGAAAAATAATTTTTAAAAAAATAGTAAATCGGTACTTTTGCCTTTCATTGCCAAAATATTTTATCATTGTGACGAAATACAAAAGAATTAATTCATGTTATAATTTTAAGTTCATTACAAGATGAAAATATTATTGCAACAAAATAACCACTTTTTTTTTAATTTTCAACTATCTTCAACTTTGTCATTTTGTATTTATTTAGTTACAAAATAAAAATAATTTTATTGAAATAAATACAAAGTAGCAAGAATATTATTGGAATAAATACAAAATAAAAAGAAACATATCTATTTCGTTATATTTCTTTTCATTTTTAACAATTTTCAACTTCGTATATAAATATTCTTATTGAATAATTCAATAAATTTGCTTATGTGTAATAACGTATTAAATAATTACTTGTAATAATATAATTCCGAACGGTGGAAGTTAATAATTTTGAAAAATGATAAATATTAAGTGTCATTGGATCAAATTTTAAGAGATACTAATATAAATTACGTAATTATTCTTTATTGATCCTATATTTTATTTTAATAATATTCAATCTAAATATTTATTATTTTTATTAAATATATTATTATCATTAACTACTTTTTTATTTAATTTCTATAATAAATTTATGTATTAAATATCAAAGTGGAGTTAATATATTTTTTATGACATCAAATATAATTATGAAATGAGTAATTTATTTTTAAAAATTTATTTTGAGTCACAATCACATATTTTTTATTTTTAAAATTTTTTATTTTGACATCAAGATTAAAAATTTTATTAAAAATTTTGAAATGACATCAACATTAATTATTTGAAAAAAATGCAGAGGGGAAGCCGAGGGCGCCATGTTGAATGACACCCTGAATGTGCACCAAATGGCGCCTCTCCCTCGTGAACGCCATCCAAAGTGGCGCTTCCCGCCATGATGCGTATTTTGATAATATGTTTTCGAACAACGGTAAACCCAAAATAAGTTTCCGAAAAAATAGTATTATGGTACATTTGCCCATATTAATCCGTTGCACTTAACCCAACTGTAACGTAAATACTGCGCCATTTATGTTGGTAATAAGCAGCGGGTGTCACAGTTTGAGATTGAATCAATGCAGCAAACACGTGCTTGCTTGGCCCAGATTCGGAAATCTTATGATCTGTCTATATCAACTATTTACCGTTGGTAGTAGTTACAGAGTATCCTAGGAGAACCATCCTATGTCAAAGTTCCCTCGTATCTATTCCTTCCTGCATCTGAATTTAATTTTTGTCCCTGGTGGAAGGAAAATAAAAAAAATAAAATAAGACTATAATTTCTTCTAATATAGTTTATTCATGATTTAAATTTAATTTTTTATCTATTTATAATAATATGAATCGCAAGTATTTAATTAATAATTAATATATACATATATCATTTTAAGATAGAGTCCACCAAACAGCCAATAATAATAATAATAATAATAATAATAATAATATTATTATTATTATTATTATTATTATTATTATTATTATTATTGGGACATGACACCATTGGTCATTTCTTTTCCTCTACCTGCTTACCTAATTTTGGAGGGCGCCTGTGGCATATGTTATCCCATAAATGGGTCGGTTAAGTTAATGATTTTTTGAGTAAGTGCAAGATGTGGAATAAGATATATCATATAAATATAAATTTATTGTCTCAGCATTCAATAGTACAATAATATTTAATATTATTTAAAAAATTAATCATATTTAAAAATTTAAATTCAAATTTAATTTGTATGAATTAAGTAGATTATTACTCTTATTATAAAAAAAATAATTATAAGATATTACTATACTGTGTCTTGGATTATAATAAAATTGACGAGGTTTTGGTGAAATAAATAATAAGAGGATTTGAGATGTCAAGTTATTTAAATAATATACTTTTAATACATATAAGATTATTTTTGAAATTTTTAAGCATGAATAAAATATGTTAGTTCGTCTATGACAAATTATTTTTTTTGTGAATATTTCTTTTTTTTAGGTGAATATATTAATTCAAATGCGAGGAAACTAAGTCAAATATTACAATACGATTGAAAAATAGCAATAAGCAACAAAAATTAGATTTTTTTCAATAAATGTCGATAAATATAAATATAATAGATATATCAAAGACAATTCTCCCTCATCACGCACTTTTCACGTGATTGTAAGGTTATGAATTTTCTGTAGGGGAAGAGAAAATTGTTAGGTATATGAAATGTAGGGTATTAAGTCATTTAAAATTATTTTTAAATACATAAATATCTACAATTTTTAATTTAGTGTATAATTATTATTGTAATTGTTATATTTAGTTATTTAAATGAGTGAACTCCTATATTTTTGCGAGTTTACATTAATCTTAATTTATTAAAAATCAAGCCTATTGAAGTTATCGTAGCCATGTATTTCTAAGTTTTCCTTCTTTCCTGTAGAATATCCCAAAGGCTCATGGTGGACAGACAATTGCTGTATATAGCATTGATTATGCATCATGTTTGAAAATTTCCTTTTCCTTAAGCTCTTCTTGAATTTTCTTGGGGTTTTTCATTTTGCTAATGTGGTGTTGGGAAGGTGTCAAGCAAATTTGTTGGATGAAGATTTATTCAAGGTGGGGAAATGTTAGAAATGGGTGCTATTGTCTATGAAAGGGGAGAAATGGTGTAAATGAACCATTTGTACATTCATATAATGTTTTTGAAGAGAAATATGATCCTTTATATTGTTTTGTGTGTATAATACCTTCATATCATTTTATTTTTTTGTAATTTACCCAATTTTAATACTTTGTTGCAATTAGTTTTGTATAATTATTATATCATTTCAAATTTTTAGTTTATTATTTGATTTCTAATTCCTGTTAAATCTACAAGTTCACAAGTACTAGTTGAATTTGCAATTGCATTAAGTTAAAGTGCTTATATTTGTTGTGTTCAAAATAAGCTTCCAAAGTTTCATTTTTGTAAAGCTATATATATATATGACAATGAGATGTACTGCAAGAATAATCGGAACATATTCAAAAGTACTCTCTTTTCATATTAAATATAATTATTTCTTATATGATATTTATAGTAAAATAACAAATACTCTTACATGGCACGAACCATAAACTATTATGTTAAAAAGGTTCTGTAGTTAAGAATTTTGTCTGAAATGTATTAGATAGTCTTCATTTTTTAAAAAAAAATGTGTATTGGATAGTATGCTTTGTGACAATAAATAAAAAGGCAAGTAAATTAATGTATTTTAATTTCTACATATTTTCTTGTAGAGGATCTGGGATAACTTTTTTTAATACAATATATCTCCTAAACTTTGATTGAGTAATAAAAATAGTAAATGAATTGTAAAACTTTACACTTTATCCCATAAATTTTAGAACTTTGAAACCTTACATTTTATCCCTTAAACTTTTAGAAAAAGTGAAACTATTAATTTTGAATTAAGTATAATAATAATATATATTGATCTTACTTTTCATTGTATTTATTAGTTTAGACAAATAAAAAAAAAAACTCAAGTTTGATAATAAATTCTTCAAAAAAATTAAAGAGTTGAGATATTAATATTTAAATCTACTTTTAAAATTTAAGATAAGATTTTCTCAAACTATATAATTTATTTTAATTATATTAATTTGCTCAACTTTTTAAGAATATATAAAAAAAATTAAACATTAGATCTTAAATATATTGTACTTTCATTGGATCAAAATTTTTATTTATGCACTAACCTTTTTGATAATAATTTGCTAGAAAAATTTAAACAAAATTTTTTATAACATTTCTAAATTATGCTAATCAAACAATTTGGTTTATAAATCTGTAAACTAGATAAACTTTATTAAACTTTCACAAATATAAATTTTTGATATCTTTTTTTTTTTTGAAAATCCCATTAAAAATAAATGGATGAAACTTCAATATCATATATTTTTTAAATTTTAACAATTATTACAATATATACCTTTATAATTTCTAGATGACTTATTTTATATATTTTCAAAATTTTCCAGTCAATAAAAGTTTAAATTTAATTTAAAATCAATATTTTTACCTTTTCTAAAAATTTAATGGATAAAGTATAAGATTTTAAAATTTATATATAATTTTTATTATTTAATTAAATCTCGTGAGAGTTAAAATGTGATATTTCAAAATTCGTGTAATATTTTTATTATTTGATCAAAATCTAGGAGATTAATTATATTTTTCACTTTTTTTTTAACATCTTATAAGGGGTTGGAGTATTAAGGGTATGCGCGGGAAGGGGGGGGGGGGGGATCTCGAACTTTCCCTTTTTGCCACTTGGTCTTAAGGACATAAATAGGGTGCCCTTTGTGCCGGTACTAAGTAGCGGGTGTCACAGATTGAGATTAAATCAATGCAGCAAAACAGTGCATGTGCTTGGTTCAGGTTCGGAAATCTCATGATCTGTCTATATCACAACTATTTACCGTTGGTAGTGGTTCGAGAGTATCCTAGGAGAATTATCATATATCAAACTTCCCTCAGATCTATTCCTTCCTGCATCCGAATTTAATTTTTGTCCTTGGGGGAAGGAAAATAAAAGAAAATCGAAATACAGCTATAATTTCTTCTAATATAGTTTAGCCATCAATTTAAATTTAATTTAATTTTTTATTTTTTTATGATAATATGAATGACAAGCATTTAATAATTAATATATACATATAACATTTTGAGATAGAATCCACCAAATAGCCAAAAAAAATTATTATTATTATTATTGGGACACGACTCCATTGATCATTTTCTTTTCCTCTATCTGCTTACCTCATTTTGCAGGGCGCATATAACATATGTTATCCCATAAATGGGTCGGTTAAGTTGATGATTTTTTGAGTAAGTACAAGATGTGGGATTAGATATATAATATAAATATAAATTTATTGTCTCAGCATTCATTAGTACAATAATATTAATATTATTCTAAAGAATTTTCTTTTTATCATATTTGGAGATTTGAATTTAAATTTAATTTGTATGAATTAAGTGACTTATTAATTTTGTTATAAAAATAATTATAAGATATTACTATACTATATCTTGGATTACGGTAAAATTGTTGAGGTTTCGATGAAAATAATCTACTTTTAGGACAATAAATAATAAATGCGTTTGAGATGTCAAATTATTTAAATAATATGCTTTTAACACATTTAGGATTTTTTTTTAGATTTTAAGCATAAATAATTTACGTTAATACATTTATGGCTCTATTTCATGATAAATAACTTAACTTATAATTTATTTATCTGATTAACAAGTTATGAATTAACTTTTAAAGATATTTTGTGTATTAATTTGTCAATGAAATAAATTTTAATTTAATAAATTACCTTAATTAACTTATAACTTATAAACTACTATTTTTTAAAAAATTTTTAAATCTATCCTTTTTTTATTAATTTATAATTCATGTCTTTTATATCATAAATGTAAATATAATTTTTCATAAAATTTAATTAATTTAATTTTAACATAATTATATCTTGATTTTAAACTATAAATATATAAAACTATGTATGTAAATAAATATTTAATGTTATAAAATATAATTAAGTAATTATAATGCTATTATAAATTAAGTAATTATAATTGTAAGTAATTATATTTTAATTAATTATAATTCTATTATGAATAATAAAATAAAAATTATGTAAGTAAATAAATATATAAATTTATAAAATATAATTAATTAAATATTAAATATTATATTTTCATTTTTGAACATATTAATTATTTTAATTATATATTTATTTCTATTAATATGTTCTTTTATATCACTTTATAATTTTAGCTAGTTAGACAATTGATTTTACAAAATAATTTTTATAAATTAATTAATTTATCAATTATTAATTATTAGATATAAGTTATCGGTTATTGTGAAATAGAGGTTATGACAAATTAATTTTTTTTGTGAATTTTTTTAGTGAATATATTAATTTAAATACGAAGAAACTAAGCCAAATGTCACATTACGAATGAAAAATAGCAAAAAGAAACAAAAATTAAATTTTTTTCAATAAATTTAGATAAATATAAATATAATAGATATATCAGAGACAATTCTCCCCGATTATCAGGCACTTCTTACGTGATTGTAAGGTCATTGAATTTTTTGTAGGCTAAGAGGAAATTATGAGGTATATGGAATGTAGGGTATTAAGTCATTCAAAGTTATTTTTAAATGCAAAAATATCTACTATTTTTAGTTTTGTGTCGTAATGATTGTTATAGTAATATTCGGTTATCTATACGAGTGAACTTTTGCATTTTCATAAATCTACATTCAATTCTAATTTATAAAAAATCTTTGTTTGCGTGCAACTGATAAAAGTATAAAGGATTTACTCATTTAAATAGTCAAATATAATATAATAATTCCAATTATAATTATTGTAATATATCAAAATTTATAATAATTTATTATTTAAAAATTATCTAAATAACTTATTGCACTAATGTACGAAGAATTTCTCCTTGATCAAAGAAACAAATTCCTCCACATTGGGAATCTAATCTGATTAATGATAAGAACAAGAATGACATGATCAAGAAATTTCTTGCAAATTATAAATACGATTATACTTCGTTAACTACTAAAAATATCTAAATATTCTTATATATATGCATAAATTTTTTATTTTTATTAAAAATTTAACTTTATATAAAGATTCAGAAAATTTTTTAATATGATTTTGAACTATATAATTGCAATTTTTTTAACTTTCATATTATATATTTATAAAAATGTGTGAAATTTAAGTCATAACAACACTACAAGAATAAGGAGCAACAACGATGACATTTTTAGCGGCGACAAAAATTCGGTCGTCGCTAAAAGTATTTCCAACGACAATGTTGTTAGTAAAAATGACATGACTTTTTAAAGGGAATCGGAAAGTTAGGCGGGAAGGAATTTGGCTTTTAGTGACGACAAAAGTCGTTGCTAAAAGCCTAAAAAATTTTTGGCAGCAAAATTTGTCCTTCAGTGACAATAATTGTTGTCGTTGAAAATGTAAGAATTTCAGCGACGACACTGTCGTCACTGAAAGTTCCCACTTTCACCGATGACAATGTTGTCACTAAAGAGCTCGGCCGGAAACTTGGCCTGCCCTTCAGCGACGGCATTGTTGTCACTAAAAGGCTAACCCTTCAGCGATGCCAAAATGTCGTCGCTAAAAGCCTAGTCCAAATTCCGAGACAAGGCTTTAGCGATGACATTGTCGTCGGTGAAGGTTGGACTTTTAGTGACAACATTAAGGTTGGACTTTTAGCGACGACATTGGACTTTTAGTGACAACATTAAGGTTGGACATTTAGTGACGACAATGTCGTCGCTGAAAGTTGCTCGGTCATCGCTGAAGCCTTCACCGATGATCGAAATTTTTTAGTCGTTGGTGAAAGTTTTGGCTATTTATTTGCGGCGCCTCCTCCCTCCTCATTTGTGCATTTGAAAATTCTGGACCTGAGGTAAGTTCCTAAACTTTCTCTTTCTTTTAAATTTTTTTATTTTAGTATATTTATTTTTTATATATGTTAATATGTATTAATTTTGTATGTTGTATCTTTTAATTTGTTAGTTATTATTAGCACTTATCTTAGTTCGTGGAGACTATTGAAAGTTGATCAGTAGATTTTTACCATTGAGGTACGTAAATAAAAAGTTATAATATTTTAATTGTGTAATAATATATTTAATTTACTCAAATAGTTTGCAATCAATTAATAGAATTCATAGTATATTTAATTTAATATGAAATTTTGTATTATTTAATTTTATATGTTGTAAATTTTGAATTTATTTATGTAAATTTAACTTAGCATAAAATTTGTAAATATAAATTTTATTATTATTATGTATCCCTCAAATTATAATTTTGAAGTATACAATATATGTGTAGATTATTCAGTTAGACTAATGTAAGATAAAATAGTTATAATATTTTATTCATAAAATTTAAAATTTGTGATGCAATTTAGGAAACTTCAAACTTACTAGATTTGTTGAAATAATGTAAGATAGAAAATTAGAATAAATATATAAATTTATCTTAGCAAAATAAGAGATTACAATAATATAATCTCTTTTTTAATTGAGATTGAAACTTAACAATTTAAATTATATTATTTACACCACATACTAAGAAAAATTCAATTAAACTAGAGACCACATGAAAATAAAATCCTAACAATCCAAATTATGATATCTACATTACATAAAAATAAAAACTTCAAAAAACAAGGAAGTTCGCATGAAAATCACCCCCTTCTTGGATAAAACTACATTTACTTAAATAATGAAGTTGAATTGTGTACTTTATAAAACTAAACTTACCTAAATTTACAACTAGGAAGTCCGTATTCATAATATACACCTCTCTATAAAGAAGTTGAATTGTGCACCTTATAAATATAGTAGAGTAGGTTATACGTTTGAATTCCTACAAGTTTATTGTGAAACATAACAGTTGTTATGAATATTTAGAAAAATCAATAATCTACGTAATAAGTTACTTAAATAATAGTACTGATACTTAAACAACGATACTCACAGATTGTTGTATCGTTAATTTTAATTACTGTAAATATATTTTTACAATAATTTTAAATAGAATTGCATTTACATTTAAATTATAAGTTTAGACCCGTTCAAGGGTTGGTTGTTCTCTGAACATCAATCAACCCTTGAATTGTCCTGAAAAGTTAAACAGTTTGGGATATTATCATGTAGTTATTATTAACAATTTATTTGACTCTTGTTTGATATTGTGGGAATATCTTAGCATCCTAACTATTCTCCAGGTATAAACTATACAGGCATATAGTTTAGGCACTTGGAGAACCATAGGGAGATGCTGCCAAAATTTCTGCACGAATCAAACGATGAGCGTGGATAAATTGGAGAAAATAATAACTATAGAAATATCTCAAATGGGATAGGACCCTACCTTTCAAAGTTGGAGTGATACGGTGCATTTAGGGTGACTGTCAAATATTAATCAACACACTTTATTTCACCTAAAACAATTTTCTTCCTGTTCAGTGAACAATGTCTGTCGATAAAAGTTGGATACATCTACCAAATCGATTATCGGATGAGTATTGGAATGGTGCAGTAAGATTTGTTCAAAAAGCCAAAAACTTTATCGATGAAAGGGGTTTGGTAAGATGCCCATGCAAAAAGTGTGTGAATTTAATATTCCAGACATTACCAACATTGGAGGTACATATTATAGATAATGAATTTCATCCATTATACATAAATTGGGTACACCATGGTGAAGCAGATGTTTTGACTTCTAGAGGAACTCAGGGATATCTCCTAACAATATAAATGAGCTGGCGGATATTATACATGATTTCATTAGCCCTAAGGTACCTGGAGTTGATTTTCACAATGACAAGTACAAAGGTGAGAATGCGGCTGACGGGGACATTAGAACAAATTATAGTAACTATGATAACCTATTCGAGCAAGTAAAAACAAAATTCTATCCAGGCTGCACAGCATTTTCAACCTTGAACTTCTTGGTGAAACTTATGCATTTGAAGGTCCTGCATAAGTGGACAAATAAGTCATTTGATGCTCTTCTTCGGTTGTTAAAAGAGGCACTTCCAAACGATAATAAATTGCTTGAATCATACTATGGTGCAAGGAAATGGCTTAACAAGTTAGGATTGGAGTATGAATCAATCCATGTATGCAAACATGACTGCGCACTTTTTTGGAAAGATCATGCTTCTAAAAATAATTGTCCAATTTATGGGGAAAGCCGATGAGTAAATAAAACTACAAAAGGAAAGAAGGTGCCCCAAAAAGTGGTTCGATATTTTCCATTAACTCCTCGATTATAGCATCTATATTGGTCGAGACATACTACAAAGAACATGATATGGCATCACACTGGAAAATCAAAAGAAGAAGGGGTAATATGACATCCCGTGGATGGAAAAGCCTGGCAGGAGTTCGATAAGAGGTATCCTAATTTCTCCGATGACCCACGAAATGTTAGGTTGGGTTTAAATGCAAATGGATTTAATCCTTTTGGTGATAGGAACCTATCCTACAGCATGTGGCCAGTGGTTATGACTACTTATAACTTGCCACCATAGGTATACATGAATCAATTTTTTTTCATGTTGACCCTATTAATCCCAAGGCCGCAATCACCAGGTAAGGATATCGATATCTTCTTACAGACGGTCGTAGAAGAGTTGAGGGATCTCTGGGAGAAAGGAGTTGAAACTCGAGATGCGAATACAAATACGGTGTTCAATATGCGGGTAGCATTGCTTTGGACTATAAATGATTTTCCTACTCGAAGTAGTCTATCTAGGTGGAGCGGGCAAGGATACAAAGCATGTCCTACATGTAATTTGGATACTCCATCAATTCGAGTTAGAGGAAAAATAACTTACATTGATCATCGCCATTGGCTTCCAAGAAGTCACACATGGAGAAATAAGAAAGAATTCAATGGGAGGTCGGAGAGGAGAGCCCCTCCTTGGCCTCTTACCAATAATGTTATCATGGAACAGTTAGGTAAGGTGTCATAGAGACTTCCAGGAAAACATGCTCATTTTGGTGGTGTTAAGCGAAAGAGGGGTGCCGACGAACTTAATTGGAGTAAGAGAAGTATATTTTTTAATCTCCCTTATTGGCCAACAATGAACTTAAGACATAACATTGATGTGATGCATGTTGAGAAAAATGTATGTGATAGCATCTTGGGTACATTATTGGAGATTGAGCACAAAACAAAAGATATAGACAATGCAAGACGAGATCTGACAGACATGAAGATAAGGCCTAACTTACATCTGTATGAGCAGAGGGGTCAACTTTTCAAGCCGCATGCTAGATATACACTTAACCAGGAAGAGCGGAAATGATTTTGCTAATATATAAAGAATGTGAAATTTCCAGATGGGTTTGCTGGGAGTCTTTGTAAGAATGTCACAGATCGTGACCTGAAGTTAAAGGGGTTGAAATCACATGATTGTCATGTTATTATGCAAAGACTATTAGGACCAGGAATTCGGGCTTCTTGCTAAAGGAATTATCATATCCACTTATTGAGTTATGCAACTTTTTTAGTCAAATATGTGCTAGAACTCTCAACAGGAAGGATATTCTGCAAGTCAAACAAGACATTATCATTATTTTGTGCAAGCTTGAGAGGATATACCCCCCCCAACATTTTTTAACATAATGGTTCACTTGGTGATGCATTTGCTAGACGAAGCATTGGAAGGAGGACCCGTTCATTTTCGGTAGATGTACCCATATGAGAGGTATATAAAAAAGTTAAAGGATTATGTCCGAAATCGTACTCGACCAAAGGGTTCAATTGCAAAAGGATTTATTGTTGATGAGGCATTAACGTTTTTCTCTATGTATTTGGAAGGAGTGAAAACTAGATTCAACCGACTTGATAGAAATCAAGATGTAATACCTAGTCAAACAAGAAGGACATTGTCGGTGTTCCAATCCCAATGTCGACCGATAGGGAAATAGATTATTTCTCATTTCGATAGGAAGGATCGGGATGTTGCAGTATGGTACATCTTGAATAATTGTATTGAAATTGAAAAATATCTCCAGTAAGTAACTTAAATTTCAGTTGTGTTCTTCTCCTTTATGTGATTATAATAGACTAAGATTGTTATGTTCTATAGTGAGCATCGATTGGAACTCGAACGAAGTGGTGTTGAAAATATTGACAACTTACAGAGAACTAAATTCCCCTCGTGGTTTTACTTGAAGGTAAGGGTTTTTTTCTTCCCAAATTCATTAAACGAATATCCCAAATATTGTTCATTTCTCTTACTGATCTTTCAATTTAATTCTTGGAACAATTGCTACTTTTTTAGATGTACTATTTACATAGGAACGGTTCCCCAGAGGCCACCGAAGAGTTACTATCATTAGCCTCTGGTCCCAGTTTCACTAACATGATATACTCTGCGTGTATTGTGAATGGAGTTCGCTTTGTAGTCAAAACTCGAGATAAGAAGCATAAAATGCAAAATAGTGGCATTTCTGTTCCAGGGACTGATGGTAACATGTTCTATGGTGTACTGGAAAAAATAATTGAATTGACTTATTTAAATAAGTATAGTGTGACTTTATTTAAATGCAAGTAGTATGACACTGATCTTACAAAGAAGAAACTTTATATTGACAAGAATATCACAAGCATCTCTATCAATGGACAATGGTACAAGGATGATCCTTATATACTTGCTACTCAAGCAAAACAAGTGTTTTACACTGAGAATCTCTTTAATGGATCAAATTGGAGGGTCGTCCATAATATGGTGCATCGTGATATATGGGATCTACCCAGTGATGGAGATAATGCACAGGACCTGTTATTTTTGCAAGATAGTAACTCATCTAAGTTCAACCTCACAGTTAATCTGGGAGATTTCGATCTAGTACATCTAGGTAATGAAAGAAATAGTCCTTCAATCATTCTAACGTACAGGAATATTGGATCTGGTGCTCATGGAGAAGACGCCTTCATCGATGATGACGAGAGCCTTGAAGACGAAACAATTGATGATTATATGGATGAGGAGCCCACACAATCTGATAATAAAGGAGAAACCGATGACCATGAGTCTATTAGGTTCACCGACACTGATTCTGAGTAAGGATAAAATAACATATTCGAACTACAACTCATAATTGTGTAAGCATGATTGTTAAAATAATCAATATGATTGTAAAAAGTTGAATCACTTGATCGTTCAATTTGACATTGAATTCTTTTTAACTACTTGTATAATGTGTATTATTTTAGTTATGGCAAATGTCGAGGCACGATACCATGAAGGTGATACTGGAGGCGACCCACCGGAGCGATCCACCCATATTCTATCATAGTGCGAGGGATCAGGTATTTGTTATTAATTGTGCATACCTAAGCTTGATTAAATATTATGTTTATTGTATTGATATTTTTCTTTATTAATTGAAGTAGCAGCTGTGAGAAAGAGGAGACTGAATAGGTCCCTAAGACTGCACGAGAAGATAGGCAGAGGTGGAGGCAGACCGGTGCTTATACAATTTGATACGACTGGTACATGGCATGCAGTTGGTGAGAATGTCAGCCATCTCCCTCGTGATATTGGTAGCATGATCCACGCCCACGTGCCGCCCTATTATAAGTTATGGCGGGCTATACCTCAGCAGATCCGAGATAGAGTTGTGCAGGAGATTTGCGTAAGTATCCATTTCCTCCAACTATTGAATTAATGTCTTTGAGATTGAAATTTCTAAATATATGACTCATAAATTTATTAAATGTCTTTTAATGCAGTCCTACTTCGAGTTCCAGGGCATCTCTGAGGGTGATCAGGATAGAGCATTCTCTGGTTTGATACGGACTGCTGCCGACCTGTACAGAGATTGGAAGTACAGGTTGAATAAGCATTTCTTAGAGCATAGAGGCGGTCGATACTAGGAGTATGACTTGGATTGAGCTCGACATTGTGTGCCTCAATCTGTCTCACCGTAGATATGGTAGAGGTGTGTGAACTTCTTTGACAGTGACGAGTATAGGGTAAGTATGATATTTTATGGTATTATGTCAATATTTCATAATTAGTAAATTGTGAACATAAAAATTTAACTTTTTTCTCTTAATTTGTAGGAGTTATCTGCAAGAAATACAAATAATAGAGTATAGAAGGTTGTGAATGACCGACATGGGTCAAAGTTTATTGCTGCACATCACTTTGATAAGGTAATTTAATTTTTTTGTATCTTTTTTAAATGTATCCACTTGTTAAATAACATTACTACCCTTCATCCTTTTTTTCTGTTACAAAAATTGAATAGAGAAATAGAGATACTGGTGAGCTGCAGTTGGTTCCCAATAACTTTAGGGACCGACACACATATAAGTTAGGGGAGTGGGTGCATTCGATCCCTCAGGGGCAACATGTAAGTTATTTGAATTTCATATTTTAAATAAAATTTTATGAATATATCTTGTAAGGTAGATTTCTTATTGATTTTTTTTAATAATTTAAGGTGAGGATGACTAAACTCATGACTCAGCATGTACAGTCTAGTGTATCATCCACTAGCTTGCTTACGACTCCTGTACAGTTAAATGAGGCTGTCATCGTCGATGAGGTGCTTGGCACTCGTCGAGGGTACAGAAAGGTTGTTGGGTGTGTACTTGCTGGTTAGTCTTATCATTCGGTTAGAACTTCTAACACAAGGACAAGCTCACAGATCGTGTCTCAGGTTGGTGAATTGCAGGAGCAGTTACAGCAGAGTCGGGAGCAGGTCGAGCAGAGCCAATAGTTGATTCAGGAGTAGCAGTAGCAGCTTGATCAACAACGACTTATCTTACTGAGATGAGCTCGATCCTTAGACAGCAAGGTATCGTCCTACCGCTGCCTCCATTTGCTACTGCTACACCGCCTAGGCCGAGTCAATTTGCGCCTATACCTGCCGCTTAGCCGCCACCGTCATTTTATCATCCTCGTTGCCAGGATGATGATGATGACGATGATGATGATGATGGTGTACCGTGATATTTACACCTCCTTGCTTCCCCATAGTATATTTTGTATATGTATCTTTATATTTTTTATGTGTACACATTTACATGGATGATGTATATATAATTTATTCATATAAATATTATTTTTACCATTACTTTATGAGTATTAATTTTTTATGTTGGATCAAATTGTTAGACATTATTAATAATACTACTGATATATTATAATTATATAATTTATATTAAATTAAATTTAAAAAAATTATTAAACGATTCAAGTTAATTAAAATAAAGAATATTTTAGATAATATATTATTTGAAATATACGACAATTTGAATTTAAATTTTTTTAAAAAAAATTAAAAAACTTTTAGCGACGACACTTGTCGTTGTGTCGTCGCTATAAGGCAAAATGTCGTTGCTGAAGATCAAATTTTCAGCGACGACTTTTTACTTTTAGCGACGACAAAGTGGTTGCTAAGATTTTCCTTTCAGCGATAACTTTGTCGTCGCTGAAAGTCAGATCTTCAACGACGACTTTGTCGTCATTGAAAGTCTGATCTTCAACGATGATTTTTTTGCTTATAGCGACGACAAATGTCGAGGCTAAAAATCAAATTTCAAATTTTTTTAAATTTTAAAATTATTTTCTGCGACGACATTGTCGTCGTAAAAGGTCATACTTTTAGCGACGACAAATTATCGTTGCTATTGACCTTTTCAAGTACGAAGCTATACTGACGACATTTTTAGCAATGACTTTTTCTTTAGCGACGATCAAATACTTTTTAACGACGACAAATATCGCCGCTAAAAATCTTTTTTGCTGTAGTGCAATACTGCCTATGATTAGATTCACCTCTTCTAAAATGTAAAGTTGCACTTCAAATGATAAAGGTAACATCACGAATCCAAATAAAAAAAATCAAATATTAAGAGTTTGATAAATAATAATAAATTAAAAAAATTTTAATTTATAGTTATTTACTCCTTTAATTTTTTTGGAAGACTATAATATTCCATTACACTCAAATGCTTCAAACGTTTTAGATGATTCTAAGCCGCTGTCCATTGATAATTTAACAAATGCCAATTCGTAGTCCTATGGGATTGTGATTTTATATAAGAATTTAAATTTGACTTGTTATTGTTAAAAATTAATTTTTTATTATTATTCGTTCATATATTCTTATCATATTATGTTAATGAAAAATCATAAAAAAATTTCATTATTGATACTTTATTAATGATATTTTTTTTTTATTTTCATTTATTGATAGTGTAAGATATTTTATATTCATAGTGAATTAAATTTAGAATTTTTAAAATAATAGTTATTATGACTAAACCAAACAATCTACAATAAAAAAAATACTCTTTCAATAACAAATATTAATATTAGTTGTCCTTAATTCTCTTGAAAAAAATCATAAATTTGAACTCATCTCATTGAAAAGAAAAGGATGTAACAATAACAAACACCATTAAAGTGTGGGCAGAATTTGGATGATTTGTAGGTGAAGTTAAATGGAATGTTTCTATGTGAGTTGTATGTAGCCCACATGGCCTCTTTTTGGTTTGCGCATCTGAAACTAGTGAATGCCATGCCCTTTGCTCTTCAATTAGATCCTGACATCTATAAATTAAAGGCCAACTAACTGGTAGGATCATACATCTATATGGGATTTTTCTCATGGTATGTCGGTGCATTGAAGTGACAAAATATATTCACGGATTCAAGTTTCAAAATTGATTGAAAAAAACAAACTATGTTTTCATGAATTTATTCTTTATCGATTAAAATAAGACAGTAATAGTTATTATAGTCGGAAGATATATAAAATACCAATAGAAAAGCAGACACAAGATGCAATATTTCATTAAAAATTAGGTTAAAAAAATATAGATGGATAAAGTGTTAATATTAAAAAATATGAGTAAGTAAATTATAACATTTAAACTTTAAAAATATAAACATATTAAGTGAAAATTAACAAAATTATAAATAAATAGAATAGAAATTTTCTCAATATAAAGCTTTCTTATATATTTTGAAGTCTACAGGGGTGGCATGGAACTATATATTTGGACTCTTAAGGTTAGTGCTAAACAACGATCAAAGCGGTTAAAAACTCCCCGTTTTAAGCTAAATACATTTTCATAAGAGTAGACATATATTTTATGAAATTAACATTTATGGGCTATTTAATTATCTGTCTCATCTATCTATATTAGGGTCGTTAGTTATTGAAAAGATATGGATATAGTCATACGGGCTAATCCAAAAAAATAATGCCTCTTAGTTTGTTTTAGTACTTTAAATATTCGATTTTTATTAATTTAATTCCAAAAATAAGGTTTACATCAATTTAATTTGTATAAAGTATGAGAGGCTAAAATCTTATTTAGATTTAGAATTTTATAAACTAAATTTATATAAATCTTGATTCATAAATGAAATTGATACAAATTGGATATTTTGAATATCAAAATAGGATTTTAGTGGTAACGGATTTTTCTAACATTGTTTTTATATTTTTTTTAGAACTATCTATACATGCCGTATAAATTCATAATTAATAATTTAAAAATTCTTAGGTATAATATTCTGTTACATTTGAATCTATAATTTATAATAGGACTTAAATTTAATTTACTATTAGTATAAATTATTTTTACACTATTACTTTTTTATGTATTGTTATATTAATAAAAAAATAGTTAAAATTATTTTACTATGATTAAAAATCTTTAATTACTATTAATTTTTTAATAACATATCTTTTTTCATTTATTGATAATGTAAGATTTTTAATATTAATAATAAAACAAATTTGAACTTTTTATAATTAAAGAAAAGTAAATTTCAACTGCATTTGAGCCAAGTTGTAAAATGTATCTCTTCTCTCCATTTTTTTAATTAGATAAAAATAATAGGAAAGAAAGGTTCCTCAATCCTATTAGATAAGGCAATAATGCCATGTTAAAATCATCCATAAAAATTTATTCAAAAGTTATTGTTAAGTTTAATGATTCAAAAAGTGATAATTTAATTAGCCTTTGAACGTCGAGAAATCTTCATTAAAATAGTTGTCTGCCAAGCAAGATGTATGACAGGCAGTAAGAGATATTTGAATGCATGTAATTAGTTAAGTTAACTTGCATCAATTATTTCTCCTCTTATATTATCTTTTTCCATATATATATATATATATATATATATATATATATATATATATATATTTGATGTTAAAAATTTGGCGTCCTTCAATAACGTTGATATGCATGTTCGCGCCGAAACTAGAAATCAAAAACGTTAATACAACCCTAGATAGCTAGCTGCTAAACTGAGTTCAGCACCCATCCAGAGATTCCTTGGTAGAAACTGGCCAAACACAAAAACCAACCAATGTAATCATTTCCTTGGACTCCAATAATTTAGTAAGTAGCTTTTGGCGGAGGGCTGGACATACAAACGACGTTGTCTTTGTTAAGATGTAATGGGATTAAGTGGAGAGGAATGTACTATGAAAATTTTAAAATGTTTGTGTGGTTAGGGTTATAGAATGAGAATATTCACAGAACTATGGAATATTTTATTCAATGATAAAATTTTTATTTTATAATAAAAATGATATAAATAAATTATTCAATTATTTATGAGTGACTTTTTTATATTTTTAGTCGCTACATTTTCCATATATTCTAATGTCATCGGCCTTCATTATAAATATTAAGACATTGTAACTTTTCAGTATCTTTAATATTAAGACATTTTGACAACTATATTTTAAATAATAAAATTAAAATTTAGATTTTTTTATTATTTATAAAAATTTAGTAAATTAAAATTTTTATTTATTATAATCTTGATATTAGAATTTAAAATATAACTACTTTTTATTGATCATATCATATATTTTTATTATATTAAATTATTCAATAAAATATTTATTATTCTCATGATAAGGATATTATTATTAATTACTACTTATTTATTTTATTCCTACGTTATTTTGATATATCAAATAAAAAAGTAAAATAAAATACTTGTTCTGTTACTAACTATATCAAATATAATTATAAATGATCATTTAATTTAATTCTCGTTCTCTTTCTCATTTTCTCATTGCAATAGATATAACATGAGTTTTTGACTAGATAAATGTTTTATTTAACAATCAACTAATTACATTAATAGTTAATTAATTATATTAACTAATTTAATTAATTGATAGCATTAGCTGTTTAGAAAAAGATATTTGACAAAATCAATTATTTATATGTAAATTAACATATAAAAGCAGGAGTATATTTTACTTTTTATTTGAGTATTATTTTACTTTAATAATATTTTAAATTCAATACGTTAGTTGTCAAAATAAATTTTGTTATAAATGACATATCATTATAATTTAATATTTTACTTTATATTGTCTGAGGTAGAACAATAAAGAAGGGTATTTAAATAGAACTAATTTTTTATTTCACATATTAATTTTTTTAATTACTTTTATAAATAATCAATTAATTTTGAAAAATTTTGTTATCAACTAAATTATTTTAAAATTAAATTTATTACGTCAAATCAAATCCATATTTGAAACATAATTAATTTTATTTTTTTAGTTTTAAACTCAACCAAAATGGTAGTTTTATATAATAAATAACTTTGATGTTAAAAAGTAAATAAATATTACAAGTATTCAATTAATTATAGAATATAAAATAATATGATAAATTTTAACTTATCAAATACTAAATAATTGAACTGGGGTTACTAAAAAAATTAATAATTGAAGTGAGTACTTATTGGCATGTATCACTTATTTATAAATTATTAAATATTTTCATTTCATTATAACTAACAAAATAAATATTATTGTAAAATAAAATACTAGAATATCATTTTTAGTTTCATCTAATTTTGTTGAGTTAATTTATTTTTATCTCACATAAATAAATAATAATATGCCAATATTACACATTTTAGTCTTATAAAATAAAATTCACATTCAAGTTATTTTAATTTTAATTGTATATAAATATATAATAATATTTTTGTGAAAATAATTTTGATTAAGAAAAAGCATGCTGGGATAACGTCGTGCACCCTCATTTTTCTTTTGTTAAAAAAGGAAAAATAAACATTATTTTTGAAAAATGTTTGTAACTAACGTTATTTTAGGAATTATTTTTTATATTAACATTTTGTGAGTTTAAATTGCTAGTTAGGGATAAATTATCTTATTACAAGTATTTATTATAAGAGCTAATTGAAAATGCTCGGAACCCAACGTTTTCAAATTGGCTGATTAGCCATTTGAAACTGCCATTTATCAAATAATTAAAATAGCTAATTAGCGAAATTAATCACTCAAAATAGGTCTTAAAAGCTGATGAAAACATCATTTGCAAAACACCTTAACAGATACTTCCACACTCCATAATATACATTAAGTTACATCCCAGTTTTCAATTAATTGAAACTTTTTTTCAAAGTTTCCTGTCAAATTTCTTCAAGTTTGGTTACATTTTTTAATAAGAAAGAATTTATAATGCATCACTAATATATGAATCTACTAATACATCATTAAATTTAACTAGACATTAAATTAATAATCTTTTAATGTATACCATATAATAATATATCAATAATTAAATTTAGTGACATTGTTACAAATTTTTCCTAAAGGAAGTAATATGTATAATAATGTATTTGATGACAAGTAGGTAATTAGTCACCAATACATGAAATACAAATAATGTCCAACTTGGTGATTTGTAGTCATTATCAATAACTTAAGGATAGATTCACCTTTATAAAAATTAATTTAATTATATTTATATGTTTATTTTCCAAAATATATATTTAATTTTTTAGTTGGACATGTATGTTAAAAATAGAAAAAAAAGATAAATATATTAATAAAGAGAGAAAGTCAATGCATATTTCAAAAAATAAATGTAATTAATTGCACCAAACCTTTAAGATGAGTGTCATTGTATATAATTTAATTTGGACATTTCAAAAGAAAAAAAGCCCTATGAAAACATATAAACATATATGTTAACAATATTTCATCAATTGAGTTAAAAATGAGGAAATTGTGAAAAAGTAATATTCTTTTGACATTATTGTGAAAAAATTGGCTTTGCTTTTGCCAATGATATAATAATTATCAATCAAGAAGACGTGACTCAGTTTATTTGTTCATGTACTTCTATTTGTTCTTTTTCCATATTAGTATCAAACAAGAAAATGGAAAGATATGATGTAATTTATTTATGAGCTTGTTTATGGTCCCATCAATCAGCATTACGAACAATTAGGTCTTCAACAAAGGGGGAAAAAAAACATTAATACCGGCAATTTTATTGATTTAGAAGAAGCAAATTGAGTTCCAAAATGTTCTACAAATTCCACGAATAAATATGCTTAGCTTTGGATAAAATTTGATAGAAAAATTAAGCATAATTTGTGGATTTTGTGATTGAAATTTAAGAGCAATAAGAGCATAATTTTTTTAATTTTTTATTTTTAATAATTTTAGAATAATTCGAGAATTCAAATGAATTAAAAAATATATATGATTGCAATTTTTATGTTTTTATCTTTGTTTCAATATAAAATAAGGTAAATATCTTACTTAGAACGTAGAAAAAGGCTTTAATTATATCAACTTGTAAAAAATATATTTATTTATGATAAATGACATTTGATTTAAAGTATTCTTTAAGGTAAAATGGTGGTAAGTCTAATGAGATGGCTTGATGTTAAATTTGGAGTTTGGATATATTGATTCGTAATTATTATTATATACTTAAAATTATAAAATGAGATATATATTAAAATTGTTTCTCTAAATTTAAACTTGGTGTTTATAGTCTTTCTAAATTTAAAATTGTCTCTTTTTAACCCATTATACCTTAGAAGATCTTAGAGTAGGGCGTTTTGTGACTTAATATGCATTCTAACGTGACTTGCGAACTAATTATACATGCAATTTCATTTAATGCGTGATAAATATTTAATATTTTGTCATCAATTTTAAGTTTATCATAAGAAAATTGGAAAAGTTAGGTTGTCAAAAATGACAAATATGTACCACACATTTTAATGAGAGAGATTGTGACATTTAAAATTGTCGTTATCATTTATTATTACAATCTTAAATAATGATTAGTCGCGTGTGAGATAAAAAAATGGGTAAAGAAAGAGAGTATCTAGAAAAAAATAATAATTGCATTCATTACATTTAAATTATGGATATTAAATTAATAAAAATAAAGTATATATTATTAAATAGAAGAAAGATAAAATATTAATTTGTAATAAGAAATAATGTATTGTTTTTAATCAATTCAATTTATACAATTTAAATTAAATGCGCCGATTCTAATCAAATATCTTTCCTTGATCAAAATCCAAGATGAAAGAAAGTCTTCCTATAGACGAAGCCTCATGAAAAATTGTCCAAGTCTGGCCAACAAGAAGCCATCAATTTCAAAAGGATGGTATCTTCGGTTCCCCCTTCAAAATTCAAAATGAAAAGTTTCAATTTTCAATTTTCCTTCCTATCCCAACAAGCAGTAAAAAATATTCAAAATCTTATTAAGTACTATTTTTTTCAATTAACAATTACATTTTTATTATATTATTATGTAAAATATATTTGCATGTTCCTGCAAACAGACAGAGCTTTATTGGCAGTGCGTCCTCCAATTCGCATAGTGTCTGAATCAGTCTACAACGGATCTTACAACACCCCGTACCCCCACCTCTCTGCCTCTGACTCTTTCTCTCTCTTCTCTTCTCTAACCTCTGTTTGGACTGTTTCTCTCTCTTCCTCGCTGTTATCTTATTGGGGTGGACTATCGTTTTCCTTCGAAAGAACACCTCGTGAAATGCATGTGAAGCTTTCTGAGAGATCTGCGACTTAAACCGTCCAAACGGGACTCTTGCTTTTCTGATTCAGGTGAATGTGGTGTTTCCTTCTAGCTTTTCTTCTTCCTTTTCCTTCCTCCCGTCAATATATTTTCCTTTTTAGCTGTTACATCATGCTCTTATGCTTCTGCCTCAATAATTCGCTGCCATTTTTTTCAAACCATACGATTCTTCTGAGAGGGGTTGGTATCTTGGTTTCATTTGAGCCTTGAAATGACGGGTTCTTTCTTTCTTATTGTTCTATTCAGTTGGCATGTTGATAATCCGTAGCTGAAATTGGCTTTTTAGCTCCAAATTATGCCTACATTGGAGCTCAAATGGTGGTTTCTGGTGAATAAAGCTGCTTCCTTGTGATAGAAGCGGTTTGGTTTGGTGCGAAGTTCAGTTGTTCGCATTTGTTTGATTCCATGGATTAGAGGAAATAATGTGGTTTTTTGGAGTAGCTGGTGGGAAGTTTTGGGCAATTGGTGATACCTCTTGACGAGTGTTTTGCAAATAGGGGAAAATCATTTTGCTTTTCCTATTCTGGTGGAGGACCTTTGGATGGATTGGATTATGGCGTTATAGTGCCAATTTTGAGCGATAGTGCAGGGTTATCAGTAACTGTGAAAATTTTTGTTGAGGTCACGGACAGAAGATGCTATATTTTTTCATTTGTTTCCTTAATTTGCAAGGGATTCTGCTGTCAGAGTTGTTGATGGTCTGATCATGACAAGGGCTGTTCGTAATAGAATACTTAAGGATGCCAATGGTGATATTAGTGACCATCTACGCAACCACATCCATTTAACAAATTGTATTCACTTAAAGAATCATATGCACAAGAACAGCCCCGTATTGGCTGATAGGTCACTTATGAGAGACCTTGTTGTGCTGCAGAGGTCACGGTCTCTCCGGGACCCATCAGCAAGTCCTCCATCCTGGCATTCGCCTTCTATTATTGATGTGCTTTCCAAGAGAATCGAAAATGATGCCATTATTCAGGAAGCAAGAAGTTCTGTAGGCGCTGTACGGCGGAAGCAACGTCGGAGGCTATTGGGAACCTCGGCATCTTTGGTTACTCTAGGTCCATCAAAAGTTGCTCCAAGTGACGTGAGTAGGGGTGATGAGGTGGTGCCTGCAATTAGTGAACGCAGTAGCAAGAGTAGAATGGGTGATGGGAGGAAAGTTAGGAGAGAACAATCTGGGGGGAAGAGTGATGGGCCTGAATATTTAGGGGTCAGTGAAAAACAATCTCTTAAGGTAGATGGTAAAAATTTGGCTCACGATGTTGTTTCAAGGCACTCAGAATCTAAAAATAGGAGGTACAAACAAAAGGGAAAGGGTGTTCAACATGTTCAAGTTAAAACCCTTTCTGAGCAGCTGAACAATGCTCCACAGGATAGTGATGATGTTGCATCTTCGAACATGCATCTTCGTGGAAGTTACCCTCGACAAGAGAAAATTATTAAGGAGCTAGGAACCAGCATGCGTGGTCGTGGTAGTGGATTGAATGGAGTAAAAAGGCGAAAGTTCCGAAGGGCAAGAAGAACTCAGGCTGCTACAGCATCGAGAGATACCGGAGCTGAGAATGAAATGTCAGTGGCTTCCAACTCAATAGCTCAAGGTTCAGGTCACCATAAATATCCAATGGATGAGGCAGATGAGTATGGTGATGAAAATTTCACAAGGGCTCCCAAAAATGGATGTGGCATTCCTTGGAACTGGTCCAGAATTCATCATCGAGGTAAAACTTTCCTTGACTTGGCTGGCAGAAGTTTATCCTGTGGTTTATCTGACTCGAGGTCAAAGAAGGGAGGGACATTGGCTTCCCATGGAAGACAGATTTCTGAGATGCCTGAGGCATCTGACTTCTCGAGCTCTTCTACTAGGTCGGATGCAGAGGCACTACCTCTACTAGTTGAGCCATCTGGATCTCAGGGAAGTTCTGAAAATCCTTGTTGGGGACAGGACTATGCTGGGGAACTACGTATTTTTTCTCGTAAGTTATTCAAGCATGATATTGATTCTGACCTTGCTTCAGAGGCTAGAGGTGGTGATCACCATAAATTGAGAGGGAATCGCCATAGCAGGCACCAAAGCTTAACCCAAAAATATATGCCACGAACCTTCAGAGATATGATTGGACAGAATTTGGTGGCACAGGCTCTTTCAAATGCAGTCATGAGAAGGAAGGTTGGGTTGTTATATGTGTTTTATGGGCCTCATGGCACTGGAAAAACATCCTGTGCTCGCATATTTGCTAGAGCATTAAATTGTCATTCTTCACAACACACAAAACCTTGTGGCTTTTGCAATTCTTGCATTGCACATGATATGGGTAAGAGTAGAAATATTAGGGAAGTTGGCTCAGTTAGTAATTTCGATTTCGAGAACATCATGGATCTACTTGACAACATGATTGTTCCTCAGCTTCCATCGCAGTACAGAGTGTTTATTTTTGATGATTGTGATACCCTGTCAGCTGATTGCTGGAGTGCTATATCAAAGGTCATTGATCGAGTACATAGACGTGTGGTTTTTATCCTTGTCAGTTCGAGTCTTGATGTATTGCCCCATATCATAATATCCAGGTGTCAGAGATTCTTTTTTCCAAAGCTGAAGGATGCAGATATTGCATATACATTACAGTGGATTGCAACCAAAGAAGGTCTAGAAATTGATATGGATGCTCTGAAACTTATTGCATCAAGATCAGATGGATCCCTGAGAGATGCTGAGATGACCCTTGAACAATTGAGTTTGCTTGGGCAGAGGATATCTGTTCCCCTTGTACAGGAATTGGTAAGTTGTTCGATTGCTTTAGAGCCTTTTACTTATGCTTATACATTTTTTCTATAAATTTGGAGTTGGTATTTTTAAGAAGAGCTCGGCCGGAACTCTGCTTCTGTCAGCGGTAGGGCAAAATAAAACTTTAAGGTTACTCAAAATCAGTGTTATTTGTCCTTAGATCTAATTCACAGAAAATTGTTCACTTTTATTTAGGCTACCTCATGGAAAAGATCATTCCTCAGTTTCATGATTATCTCCTGTTCTAATTGATGATTTTTTTAGACTGCATGTTTCTTTTGATGTTGCACTTGACGTCATTTAGCGATTGCTTATTAGACAAGATATTTTAAATATTGAATGACCAGCGCATAATTTTGGCACAATTAAGCTCGAGAAACGTTATGACCTGCTGTTTGTGTTTGCTCTTTTCTTCTATTATTCTGATATATCTGATATATATTATGACCCCAAAGCGTCATGAATCTGTCCAAAGCTTCTCCGTCAGTCCAACACGAAGGCAAGTTATTTAAGTACCGGAACATGATTTGGCTTGGTTTAAGCAACAAACGGACGTATAAATAGAAGCCAAACCAAACTGTATCAAAGAATCTTAAGTATTCTATGAAAATTAGGCACATTAAAGGTTTGGATATGTTGAAACTGGCAAAATACGACAACTATGTCTAAAACTCTACACTAAAATATATTGTAAGTCATTTCAAGGCACAGATGCCCTAAATAATGTTCTTTCATCAAAATACAAATTGATCAACTCAACACATTCTTGTGTAAACTAGATGCTGTTTTGTCCGCTTAGGTCAACAGATTCTAGTGCAAATAAATATGTGTGTGAATCGCCCTAATAGAATTCATTTCTTCAGGTAGGGCTTATTTCTGATGAGAAATTGGTGGATCTACTTGATCTTGCATTATCTGCAGACACAGTAAACACCGTGAAGAATTTGAGAATGATCATGGAGACTGGCGTTGAGCCTTTGGCTTTAATGTCTCAGCTTGCTACAGTAATTACTGATATACTTGCAGGGACCTATGATTTTGCAAAAGAAAGGCGGAGAAGGAAGTTTTTCCGCAGACAGCCAAGTAAGTCAAGATTTCCTCATATAAGATAGCTTAAGGCAAATTGAGATGATACAGCGTATGCTGATTGTGTTAGTTTTCTGGTCTGAGTAAATTGATGGAATATTCAGCCCTGTTCTTTAGACTCCAGAATTGGTTTTCCTGCTTAAAATTTTATTTAGCCTTAATCCAGATTCTGCACTTCTGGAGACTGGAGTTCGGTGTCTTTTCTGGTTTTCTGTTGCTGAGTCTGTTTCTTTTGACATCATCTTCAACAAATTGATAGTGAATAATTTCTTTCTCAGTATCCAAAGTAGACATGGAAAAACTGCGCCAAGCTCTTAAAACATTATCTGAGGCTGATAAGCAGTTGAGGATGTCCAATGACAAACTAACATGGCTAACAGCTGCTTTGCTTCAGCTTGCACCTGACCAGCAATTTATATTGCCCACTTCATCTGACAACAGTTTCAATCGTAGTCCCTTGCCCTTGAACAATTCAGATGCGAGAGAAGCAACTAGAAGAACCAGCAATTATGTTAAAATTCCAAATCAGGAGGAACACTTATCAGTGGATACTAGAGCAGAAGATCTTTATGCCGGAAGTTCAGTTAATGGTATGACAAAATGTCTTAGTTCAGAACAGAGAAGACTTGCTGGGGCTGGTGTTACTCCTCAGCAGCTTACATCTTCCCATGCTTCTGATATAATTAGATTGAATGAAAGGCAGAATTTTGGTAAAAACAACAAAAGAATTGAGGAAATATGGTTGGAGGTTCTTGATAGAATTCAAGTTAATGGTCTGAAAGGCTTTCTATACCAAGAAGGCAAGCTTGTATCGGCTAGTTTTGGTGCAGGTGAGCAACTGATGCTATCAATGACTTCTCTAGTATTTTGGATCTTTACCCCAGCTATGTGATGCACGATGTTGACCGTGCAAAATTTCTTAAAGCTTTCTTGATTTGGAGCAATAGGGTATAAGCTGGCCTGTGCAATTTAAATTCTAGTATCAGCTGAAAGCCTTGCATCGTAGTACATCAAAAGTTCACTCCTGGTGGAAATACAATTCATATAACCTTGTTTAATGCTTTTAGGGTCGTCACAAAGTTAAGACTTATTAATAGTGCTTATTGATTCTCGTATTTTCAATTGCATCCACAAGTTGCAATTCCATGATCTTTGGGGAACTTCTCTTCCGATAATTATAAAAAAAATGATGTCTACTGTTCTAAAATTAAAATTATTAATTCCAGGGCTGGGCTTTATAGATCAGATAGTTGGCTCTTTCTCTTCGTTATTTTGTCCTTTTCATTTCATTCTGTTCCTAAGCCTTATTGTGCTGCATATTAATTCATCAATGTACACAAGTGGCCTTTTCTAAAAATTGCTTGCCTTCTTGTTTAATCAAGTGATATTGTGTTGATTCTTTGTTCCTCCCCAACATGATTATCCACATTAGTGGTTCTTGTCAGCATTTACTATTTATCTGATTGTAGCGTGTTGCTTTATTCTGCAGCCCCAACTGTGCAGATATTGTTTAGTTCCCAGCCCACCAAATCTGCAGCTGAGAAGTTCAGGGGCCATATCTTACAAGCATTTGAATCTGTCCTTGGATCTCCAGTGACAATAGAAATTAGATGTGAGTCTAGTAAAGATGCAGGGTCAGAGGCTCAGCTGCCTCTTATCTTGCATGCTAACAAAGATTGTTCATCTCAGATTACCGACTCGTATAGAGTTGAAGATCAAGCTCATGCTTTGCATTCTGATGCCATTGAAGAGAGAAAGGGGGAAATTGTAGAAGAAGAGGCTTCTCCTAGGCATTGCAAGAATAACGAACAGCAGCTTGAAGTGCATGCAGCATCTCATAAAATTTTAGAAGGGGCCAGTACAGGACAGGGATCAACTTCCCACGAAAAGCCAATAATGGCAATACAGGCAGAACGAAGGCGGCTGAGGGAGCAAGGTCAGAGTAAAAGTATTGTCAGAAGTAAGGTCTCCCTTGCTCACGTAATCCAGCATGCTGAAGGACGTACACGAAGAAGTTCATGGTCTGAACGTAAAGCAGTTTCTATCGCTGAAAAGCTTGAACAAGAGAATCTGTACGTATCAACATTTTATTCATTGTTTGATTAACCAGTACTTACACAACGTAGTTTTATTTTAAATCTGGTCAATGGTGATCTAAGAATAATAATTTGCATGCAGAATTATTTATAAAGAAGGTTGGAAAGAGTTGCTAGAAATATATGTTAAACTAACTTTTTTCCTCTCCCACCATTATGGGGTGGAGGGGTCCTTTGAGCTCTTTATGGTGTTCTGCAAATTAAATTCTTAGAGAAAGTTTGTAACAGGGGATAATGCAGAGAGATTTGCAGCCCTTAGATGATATTCTTCTTTGTTTTCTCCTTGAGTTTGTTTTGGGTTTATCTTTTCAGAAAGATTTATTATCCTTGTCTCTGTACTAATCTTTCCTCTCTTCTAATAAAATATCTTCTTTTATCAAGAGAAAGATCAATTTCGGGAAAAACCTAGTTATGCCTATGCTAAAGCTTCATTTTGTCTTGGGCGTTAAAAGCTTCATATTGATTTCAAGTTTATCACAATTTTAGGAGACTGGAGCCAAGGTCAAGGAGTTTATTATGCTGGAAAGCATCAAGAGTAACTCGACGGAAGGTATTGCATATATGTTTTGTTCTTAAATTCACTGAAAAATGCATAATTGAACAAAATTTCCCTATCAAATCGAACTAGTATTCTGATATTTACTTTTCATATTGTATGGTTTGAGTAATTCTTCTTCTTATAACAACAATAACCAAGTTTTATCCCATTGGGGGTGGGGAGAAATTCTTAGGTACACATGCATGAAGTTATTTTAAAATAATTTTTAAATACCAAATTATTTATAAGTTTTGATCCAACATAACAACTGTAGTTATTTGTTACATCTGTCAATCTAAATGAGTGGGTCAATTGTATTTTCACGTTCCTCAATTGATCTCAATCTACCACAAATCCTTGTTGATCTCAATCTATTTTAATCTACCACAAATTTTTCATCTGATCTTTGATTAGTAAGGAATCTGTAAAAATGAAAGGGCTCCAATCATTTGGATGATCAAATGTAACAATTATAATTGTTGCATTGAATCAAAATTCATAAATAATTTGATATTTAAAATAGCTTCATATAATGTATCACCTGAGAATTTCTCATTAGATGGTGTCGGCTACATAAATCATTCCACACCATAGTGCTCTGTCAAAAAACCATATCTTCAATAAACCCATTCAAGATAAGATTGTTCTTTATGGTTTCTTCCGAAGTTTTCCTAGATCTGTCTCTACCTCCTTGAAGGAATCATTCTCCAATAAATCAACCCACTTTATTCATAAACTAAAATTCTTTTAAAGAGAAGCCGCCGAGCAACTCGTGAGCTTTTACAATTGTGTAAGTAGCACTGATCTATAAAATGCGTAGTCAGAAAATGGCGCAGTTTGTATATTTTGCTGGTTGACATGTTTGAACAAATTTCATTTGCAGCTTTCACGTCTGAAGATTCGGACACGAAGACCACTTGCTTTGCTGAAATTTGTTGCATGTGGGAGGTGTCTCTCTGCTAAATCTCCAAGGTTGTAGTTCGAGGCAGCTTTCAAGGTTTAATTCAACGGCCATTTCCATGATGTACAATAGGTCAAATTTTCATCTGTCAAGCCTTTTCTTTTATTTATTCAATTCAATAAAGGTATATGAGGTTATATATCTGCTTAAGGTAATGTAGGAATGCAGTTGGTACAGTCAATTTCATTTCAGTTATATGGTATATTTTTTCCCCCTTCTCAACAGTAAATTTGATGGGGGGTCCTATCTATAATTCAATTCAAACTTTCTCATACCACTGGCCTCCTGTATTCTAATCTAGTGATGTTTATCTCCTTGAAGTGGTTTTGATACCTAGTTATATGCATCATGTTAGCCAAACAGTTACTGGAGCTTAGAAAGATTTGAATATAAAATTTTCTGACTTTTTTAAAAGGTGACTTGTAAAATGTGTGAAGAATGAAAACTTGTGTTATGGGTTCACACTGCCAATTTTTTTCTCCCGGATATATACTATCTACTTTTAGCTAAATGTCAATCTTTATTTGAGCATTTAATTTAGCATTTCCTTTAGTTTTTAAGGTTTCCCCAAGTTTTCCCTATTTTTTTTCCAACTTTCATACGCATCCTCAGTGTTGAATAATACTGAAATGACATAGAAAAGATACTGATACTTTAGGGTTGCAATGATATATGATATTAACTTATTATTTTGCTCCCATGATGCTTGGGATTCGAATTCAGATCTTGCATGTGTGAGTTAAGTGAATTGCTACTCTTACTTGAAATATATTAAAAAATAAAAATAAAAAAGAGAGGATAAATTACCTACAAACCCTGCTTTACCTTAAGGCTTGTGTAGATCACTTCCTAGATTTACAATATAACATAGCTCCCAATCTCCCAAACAAAATCCACAAAAAGTTCAGTAAGACAACATTTGGTTCAAATCTCTTATTTCAATGCTAGAACAACACAATATTTGGAATTCTGTGTTGACTTTCTTTATGACATTTGAACCAGATTCTGTGAATGAGATTTTATTATTTATAGTTTGTTTGGGAAGTTTGATTTATTAGATTGATTCTACAGGTTTTATGCATTATGCATGTGTTAGAACAGTGGGTAATCAAGGAAGAATACTGATGATTGAGGCCTGTAATTATTTTTTTAAAGAAATACTGCCTCCACTATGTGAGAACAGGTTTCCTCAATAATACAACAATGCATAAAATATCCCATAGAATTTGTGAAAGTTTATCTGAATTTTGTGTTTATTTTTTAAAATAAAAAGAAAAAAAAAACCTTGTCTTGAATTAATACTGCTTTTATTAGGAATGAATAAACATCTATTTCTTTGTTTAAATTCTGACCGACATACACTAGCATTAGAAGTTGTTTCTATTTAAGCCTCTGTCCGTAGACACATTTTTTGCGAGAAAGTTTTATTAGCTTATATATAAGAAAGGGTCCTTCGCATTGCCAAAAAAAAAAAAAAAGAAGAAAGAAAGGGTCTCTCATGTTATTTTATATATTTTGTTAATGCATGGTGTGATAGTAATAGGAAAAAATTATATCTTAATTATAATAATGGATATGTTTTCTGTCACACTTCTTATCTACCATATTGAATAATCAACTTTCTGTTATATTAATATTTTATAATTAAAAGTGATTGAGCTTAATACTATTGAAGATATTTTTGTATTAAAATAAATAATAAATTAAAACGTTCGTTGAATTAATATTCCTAATTTGGACTATGCTTTTGTGCATGATAATCCATGCCTTTCTGTCAATATGCATTGCTGTTTCCTTTTCAACTTCATCACATCAATGATGCCCCTCGTTCCAAATCAGGATGGAGGAATTGAAACTTGCCGCTGAAGTTAGAGCTTTTTCTTAGTTCAAAGGCTGATATAAATACAAATTTAGAAGTAAAAATTATACAAGTTTCATAAATATAAAATTTATGTGTTTTTTGGATTTATTTTTCTCCTTCTAGCTTAGAGAAGTTCTTGCCCTAGATACAAGACAAATGTTCCATTTATTTCATTGGAAGATAATTTTCATTAAAAAGTCTCATTTATATATTTTCATTAAAAAATTATGATACTTAATATTATGGAATGAGAACGGAAAAATATAACTATCTTTAAATCAAATGATATTTTCTACTATAGTCCTTATTGAATAAATAAAATATTTTCTGCATAAAAATATTTCAGAATATGTTCATGTCAAAAATACTTTTCATTAAAATAAGTCGGGAGTAAGATAAGCTATCATAAAAATTACAAATTATTGAATTTTTTGGCCGATTACTTTTAATTTTTGATAGGATTGTATGCCACTGTCCAGCTAAGAAGAAAAAAAGGAGGAGAATTCCTTGTGAACTGAGGCCCTTTGATTTGGGGGTTAAAAAAAAAAAAGAAAAACAAAAATTAAAGAGGATGTATTTGTTGTCAAATTAGCTACAACTTATTTTCATTTCGTCTGTGGTCAAATCTTCATAGATAGCATAAGGAGTATACTACTGTCATTGATGAGAGGACATGAAACTGTGAAACACAATATTTTTATCCCTTATTTATAAATACGATGATTATTATATTTATAATCTTCAAATTTTATAATGAGTATTATTAATTTTTTATTTTTACTTTTGTTATAATTATCCATCACTTCTTTCACCATAATTGTTAAATCCAAACCAACCTAAACAATTCAATTGATGAATCAAAATCAATTTTATATATGAACCGATAATAAATTAATTTAACTAATGATTTTTTCATTAAATTGATTGAACCATTATATATATTGAACTAATAAATTTTAAAAATAAATTCTAATTTATTTGATTATAAGATTTTATGTGATCTCGAATCATTTCCTTTCTATTATCATATTTTGATGAACCATAATATGAATTTATTATTATGTTATTTATTAAATGTGTATTTTTTTATATGAATTTATATTTTTTATATTTTTATGTTACAAGCAATTGAACTAATGACCCATTAATTGAACAAGTAACTTGATGAATTAGACTTTTGTTTAGTTTAATGTCCAGTTCAATTTTAATAAATATGCCTTTCATATAAGATATTAAAATAAATGGTGAAAAAAAAAACTAAAAACCAAAGATGTATTTGACATAACTAAGGTGAAATTTAACAATTAACTTCAATATTTTTCATTCACTTTAATATTACAAGTAAATAGAAAGATGAATAATTATACAAAAAATAAAAAAACTAATAATATCAATTAGGAAATTTGAGAGATGCAATAGTTATTATTTTTATAAATAAGAGATTAAATATTGTATTTACTTTTAAGAAATAACTTCTCTCTCTCTTTTTTCTTTGAAGATGTTTAGAAAATTTGTTAAAAGTGTTATAATTTCTATTTACAAAATATTGTTAGGTTTAATTACAAGTATTTGACATCCTTAAATAAAACATTCCCTTTTAGTTCCTCTAATATTCAAATTAAAATAAAATAGGTTTATATTGATAATTTTTACTAAATTGAATATTAAAAATTCTAAATTATATCAAGAATTCTAATGAGACTACATATTGATAATTATTAGAAAAAAAAATTAGTAAAATTAACCATATCATTTTAAAAAGAAGACAAATTACATAACTCATTTGTAACATTGTTTAGAGGAGATCTAGGTGGGTTTCGAGATTAGAAGCATAAGTACAATAATGAATTTCTTAAAGATGGCTTGAGGGAGCAAAAAATGGGCACTTTGGGCTATGATTGTTAAGTAAGGCAATGAAAGATGAGAGCATAGTATGTAATCTCCTCAAATTAGGGTGACGAATGGTATTTATGACGATAAGAGAAGAAAGATTATGTAACTCATATGTAGGGATGGTAATAGTTCTTGTACTATTTGGTAAAGTTTGTTGACTGCGTAGCATGCAAGCAATGTAATAGGATATAAGTTAGTGGAATGAGAGATTTTGTTAAGACCATAGGTGGTTAAGGTTTAGCTATTTTTGAGTAAAAGGCCATTTGAGGTATCATTGTAATCTATAGTACTCACCTTAACCTATAGGACATGTTATAAGGAGAAGCGTGACATGCATGATGCTCATATGTATTGAAAGTAGGACTCTCATTCTAATTCAATCATGTCACATTTAAGAAAATTCTCAACACAATGGTGGAGAAAGAAATTTTTTGTTCTACATAGCCAAAACAACTCTTGCCTTGAATTGAATGACTACTAATTGGTTTTAAACCCCTATAGAACCTTTTTCATTTAAATCCCTATGATGTCTTATACTCATGGTAACTTAGTTGCTTTAAGACCCTTTTTTTTTTGAACTATTATAAAATGAGCAACTTTAAGTCAAAGTTGTTTTCATACCTCTTTTTAAGATATATTTAATACTAATTTTGTGATTTCTATTTGGGAGACCTTTGAAAGTGAAACTCAAAGGAACATGGCTCGGAAGTAGGCAGCTTTATGTTGGAGCCATGATCTAGTCCCATGTGTCAGAGTATCAACAAACATAAAAACATCTTTAATTTGATTTTAACATCACACAACTCACTAATTTCTTTTTCAGTTATTACCAACATTGAATTTCTTTGGAGGTCTATGTACCAATTATGATTTTAAAGTCTTTAATGTAATGAAAGTTATTAATGTGAATTCAACTTAGTCCAATTTGTATATTAGAAGAAGTAAGGTAGAATATTATATTTAAAGGTGAATAAATACAAGCAATTTGTACATTAAGAGACTTAAATTATAATTAAATTTTCTTTTTTTTAGTAAAAGTGACTAAACTACTTGACTCATATACATGACAAATTGGAATTGAATCCAAAATATTAAAAAAAAAAAGCCTTTAAACAACATCAAATACCTTTTGAATCATAATTTTTTTGTGACAATTAAACATATAATGGTGGTGCAATTAACACTTGGTGTTATCTTGAGCTTCTTCCTCTTTGGCATTCTAGATTCCAATTCAAGATACTATGTGTATGTGTTAAGAAACTTGTCATCCAACTATTATTTTTTTTAAAGAAAAATTCTTTCAATTACAATATATTTTTATGGATGGTTCTATGGTGCAAATAGAGAATCTTGTTGAAGCTGATACAATATATGAGGTGGCAAAAATCCTAGAAGGCAAATCAAGTAAGGTGTGATATCAATCTCTGATCTAAGAGATGGATTAGCGGAAGTTTAAAAGCAAAAAAATCGCCATCAACCTTTTTACAATTGCAAAGAGGTCTTTGAAATTGACAAAGAAGACTCCCGCAAGTTATTCCCTGTTATCCTCTTTTTCGTATGGAGTGAGAGAGATGGATTTGTGTTTGGATAGTATTTTTTGGAATTTCATATCTTGAAAAATTAAATATTTTTATTATAGAATTGCTGTATTAAAATTTTTATTTTTAATTTTAATTAATTTACTCTAAAATTTTAAAAAAATTATTTAATAATAAAAATATTCAATTTCTTAAATGATGAAATTTCTCGTAACATTATATTTCGTAATTTTTGGGAGAGAGAGCGTCTGGCTGCCGTAGCTCAGGTGACAGTAGCATGCGTGGAAAGCTAATTGGAGGAAACAATCAAGAAATTTTATATTTCAAATTAAAATATATTAATTAATATTTTATTAAAAATTTATTGGTTATACATTGTTTATTTTCATTATGTAATTTACTGTTTTTCCAATCTGTTATTTAAAATTTAACAATTCAAACACTATTGAATAATATAAATAAATATAGTATAATATATTTTTATTATAAAAATATTTGAAAAATATTAAAAAATTTATTTAATTGAATTAATTTGCTAGATAAATCTATTTTTAACTATTATTAGTTTAGACTCATATACTTTTTCTCTTTTTTTATTTGCTCATTTTTAAAAAAAAAATTCACGTTCACTTTTATTATTTATAGCTTTTTATCTTACACAATATTTTGCTTCCTTTTATTTATTGTATTGCTCGTTTTTTTCTTTTCTACTCCTATTCTCTCCTTTTATTATAGTTCAAGTACCACTAATTAAGTAATATAAATAAAAAATAATATATTTTTATTATAAAAATATTTTAAATAAGTTAAATTTTTTTTAATTAAATTAATTTATTATATATTCTAACTTATTATTTTATAATTCATGCATTGTTTCTTTTTTTATTTATTTTATTATATTTTTATGCCCACTCCTTATTTTAGAGGAGGTTGGACTAATTTGTCATTTAGTTTATTAAAATATGAAGTTCACATGAGTATAATAAACTTAATGTAAAAGGTGTTTAGTATAGAATAATATACATAAAATTAATAACTTCGTTTCTAAATTTATGAGTTGCTAGTAAAATTTAAGGCTATAATTTCACTCTCTTAAATAATAATTTGTATAAATAAATTTATTCTTTTATACAGATAAATTTTGTTCCTAAAGTACTATGCAAAGGAATCAAATTATATATACATATTACTATTTAATAATTAAATTACAACTTTATATAATTTATAGATAATTTTGTCAGGATTGCATAATTTCAAGACCATATTATTAATTTTTTATATAAATAGAATTCTAAATATACTATCATAAAAATTAGTGTTAAAAATGTATATTTAATCCCAATAACCTAAGTTTAAAAAAGTGTTTAATTCACACAAATCAAATGCATAACTACCTATGAGTTTTATGTTTTTTTATTAAGACTAAGCTTTAATTAAGCCACATTAAATATGCATTGTAATAAAATTGAGTGTAAATATATCCCTATAAATTATAAATTTTAAGGAAACTTAAAATAAAGCTTAGGACATAAATTTTTGCTCTAAATTAAATTGCTTAATATTTGGATTAAATAAATTTCAAGCATTTAAAATAACAAATAATTCAATTTCCTTTCAAAATAATTACATGATTACCATTTTAATTTATGTAAGACATATTAAAATAGTAAAATACTAAAAATATAAAACTACTAATTTTTTTGGTAAGTACAACTGATAATTATTAGAATCTAATTAAATAAAACTTTAACACTACTTAATAAAATATTAGACTTAAATTCAACTACTATAATTGTTTAATATTTGAGGTCAATAATTAGTAAAAATATTTAAAATATAAATAAATAATTTATTTTTAAATAATCATAGAAATAATTAATCTTATTTGCTTTCTATTTTAAGTGAGCATAAAAATATAAAAAAAAATTATTTAACTGGAGGGCAAATTTGTCCTCAAATTTATTACAAGTAATATGGACCCTAATATAGCAAGAAGCCACAAAATAAAATAAAATAAAATAACAAAATTTCATCTTTTAGATGAGATGTTTATAGCAGGGGAGGCTTTTATAATTTTATTGATACAAGTTAGAAGTGTCAATGTAATTTTTAAAATTAAAAGAGTATGGATGTAATTAAATTAAGGGAAAGCTGCATCTTATTCCCTTCAACGGCCATAATACTTAGCGACGGTTCTGTAATACTTAGCATTGGTTAGAAATTAATGCTATCATTTTTAGCAGTAGTTCATAACTATCAGCAAATGAAATTTTTTTAAAAAAAATTAGTGAATATAAATTCCATTAAATTGGTAATGGTGGAGTAAAATTTAAATTTTATAAAGTTGAAGGGGTAAAATTCAAATTTCAATAGTTCAAAGGGTAAAATCTAATAACCTGATAATTGAAGGGGATAAAATGTAGTTTTTCCTTAAATTAAATATTAGGAAACGCTAAAATAATTTGTTTTTTTCCCACTTTTAAGTCATCACTAATCCTTCGTTATCTAAAGTTTTCAAGGATCATTCTGCAATCATATTTTTAACATTCCTTAATCTGCAAACAATGATTTTCCTTTCCCCTTGTGACCAATCCAACCAGTATACGTGTGTTGTGTACAATACTTCCTATTTTTTATTTCTAGTAAGATAAATTTGATGGGTTCTGCCATGTCCCAACCCTAATTTTGTGTCTGTTATCCAACATGACAAGATCCAAGTACGCAGAAACTACGTAAAATTTACAATATTGTCTAAACACATCCTTGGCGACCCCTGTTTCTGCTTTCTCCCCACGCATCCGCGGTCAGCTTTCTTGCACGTGATTCTTACACGCGCCTCCAACATCACATATTTTCTTCGTGACAAAGAATTCCCTTTGAGTCCACATTAAGGCAAATAATATATAAATCATTTCTCAAATGAAAGATAGTCTGCCTATCTACTTATACTTTCCATCATCTCGTAGAAATATATCATCAACTTCTGTTTCCTCTATCAGAAAGCAAAAATGAACACCATTCTAGAAATTGCCAGAAAATTTGAAGAACACCGACTTTCCCGCAGGCTGTGTTTTCCGCTCTCCAGAAAAAGCAAGATCGAAATTCCCAGTACTGAAGACGAAGAACTTGGTGAAAGCAAAGAGATGTTTGTGCAATGTCTTGCCCTCAAACATCAACAACAAGAATTCATCTTTAATCTTTGCGAAGCTTCTGGATTGGTAAACTCCACATTGAATGGTATCATGGAGGCACTGAAAAATCCAAATACTAGCATTCTTGGGGTCTACGGACCGAACAGCGAGCGAAAGACGAATCTGTTTGAGAAAATGTCAAGGAGAATTAAGAGAGATGATTTGTTTGATGTGGTTGCGATGGCAAGTGTAACTAAAAAGCCAGATTTCAAGAGAATTCAGCAAGAAATAGGGGGCAGTTTGGGTTTGCAGTTTGAGGAGGGAACTGTAGTTGAGAGGGCTGGCAGTTTGTGGGAGAGGATTCAAAAGGAGGAGAGAATTCTTCTAGTTTTAGACGATTTTTGGGGTGGAATTGATTTTGGAAGGATTGGAATCCCTGTTGGAAAATTTCACAAGGGTTGCACGATATTGTTTGTTTCTGAAAGCCATGAGGTTTTGGGTAACCAAATGAAGAGTTTAATGAATTTTTCCGAGTAAATCTTTCTTCAATAACAAAAAAAAAAAAGTGGGGGGGGGGGGGGGGGGACACCCTCGATTTAACTCACAGTTTTACCGAATTAGATAATTTTTATGATACTTTTAAATAAGAATAATAATATTATAATATATTAATTTATTTTATTATTTTTTATAAATAATTTTATATTGCATAATTAATAAGAATTAAATTAAATATATAATTTTTTAATAATTAAATAATAAAAAACAATTTGCAAAGTTGTATGAAAAAATGATAAAATAAATTAATATAGTATAAATATTATAATATTAAAATATTATGATTGTTATTTAAAAATTTATTAAAAAATATTGTAACTTGATAAAATAGTTAATTAATTTTGATAATGGATATTAATTTCAAGTTTTTTTTAATTTAAAGGGATAATTTTAAATTTTTTAAAAAAAAATTAAATCACCCAAATTTTCCAAAAAAATAAGCGAAGGCAACGAATGCTTATATATCGCTTCATGTAGTTTGGCTCATGAGCTAAGCCTAAAACTATATATACCCCTCTGGATTTACGTTTGCTAACCCGAAACCGCTTCAACACAAGATTCATGTACGAATCCTTACGAATTCGTAAAGAAAATAAATTAATCATAACGAATAAGATTGGAAACTTACTAATTTTATCGAAGAGATTGTCCATACAAAAACAGAGGAAGACGGTGTCAGAAGCAGATGATGCTCTTTTTTATAATTGCGTGCGACCTTTGAAATTGATTTGGCAAAGAATTGGGATTTCCTCAGAAGATTCACATAACTGCATCCGGAATTCAAACATTGGTAGAATTTGGCGTTCTTTATTATATACTGGTTTTTAACCTCTGCTAGGCACAGGTTTCCACTAATCTTAAATGAATAATTTTTTATATAAATAGGAATAAATTTATTTTATAAATATAAAAGAATTAATTTAACCGAAAGACACATTTTAAATTTATTATAATATGTATTGAAATTTAACAAATTGAGACGATTAAAAGAAAAAAAAAAAAGAAGAAAGGTACCCTATAGAAGCAATAACTTTAAATTAGATGTTCTTGTTTTGCGTCAATGCTATATTATCAAATTAATTGTATCCTATTAATACCTCTATTGCAGCATATGAAACTTTTTTATAAAGTATTGATCAGTAAAATGTTTTTTTGCAGTTCTATTCCCTTATTTGTCCTTTATTTAGGAAACTATGTACTCCATCTTGATATCAATAATGCTGCATGTTTTGAACAAAAACACTATCTTTTGTCTGAAGATGTGTGCTTGATATATATTTTTCAATGTCAATATAATATGAAAATGAAAAATCTTACTCATTAATATCATAAATAGTATAACTATTGTTACCATGGAATAAAGTAGCATAAAAATGTCAGTATCTACTAAAATAATCAAATTAAACACCTTGATAATAGAGTATGAAAACATTAGCATCTACTAAACTACTAAAATAATCAAATTAAACATATAAAGGACTTCACCAACTAAATGAGTATGAAAGCTTGTAATAAATGCAATGGTTATTGTATAAACAAAGTAGTTTGTCATGCAAACGCCATATACTTATTTATAATGTGCTTTTTTTCTAGATCAAGGTGTTCAAAATTGCATTTTCTATCTTTTCTTCAAGGCTATATTTGAAAAGCACAATAATAATAACAAACAAGATTGCATATATATTTGTGGAGGAATAGTCAATTGAAAATGCCATTAAATTGAGTACTTCTCAAGATTTATAATACATAAGAATCAAATAAAAGCAAAATTAAAAATAATTTCAACACATCGAGTAGTTGAGATAAAAATGCAATCAAATTGAGTGTATTTCTCATTAGCTTATTGATCAAGCAATTATCTTTGTCCATCAATAAGCAATTACCAACATTATTAAACTTAGTTGGATTATTATATGAAGATTTAGCATGTACAATGATATAAAGATCATAGAATTTCTAGATAATTAAATCAGATCATCCTACAAATGTGTTCTTAGACATATACAAAGATGGTATCCTTAGATTATAAGGTGATAGAAATGACGGAAGAAGATGTTATTGTTAATTCTTTAAAAAATAATAGATGAAATGGTTTGACAAATGTTATCTTTTATCTTGTCTTTGATGATATATGTTGTGTATCAACCTTATCCTTTGCATATGTTCCAAGGTTACAAAAACAAATGCATAAGAAACATATTTAATGCAACATTAATATTAAAAAAAAAGGAAAGGATGAAGAACCTTATTTTAGTGGAAAGACCAAATAGTGCACCATCAATATTTAATGCATACTCCACATATAACTTTAAATTTTTATCATCTCCATCGATATAATTTTCTATTGCAAAGATTAAAAAGCTGAAAGAATAAAAAAAAAATCTTAATCACAAGTAAAGAGAAAAAAAAATAATCTAGCATTAAACAAACATTAGAAAAAGGGATTAGGAAATATTTTAAAACAAGTTAGATAATAATCAAAATATTTTAGATTAGAGAGAAGATGAAATCAACAAATTCACCTATAAATAATAATCCAAAAATTTCAAATTCTAAAATTGAAAATTTCGAAAAAAAAAAAAGAACATTGAGAAAAGACTCAAACTAAGATTTTTGAAATCCAATGGTGAAACATCAAAGAATCAAGCTAATCCATGTTAGGCAAAGATAGTTCTGATCCCACAAGCAGTGGTGAAGAGAAAGTTGCATAGCGAAGGCTTGAAACAAAAGAAAGAAGAAACACAAAATTGTAAAAAATACAAATAGCATGCAAGAATACCTTAAAAGAATTTGAATCCAAGCAAATTTCTTGACATTAAATGATTTTCATGGAAAACAATAGGGAAAAGATTTAATAATTATTACAATTGGAAATCAGCATGAGAAATTATTGCAATAAATTGACGAGATTACTTCAAAAAGGAAATGAAATCAACAAAAACTTTTTCAAAAGAAAAATGTGAAAGCATCAATGTAAGAAATCTATGAGATTCATTTAATAGGAAACAAAATTAGCAAAATTTCTCCAAAAGGAAAATGCAAAAGTACTAGTGAAGTAAATCAACAAGATTCCTCTAAAATAAAAATGAGATCAACAAAATTTCTACAAAAGGAAAATACTAATGATGAAGGAAGAGTGGTGTGCACCATTAAAAAAAAAAAAAAAAACTTTAGCTTATATATTGGCCAATGATGTACACTCTAACAAGAGAGAAATTAACATTAGTAATGAGCATGATACAATGTCATGGCTAATATATAATTAGGAAATTTAATAACCTAGCATAAGATCTATAAAGATTTTTTTTTTATTCAAATATCTAAGATGAGCCATCTTTACTTTAAAAATCTCTTTGTCAAAACCCTCACTATCACAAACAAGGGAGAAGAAATAGTGCGGCAACTACTATCATTAGTAGAGGAATGTCTAATTAGGAAAAGAGGAGGAGAAATGATAGAGATAGAATTCAAACCCCCACCTTCAAGCTTACCAATTAATAACCACACCAATAGGATGTCACCCCATTGGCAAGATCCATAGATATATTAATAGCAATTATATAATTGTTACTAATAAATTGCCATTAAACGTAATTTTTGGTGTAGTGTTGAGGTCTATATCTCATAAGTAGTTAGCATGTAATTTTGAAGAAATACTTATATAAACATAGCCTGTCTCATTATTTTTAAACATTATCACTCAAATGCTATTAACTAAAAATGTGTAAGTCCATTTTGTTTAATAATCACTTAATTTTGTCCTATCATAATCAATAATAAATAATTATTAATTTATTAATTTTATTTTTATCCAGTAATCACAATTTATTACTAGATAAAATGGACCTACACATTTTTAATTGGTAATATTTAAATGGTAATGCTTAAGAATAACATAATAAATAGTGCTTACATGAGTATTTCTCGTAATTTTGTTTTTCTTGTTCAGGCTTTGCACAATTTGATTTATGAAAAAAAGTGAAAATTGTTTGTACTTTACTAATACAATAGCACTTTATATTATTTTAGAAGCCTTCAAAACTTTGTGTGTATGAGTTAAGTAGGACTCCTATAGTTAAAAAAAGAAATAAAAAATTTAACAAAAATCATACAAGTAGAGATACAAATTTTTTTATAATACCAATTAAGGTGTAACTCATAATTTATTTAGAAATTTAGTATATAAGAGAAATTTAACTTTCCAAAATGTAAAGTGGAATGGTGGATGAAGGATGAATTGTGTATTTGGATTGTCACTTTTTAATTTGGTTATTTTAAGAGAAAGGTAAATATAGACTAATTTATAAAATCTTGAACAAAATTTATGTTTCATTGTATCTAAGATTTGTATTTTTCTTTCCTAAAATCACTAAAATGAAAAAATAAATTCTAGTTCTTAATATACAGCATTGGTTGTTAACAGGACATCTGATTAAGTACAACCATTTTATCCCTCCTTCCCATCGATAGATTCACATATAAATTTCAGTAAATGTTCAAGTCACATCCCATTAGAAGAAAGGAGAGAAGAGATAGGTATTTGGATACATTTTTGTTTTTATATTTTTAAAAAAGTTTTTGAATTAAAGGAAAATCAATATTAGAAGATAGTTGATATTGTAAATAAGAATATTAGAGGGTAGTTAATATTGTAAATAAGAAAATATTTCATTTAATTATAAAATTGATATTTAAAACACGAAAATAAGTTTAGAAAATAACTAAAAGTTTTTTATTTTTTATTTTTAAGTTACATGTTCAGAAAATAGTTTTTAAAAATAAATTATTAAATAAGTTCTTTTATTTTTAAAAATAAAAAATTATTTTTAAAAATAGAAAACAAATACACCCCTTGTCTTAAACTTTTGTAAGGGTGGGGAAGAAAATTCAAGGAAAAACAAAGTAAAAAATAGCATTTTTTTATTTGGTTGCAGAGTAGGAAAATGAATAAAAAAAATGAACAAAAAATAAGAAGTGAGTTCCATCACAAAAATTTCTTGGCAAATATAAGTGAAAAAGGAGTGAAAAATTGACTTATTAAAATTATACCCTTAATTTTATTTAATTTAAAATTAATTTATTTGTTTGAAAGGTAAATTTATCATTCAATTTAATTTAATTTTTTTTCTCTTACTTTTCTATCTAAACAAGGAAAATATTTTTTCCTTCTTTCTTTTCCCTTATTTTCTCTATATCCAAACAAAAATTATTATTATTATTTTCTATTTTTTTATTTTTTTTGGCAACCAAGCAGGGCCTAAGGATGCGATTTTTTCTATCATTTATAATATTTCTTCAATCATCAGTGAGATGAATTTTAATCTACAATGAGAGAAGGGGGCATAGGTTGGAATGGGATTCGTGCCTTTGTCCCTTAGGTACCACTTAGACCAGGCCCCCAGTGGCTGTTAATATCCATACATTACAACATTCTTTTAATTTGAACAAATCTCTTGGAGAAGGGCCACCAAATTATTAGCACATTGTTTCAAAAGGTTGTCAAATTTTAATTTGACAATCATACACACAAATAAAAAATTACAAAGTCATGGCATTAACTTTTCATGAAAATACAGAGGATTCTTGAGTACTAATTGTGTCCCATACTCTCTGATACTCACATTAAGTAGCCAATTGTAATGTGACACGTGCATGATAAATTTTCTCGGCCAGCAAGTCATTGTCTTTGCGAAATGGGGGAAAGGAAATGCAAAGGAAAGCTCCTGCTGCTGCTGAAGCATTAATGGAGGCCAATGCAACTAAGTGCATTATAAGAAATTTGAGGTATTGATCCATATGCTTCTCCCTTTTTATCCCTACCCAAGTTACTACTAAGGCAATTTTTGTTGCTGGTCTTGCCAATTCCAGCATGTTTTCAGAACTCTGTTCAGCCAGCAAATCCGGGAATCCTATATCAACAATAGATTGATCTTATATGTTCCATGACGAAGTTCTGAGATCAACTGCAATGGCTGAATCAATTGCCAATAGCCATAACTCTCAGACACCTTGCGACTTCACTCCAACAAAGCAATCAAAATCTCTTTCTCTTTGGATTGAAGCTGGGTTGGCCACTCATCTTCAAATAGCATCCCTCATTACTGACGGTGATATCGATCCTCCATCAAGACTACAAAAATACTTGCCAAAACGACAATCCCTTCATTCAGCCAATGACCAACAGAAGAAGGCTTTCTCATCTACCCAATTCAATCCTGGCCTTGGGGTTGGGGGGTGGACAGGAGGCGATGGAATGAAAGAGACAGTAAAGCTTGAAATGAAAGAACCAATAGAAGTTGCAAATCTGTCCCTTGACGAACCAGATATGAAGCCATGCTTTTTACGGATGATGGGGAGGGAGGAGAAGAAATTGATACAGTTTCTGTTAGTAGAGAATAGAAATTGATTATTTTTGCAGAAAGTCTTGATATACTTCAAACCATGACTTCTAATTTGATTATTTTTTACACACACACACACACATATATATATATATATGAAATTTAAAATTTTCTTCTGTATCCTAACCCTATTCCATATCTTAATTTTTAATAAATGATCGTATCCGCATACCCGTATGATAGCGCTAAAGAAACATGTTGGTGTACATGACATCAATCTCATGTCTTGCTCCGTATAGTAGGATGTACGCCAAGAAATTATGTGGTGCTTCCTAAGATCAATGGTAGCAAGGTGATGCAGGGTTTGACCATTTCTCTATTGATCCTCCCACAACGCACGCTATTGATTATGCCCATTGGCTCATTTGTTTTCCATCCACTTATCGTCATCAGTACAGTGCCCTCAATGGGGCAGCCAAATAACCCTGAAAGTGTGTGTGCAATGATACTGATCCTCCCCCGGCACACCTGAGATACTAGGACCTCACAAAACCAAACGTAAGTTAGGGTAAAAATACCTCATAGCGCTAGGGTAGGTCGAAAGAATCTAACCAATTCTTTATATCCAGTGATTGTAGTGCTCCAACTCTTCATAAGTCATTATAGGTAACAAGGCTAATGAATATGGGTGGAATCAGGAATCTAGAGTGTATCTCATGGTTGTAGCCATCCATGGCCGGTTTGTTTATGAAGAGTACGAAGTTAGTGGCAGTAGGAAATACTAACTTCATGGTCTAAGGCGAAGAATCCTGATGAGTATTAGAATCTATTTTCTCAAATACAAGAGTTTTACCTTCATGCACTTTTGCAGAGAACTACGTGATTTTATTAGAAAGGAAAAAACTATAAAATTTATAACTTTATGCATAAAACTTGCAATTTTATAATAAGAATCACAGGTTTTTAGGATATGACGAAGCAAAGTTGCAACATGAATAATCATATTTGTAATATAAAAATATTTGAGGCTCTACGAAAAAGTTAGAACTTTTTAAAGAAAAAGTTATAGGATTTCGTGAAAAAGTAAAAAGTTATAGGGACGCTACATATTTTGGGCTTGTGACCTATAGGCCTGAAAATACAAATACCAATTATCCCATCCTTACATGGCCCAATCTCTCGTTTGAGAACATGACTGATGAAGCCCAAAAGACAATCCACCATCCAAAGGTACGAGCTTTGTTCGTTGCTATTTCCAAGCTTATTGGCTAGTGTTAAATTATAGCAGTCACCTCTCTTTCCCATGTGAATCCATCTAGTGCTGCGGTGGGGAACCACTCTTATAATAATATGTAAAGATGGGAGCAGACCTTGGTTATCATTGCATTCTCTTTCTTTCTAAGTAAAAAAATTAAATAATATTATAAGGAGATCCACATTTTAAAAGATTGGATATTTATATTATTAAATATTTTTTTAAAATTTTAAAATAAATAAATTAAAATTAAATATAAATAATGTTATGAGAAATCCGACTTACCAAAAAATTGAATATTTTACTATTAGATTATTTTTTAAAATTTTAAAGTAAATAAATTAAAATTTAAAACACAAATTTTAATATCTTAAGTGCAATTCAATAATAGAAATATTTAACATTTTAAAAGGTTAAATTCCTTGTAATAATACAAAAAAGAATACTACAATTCTTTTACAACTTCATCTATAATTATATAATAGGATTTGAATCAAATTATTTTGCCAACCTTAAACAAAAGAAGTCAATTTAAGTAAAATTATATCATTTACTCAATTGTAAATTGCACATGGTAATTAAGAGCATGACACAACTCCTCACTAATTATGACTTTTTGGCAAATGTGAACCAATTAAGAAATTATTACCTGTATTTTATGAACTTGACAAATTCTAATATTTTTTAGAGTTTGACATATTCTACCATATCTTTCTAGTACCATGTCTGAAACAAGAATTCCCCTTGAAAATAAAAATCCTCGAATTTCCTATCAACCATTTGCATCAAAACATCAAACTCAAAATTCCAAACAAAAGAATCCAGCTTTTAAATTTTGACTTTTGCCTAGTTAGGTACACAAAAAGACTTTGGCATAACAAATGCGTAGTTTTTGGCCTCGGAAGAGTATGCACTTCATATTATGCTCCAAGGGTAATGCTTCCGTACATCCTGCAATTTAGAAAGTTTGCATATTTCTTCGGATTATTGTATGTTATAAAATTTATGGTAAAAACTTTCAATGTTAGTATACTTATACAAAATTTTGGGAAATAATTGTGTTTTGTGAGAGTTATGATATGACTTATACAATAACTATTTTAAATATTATTATGTTCACAAGGATGATGTAATTTATGTAATTGCATAAATTACATGAAAGTTCTATAATTTTACATGGAACATAAGAAGGTTCAATTTGTTTAATCGGAAAGTATTTTTTATAAGAAAATAAATAATACTTAAAAATTTAGGAATGGAAGAAAGCAGATTCCTTTTTAGAAGAAGGAAAGTTATTTTTTCTAAATTCTTCATATTTAAAATTAAACGGATAAAAGACTTTCTCTTCATTTTTAACATTTTATAATTATATTTTATAGAAAATACTTTTTGATAAAATAAATGTAGTCGAAGTATTGCACTAAAATAAGATTTTGTCATATGATTTTATCCCAAAGTTACAACAGGATATAGATTTAAAGATTAAAGTTTAGAGTTTAAGATTTATGACTCACATTAGAATTGTCATTAGTTTCACAAATAATGAGAGAAGTTATCCATTTGCATAAAGTATGAAAAATATTTTATACAAGTATAATTTTATTGTATGATTTATGATATATTTTACATGAGATTATGATACATGTTTATATGACCAGTAATGGATATCATAATATTTGCAAGTTTTGACATAAGTTTTGAAGTTGAAAGAAGTAAATAAAGAATGTATGAGTATATTGCATGATTTATAACATCTTTATATGGTATTATGAGAAATATTCACATTGTTGATAATGAATATCATTATCGGATAGAATTATTAACATAAATTTTAAAGTTGAAAGAGGTATGTGGAGTGGAATGTAAAAATATAATTTTATTGCATAATTTATATGAGGAGTTACATAACTTTATACAATTAATTGTCAAATTAAATATCAAATTAAAAGAAATAGAGGAAAAAAAGTGTCTGATTAAAAAACCAAGGGCGTCCGCTCACGACCTGACCTCACAGCAAAGTCATATGGGAGAACGATCCATGCTCTAAACCACGTTTTTTGTGGTCCATAAAAGAAGCAAAATTTAAATTGAACCCTTTTGTTTCAAGGAGTAGTACGGTACCAATTGGGAGGCGTGGCCCTTTGAAGTTCATGAAGTATTGAAAGCGATTTTTAATTGCATTAAGTATATTTAATTATGTATATTAAGTTATTAAAAGGAGATGCATTATCTTTTTATTGCACTTTAATGGATTTTTTTTTTTGGTTTCTCTTCGAATGTCATTTAAAATACATGCATCAAGAAAGGCCGTAAAGAATCTAATTTTAAGCATAAAATTATAATTTTTTATATATACTTTTTAAAATTAATTTATTAGTAAAATTATTAAATAAATATCAAGATAGTAGAAGAAATTTTCAAAATTAAAATAACGAATGCAATTTTAATTTTTAAAAATTACATATAAATAAGAGCAAAAAGATTCCTTAAAAGTAAGACCTTTTCTTAATTTAATGTAGTTCCCCTTTCCTGGTTGATGGACTGCACACATTTTAAATGCATTTAGATTTAGATGGAAGTACACGTATCGGAGCAATTATTATTTATTAAAGTTGTGGACTTGGATTTGCTTCCTCGGTTGGTAAGAATTAGTGTCTTTAAAAAATTTGAAATTTGCTTGGTCGGCCCACTTAATTACGAAATTACATAACAACCACACATAGGGAAGAAGTGAACAATACAATGAACGTATCTTTGCAGAGAGGCAAATGCTTTTATTTATTTAAATTTAAAGTATAATATAAAGTTCGGTGCCCCTTTTATTTTCATTTTCATAATAATAAACTCAGAAGGTACCTTCCTCTCTCTTTGTTCGCCACTTGGCAAATAAGTACGGCTCATAGAATCTACATCACAGCAAAATACAATAGTTTTACTTTCATTCACTTTTTGTAGCGAATTACGCGATTTTATTAAAAAGGAAAAAATTATAAAATTTGTAACTTTGTGCTTAAAACTTGCAATTTTATTATAAGAGTCACAGGTTTTTAGGACATGATGCAAAAGTTGCAACATGAATAATCATCATATTTGTAATATAAAAATATCTGAAGTTCTATGAAACAGTTAGTAACTTAAAAAAAAATTACATGATTTTAGAAAAAAAAAATAGCAAAATAGTTGCAAGAAATCTTATTGGTGCCGAAGTATTGTCAGAGCCACTACACATTCTGAGCTTGTGACCCATAGGCCCAAAACTTCAAAGACCAGTTATCGCATCCTTATATGGCCCAATCTCTTGTTTGAAAACATTACTGATGAAGCCCAAAAGACAATCCCCCATTCAACTGTACAGGCTTTGTTAATCTCTATTTTGAAGCTTATCGGCTAGGGCCACTGCCAAGTCATAGGAGTCACCTCTCAGTACCCCGGGAATACATCTGATACTTCAGTGAAAAAGCACTCTTATAGAAATATTTAAGGATTAGAGATGGTGGCTGACACTAATCATCCCTATATTCTCTCTTTTTTTAGTTAAAAAATTATTAATTTTTTTTTTTACAATTTTATGTATAACTATGTAACAGGATTTGAATAAATTTATTTTGTCGACTTCAAACAAAAATAGTCAATTTGAGTCAGTACTTAGGTATAAGTTGAAAATGGTAAATAAGAGTATGGCACAACTCCATACTAATTGCAATTTTTTTTTTCTTTTTTTACAAATGTAAACTAATTAAGAAATTATTACCAGTACTTTATGAAACTTGACAAATTCTAATTTTTTTTAGAGTTTGACATATTCTGCCAAATCTTACATAAAATTATGAACTTAGGGGTTAGGGTTTGGAGCCTAACATTAGGGTTCAATTTACAAGAACTATGAGAAGTGTTATATTAGAGTATAACTTTATTGCATAATTTTATAGTAGAGTTGCATACATATATGGATTTAGGAGTTAGGGTTTGAAGTTTAAGATTTATACTATGACTTGTATGAGGACTATCTTAACTATCATTAGTATTGCAAATAATGAGATAAGTTATTCAATTACATAAAGCAATATATATATATATATATATATTGGGTATAGTTTTATTGCATGATTTATGGGATATTTGTATGAGATTAGTCATGGATATATCATATCTACAAGTTTTGAAAGTTCTAAAGTTGAAAGAAGTATATGAAAAGTATTTTATACAAATTTGCTTGATTTATAATATATTTATTTGAGGCCATGAGAAATGTCCATGTAGTTGGTTGGTAATGGATGTCATTAAGAATAAAGTTGTTGACATAAATTTTGAAGTTACAAGAAGTATACGAAGTGTTATAGAAAAACATAACTTTATTACATAGTTTACAAAGAAGTTACAAATATTTAAAAAAATATATATAATTTTATATAATTAAATATGAAATTAAAAGAAATAAAGGAAAAAGACGCATGATTAAATTGTAATATAAATATATTACCTGCCGACCTTAATAATAAAACTAGTAATATGTTATGTCAAATTAATTATCAAATGAAAAAAATTAAAAAGCCAAGAGCATACCCCTACGACCTGACCTCGCATTGAAGTCGAATGGGAGAATTTGTGGTCCATAAAAGAGGCAAAATCTAAATTGAGCCCTTTCGTTTCAAGGAGTTGTGCGGTACCAATTGTGATGCGTAGCACTCTGAAGTCCATGAAGTACAGGAAGCTATTTTTAATTGCATTAAATATATTTAATTCTGCATATTAAGTTATTAAAAAGAGATGCATTATTTTTTTATTGCACTTTAATATATTCTCTTCGGTTTCTCTTTAAATGTCATTCAAAATAAATACATTAAGGAGGAATTGGGTAAATAACTTAATTTTAAGAAAAAAGAATTATAATTTATTGATACATAATTTAAAAAATTTAACTTATAAGTTAAATTATTAAATAAATATCAAGATAATAGAAGAAATTTTTGAAACAATAGAATGAATACAATTTTAATTTTTGAAAATTACGTTACTAATAAATAAAAATAAAAAAATCCTGTAAAATGAAACGAAGGAAGTAGGATCTCTTCTCAATTTAATGCGGTTCTCCTTTCTTCATCGATGAAGTACCCACATTCTAAATGCAAATGCATTTAGATTTAGATGGTTGTACACAAAATGGAGTAATTATTATTATTTCTAAAAGTTGTTGACTTGAGTTTTGCTTCCTCGGCAGGTAAGAATTTGTGCCTTTAAAAATTTGAAATTTGCGTGGTCGGCCCACTTAGTTACGAAATTACATAACAACCACACATGGAGAAGAAGTGAACAATATATCAACGTACCTTTGCAGAGAGGCAAATGCTTTTATTTAAAGTATAAAGAGCCGTGCCCCTATGATCTTCATTTTCATAATAATAACCTAAGCAGGCAGCTTTCAGAAACGAATTGGGTGTATTTTTTTAAGAAATATATCCGATAGATTTTGAAAAAAAATAGATATAGAATTTTTTATTTAAAGTTGTAATTTTTAATAAAAAGAATAATAAGACCTAAAATAAAAATTATATTTTTAATTCTTTAAAAATAATAAAAAATGTTAAAAAAATGGGGAGATCCAAATCCAGCATCTACCTCTCTTTGTTTGCCACTTGGCAAATAAGTCCGGCTCATATTGATGACCTTTGAATCATCACAGCTAAAATGAAAACCTTACATTACTATTTTAAATTTAAAAAGTTGATTAGTTTGACACTGAAATGGATGTCACGTTATTTAACATCATCTCAATAATCTATATCTATATATTATATATTAATTATAATTTTTTATGTAATAAATATTATTTTCATAATTTATCACGTATCAATTTATCATTTTTATTTATTTTTTATTATTAAATTAATTTTTAATAAAAAATTAAATTTAAATTATTTTAATTTTATAAAAAATTTCTCAAAAAAACTTTGCAAATTATATTTATATGTTTATAAATTGAAACACTAATATCACTAAATAGTGTTAATATAACATAAAAAATTTTATTATAATTTTTTTAAATAGTTAAAGATCAAATTTATTAAATTATTTTACTATATACCATATATTTTAACTTTTATATTACATGTTAAAAATTTTAGTTTTAAATTTAAATATATATAATAATTAAAAATAATTATAATAAATTAGATTTAATATTTTTATAACCTTTTTATATATTTAATATTCTTATCTTAGAAAAAATAAAGACCCGCATGAGTCTAAAAGCTAGTTTGTTATATTATTCGCATTTATACTTTTTTAGAAATACCCAGAAATGCTCTCATTTTTTTCACATGAAGTCTTTTAAAGTAATTAGCCGAATGCTGCCAAATTATTATTTTATTCTAAAAATCTTAAGTTCAAAGTAAAAAATTCAATTTACGGCCAATTGAGAAATAAAAGGCCTCTAAAATTAACTATTAATGCTTTGACAGAATTCTAGTGAAGATTTGTACTTCAAATGATAATTGTGATTCATAAACAATTTTTATTTGCGCCTCTCTCTCTTTCAATAACAATAGAAAAAATCTTTTGTAGCCAAAACAAATTTGATTTAATTGGGAGTAAGGATTTGGATAATTGATGTCTAAAATGATGATAATGGCGATATTTTTATAATATAAATAAAATAAATTTTATTTTTTACTCATTATTAATATTCTTATTATCTTTCTTATTTATTTTCAAATTTAATCACTGCTCAGCTTTTTTTTACAAAATATTAGGTCTCATTATGTCATCTACCATGGAGCAGCCAGCTATTGATATTTCTCTAAGTACCATTGAGGTGCTTTTTTTATTTCTATTTCCTATCCAATCCTCACATCTCCCATTTTTGCAATATTTTACATAGTTTTTTTTTTAAAAAAATTATTTATATTTCTTTTATATAACTTCTAAAATTGTATTTAAGTTTTATATGATTATTATATATTTGATAAAATGTTATAACAAAGTCTAAAATCCGTTGAAAAATGATGAGAGATGAGAAAAAAAATTAAAAAAAGTCTGTGAAAATGGTTTTTCTTTTTGTGATTCCGGAAGGTTATCCTTGACAGTTTCTAGATGGACAAATCTCAAAAATTCATATGAAATTTATAGATAAAAAAGCTCCAAACAAACAAACAAGTATAAAGTTATAACTTTTTATTTTTCTTAAATAATCATAGAAGTGATTAAATTACTAAATACACATATGCAAATATTAAAGATCGAATCTTCTATATAGTAGGAAGGCAGAAAACATTCAATAAATATCAAATGTCACTTGAGCCTAAAATTCTTAATGCCTTTCAAAATTTTTGATAGGATATTAAGTTTATTCAATTTTATTGTAAATATTTTAACAACAAAATAAAAAATGAATTTAAAAAATATTATAAAAATATTTTACATTAATTTTTATTAAAAATTGACTTAAAATATAAAAAATTAAAATGATTTTAAAATCAAAAACATTAATTTTTTAGAACTAACATATATGTAAAAAAGCATCGTGATAACATTTTTTTCTCATTGATTATATAATCTACATGAAATAATTTAATATATAACATTGTCTTTTTGTTTGTCAATTCTAAAATAATGGGATTTTTTTTTTTGAAATAATTGAAATAGAATTGTATTTCCGTCGCAATAGATGCAAAATAAAGTATTCCATTTATTTCATCCCTTCATATTTTTCATCAATTGCATGATTCCTTCTTAATTTATAATAAACGTGTTTGAATCAACAAATGCATTGCGATCACACACAATGCACGCGGTCCAATTGAATGACTTAAGCCGGCGGAATAGGTGACAAAAGTATGGCTTGAATCAGCTTGGAATTCGTCAATAGAAAAATCAACTATAATAATAGCCACATACGAGCGATTTGGAGTTAGAACTTTGAATTAGTCACAATAAACATTAACTAATATTGCTGATCTTTGACGTGTAGTCCGTGAGTGAAGGCCGAAACATAATTTGGAATATTTAATCTCAATCATATGATGACAATTAATAACCGCAAGGTACCGCAACGCGCATGCACATGACTTTGATTAATACAAGTCACTTTGAAGGGCAATCAGAGCTTCATAAAATATAATTTATGTTACTTCATCCCAAAAAATATTTTAAAAAATTATTTTTGTTATTTATCCTTGACCTTGATGGGTGCAAGGGTTTGTAAAATTATTTCTTACATGACAAAGTGCAAATAGACATATGGTATGTATATTCTGGGTTATTCTGCTTTAAGATCAGGGTTAAATAACTCACGATGACATTCAAATTCAAATTCTAAATATAGATGATAATTAGAAATATTTAATAAAATTAACTAATAAGATAAGCTAATAAGTTAGTTTGGCGCAAATAATTAATAAATAATAAACTAGTTTAACAAAATCAAATAACTCACAACGAGATTCAAACTTAATAGATTTAGACTTTATTTAACACAATTAACTAATAATTGAAAGTCACTTAATAACTAATAAATTATCTAATTGTATTAGAAGTATTTAATAAAATTAATTGTTAAACTATTTAAAAATTATGAAATGACATAAAAGAATATATTAATATAAATAAATATATTAATTAAATTAATGTATATTTATTTTAATATCAAAATTTATTAATACAATAAAAATATTCAAAATACAATATAATTATCCATAATTTAATTACTTATATTTATGACATTACATATTTTTATTTATTTATTATTCAAATAATAATATAATAAGCTATAATTTAATTAATTATATTTTATAACATTATATGTTTATTTACTTACTTACTTATTTATATTGAATTAATGAAAATATGTCAAATATTTATTTACATAATTATGATATGAATTATCATTTAATTAAAATAAAATGGATAAATTTAAAAAAAATGTTAAAAACTACTAGTATATAAGTTATAAGCTATATTGTGAAACTTATTAAAAAAACTTATAAGCTACTAATTTTTAAGGAAAAAAATTAGGTCGATATTGTTTGTTATTATTTATTGTAATAAGGTACTCTAAACACACTTTCTTTCATTTAAATTTACCGCTAATAATAAATTACCACAAAATCCAAAAGATTAAAATAATGAACTTATAGTGCATTTTAGAAAGAATAAAAGCATCGAAATAGTAATCTCATTTTTCAAATATTAAAATTGGAGAATGTTTAACTTTAGAAAAATTAAAAATTAAAATCTTATAAGAATTAAAATTGAAGAATTTTTAATTTTATAAAAATTAAATTAATATAAAATTTTAATTATAAATAAAATTAATAAAAATAATTTTTTAGTTAAGATAAAAATAAAAATAAATAAGAACTTAAAGGTACAGAATCTTATATAGAATTGTAGAATAATCTCTTTCTTTTATCATATTTTTTAAAAAAATCATAAATGAATTATTGTTATATTAAAAATTCAAACAACAAAATTGTCTTCTTAGAAAATAGAAAATGTAGATAGGCATAAAAATAGCAGCTAATAGAAAAAATTCATTTGTCTATTTATTTTAGATTTTTTTGTTAATATTACTATTTAAATACTAAATAGTAATATGCTCTTCATTAATAGTTTGATTGTTAATAAAATTTAATTTATTATTTATTTAAAATTTTTAAATAATGTTATTATCTTAAGATTAAATAGTAATATACTCTTCTTTAACAATTTGGTTGTTAATAAGACTTGATTTTATCTATTTATTTAGACTTTGTAATTGATATTATTGTCTTAAGACCAAACAATAACATATTTTTCTTTAGTAGTTTAGTTGTTAATGAGATTTAATTTATCTATTTATTTTAAATTTTTAGTCAATGTTACTATCTAAAAATTAAATAGTAATATGTTCTTATTTAATAGTTTGATTATTAATGAGACTTAATTTATTTATTTACTTAAAATTTTTAGTTGATGTTACTAATCAAACAGTAATATGCTTTTCTTTAACAGTTTGATTATTAATGAGATTTGATTTATCTATTTATTTTTTATTTTTGGTCAATATTACTGTCTGGAGATCAAACAGTAATATGTTACTATCTTATGTATAATTATGTGTTTCATTTAAAATATAGGCATGTGCACTATTGATTTTCTTATAATCTTATGTATAATTATGTGCTTCATTTAAAACATCCCAATTTGTATTTAAATTTTACCTCACTAAAATATTAAAACATATTTACCTTAACTAACTTGCATATCCTTATTTTGTCACTACTTCAGTACTATATCATAAAGCTTATAACTTTTTTACATAAAGTATATAACCTTCTTATAAATTCATGTAAATGTTCAAGATATGCCAACCTAACTTTTTCATAAGATTTTATAACCTTTTCATAAAATCTTGTGACATGAACAATCATATTACAAAAATGTTTAGATACTTTATAAAAATGTTCTAAGATTTTACGAAAAATTAGTACACAAAGCTGCATTAATAAGAGTATCAAAGAAAATCCCAAAATAAAATTCCATATATTTATAAATTAACAAATGATTAAAGACATTCATCTCAAATTTAGTTCAAATTGCAATTGCAGCATCTTTGTAACTATAATATTGTAACATCATAATATGAAGATAAAATCAATAATTTAAATCCTTAATTAGGGATATCTCCTTTTTAAATGCATTTTTATTAATCGTATCTTAATTATCATATTTATTTAATAAAACACAAGTGCATGAATGAAATAAAATGAGATAAAAATATATAAGAAATTATATATTTCTTATAAGTGAAAACATTGTTATTATTTTTAATTGTATGTTGAAGTTACAAGAAATCATCTATAATTATTTCTAATTAATTATTACATAATTTCATTACTTAGAATTCATTTAAAAATAGACGTAAGTGAAAAATTATCAATCATTAAATATATTCTTTCAAATTATTTCATTCATATAATTATCCTTTACAATTATTTTGCATAAAATTATACAAAATAAATTTTGTAACTAGTATTAATATATCTCAGCAAAAACTAATCTAATGTGTGTGTATATATTTCAAGCAACCCTAATGTATACAATGTTGTGCCCTTAACTATATATAAATGTAAAAAGATAGAGTATAATAATGAAACTTATTAATAAAATCAAGTATTATAATTTTACTCATGCATATTTTCAATTATAGTGGATTTATTGTCATTGTATTTATTTGGATATTTATTTTAGATTGTAAAAAATTCACATTCTAATGAATAATATTCCATATTTTATCATTATATAACAACTACAAGTTTGTAAATTTTGGTCATGTAAATAATTGCAAATAAAAAAATTATATCAGTGTACATTAACACTACTACAAAATTGTTGACAAATATCAGGTAGAATAAGTGGTAAACATGTATTAATGATCTAGTATAATTTTTGTATAGGTTACTTTTATATATATATGCAACAATTTGAAAAGAAATAAAATGTTAAAATAAATTTGCCAAATTGTTTATCTTTTTTATTATATAATTGTACTTTATAATAAATTATTTAGTAATAATTAAATTTCACTATAAATTTGTTTCCAAAGTGCATCAAATATAAGACATTGAAACATGAATAATTTTTTATACGAATTTGCAATTTGATTGCAAATAACTTAATTAATATAAAAAAAAGCAAATTATAAGACATCAATTGTTAATAAAAATTGACATATAAAAATGCTCCAAATATTTTTGGTGAGAAAATATCAAAATTTAACATGTTAGTTTAGGATTTAAGTGACATATAACATCATGGTCTTTATGATGTTATGAGAAAATACAAAAAATTAATATATGAGTTATTTATATAACTATCATCTAAGAAATGTAAAATGTTTAAATGTTAATTTTGGACATAATTAACATGTAAAGATATGATAACCATTAGTTCCTTCAAAAAATCATCACAACCAAGATGTTGATTTTTAAGTAATATTTGACATATATAGTTTTCTATATTTCTTATAAATTTTGCATTTATCCTCTATTTCAAACATCTTAATGATGCCTTAACCTTCATTATCCAATTATAAAATTTGAGTTTAATATCCATACTACTCTCCTTCCATTTCATCTAACAAAGGATTTGATAAAAAATCACATCAAAGGACTTGGCTACTTTGATTTATTCTACTTTCATACATTAGCAAGTTTTTCCATAGAAATCCTTTTAAATGTGAGACTTATTAATGTGTGAAAGCAAATAAATCAAAGTAAGCTCCTTTTATGTGGTTATTATCATCTCCAAAGGTGTTAGATGAAATAATGAAGGAGCTATCTTGATAATCCACCTAAAATCTAATATTGATAATGGAAATAAATGTTTTACTTACATGAATAACAAAAGAAAATTAGCAATGAGGATGGAACACAGCAATCTCCTTTCTTTTTTTTGTTTATATAATATTAGTGTATAAGTTATTTTATTGTAAATGACAGTTTAATTTTTTATTGTATTTGTTAATTTAGTGATATTTAGAAATAAATAAAATTGCAAAATATATTTTCATAGCTAAATGTCTCACTTCTCATATTTTCTTAAGTATACATTTAATCTATTAATGTTTTTATAAGTTTGTATAATAAAAAAAATGCACAAAGAAATAATGTTGAGGTTGTTACAAATAACTGATATTATAATTCAAATTTAATTTGAACATGATAAACCAAAAATTTATCAATTTAACTTATGGTGTAGGTGATTACTAGATTCAACTTTGATTTGTAAAATTGTAGTCTCGAAGGGTACTTAAAAAGATAATATGTCCAATGAAAAACTCTAGTGTGTTTACTAAAAAATGATAATCAATGTAATTTTAAGTCATAGTTAAATATTTTAATGAATCATATTCACAAAAGAAAGGATATTAATTATTTAATTATAAATGACATCTAAAATTTTATAACATCAATCATTAAAAAACAATCATTGTTAAATTTTACTAAGTAGAATGAAATTGTGTTGATAAAAATGATATATATCATAACAAAATTGACATTTAATACTAATGTTATTTTTTCTAATCTTATTTTGCACATCAATATTTATTAGTAACTAACACGATAAATAAAATGATGTTATTACAAAAATTAGCAAGACTGCAAGAGTATAAAATACAAGACTAAAAACCTGTGGTGCCACTTATATATTCATGATTCTTCTAAAATAAAGCTCTGTCTTATGAAATGCAAGAACTCTAGTAGAATTATGGAGTACAACTTTCTCTTTTATTCTTCTATGCAAATAAGGTATACTCACCAAATGTCTTAAGATTTTTGTTCTATATAAATATGTTTTCATATTTTTAGTATAGATATAAAATTTTATTTGTTTAAGCTCTATCTTAATATATTCTACTTAGGATGATTAGGGTTAAAGTTAAGATGTATCACTAAAATATTTTTGTTACTTTCTTGGTCATGAATATTTTTCATAATTTTAGGCATAGAATAGAGTACATATAAAATTTTGAATATCAATGTATGGATTTATTTTTGTTTTAGATATGTGTTTAAAAAATATTCAGCTTTGGATGATTTAAGTTACATTTTGATGCATATTTGTTAGCTTATGAATATTTACCATAATCTTAAGCATGAAATAAACTACAAAAATCTTGCATATAAATATATGGATTTATTTTTATTTTAAGTAGGTGCTCAAAAAATGTTTAGCTCTAAATGATGTAGGTTACATTTCAATGCATATAAATGTATAAATATATTTGGGTTTTGAATACAGAATTAAAAAAATACAATTTATGATGATATAAGGTTTGTTTAATGTTCTTGTGCATATGATTTTTATTAGATTAGTCAATCATGAATTAAAGGTGGATGCATACTCATTGGCAAAGTGTTGAATATCAACATAAGGTTGTTAAATTCATCAAATTTACAATTTTATGGGAGAGGAAATTTAGTGATGACATTATAAGGTACCCTTATATTAAATGATATTGTGTCAAAAAGGTGATAATTGAGCAAATAAAAGATCATTTTTTTATTCATGGCATTAATACTGAGTATATACAATAGATATGGCATGATGAAAGTAACTTGTATAACATCTCTAATGATCATAAAGATAAAGGTTTCAATGTTCACTTAAAGGATATGATTCATAATATTACAAATAATTTTATTAAATGTTCATAAGTGTATAATAACTTGTTAAATGATGTAGAGAAGCCATTATATTTAGGCTACACTAAAATTACACATTTATTTACCATGTTAAGATTATTTAACTTAAAAGTGAGAAATAGGTGGTCATAAAAGTTTTATGGCATCATTGTAATTGTTGAAATACATATTTCCTAAAACTAATATACTATTGGTTGGTACCTATATCATAAGGATGATAACGTATCTGATAAATATAGGGCATAAGAAGATTCATGCATATTCCAATAACAACATATTGTATTAAAAGGCACATAAAACATTGCATGAATGTAAAAAATACGAGACATCTTGCTACAAATTAAAGAAGTAAGATGATAGTATTAAGGAATAGACTCTAGTTAAAGTGTTATTATTGCTGGAAATCACACATCATACATGCACAGCGAAATAAAAATTTTGCACGATTTTCACCAAGGATCTATGCGAATTTAGGACGCCATAGATTAGGGATTAGGGTTTATACCTTTCGGCAAAAATCTTCTATCCACTACACAGCAAATCCGATCTACTTCTGTCCGTTTTCCAATCCAATCTGCTCTCCAAATCACGAACCAGAATAGAAACTAGAAGATCAGATCACCAATACAGCGTTTAATATGGCTGCACCTCTATGGTATCCACACGAACCCGTGAATCACTGATGAATGTCCACACAAACACCGGTTGGAATTGATCTCTTTTCACTTCATAGTATTAGCTACGCCTCTTCAGAAGTTTTGGTCAAGGAAAGGTGCTAAAGTTTTTCTGTGCCTTTTTGGGGTGCGTGAATAATGATAATAATCCTATTATTACCCAACAACCTTATTTAAATAGGTGCATAGAAAAATCTAACCTATTTGGGCTTTATTCCATGTACAATTATAGGCTTACTATTGGGCCTTATAATTATAACATGAATTCCTAAATATTAAGCCCAAACAATTTGGTCCATTAATTCCAAATTCACTAGGCTCTAAGTGTGCGACCCTACAGGCTCTCATTACGTTGACAATGACCATTGATCATATTAATGATCATAAACAATGATTAGTGTCTAGCAACACATCATTGTTACCCAAGCAATGAGAAAGTCGATGATTTGATTAAACCTTTACACGTGATCATCACCTATGTCCTTTTGTCCTATACATCTAGATTGAGCACGAGACATGGACCGTGTCATTCCCGTATAATCCAATCTTAAAGTTTCTTGATTCCTAAGTAAGTTAACTGAAACAAATGTAATCGACATCCCATATCAATTCATCTGAGCATGGCCATGCATTTTCTCAGCTTTACTTAATCAAGGGGCCCATAGATGTTATTCCTGTTATATAGGAGGGACAAATCCCATCTTGATCACACAAACCCCTCCGCATGATATGTGACATATCCAATATCTACCCTTACATTCACTCAACCATTAGTGACATAGAATAGTATCAAAATATGAAACTCACATGTAGAGAACCTTGGTGATCTCAGGTCAAAGGACCATATTAATAATGATCACTAAGAATCACTCATGACACTTATATAACGATCCATGTAGTGTTCTTAATATGAGTCGGTCCAGTATACAAGTTCTTTAACTTGTACTCATGTGTAAACTTAATATCCCATATAAGTCTTCACACATGCTAGTCTTAATATATCAAAACAACCTAATCCACAATGATATATGACTAGGGACATTTAAGAATATAATTATTCTAAAGTTATTATTATAATTGAATATATTACGCAGATAATATATATATATATATATAATAATTAAAATTGTCATTAAAATAACATGATTCAAAATTACAATCGCCAATATGATTAGTTTTAGGGCATATACACTAACAATTATATATTCCCATAATGTCAAGGTTTAAATATATGTTTATTAATGTAAAAGATATCAAGAAATTAGCATGACAATAAGATTATATGATTTTTAATATCAAGTTTCATCATCTAATGAATTCTCTTCAATAGAGAACTATTGACTTATTATTCTCTAAATTTGATAGTAAAGAAAGAAATTTTAGACTTGCACTATATATTGATGGAATAAACCATCATGGTAATATAAGCAACAAATATAGCACATGATTTATAATATTTTTGCCCTTCATTATGCATGAAGTGTAAGTATGTAATGTTAATATTGTGAATTTTGAGACCTAAACAATTGAGAAATAACATGGATGTCTTCTTAGCATCACTTATTGAAGACTTAAGACTTATATAAGACAATAGTGTGTCAATGTTCAATGCATACCATCAAAAATCTTTTAAGTTAAATGTTATGCTTTCTTGCACCATCAAATATTTTTCAACTTATGGAAACTTGTCAAGATATAATATTAAATGATGCAAAGTATGCCCTAAGTATGAAATAACATGTGCTCTTATCAACTTTAACATCGTAAGAAAATAATGCATTTTGGTCATAGGATATTTTTGTCTTATTCCCACAACTATTATAGGTTAAAAAAGGTTTTTAATGGTTTATTGGAGGAAACAATAGCTTCAAAGCCTTCAACTAGGGAGGAAGTTTATGAAAAGATAAAAAAATATTGACGTCATTTTTAGTAAATTGAATGCACCTACAAATGGTGACACTCTATGGAAGAAAATGTCTATATTTTTCAATCTTCCATATTTAAAAAACTTATTTGTCATGCACAATAATGATGTAATACATAAAGAAAAAAATATTTGTGATATTCTAAATGGAATGCTTTTAAACATGTTAATTAAGATAAATGATAAAGTCAATGATAAATAAAACTTGAAAGACATGGCCATACAAAAGGATTAAGTATAAAAAAGAAAGGGTTAATATACATATTTGCCTTCAACTTATCATATTTTATCTAGCAAGGAAAAATCAAATTTTTACAATTTTATACATAGGGTTAAAGTGCCCTAAGGCTATTCTTCCAATATCAAAAGCCTTATTTCTATGAAAAATCTAAAATTAGTTGATTTGAAGTTTTACAATTATCATACTTTGTTGTAATAACTTTTGTCAATTGCCATTCAAGGAATATTATCTAGACATATAAACTATTATGAGACTTTATTTCTTCTTCAATGCAATATATGTCAAGGTCATTAACTTAGAGAATTTGGACGAATTACAGAGGGATGTTTTTATCATACTATGTTAACTTAAAATGTATTTTCATTCTTTGACATCATATTGCATTTAATTATACATATAGTATAGGAGATAAGACTTTGTGGATTAGTTTATTTAAAATGGATTTACCTATTTGAGTGATATATGAAGATTTTAAAAAGGTATGTATACAATTGAAACTAACCTAAAGGATATATTATTAATGGGTACATTGCTAAGAAGTTAATGGAGTTTCATATTGAATACTTAACAAATATAAACATTATCAAGCTTTCTAAGTTTCACTATAAGTGATGAATTTTAAGGAAGGGTATATTAAGGGCCCAAGTGAAAGCATTAACCATGAAATATGGGTATAAGTGCAAATATATATGTTACAAAATAATGAAAAGGTTGAGTCTTACATAGATATGCTCTCATGAAAAAGGTTTATTATGGTAAGAATGAGCAATAGATATAAAAAAATAAACATAATTATTTATTCATTATATGGTTCTACAATTGTATGGGGTAGTACAAACATCAAATGTTATTTTTAAGACGATAAGATGGTTAACCAATAAACCTTATATGGAGGCCATATCTAAAATCAACCATATGGATAATTATAAATTTAAATCATATTATTTTAATGGTAATTTTAATTATCATATTTATACATATATTGTCTATGTAATATATTTAATTATGATAATAATCTTAGAATAATTATATTCTTAAATGTTCCTAATCATATATCATTGTGGATTGAATTGCTTTGATATATTAAGACTAGCATGTGTGGTGATTTATATGAGATATTAAATCTACATATGAGTACAAGTCAGAGAACTTGTATATTAAACTAATCCACCCTAAGAAAATTACATAGATCGTTATATAAGTATCATGAGTGATTCTTAGTGATCATCATTAATATGGTCTTTTGACATGAGAATGCTAAGATTCCCTACATTAAGTTTCATATTTTGATACTACTCTATGTCACTTATGGTTGAGTGAATGCAAGGGTAGTTATTGGATATATCACATATTATATGAAGGGATTTATATGATTAAGATAGAATTTGTCCATCCTATATAATAGAAGTGTTATTTGTGGGCCTCTTAAAGCTGAAAAAAATACATGGCCATACTTAGATGAATTAATATAAGATGTCAATTACATTTGTTTTAGTCAGCTTACTTAAGAATCAAGAAACATTTGAATTGAGCTATACAAGAATGATATGGTTCATGTCTCGTGCTTAATTTAGATGTTTAAGATAAAAAGTCATAAATGATGATCACATATAAGTTAGTCAAATCACCGACTTTTTTATTACTTAGGTAATAATGATGTATTGCTAGACACTACTCATTTTTTATGATTATTGATATGATTTATAATCATTGCTAATGTAATGAGAATCTATAGGATCGTACACTTAAAACCTAGTGGATTTGGAATTGATGAACTAAATTATTTAGGCCTAATATATGAAAATTTCATATTATAATTATAAGGCCCAATAATAAGCTTATAATTATACATGGAACAAAGCTTAATTAGTTAGGGTTCCTGTGCACCTATTTAAATAGGCTTGTTGGATAATAATAAGGATTATTATTCACACATTCCAAAAACATAAAAAAAACTTAGCAGCCCCTTTGAAGGGCATAGGTAGCACTATGAAAGAAAATAAGGTGAATTCCAATCAATGCACGTGGGACGTTCACTGATGATTCGCGGGTTCATATGGATACCTTAGAATTTTTTACCAGAAGCAAGTCGAAAAAGGTGATCAGCGATCAAATCTATGAAGTGTTTGCAAAAGGTAATCAAATCCCTATCTTGATCTAATTGTTTCACATGGATCCTTGGCTAGGATTGGTTAATTCCACTACGTTTGTTTGGCTCCCGATCCTAACAATATCTTATGACAGTAATGGATGTTTTTTTAACACCAAGAGATAAGATGGAAAAAGTATCAAGTAGAATAATGGAAGCCACTCTAATGACTCAGGCAATACTATTTATAGTACTAAAGAAAAAAATATATCTATGTGATAATGTCATATTATGGGTTATTAAAGACATATGTGAGATTGATTGCACCTAATTCAAAGAGCCTATGTTTTGATCTAAGTATAGAATAATGACATCTAAGTAGATAAACTAGGATTCACATTGGCAAATTTTAGCAAGAAAGATTGTAAAGGGATATGTTCATAATAGCATCCTAAACAAAACAAGTTTTTTATGTAATAGGGTCATTTAAACATAAATGGTCTATAATTTTTCAAAGGAAGAACAAATTGTTAGTAGTGGGAATGAAAAAGTCATTGCTACTAATATTAATGACACATCTCCTTTCTTATTAAAACTACCTTTGATTAATCATATAAATAACTTGAAGAAGTTTTATTTGCAAAAAGATCATGGTGTGGGGATATGGGTTAATGATCATTTCAAATGAATTTCCTATCACAAGTTCAAAGTGCTAATGTCCTTATTTTTATAGTTATGCTTATATATATAATTGCTTGATTATTAGTTTATATTTTGTTAATAAAAAATATTTAGTTAATACAAATCTGTGAAAGATGTACATGAATAATAATTTAAATATCTTCAAACTGAGAAATATTTTTGACAAGCTTGAAGGTAATTTTGCTTTGATCAATAAATCTTCTCTTTGTGATTGCTACAATTATCAAATTATCAAGTGGTTATTTTTTTCCTTTGAAGCTTGAAATAATGTGGCCAAATGTAACATTTAGCAATGCAATTCTTGATATATTATCTAATCCTATATCTAAATTGTATGGAATTAGTGTAATAGGAAATGTGACTTCTATCTCAATTGACCTCATATGTATTATATTTACTAAATATAGGATTGTGTACTATAATACAAAATGTACATTACTTTCTTTTTTTTTATTTAAGGTGTGTATGTATTTTAAAATTGAAATATTATATTTTATTTGGGGTTTGTATGTATTTTGGATTCAGAGTAGTGTAATAAGAAGTATTTGGGAAGTTATATAGAATGGAGAGGGTATATAAAGGGGAATAAGGTGAGTGTATAAAAAGCAATGAGTTTTTTAAGGTGAAGTAGGTCATATAATATTTATTGTTTAACAAAACCATTATGGTATATAAGACATTCTATGTTGGGTTTTAAAAGACATTGATGTTGAATATTAATTTTCAATAATAATTACTTTGTAATAATTGATACCTTTAACTTAGTAACTTACATCTTACTTGATCAAGTTGTATGTTCCACAAAAAAATGATGAAAATTTATTCAATATAGGAACCAATGTTATTTGGGTTTTTACATTGGTTATATAACTAACATTATAATATAATTATAATGATATTTAATTAAACGTTAGTCAAAAATTGACATATAATCTACTAAAATTTTAACATCTATTAATGATTTTGTAGTAGTGTAAGAACTAATTCTAAGATTCAGTTACAAGTAAAAAATATGAAAAATGAAATTTTAAAATAAAATAAATTATAATAACTATATATTAAATATAACCCTAAAAAAATCAAACTAGTAATTGTAATAGCACTTGATGCTTTAGAGACTTTACTTTCCTTACATCTTGGGTTTACACCTAAAAACTTGTATCTATATATTAAGTTGATTATCATTCACACTATTATAAAAAAAATGATTATATTTTTATAACATCAAATAGTTGACAAAATTAAACAATTCTATCTAAGAAACAAAATTATTTGCCTCAACTAAACATTTTAAAACTTGTGCTTGACATTGTATGATAATATATTTACTAAATAATTTACAATAGGCCTTTATCTCAAATGGCATTCAATATTTTTTAAACAGTTCCATCTTTCTTTACATTATGGGTTCAATATAAAATTTTTAAAGTATATGAATTTAATAGTTTAGTTATCTCTAATGTCACAAAAATGATATTTCATTACATGATTAAAAATAATTATTAGTTCATATAATATATCATGATAAATAAAAAAAAGAATATTAATAAACTCTTGGCCTACTAAAAGTGTTGTAAGGAACTTGCATAAAAAAAAATACCACAGGAATCCATTAAAAGTGGCTATAATTCTTAAGTTAGTATCTAAATAAAGCACATGCTAAGAGTTTATACTTTATTTAGGGTTTAACACCAATGGTTATAAAGGAAGTCTATTAAAGGAGGCTTTAATGCTTAAGTTATAGTCCAAGGCAACTTACACAAAAAAAGAGTGAATTATGTATTTTGAAAACTTTCATAATTTTTAAACTCTTCTTTGAGAAATTCTCAATTTTAGAACGTCAAGAAAATGGTCTCAATTTATATAAATGCAAGAAAACTTAATGTGTTAGTGTATGCTTTAGAGCTCAATTATAGGATGATCATATTAGTACACATTGTTTAATGTTTTCCTTTATATATAAAAGCATTTCAATTATTATATTTTATATCATATTTGTGTAATATAAATAAATATGATATTTATCTTTAGAATAATTAATAGTATTTTTAAATGTCCTTAATCAAATATTATTGTAAATAGGGATAGTAACAATACATTAAGACAAGTATGTACATCAACTGATGACTAAATCTTATTAGTCATGGATATAAGATATTGAGTAAATATACAGGTATATAGTAAAGAATAAATATACTAGATAGACCTACTATGAGAATGTTACATAGATCGTTAAGTGAGTCTCATAAGCATTTCTAATGATAATGATGTATGCAATCCTTTGATGTAAAATCATTATGATTCCTAACATGAGAAGTTGTATATTTTGATATCGTCTAATGTCACTCATAAAAAAGTTAGCGTAAAAGATAATGATTGCGTATATCATAAATGATGTAAAAGGATGTGGGTGACTTAGATGAAATTTTGTCCCTTTTATATAAGAAGAGTGATATTTGTGGGTTCTTTGATTAAATGAGACTACGAAATATATGGTGATGCTCTATGTGACATTGATTCATTTATTTTGAATTAGTCTATTCAAAATTCAAGAAATACATAAATTGAACTATAAAGAAGATGACACATTTTATGTCTTGAGTTCGATCTAGATACTTAAGATAAAAGGAATAAATAACATAAGACAATAGTCAAGAAAAAGATTATATCGAATCACTAACATTCTCATTATATGGATAGCTATAATCTATTATTCGATAACACTCACTATTTGTGATATTAAAATAGAATTTTAAGATCACTACTAATATAATAAAAACCCATAAAGTTGCAACAAAAGAGCAAGTCAAATATTGAGGTTATGGTGTAATTAGGAACTTTTAGTTAGACTAGAGTTTCTAATTAAGATAAGCCTAATATGATTAAGACTTAAGTAATGATGCAATGTGATTGAACTATACTTAGGTAACACTTAATATGAGTTAATTATTTATCAGAATAGTTATTGGTCCTAACCAATAATTAAAATTTAGCAATTTTCTCTCTCCTTAAGTATATTTTGGTTAAAAGACCATTTATAACTTATTAGAGAGATTACAATCAAATTACAAAAAAATCTAGCTCAAAGAGTCTAGGTTTGATTAAGTTTTGAGAGCAATTAAACCAAAAACAAAACTCATAACTAATATTGCATTGAAAATTAAGGGATTCCATCTAATGCTGATTGGAGTATTTATCATTTGTGAGAATACCATCAAGACATAGTTTAATTTGGATTGTGTTTGTAATTTGAATTGGACACTTTGTGATTTATCCATATGTTCATGCATTCTTGATTAGATTATTTGAGTGTTCATGATTGGATCATTTGTGCTTTTGAACATTCAACAAAAGCAAAATATTGATTTGTATCTACATTCATGACTTCAGATGCAACAATATTGATTTGGTTTGAACTCTTTCAAAAGAGTTTGAATTACGCTACAAAGGTATATATTCTATCACTAGTTTATGATATTTTGTATAGATCCTTGATAGGTTTTGAAAAGGATTTTTAATTTTTCCATTATACCTATTAATTTGAAACATAACATTATAAAGATATTTACAATTAAGATACAACAATCCAAAGCACTTAGGTAATGCAACTCATTCAACAACACAAAAGTAAGACATCAAGAAACATATACATAGATGGACACCATTTAAACATTTAAGCAGTATGATAAACATTAAAGCACAATATATCTAATGATATTAATACAGAAAAAACAAAGAGTGTAATCAAGTATAAATAAAGTAAAGGTAGAGAGATTAAACAAAAAAATTATAATAATTCCCCTTGAAGATCCATTCACAATATGGATTCATTTTTCAAGCTTCAGAAGTTCAAGTCTACTTCTCCATTAATTTTTCAAGTTTCAACTAGCACTTGAAAATGTGTTATAAAGTTCTTTTTGCTAATTCAAGTATTTCTCTTTGATATTCCTCACTTAAAATTCTCAATATTCAAGAGATACTTTACTCTTTGTTGTCTCATTGAAAATACAATAGAAATTATCATAAAATAAAGAAATATTCAAGTAGAATCTCTTAAAAAGTAGATGAGGAAGCACCTAAACTAGAAAATTTTCATAATGAAAAGTTCAAATCATTATTTTAATGCAAGAAAGAATAATTAATGTTTAACCATGAAAGTTAGAGTTTCTATATGTTTATTTAATGATTCTTAAAAAGTTCAAGATGATTTATAATTATTTGGAACACTTTAAAATTAAAACTAGCCATTTATAACTATTACTTTTAATATTTAAATTCAAGCCCAACCAAAGGCTAAAAGTTGATTATTAAACCAATAAGGCCTAACGGAGGACTATTAAACTTGACTTAACTTTAAAAGGTCATAAATTCTACATTTTAAGCCCATTTGGAGCAAATAATCTATTATTAGAAAGATATTTAAATCTATTTGTAAATGAAACTTGTTCCATACTCATATTCTATGTATATTTTGAAATGTGATTAAAAAAAACCAAAGGTCATAAAGACTAGATTGTCAAAAAGCTAATTTTTAAACTTATCCTAAATATCACAAGTTTTTCATATTTTTTTATCATTTTAAGTAAATAACCAGTCATAAAAAAATACTTTAGGTCTACTTCCATATGAAAGAAGTTTCATAGTTGAAAGAGTGACCAAAGGTTAAAATAAGAAAGTATAAAACTCATATCTCTTATTTTTTTTAAAGTGTTATATAGCTTATTTTTTTAAAAATATTTTGATTAAGTAAAGATTTTAAAAATATATTTTTGAACTTTATATCAAATTCTATTTTACAAAAAAGTCTAAGCTTAAAAGGAAAAGATATACTCAATGAAATTCTTAGATTTTGTTAATGCTTCCAAGCATCTAAAAATTTAATCTTCTAATTTTTTCATACTTGGAGTACACCTTCTTTCTTGTCTTTCCTCCTTTTTTTTTTTTAATTGAACAAGACAAGATATTTGATTACTTTGCTTCATTATTCACTCTTTATTTTATTGGACTTTCTTATATAAAGTACATTAACTTTACAAATATATATTTTTTATAATAATATGAGTGGTTAAATCATTTAACATATATACACAAGATTTTATCAAATCATGAATGAGAGAAAGATAAAGCCTTGGAGCAATATAATATATCACTTGAGTTAAATAAAAAATATAACGAGTCTATTCTAATATATCACAAATATTGATATGCATGATTTATATATAAAAAAATATGGCAAGTTAATACAAGAATATCATATCATGTATATTGATTAATTATAAAATAACATACCTATTAATGCTTATATAAAATATATTAATTTAGTATAAAGACATACAATATTATTATAATATTTATTTATTATTATTAACTCATCACATAGAACCCCAAGACGCAAGTTAGTTAGTATTTGGGTAGAGCATAAGCGAAGAGCTTATGATAATATATGTTTAGGCTTTGATCCATAATAGGTTGTATGATTGGCCCTATTTATGTAACGAGAGGTACAATACTAAGTTTATATCCAGCAATGGTGTTAGTGGAAAGCAGAGGTCATCCCGTACTAATTTTATAATGTTTTTATAATTTGTTTGATTGTATGGAGACGGTGCACGCGAGGACGGCCGCCGTCAGAGGAAAGGGCCTGACCACATGGTATAGGAAGGGGCTCAATGAAACTCAATGGAAGGGGGAGGAAGAGCGATGAAGGTGGATTCTCTTCTTTTTCATTTTTATTATTTTTAAAGAAATAAATATATGATTTTTAATCTAAATCTTATTATTTTTTAAATGGAACTCATAATTTTAAATAAAAGAAAGAAAATGTCGGGTAGTGAAAAAAGACAGTGGAATTTTTTCCGTTATCAAAGATCAAATTCTAGCGGTAATAGAGAGAACCAAAATTTATTTTTATTAAAAATCCAAAAAAGATCATAAAATGTTTTAAAATCTAAAGAAAAATGTATCATTCAACAAATATTTTAAAATTTGGAGGGGAAAAAAAATTGGAAGATCTTTTAATTTATAATTTGATTTGTTTAATCGTTTAAATTAATAATTGAACTAAATAAAGTCATAAATAGAAATAATATATATACCAAATTTTATAAATAAATTTAACATCCAATCTCAAAATATAATTTTTTTGAAAAGAAATAATAAATTTAATAAATAAAATTATAAAATTAATAAAATTTGGCAAATACAATAATTAAGAAACATTTATAGATCAATATCGCATGTGATATCAAATTCAACGTCATAAAACATTAAAATAATACAGTGTAGTCTTACAAATTGAGAATACAGTATTTTCTATTAGCAATGCCTTTTTTAATCAATTTCAAGGACTGATTAAAGAAAGTTCATAACCAATTTTTTAAAACGGTAAAATAATAAAAATAAAATTAGAAGCGTGCAATCGACGTAATCAGACTAAGTAGTTTATTATCAATTTTAATTGGCTCTGGTCAGTTTGTGGCGATTCTTATTTGTTTAACCATACGAATCAAATAGAAAACAATTGACGGTGGAACCATCTCGTTCGCTCCTGTTTTAAAACATTACATTTGACAATATTCAGAAAAATAAAAGTTTTGTTTGACAATTATCTTATTATATTAGTAATTAATTGATTTAATTAATTATTAGTTAATGTTTGAAAATGTTGATTTGATTGGTTGATAATATCAATTGTTTGAATAAAAATATTTAATAAAATTAATTATTTGTATTTAATATGACATATAAGGATATAAATATATTTAAATATATTTTTATTATAATAATATTTCAATTTTATATATTATTTAGCAGATTATTTTCTTCTACAAAATATTTCATTTATATCTGCTCAATTTCCCTTCAAAAAATAAATAATTATAATTTATTATAACTATTGAATTCAATGTATTATCTATTATCTAATATATATTATAACGGTTATACTATTTTTATCTTATATATAATTTCTTTTATCATCACTTTTTTTAAAAATGGTTAAAAGTAAATTTTTTATAATATTTTATACTTTAAATGATTTATTTTTTAATTTTATACAATATTTTAAAAATAAGACCTAATAACAAACCGGAAAAATTGTTGAGACACAATCCAATTGGTTCAGTTAGTCAAATCATAGTCAAACCGGATTACATTATGTGTGTGTATTTATGTATATGCATTATAAATGTGAATAAATTAATTTTATTAATTTTTATTTTTAATCTGAAAAGGATTGAAATTCATTAAATAATTATATAATAAATCTTCTAATATATTATAATATTTATTTATTAAAATATTAATATTATATATTATTTTAATAAATAAAAATAAATAATTATTTATTATTCATTAATTAACTTTGTCGGTTTAATAAACTCATTTCATTAAATCTCATAAAAATTAATAAAAAATATCAGGGTGCCGGCATAAATTTTCAGTTGTTTATTTATGTACTTTTATAATTCAAGAAATTACAGGAATATCGTTTATAGCAAATAATTGATGAGGACTGTATATAATAATAAGGTTAAAAGGAAAAAAAAACGATAGCAAACGACAGTCAATAAAGAGATAAATAAAAGAAATAGTAAAACTCTAAAGAAAAGTTTCAGACAGAAAAAAGAGGACAAAAGCTAAAAGTCGAGTTTGCAATGAGATGGAGATAGGATTTGGTCGAGCGTTGACTTAAAAGATAGGTGACGGGTCCATGCCACCTTCGGATGCACGAAATGACAAATGCGAGTTAGCTGTTATTTTGGGGCAGCTTCTCTCTTTTGACTAAACCATAATTGCGAAACGTAATAAGTTGACCAGCGGGAATCTCGATCTGGCGCACGACCGCTTTCTATAATTGCAGTTGTCCGGTAGAATTAATTAAAATTTTCACTCCTATTATTATTGTTATTTTTTAATAAAAAATTGTTACCTTAATTTTAGAAATCGTTTAATTATGATGTTAAAACTATTGATCTATTAAAATGTAATAAAAAATAATTTGCTGATATTTCATTGTTATTATATAATTAAAAATATTTCATTACCTCGTGCTTTTCTTGATTTTGGGAGGGAAAGCTATTTCTGTCTTTAAACTTTTTATCATTAGAACAAAAAATTTTCATAACAGGAATAGTAGAGTCAAGAGTTTTAATTTGAGGGCCGGTTGTAAACATATGAAATTTTATTTTAATGTATATTAAAAATTTATAATTATTTACAAAAATTATAATCTTTTTTATAGTTTTGACTTAAGATATTGAATTTTTTTATAAATTAAATACAAAAATTATGTAAATGTTATAATGCATAAATTATTCAGAACTCGTAAAAAAAGTTACAAGAAAAATTAGCAAATTTATAAAAATATAATTAATTCAATAAAGTTCATATTTATGCATATTTTCAAAACTTTTTTAGACATATATAAATATTTAGTGCAAAAATTTTGGATGATAAATCAAAATAGATAGTAAGTTAGTGTATTTATATTATGTGTGTATATAAATAAAAGTACAGAGTTATAAAGATTATAGCACACAAATTATTCATAATTTTATGAAAAAATTACAATAAAATTATATAAATTTGCAAAATGATAATTAATTTAATGAAGTTTATATGTATATGTATTCTTTTAAGACATATATATAGGATTCTGAAAAATTTAGGATGATAAAAATAAAACAGATCACATGTAACAGTAGTTTTAATACAATTGTATTATATTATATGTAAAATGTAAATAAGCATATCTGTGTTTTATTTTAGTTCATGTAATACTTTTGAAAAACTAATTTTAGACAAAAGTCAAATAAATATTTTGTAAGTCACGTAAACTTTTTTTAAGTAATATTAAAAGTGATAATTTATTTAATGTATATACAGATATAAATTCAGACATCCGGATATAATGAAAAGTAAATCCGTTAGTGTGATAGGTATTGCTGCATCACGAAGGTATCGGCATAAAGCATGTAAACTTTTTATTTTAACTAAACGTGTATTTTTTAAAAATATTTTTAAAGTACAATTCAATAAATGAATATTCATATTTAATAAGAGAGGAAGTAAAAAATTAAAGTATAAATTATTTAAAATAAACTACTTATAAGGAAATTATGATCTTACATCATGTATTTGTATTTTTATTTTTTTATAAAGCTTTTTTTTCAAATAAACACAAATTTTTCTTATTATAATTATATGTATTGTCAAATTTTCAAGAGAACCAAAATGTATAATAATATACATATATAAAAAAATATGGAACCCTAGCGGCAGGCCACCCTAACCTCCTTGGCTCCGCCATTGTACAATGGCATATTATGCGTTTTTTTTTTTTTCCATAAATTTCTTTCTGATTTAGGTTATTTAATTTGTTGACCAAATCAATCATTTATTTTTAGCATGTGACGAACAAGTAATTTAATTACGAAAATTGATGAATTTAAATCCATAAAAAATATGTGAAAAAAAAAATTACCGCCAAATTAATGAATCGAATTCACTAAAATAATAAATATACATGATTGAAATTATTATACTTAAATCATTTAATATTTTGATGTATGGGATTTTATTCTTTTCATTTGTGTTGTGATTATATAAATCCATAAACATTTATGCAATGGATAATTGCATATAAAAATCTTCAAATTGATTATAAAAAAAGAGTTAATTATAAATAAAAATATTTTTTTAAAAAAATATAAGGATAGAATTATAAATTGTAGCAAATTATAAGATGAAAAATTTAATCTTTTTTGTTTTAACAGGTTAATTTTTACCAATTTTGAAGAGACAAGGATAATTTTCACATTTAAACTATCAATTTCAGACAAAGTCTGCAAATATATATAACATTTTCTTCCCAAAAAATAAAAAACAAAATAGAGTGCCGAAAACATGGGATAAATATTAAATAGAAAAAAAAGGAGATCTGTTTCGTGCTTTGAATTTTCTGAATGTCTCATATCAAACCATACAGGATGTACTTATCCGATCAGGTCAGATTAATTAAAACCGTGCTTTTCGAATTGATTATAAAAGTAATTTAAGTGGACCAATTTGCATCATCAGGATAATGAAGGAGTTGGATTAGATAGATTTTACTCCTTTAAAATATTTTAAAGGATAAAATATATTATTATAATTCTTGATAAAAAATTAAAGAAGTGAATAAATATAAATTTGAAAATTATTTTTATTTTTATTATTTATAAAATTTTAATTTTTTCATCAACAATTGTAATAATATAATTTATTTTTAAAACGTATTTTACACTTTATGAAAATCTAATAATAATTTATTTTGTTAAGTTCTTTATGTTGTCAAATGAAATGATATCAATAAATTACGTAATTAAATATTTCATACGTTATTCTCAATATTTATCCGTGTTGACTATTATTTCAAACGTATCTGTGAATGCAAGTCGTGAGGATAAGCACAAAATAATATAGTTAATATAAGAAATTGAACATCATTTATGAAATGATATCACTTGTTTATCACATATAAAAAATAAATATTTATGAAGTGATATGTTACTGACGGGTATTTGCTTCAAGGAGTACCACACCACTTCGTACAAGTTTTTGATTAAATTTTGTAATTTTTTATAAGAATTTATAATTTTTTTATAAAGCATACAAATACTTTAATGCTATTAATATGATTGTTGATATTACATTTTTTTAAAACTTTAAATATTTTCATAATTGTACGAAAAAATTAAATTTTGTAAAAGAAAGTTATAAATTTTTTATAAAATCATGCAAGTACCGAAAATTCTATTACTAATATAGCCGAGTTATATCGGTGTTGTATGTTCTCTTGTACATCTCATGAAAAATTATTTATCATCGTAACATATGGTCATGTTAAAATCCCATAAAAATTTGTAAGCAAATATCTATCAGTTAGTATAATTCCTAATTTGGAAAAAAGTTGTTATTAGAATGTATCAAGATTTTCGTTCTCTTTTTCAAAATTAGGAAATTATCCCATTAGGGCTCTACTTCAGATTGGGTAGATGTATTGATGCCATTTTGGACGCAGGTGTCGTATTTCTTCTAAATTACTTCTCAAACGTCCACACGTCTCCTGAAATTAGGCTGTAGTTTTATACATAATTACATAAAATTTATTAGCTTGATTCTTTCTAGGGATGGATGTAGAGTTAAGTAAGAATAGATCAATCTTTTCTTATCTCATGTTCCATTATCAATATAAAATATTGCCTTACATTATGTTTCATATTTGGAAATAAAATTCATCTCATCTTTATACCTCATGGGGTACAAAGTTCCACAAGAACTTACAAATTTTTTTTTCTTTTTGTTCTTTATTATTTGTTGTATCTTGAAAAGATTTTTTTTCTTCTTTTTTATCTATTTTTTAAATTTTCAATAAAATTTTAAATACACTTTTTTTTCTAATTTTATCTTTTTTTTCACTAATAAATACTTTATTATTCTTCTTAAAATGTCTCGATATATTTATTTCATCATATTTTTCTCTTTCTTTTTAACTACTTTGGACTTTATACATAATAAAAAACTATAGGATAATTCTAAAAAGTTTATTAAAAATAAATAAATTAAAGTATTTTCTTAATATTTATAAAATTAATTTATTAACTACAACAAATTATAAGGGACAGATGGAGTACTAAATAATCTCAAATATTAATAAATAAAAAAAAAATTAAATTTAAAAATTATAATTTATGTATAATAAAAATATTATAATATAAGTAGTGGTGAATCCAAGAACTTACGATCAGTAGGTTCAATGGTGAAATTTAAAAGGAATATAAGGGATCTTGATCTACTCAAAATTTTTTAAAAAAATCACAAATTAGTATAATGTAATTATGTAAAAAAAATTTTAAAAAAATATTTTTACATAAATCATGTAACTTCCAAAATTTTAGATCAAGATATGCCATTAATTAGATTTAAATTCATGTATTTAATTTTTAAATTTTGAATTATACTTTAGTGCCTAAACAAAAAAATTGTACTAATATATATATTTGCAAGTTTTGTGAATTTTTAAATTTTTTACAATTTTTTAATGAAAGTTAGAATTTTGATATAAAATAATTTTTTGATAAAACTTTGATTGATGTTGCAACCTTTGCAAACATGTTACATATTAAATCCGTATTAGATTACAAATTTTGTGAAAAAAATTGGTAATTTTGTATGCATAATTACAAATAAAGTTCAAATATAATCTATTATTAGTGTAAAATATTTTATATTATTAGTGAATAAAATAAAGATATGTCTTTAAAAAGTAATAGTAATTAAGAATTTTTCATAATAATAAAGGAATTTTGATAATTTTTTATTGGCATGGCGATACATGGATGATTAATAACATAAAGTTGATTTATAGTGATAGTTGATTAAATTTAAATCCTTATAAATATTATGTTAAAAATTCATAATAACATATGTAAGTCTTTTGTACAAAATAATACAAAATAAAAGTAGTGCTTGTTTCAATATTTCTTGAGTTTTAAAACTTAAGGTGATATAGTAGATTTTTAAATTATTAAATTGAAATTATTAGTTTCAAAAATTGCTCTATCATTATAAGTTTTAAAATCCTTAAGGTACTATAAAATTCACCAATAAAAGTAATATGTCATGGTTGTTCTCAATTAAATTTCATACATTGAAATCATTAATGTCATTAAAAAATATACATACATTGATGCCATTAAATTATTCAAAGAAATAAAAGCAAAATCATCCTCATTAATTAAATTCAATCTTGCTTATTTATATTGTATTTCAACAATCTAATTATAATTAGTTGTATCGGTTGAAGAAAAAAATAGAGTTGAATCGCCATTTATCAAAAGAGGATTAAAGATCACAAATAAAAATTAAAAGTATTTAAAAATTAATGTTTATCAAAAGTTAAAAATAAAAAAAAGATAGTCAAAACTTCATAATATAGATATAATTAAATAATATTACAAATTTTATGATTAGTTCAATATTAGAGAGGGAACGTGGTTGATTTTTCTATTTTTATCATAGTGGATTCAAATTATAAAATATAATAAATACATATATAACACATTAATATATTTTATAAGAAGTTTGAAGATTTAATATCTTCATGTGCGCACATCTTTGCATGTGGTTCTGAATATATATATATATATATATATCAAAATTCATATATAATTGATTTAAATAATTTGAAACTTAAAAAAGGATTAATATATAGCTAATAAAATGATATTACTTTCTACCTTCATAATTTCAAGTGTAATCTTTGTAATCTTAATGTATTTTTAATTTTTTAACAATTAAATTATTAAAATAACTAAAATAATTATACATATACTTTTGTATATATGTATATATATATGTGTATAAAGTAAAAATATAATAATTTTGTAATAGTGGACCTTCACAAGAAAAAATAATATATTATTGTCTAATTTCTACCATTTTATTTAAGTTGAAAACATGCTCCGTACCTTATTTAGTGGAGCCAAAAATAATCCTATCCCAAAGCTCTATTAGGCAATGCCCACAAAGAATTACAAATCTGAGGCATTTTAATATCCTTAATTTTGACCCTAAATTAATTAAAATTATACACAATCTGAAAGAATTTAAATTTGATTAATTATTAGTATAAAATATTTTAGATTATTAGTGAATAAAAATAAAATAAAATATCTAAAAAATAACAATAATTAAATTTTTTATAAATTATTTTTATTTTAAGTGAAATTTATTTTATATATAAAAATTAAATAAATAATAGAAAATTTCAACTTATAAAATATTTTATCATTATCAATCTAAGTACTTTTATCTTAAAAAATTAAATTTAATTATTTTTATAATATATTTAAATTTATAAAGATAAATTCATATACTTAAATAAAGTCAGACCAATTCGATTTAGGGTATCACACGCCAGAACAAATTTAATTAAGTGATTTTTGTTGGATGGGGGCTAAATTTATATTTGGAGTGAAAGAAAATGTGCTTGAAGAGAAAGAAAATGTTGTTGGACTATTTTATTTTATTATTTTAGAAGATGACACCAGTAAGAAAATGAAATAAGGAAAGCAAAATAATTATTTTTTAGCCCCACTTTACATTATTATTTGGTAAATTTCCTTATATTATTATTATAAAACAAGATTTTATTAACAGAAATTCCATTGTCAAAAGTATTTATTTCTTACGCATCCAAACAAAACATTTCCAAACATAAAGTTTTGAAGTATGTTTGTCTGTGTTTTGTGTTTTTGAAACAGTTTTTTAATATAAAAACTCAGAACGGTTGTATGAAAAACCAAATACTTTGTTTGATTGCAGATACTTTTGAAGGAAAATTTTATGGTAATATACTTTTGAAATATATTTGATGGCAAAAAATTGTGTATTGATGAAAATGACCGGAGAAAGTATTATTTGGTTCGCATACAAAATAAATTCCTATAAGGAGTTAAATTTTTTAAATTCTTTCTTAAATTTTTTGTGTTCAAAATTAATTAGTTAATATAAAAATTAAAAGTTATTATAATTTCTTATTAAAAAGATATAAATAAATAACTTTCCATATTTTTATAAGAAGTGGAATTTTAAAAATTTTACTTCTCATATTTTACCTTACTTACTTCTCACTTTTTAAAAAGTTATATTTTTCACATAATTTTTTTAATCAAACAACTTCTTAATATCACAAATGTGTAAAACTAAGAAAAGAGCCAAAAGTTGTTTTTGATTTTGAGGTTTTAAAACTACATTTTTAATTACAATGTTTAAAAACAAAATATATATATATTTAAAGAGGTTCTTTATGTTCTTTAAAGTTTAAAAACTAAGAACAGTTTTTGGAAATACAAATCAAACAAACTCTATATTTTAAAGTCACTCTACACTTCTTTCGGTATATTTAATAAATAATTTTTTCAGTAGTTATTAGTTAATAGAGGCCACTTTAATTGATTGGTTTTGCCCATCAATTATTTTATGTATTTGGTAAATAAATGATTCAACTAATTAATTTAAAAAGCTATAAAGTCCAATATTTTTTTAAGATATTATTTGATACATCAAATTTTATTCGATGGTATATAATAAGTTATGCAATTCACATTTATATTATATTTAGAGATTTCAAATATATTTTATAATATAGTAAAAAATATTTATATGGATAAATTCGCATAAGATTATCCATAGGATAATAGTTAGTTGGATAATATTAAAATAAATGTTAACTTGTTAAAATTAAAAAAATTAATTTTTCTCTCATGGATTAGGTTTTGTTGTTGTTTTCGTCGTCTTGCTTTTTCGCCGTCTGGCTTACAAAATCAGACTGGATTGGCCAGTCTGATTGGTTCAACGAAGAACAGAGCTTTGTTCAAGTCTGGTTCATCCCATGAATCTATTGCGGCGGTTAGCTCAAAGTGGACTGAACGAAACCATAAAAAACTGAACCAATTTACTCGAATCATTGATTCCAATCCAATTTTGAAAATTTGTCTACTAAACCCTTTTATTAGGGGTGATAATTTCTATCATGATAACTCAACACATTTATCTAAGTTCAAGATGATATGTAAATCCATTTAAGAATTTATTTTAAATTTTTAAAAATTTTATTTAAAAAATAATTAATAATTTAATTATAAATAAATATATATAATAAAAATAATATTTTATTAATAATTAAATTTTTTTTATAAAAATAGTAAATAATTAATTTTAATAAATAATTTTATAATATAAATTTTATTAATTAAAATTATTAAACAAGTTAGATAAGTGATCCATTTTAATATGTTTAATAAATAAATTAATTTAAAGAATTGCTACCTCTACCTTTTATTAAAGATGCATACAAGAACCCTAATCCATTTAGTGAAATGCCATGCAATTGAAGACTAGGTTACTTTTAACCTTTAGTAATATAAGTACAAATTTGATATACATTATATATCATAATTTCTCTTCAATAATAAATGATTATTTAAATTTTTACATATAAAATTTATGTAATATATAATCAACATTTTAACCAAAAATATTATAATATGTTCAATTATTTAGCTTTGTTACATAATTATTGAATAAATTTAAATTCTTTTACATTAAAAATAAGAATTATTAATATTATGTTTATACGTATACATATAATACATGTAACATGTATAACATTTGGGTTCGACCATTAATTTAACCGGTCGAACCAATTGAACTAAGACTTGGCAGTTTTTTTTTATATGTTGTCCAATTTAATTTTTACAATATTGCTTACGTCTCTCTCATATATTTTTCTTATAAAATTAATTTTTATATTAATAATTATATTTTAATTTAATATTTTTAAATTTTTATTTAATAATATTAAACAATGTTTATGACACTTGTGGATAGTGTATATTATTTGCTAATTATTTTTCAAAATTTTATATAAGGAACTTATTAAATTTTATATTTTAAATTGACTTATTTTAAGTTTTTACTATTTTATTATACAAATATCCGCATATACATGTCAGTATGTGCACATATGACATATATGCATGCATCTATGTATGTGTATTGGTAAAGTATGTGATATTATTTTATTATTGTAGTGTAAATATTTAATTTATATATATTATTAAAATCTTTAAATATATTATTATTGAAAGGCATTGTGGTCTAAGTATTTCAAATTCATTTTAAATAATTTTTTTAATTTTTCTATGCTTTTGGTGTTTTAATTAAATTAATAATTTTTAAAGCTTAAACAATCTTCTACTACATGATAATAGATAAAAGAATAATTTTGTATAAATATTTATATGGTAACAAATCAAATGTTATATAATATATTATTTCATCCTATATAATTCTATATTATACTATTCGGTAATTTATATAATAGTATATAGAATGCCAAACAATGCTTAAATATTTATACAAAGTCAAAATTTTCCTCAAATTATATAATAATAACTTCTATTCTCTAATTTGTTAAAATTCCCAGCACCAGAATTTGAACTCTACATTCATAACATGTAGGAGCCTAAAACTAAATCATTACCCCACTTTTTATTTTTGATCATACGTACGTACGTACGTACGTATATATATATATATATATATATATTGATTTAATATATATTAAAATAAAATAACTTTTCATGAAAGAATAAAATAATTTTTATAAAAAAATAAATTATTTAAATACATATTAATTAAATTTATATAATAAAAACAATATTTTAATAAAATAATAGTTATAATATGTTAAAAATTTGTTATGTAATTATTTAATAAATTTAAATTTATTTTACGTGAAAAGTAAAAGTTAATAAGATTAATTTATATACATATATGTACATAATACATACATACATACATACATATATATATATATATATATATATATATATATATATATATATATATATATATATATATTTAAATAAGTCATAAAATATACTCATTCTCTTATATATTATTTTATATATAAATAACTAATAATATATTCGGTATAATGGATTAGAAAGGAATGAAAAAAATTTGTTTAGTAAACCCTATAAATTGAGAATGCCCATGGAATGATCATTCCATTAGATGATTAAATCCTTATTTTGTAGCAAAATTTATGAAATAATCATTTCATCATTTATAAAATGATTTTTTTATACATCTATCTCTCACATTTGTCATATATTTTAATATTACTTTTCAAGTGCATGCTATGGATTTGAAATCTAAATGGGTACTATAAAATTTCCTTACTTTTTATTAATAAATAATAAGATAACTGTGACAAACCAAAGTAATATTTAAAAATTTTATTATTTTAAATTCCTTGAAGTATTTATTTTAATTAAATAAGATAAAGGAATTATATTTATTTGATTAATATTTAATTTTAATTTTTTTCAAAGCTTTGGGATATCAAAATTATATTGATGATAATATTTAAATTATATTTATTTGGCTATAGTGTTATTTCAAAATTTATTTAAATAATTTTTATAATAATCTTCTTACGAAGTTGAAAATAATTTAATAATTATAGGTGCAAATAATTATGAAAACAAATGCTTGAAACTAATAAATGATTTCTAAAGGCTTGTAGAAGCTTGAAATATTTATCTTTTTAGGCTTTTAAATTATTCAAGTTATCATAAAAAAAATATTGGGAGAGGTGGAGTATTAAAAGAAAATGAAAGGTTAGGATTAATTTTAACTAGAGATGGGAGGATGAGATTTAATAAACAATGAGCCTATGGTATACCGAGAAGCAGTGCATCAAGGTCCTCAGATCCATTTATTTATTTATTTTCTCCCCTTTCCCGAATTGGAAACTAGAACCTCTTTCTCTTTCTCGCTCTCCCTCCTGATCTTTCTCCCTCTTTCTTAACCAACCGCTGCTTGTGGCTTTTCGACATTGTGCCACCATGCACCACCTCGCTAAGGTGGCCTCTCGATGAGCCATCGTTTGCCTGTGACAAGACGAATTAAGCAAAGTAGCCACTGCAGCACATGGAGAGTTGTTGCTCCTCCTATTTTCGGTGGGATAATTGTCGTTCTTGACCATTCGACACTCAACTACCCGTGGCAGCCGTGAGTTGCTGCTATGGAAGAAAGTTGCTAGAGCTATGGGAGATAGCATTAAAGCTTTTAAGTTCCCAAGATTTTTGGTGATCCAAGCACTTTTCCTGCAATAGTGACTTGTTGGCGACTTTTTCAGCGAAAGTAATGTCATACAAAAATCCTCTAAGATTTAGGATTTATGATGATTTAAGCTAATTTTAAAAAAAATCTATTTATGCATGTTTGGAAGAATATGATGATGAGTTTGAAAAATATAATTTTTATGTTATATATTGTTTGACAATATGATTTGAGCACTTCTAAAGCATTACATTATAATATTTAAAAAGATTTAAGTTTGGTTTTGAAAAAAATCATTTTATCATTTTATTTTAGTTACTTAGTATAGAACTGATAAAATATATATTTTATGCTTTAAAGTATTAGAATTGCATCCTTAAAGCATATTTAAATTATTAAATTTAATATTTTTAGTATTTGAAGTTTGATTTGAAGATTCATTTTTCTAGTTTCTTAAAAAGGAGCTAAAAATAATAGAAAATAAGTGTATGTTTGGCTAAAGCAATATGATTAAGGCTTTTCTATTTTATTGACTTTAATATTTTCAGTATATAGAATTGATTCAAGGAAACCCCTAAAATGTAATATTTGATTTCTTTAAAATAGAGTTAAGAATATTAAAAATTAAGTGTATAATTTTATAATATAATATGATTTGGGCCTTCTTAAAACATAAAGTTCTAATATTTTGATTATTTTATACTTGACTTGGAAAGCTCTCATTGATGAAAATTTCTAATTTCTTTACGATAATTTTGAAAATATAAAAAAGTAATAATATAAGATGGTAGAGTGGTATGAATATGTATGTTAAGAGTATCACAAGTTAATATTTTTACTTGTATAAATTTGATAAAAAAAAAAGTCACTATATAATGACATATTTTGATTTTATAAGTTAACATTAAAGAATATAGCAAGTTGAAAATCTTAAGTGTTGGAATGTCAAGAATTAAATCTACAATCATAATATTTGGGGAGAAAACAAGGAGGACTCATATATTTATAAATGATGAAATATGAAAAAAAAGGAAAGATGAAAGAGAAATACTTGAGGATTCTCGAAGTAAATGGATGTTTGCAGATGGATATATATCTTACCCTACAACTTAAATATTACTTATATCGGTTGAATGTTATATTTTATAATTTCCTTATCAACTATATGGATTGCAAATACAAACTTACATGGGATTTAAATCTATTTATGATTAGACAATTTTGAACTCAATAGTTATGATTATTTACTTGACTAATATATCACCAATATAATTGGTATATTAATATATGTATATATATATATAGTTGTTTCATAAGGTCTTGTTATTCTTATTGTGAGACCTTGAGACAAAAGCAAGGTACCATTGTTACTTACTATTACTTGATGGTATTTATATTTGATGGAACAATATATTATGAATGTGTATATGTAATGAGTGAATGTTGTTTGACCATGTTTAGTGGGCATGGTGATGCTATTATCCACTATTGATAAATTATATATTTTATCTTGTGATTGGATTAAACTTGTGATGTATAGAACTTAAGCTCTAATGTTTAAATTATATTGTGAATGTCGAATAGGAAATTCCTGATAATAAGATGGAAAAGGTATAAGGTTAAACTATTATGTGTTGTGATGTGGGATTGATATCTATTTGTCTTTGAATACTTTTGCTTGATGTAATTGTAATGATTTAGTTGTAATTGAACCTTTGAAAACCATTTAAAAATTGATGACTATTTAGAATGAGTTATGTGTAATATGACAATGATATTGCATAAATTAAATGGTTAAGATTATTATGAATTGTGATATAAAATAAAAAATTTAAGCTCTATCCAAGTAAATATGTCAACATAAGAATTGGTATTACGTGCTACAAAATTCAGGAATCGGTTGCAATTATTTTCTATTTTAATACTTAATTAGCATTTGATTATTTGATAAAATTGATTCTAAGTGTGGTTGGTGAATATATACTCATTGAGCATTTGTAATTTATTCTTTTTATTTTTAATATTTTCAAGTTAAAATGAGTACATTAGATCCTCGTTGTATCTGTAAAGAATTAAAGATTGCCTTGTTAAAGAATTAATAATTGGATTAGGAGATTAGTGTTGCTTAAGTAAATAATATAACAAGGTTATATATTTTGCATGTGTTCAATGTTATTATTGAATCTATAAAAGTTACAAGTTTGGATTTAAGGCATGTGACCTTCAAGAAGTATCTTAAAATAAGAGAAATTTTATCTATTTTTTATAAAATTCAAAATAAATTTAGGCCATTACAAAAATGGAAAGATTTTTAATAGGTAAAACTAGCATAGTTAATGTTGAGACTAAGGGAAATTGGATAACGAGATCTGCATTGATAATGATTAAGTTTGAGTTATGATAATAATATATTTATTATAGGAAAAAATGTAAAATACCTCCTTCAACTTTAGGATAATATGATTTTACTCCCTTTAACTTTAAAAACTTGGAAATCATTCCCTTAAATTTTATAAAACTTGAAATCAACACGTAGCATCCATTTAATTAACTATTTTTATCAAATTCCATTATTTTTTATGAAATTATTAAACAAGAATTACAAAATTATAAAATTTTAATTTATTTTTTTTCATTTATAATTTTACATTTTATTTATAAGAATTTCATTAAAATTATTTTTATATAATTTAATTTCTATTAATTATATAATATAAAAATTATATGTGAAAAATATCCAAAAATTTATTATACTATAATATTATGATTTTTGTTTAAAACATTTATGAAAAAATCACATAAATTAATAAATTAATTAATTAAATAGATTATTAGTGTTAATTCTAAGTTTTGTAAGGTTTAAGGGGTAATTTTCATGTTTATAAAGTTAAAGGGGATAAAATCCAACCACCTCAAAGTTAAAAGGGGCAATTTTAAATTTTTTCTTTTAATATTTTTCTATAAATATTTTGATAATTATATTTTTAGTGATAAATTTTAAAATAAAATATTTTTATATTCTTTATAAAAACTATTTACTATATAAAATTTTGTATTAACTGTGATTTTAATAATTAAATTTAAAATATAATTTTTTAATTATTGATCATATCATATATTTTTTAATTTAACAGAAATTATTATTTTACTATTTAATATGCAAGTTCAATTGCAAATTATGCATATGTTTAATTATAAATAAACAAAAAATGATAACATCATCTTTCATATAAATATGATTTTAATTTTATACTTTATATTTTTAAGGATACTATTATTAATCAATTTTTTATTTCATTATTATAATTTTTGTTATACCAAACATAATTATAAAATAAAATTCTCATTGTATTCTTAATTATATCAAACATAATTATGAAATAGTTATTCTATTTCATTGTATCATACTAAACACAACATAATATTATCAAATATATTTATTTCAAATAATTAATGCTATCAACTAATATTATCAACTAACAACTAATGTTGCATTTGGTATAATGGAATGAAAAGGAAAGAAATAAAATAAATGACTCTTTCATAATTATATTTAATATATTTAAAAAAAAATTAATATTTTATTTCATAATTATATTTAGTAAAATAAATATTAAAGGAATGGAATGAAAAATATTTCAATGATAATAATATCCTTAAAAATTAATAAAAAATGTAAAATTAAAAATATATTTATATGAAAGATGATATTGTTATTTGTTGTTTATTTACAACTTGTTTTTATAATTGATCATAAAAAATCATAATTATGAACATTACGATTAACAAAAAATCTTTTATAGTAAAAGAAAAAATTTAATTTATCAAATTTTTTATGTTAAATAAATTTATGAAGAATATAGAAATATTTTATTTTAAATACTATTATTAAAAATATAATTACTAAAATATTTTAAGAAAAATATTAAAAATTGATATTATTTTATTATTTATAAATAAAGAATAATATTAGAATATATAAAAAATGAAGGATAAGAGTATAAAAAAGTTATTTCATAAATGATAAAATAGTCATTCCATCACTTTTCTTATGAAATAAATATTTTTTCATTTAATGAACATTCCTATTACATAGGGTCTACTAAGTAAACTTTTTATTCTATTACATTATACCAAACATGACATAATTGAATTAATTAATTAATTATAGAATAAAATTTTAATCCTATCTAATCGAATAATATTGCACTCAGGTAGCACTTGGTTAATGAAATTAAACATTTCTTGTAGTCTTAATATTTTAAAAAATGTGATTTTCATGAATTTAATTAATGAAAAATAATATTCTCATATTTAGTTTAATTAGAAATATTTTTTAAAAGTATTATAATATTATTTTTAAATATTTTTAAAAATATTATTTAACTAGAATAAATATTTTCATTAAAATTAAATAATTACTGGTGGTAATAAGTGATAAGTGGTAACAAATAATTATTATCAATAATAAATGATAGTTAGTAAATAATAAGTAATGATAAATAATAATTATCACCAATGATAGTAAACCTTGTGATGTATGATGATCACGATGATGGTGATAGCTTATAATAATCGTAAAAAATAAGTAGTGACTAGTAGTAGTAATTAATTACAATAAGTGATGAGATGAATAAAATAATTTTTTTATATCAATTAAATATTATTATATTATGAGAATATAAGATATTTATCTATTTATTTAAATATTTTAGGAAAATATTGTATTAAAAAATATTCTTAAAAATACTGATATTCCTAAAAGTGTTTTTTTAAAATTGAAATCAAGAATAAAAATTTTATATTTCTTTAAAATATTTTTAAAAATATAAAAAAAAATTTACGAATGAAATATTACCTTTCTTATTTACTAATTTTAGAGTCCGCGTTTATTAATCTTTAAATTTACCTTTAAAAAGGAAGTTTGATAGTTGATACCCCCAATCCCATTTATAAAAATAAAAAAAGGAACCAATATTCACCGCATAAGAAATACCTCTTTCGCCCACTAATTTGCCCAGATTTGAATTAAAGCCAGCAAAGTGAAAAAACCCAACCTAGAAGAAGAATCCTCCTCCCTCGCTTGTGGGTAAAAGGAGTCAATTAAATATCAAATATGCACACACACCGATGAACTGCAAAATACTGTGGGCTTTACGGAGGGAGAAGTCATAACCAGAAAAGAAAAAGAAAAGGAAAATAAAAATCTTTACCCCTTATTTCACTTCACGTAAAAAAGTCAAAACTCATAGCGTACCGTCCAAAGATACCCTTCAGAGGCCTTTATGAGAAGCTCTGACCTCAGCGTAAACCAAGCCCTAAAATGGTAAATTCAGCCACAAAAGCCCTATCTTTTTTCCTGATCCTGTGAACAAAATGGCTCCCTATTATCTCTCTCTGGTATTGCTGTTTCCCTTCCGTGAGAAATGAATGGACAAGAATCTGCATAAATCATCCGTCAAAGTTCGGCAAGTCATTTTCACGAAAGCTGTGTCGAAATTCCCAAGAGAGAGATAATAGATAAACAAAGTCTTTGGAAATTCAGTCCCTTTTTCCCCTCCTTTCTCATACGCGGATTCGGCCGAATTAATTCATCTTATTGTCTCTTTGGGATTTCAACTTGTTCTTAAACCCTTCTGAAGATTCAAACTTTCACCACCATCACCAACAACCATCATCGTCATCAACTACAACAATAATTGTTTGTTTCCGTAGGCTTCAGTTTTGTTATGCCTTTTGGCGTTTGGAAGCCCAGAAAGTTTTTCCCGCAAAATTTTATAGATCCGATTTTAGGGTCTGAAAGTTTGGATTTTGATTGTCTCTCTTCGTGAAAATCGCTTAATCGTTGAAATCTCCTCTGCTTTTTGGAGAAATCTCGCCGTTGACCGTGGTGGAGGTCCGAGCAGTAATTGCCTCTGCGGATTTGTTGGTTTCAGAATCGCAGAATTTATCGCCAGGTTTGCATGGCTTCTGGGGCGATTTTCTCTTCCCTCCGGCGGAGGAGGTCGCCGACGTTGGAAGCTTTCCTGGCTCCAGTTGACTTGACCGATGTTGCTTTGGTTCAAACCCTTGTTTCTGTTGCTACCGAGCTCGTGTCGTGCTTTTCCGAGCGTTCATTCTTCTTCCAGCGCAAGAATACAAGGTCTCTGATTCGAAAAATTGAGGTTTTTCTGTTGCTTTTGGAGTACTTGAGAGATACAGGTACGAGTCTTCCACCAACGGCGGTTCTTTGTCTCAAGGAGAGTTATTTGCTACTGTATCGGTCGAAAATTCTTCTTGATTATTGCGGACGGTCGAGTAAGTTATGGCTTTTGCTTCAAAATCATTCAATTTCTGGTCATTTTCATGATTTGAATCAAGAAATTTCGACCCTTTTGGATGTATTTCCTGTTAAAGACGTTGAATTGAGTGAGGATGTTAGGGAACAGATTGAATTGTTGCAACAGCAGTCGGGGAGAGCTAAATTGTTTATAGACAAGAAAGATGATGCCCTTAGGATTCGCTTTTTTTCGTTTCTTGCTGAGTTTGAGAATGGGACAATTCCTGATTCAACAGAATTGAGGTCTTTCTTTGTGGAGAAATTGCAGATTTTGGATGCCAAGAGTTGTAGAACTGAAATTGAGTCTTTGGAGGAGCAGATTGTTAATCATGAGGGGGATGTTGAACCAACAATTTCTGTGCTTAATGGAATGGTTGCAATGACAAGGTATAGTAGATTTTTACTTTTTGGATTTGAGGAAGATGAAAGGGAGTTGGAGAATGGAAATCAGAAAAAGCCAAAGAGGAGATTAATTACTCAAGAAATTGCTGAAACATTCTTAACTATTCCAAAGGACTTTTGCTGCCCCATATCATTGGATTTGATGCGAGACCCAGTGATAATCTCCACAGGACAAACGTATGATCGGAGTTCAATATCTAGATGGTTGGAAGAAGGGCACTGTACTTGCCCCAAAACGGGGCAAATGCTTGCCCACACTCGTCTTGTTCCTAATCGGGCTCTGAGGAATTTGATTGTGCAGTGGTGCACTGCACATGGAATCCCCTATGAACCACCAGAGGTCATGGATGCTTCAGTGGAAACTTTTGCTTCGGCTTCTCCCTCGAAAGCTGCCCTTGAAGCTAACAGAGCAACGGCATCACTTCTCATTCAACAACTAGCAAATGGATCCCAAGCTGCAAAGACTGTAGCTGCTCGAGAGATACGATTGCTTGCAAAAACAGGCAAAGAAAATCGTGCCTTTATTGCAGAAGCCGGGGCAATTCCTTATCTTCGACTTTTACTTTCATCCCCCAGTGCTGTTGCTCAGGAGAATTCTGTAACTGCTTTGCTCAATCTATCTATATATGACAAGAACAAAAGCTGGATCATGGATGAGGAAGGTTGTTTGGGAGCGATAGTTGATGTGTTGAGACTAGGGCATACAACAGAGGCAAGGGAAAACGCTGCTGCAACATTGTTCAGCCTTTCTGCCGTACATGACTATAAGAAAATAATTGCAGATAAGGTAGGCGCCATTGAGGCCCTGGCTGGGCTGTTGCTTGATGGAACTCCAAGGGGAAAGAAGGATGCGGTAACTGCTTTATTCAACATATCAACACACAATGAGAATTGCGTTAGAATGATAGAGGCAGGAGCTGTCACAGCACTTGTTGGTGCTCTGGGGAATGAAGGAGTTGCTGAGGAAGCAGCAGGTGCCTTGGCTTTGATTGTCCGGCAGCCTGTTGGAGCCAAATCAGTGGTGAAGGAGGAAGCAGCAGTAGCTGGATTGATTGCAATGATGCGTTGTGGGACACCAAGGGGAAAAGAAAATGCTGTAGCAGCATTGCTGGAGTTGTGCCGGAGTGGGGGTGCAGCTGCTACTGAAAGGGTGATTAGGGCACCGGCTTTGGCTGGTTTACTTCAAACCCTACTGTTTACAGGGACAAAGCGGGCCAGACGAAAAGCAGCTTCACTTGCTAGAGTGTTTCAGAGATGTGAAAATGCATCTTTACATTATGGCGGATTAGGTGTAGGGTATGCATTTGCTAGCAATTCAGCTGCAAATAGAGATACAGGCTTTGCTGGTGATGTTTCAGTCCCAATGTCCATTTCTGTCCCTGTTTTGTAGTGTTTCACACCCGTGTTCATTATGTTATCAGCTTATATTACCCCCAATTTTTATGTAAGCCGTTACAGATTCTTTCATTGAAATTTAAAGTCATAAGAAATTATACCATTACCTAATTATCCTGAGAAAGCAATGTTGTTGTAACTTCAATACATGTTATAATATTTGGAGTTATATAGCAAGCTAAAATGAAGAATGTTCTGTTGAAGAGTAACACCATTTCAGGTGTCTTCCCTCTGTTTTTTGTCTGTGTTTCTTTTTGCTTGTTTGGTTAATAATGGCGTAGGCTTCAACTGGCAACCTTGTGACCCGTTAGAGCATGAACTGCTACAAAAGATGAATACTTGAAATCCTCAGGACAAAAGATAAAAATTTCAAATGCTTTGGAATGACTTTTAGCTGTTACATTATTGATGTTATCCAGTTTTCAAACGTCATTTATCCTGAGTGAGGGATAGAATAAATTCAATCTGTTCTCCACTCTTCAGTCATGCTATTGCGAGTTTTCATTTGAGTTGGGGCTTGCTGGAGATTCCAGTCTAAAGCTTACTCAAACTTTTGTGGCCTGCAGGATTCTCTGCTGGTATAGTCCACCAATGCTTGTCCTGAGAAGAATCTGGACACTGGGCTACAGAAAATATGAATGTTTTATTATTTTGTCCTTTATGACGTCAACGTGCTTCTTAATCCCATAAAATCAGAAGCAGAATATTAGACTAAGGTGAGGCTATACTTTATGCCCTAACATGTTTGATATATATGGGTCAAATGGGGGGAGTGGGGCAATATATTCTCTAGAAAATTCTGCAGCATATTTTGTGAAGATCCTGAGAAGAGTTGAGGAAGATATTTCAAAGTGGGTATTATTCTTGAGATTAGATCATTAAGAGTACTTTCCCTCATTTAAGTGGTGGAGGATGATCCGGACTTATTCTTCTTTCACATAATGGCACAGTTGACCAAATACCAGGTTTGGCAAGGGAGGTGCCAACTGGTTTGCACCACTGGTTTGTACCATTTATACTTTTGTCGCTACACTAGCATGCTGATGTTTCCTCCATGTATGTACGGGAAGAAATGAGTTATTTAACCACAGAAGAAAAAGCGGATTGGTTTATGTTTTATTCAAGCCTCCTAAAATAATCGAAACTGATTCATTTAAAGATGATTGAGAGATCGACTGAGAAGCAAGTCAGTATTTAGTTTACTATAAACACGATAAAAAAATTAATATAATTGAAGAATATGATAAAACTAGCAGTTTCAAATTTTTCTTTTTGATTTTAGATTGTTTAATATTCAAAGTAGTGCTATTTATAATTTTAACCCCATCATATTTACGACTGACTTTATGAGTTAAATCGATCATATTTGTCTAATTTAATTTAGGAGGGATAGATTTAACTCATTATGACACAAATATTAAAAATATTGTGAGAATTGTGAAAGGGCAATTAACGTTTTTCTCTGACTCTGGTTACCCCAGCAACCTTAGATTTCCATTAACAAACATCTACTTTGACACCAATGAACAAAAGAAACTTCAAAATGGTGATTTCATCTCCTCTTTCATATTTGCTCCCTTGGAATTCAGAACAGACGAACAAATTTTTCATTTTCCTTCTTGGTCCAAACAGTGTTGTGAAGGATATCTCCTATGATAACATGGTTGGATCTCTCTCTCTCTCTCTCCTTTTTTTCTTTTTTAAGTAGTGATTGGAACCACAATTGACTGAAGTATTCCAAGCTGCTGTCATTGGCATCCACTAACCTCGAAAGTAAATTTACGGGTATAACACTCACATCCATGCCTGGTAGCTTGTGGGAATTTCACCACAAACATATAAATCTTCTTTTAACATACCCATTTTATTATTATTGGTTCTTTTAGCAGGGTGACCTATATAGCCACACTGATTCCCAAGAATTTCACCATTAACAAAAGTTGGGTCCTATAGTTATTTGTGAGATCTATTTCTCATATTAGGATGATGTTACATTCACCTATTCATATTCATTCTCATGCTCACACCATCTCTTAAAGTGTGATCCCTACAAAACTATGAGATCTACTTCTTGAGAGAAAATATGAACATGAGTAAACATATGAATGCAGGGATGCACTTTTTCTCGCAAAATAAGATATCAGCAAGTCATTTTTATTTGTGTCATTAGCATTTCTTTCGAACGGTGACTTTAGGATATAGCTTCACTAACCATGTGATTAATTTTTAAGACGCACTAGGTGGCAAAGAAAAAAACATTGTTGTGTTTGCTTATTTCTCTCTCAAATTATCACTTATTGCACGGTTAATAAAATTTGATTTAAACTGATGTTATTAATTCATTTTTTCGGATAGTTATATCCTATCAACTCAATAAATAAATGAAACTTCGTAAATTGCAATGTGCATATTGATGTTGCATACAAATGACTTGATTTTAGCCAATTACCTAATTATAAGGCTAGTGTCCAACCATCATTTCCAACTTAAAGTCATTATTTTGGATTCTGTACAGAGTGATTTAATAACAATTCGATAGTACCAAAATAATCGGTTTATTTTTGGTGAATTATCCATTTAGTCACTAAAATCACATGACAAGATGACATTTGATTTTATAATCATATTTTATTCATCGCAGGGCACTATCACTCTGAATATTTTAAATACGCTATTTTTACTTATACTCGACATTATCAAAGTCATGTTGTTAACTCAAGCATTGGGCAGGTCTCCGCCACCACCTGAAAGTAAAAAACGAGTCCGAATATGCATCATGTATTGGGCATCATTTCAAAGAAAGTGGAAGCACACAGAAAGCACGCATCTGAAAAATAATTGGAGACTCTGCAAGAAACCTAAGCTTAGAAAGCATGGTGGTAGTTGAGCTTATCTTGTGTGATATGCAACAATTGGAGGAAGATGCTTTGCTAATGATGATAATAGCACAGTACGTTTCTCAATTTCTTTATTGATTCCATTCCACAATTTAACCAGAAGAAATACTAAAATACCGAGAAGCTTCGCCAGTGGAGACTGAGTGCCCTGCGGTCCCCATTGTTTCACTGTTCGCTTGTGGAATTTAACAAAGCAACTTGGATGTTTTACGGCCGAGAAACAGTAATCGTTAAAGTGAGACTTCATAAACAAATGCAAAATTTGGGTGGGTTTAAAATACCCCATTGGTACCATGTATCACTGGATTCAATGATTCAGATTTATTAATCTACATAATATTACGCAGGTTGAATGATCTATGTAGTATTATTGCACAGGTTGAGTGCTTTACATTTGAGAAACAATAATTGTTAATATAAGACTTTATAAACAGCTGCAAAATTTGGGTGAGTTTAAGATACCCCACTGGTGCCATGTGTCACTGGATTCAATGATTCAGATTTATTGATTTATATAATGTTACGTTGAATGAAATTTAATAATTTAGAATTGCTGATAAGATAATACCTTATAATATGGTGTGTTTTAGTTTTCTTCATAAAATTTTGACCTCCATGGATTATGACACTTTTTTTAAAACTTGGTTTTGGTTAGCAACAAGTAGGACTTTGGCCTTTACCATTAATACTAAGTGATCATAACGTTGTTTTTAATAAATCACACAATTCTTGTCAAAATATAAGTCTGGTAATTTCATTTCCCTACAATTTTTTTCCTCATCAATGGCTGAAAATAAGATCTATTGTGGACTGAGTGCATTTAACTTGGGCCTTTACCATTAATACTAAGTGAGCATAACGTTGTTTTAATAAATCACACAATTCTTGTCAAAATTTAAGTCTGGGAATTTCATTTCCCTGCAATTTTTTTTCCTCATCAATGGCTGAAAATAAGATCAATTGTGGACTGAGTGCATTTATGTGTAATAGAAAGGAACATCGTTAGATAGGAGAAAGAAAATTAATAAATGTTTTAGGTTCTATTTTGTTTTAATAAAAATATGATTATAAGATGTTAAAATAAGAAAAAATATTATAAGTTTAATATTAAATATAAAGAATTTGAAAAAAAGCAATATCTTTTATTGAGATAGAGAAATTTACTTTTTTGCACTATAATAATTATAAAAAAATATTTTTTAATCATAAGATATCTAAATAGTATGTCATTCTTTCCTATTATATATATATATAATATTCTTAAAAAAATATTTTTTGATGAAACAAATTAGAAAATTTTATATCCGTCTTGTTTGACTTAATGCACACCATGTTTGGCATTTTGAAATTTTCCCTTAAATGATGGGATGTACCACAAAAAGGTGGAAACCAGCTTGGGATACAGCTAAATATGAACTTACTAGTTTAATGGATTGTATGTCGTGACGTTCTTGCGGATTTATCTTCACATTTTACATTTTTAGAATATTAAAATCAATAACTTATCATTACGTGACAAATATTTTTATTTTTATTACAATATTGAGATTTCATTACTATATTTTTTTTCTTTTATTTTAACAATGATTTCCTCTTTTATCAAAATATAAAATAAAATGCTAATGGAATTCCCAATGTTAGTATAGGATTACAAATAATTTCCTTTAGGGGAGGATCAGGAAACAAAGCATGATATGCCAGATTGATTGTGAAGAATTTTGAGGAAAAAGGCTTTTGGTATATAAATTTCTTATCTTTCTCTCAGAAAACACGAAACATGAAGCAATTCTTCAGTAAACCAGGGAGTAATGAAGCTGCTTGTGTTGAAATAAGAGCAATCATATGCATATCTTCACTTGCAGTATCATATAAAAAGTCTTGTTTGTGTTTTCTAGTGAACTCTTTGGTACACAAATATTCTGATGCTACATATGGATGGGGGAAACGAAGGAGAAAGAGAAGCAAAGGAAATATTATGACATTTTTCATATTTGATAGTTCTGATATAGGAGAGGGAGAAATTCAAGGTTCATGATTAATTCTTTAAATTCTTCCGAAATCGTCATCTCCTAAGTATTTAAAAAATTATGATTGCAAAATTAAGATGGTGGAATGCAATTTAAAACTAATTATCATTCAGATTCTTCTGTGATTTTATTCCTAATAGATCACCTACAGCTGCTACATACATGAACTTGACTCTAACAGCAGCATTTGCAAAAGAACCCAACAGAAAAGACCTCAAATGAAAGCAAAGGAGTGGGAAGAAAACGTGTGGCTCATTTTTATTGCTAATATCTCACTTAAAATAAAGATCAATGATGGAATCTAAAATGCAAAAGAAGACATAAAATCTTCAGGAGATAATGAATAGCATTTGAATCAAAGGGCTCTCAGCTGTAATGAATTTATTTAAATATATTAAAAAATGCATTTCATTCTCATTGCTATTGTGTGTTTCTAATATGGTGGTGATGCAATGGGGTGATGGGACGTTCGGCCACTGGAGAGGGTGGCTGATCTGGTTGCAACACTAAATGAAGTGGTTGTTGCTTCCAAGTCCTAAACCACTTAAGACCCTCCAATGCTCAGATTAAAAGTATTTTAGAGAGAAAATTATAGAAGCAATGAGAGTAAAATGAGTGCTGATCACCCAAAAACAAAATTTCAATGCTCTGGCGCTACCCACTAGCATCGTATGAAAGGGGATTTGATATATTGACAGTCCTTTAAGATTGTAGTCAATGCTGTAATGAGCAGTTAGAACCAGCTGCAATACCTTGCAATAAGTATGAATAAGAAGATTGTCTATTTGACTTTGACAACGAGGGCCGCTTCTAATTGATGCTGTTATTTTCATTGGAAAATTTTAACAAGTGTATTATTAGATTTGATTATTAATATGTTATCATGTAGGGTCTTAGATATAACTTTAAAAAAAATTAATTTAAAATACAATTAAATTTGATAATGCTGGTATGATATTGCACTAATTGTGTATTAAATCTCTTTCATTATCATATTCTATTTTTCACAATCTCTTATAAATTATATATCCAATCAGAGCCTATAAAATGTTCAAAAATTTTAAATAGATGGCATAGTTTATTCCAAAATCTCTTTTTATACATTAAGTTTCATATGAGGCTATCTAATGCTTGAGGAAGAAGACAAGGGTGAATAGGATAATATTAAGATGAATTCTAAAATCATTAAAATTAGAAAAGCTCATTTTAAAATTTTCTTTCTTATGTCTTTCTTATATATCTTTTTTATAAAATTAAATTAAAAATTCTTTTACATTTGTACTTATATTTCCATTGAATATTTTTTAAAATTTTTATTTGATAATATTATACTACAATTATGATATTTTGGATGGCATATATTCTTTTTTTAATATTTTATATAAGATATTTATTAAATTTTGTATTCTTCAATTAATTTATTGTAATTTTTTACTAATTTATTATACATATATCTTCACATATATGTCATTGCATATACATATATCTGCATTTGTATATGTGTGTTGGAGAAATATTTTATATTATTTTATTATTATAATACTCCCTCCGTTCTTATTTATTTATCGCTGTTAACCGATTTCACACATATTAAGAAAGTAGTTGAATTTATTTATTTTTAATAAATTTTACAAGATTACCCTTTATGCACAAAATTCAAGATAATTAAAAATAGAGAAAAAAATATAAAGAAATAAATGTAAGTTGACTAATAGTATAGAATAATAAAATATTTATTAATGAAAGAGAAGGATAAATTTGAAAAAAAAATATTTAATGTTTCATTAAAATTTTAAAGTGAAAGATAAAAAAAATAATTTTTTTTTAAAATGCAACAGATAAAAAAGAACGGAGAGAGTATAAGTTTCTAATTTATATATACTATCATTTTTGTAAGATATTTTTGTTTGAAGGACTTTTTGATCTAATTATATATTTCAAATTGACTTGAGGCAATTTTATTGATTTTTTATAGTAAGAATAATTGAATTAATTATTTTTTAAGTCTATATATTCTTGTACAAATTGAAAACATATAAAAGATAAAATAATTTTGTACAAATCTTTATTATATATAATAATGAATCAAATATTGTAAAATATACTACCTTACTTTATACGTATTATACCATAATATATTTTCTAATAATCCTCATATTATATTATACAGTATGTGAAAGGAGGCTTTAAATTTTGTGGTGATCTCACACACTTTGTTTGAGGTGCATGTTTTTACGTTCACTCTTCATTGCATAACTTCCAAGACAAGGCCATCCATCTGTGATGTAAATGGAAGAGACAATGATAAGATGCACACCGATGATTTATCATTTTTGTTTTTTTTTTAATTATCAAATAGGATAGCCATCTTAATAATTAATATATTAATGAATTTCTTTCGTTTCAAGAAAGAACATTTCAAGAATTTAAATTCCTAATTATTGATAAATAAAATCCACTTAGAATTAACGTATTGTTGGTTCAATTTACTTTATCAACATATTTTATTCTTTTTCTTTTTTATTTCTTTGAACTAGTGAATATTTTATTTCCTCATTTCAACAAATTTATTTTGTTAAATGAAAAACTTGAAACTTATTAATATATCTTGTGATGAAAATGCCTTTATCTTTTTTTCTTTTCTAATTTTCTTCTTGTATTCATCCTTACCAAGAAAACAAATTGGAAATTTTCTTCCCGAGGAAGTACAGATTAATGGGCTGAAGCAAATCTAGGGTAGACCAATCTACTGATCAGTCATGAAACAGGACAGCTGTGACAAGTGGCCCGCTATACTGGCCCATGAAGCTTTGACCGTGAAGAAAAATTAAAACTTCCGTCAAAATTGATATATATATATTTTTTTAAAAAAGCTCTGTATTATCAATTATGCCAAATACACAATCGCAAGCCATTTTTTTTAAAAGCAAAGTTGTAAATTTTTAAGGTGGCATTTAATTTGGGAAATATTTTTAATATTTTCGGGAATGTTTAAAAGAAATATTATATTTTCATGTTTGGTTCGAAATTTAAAAAAAAAATGCATGGGAATATCATATTTTTGAAAATTCTTTTAACCCAATATTCCCTCAAAATATTCCTATAAGAGGAGGTAGGTATCTTAGATTCTTATATAATAGGAATGTGATATTAAAATATTCTCAAAAAAATTTATAATGAATCAAATATAGGAATGTTACATTCTCGTTGATTAAATTCTCAGGAATCACATTACTGAAAATATATAGTTTCTTGAAAATGTAAGATTTCATTAATCAAATGCCACCAAAATTCAAATCCAAACGCCTTTCATTTTCATTGTTCAATTTTTTAACCACATAAAAAATTAAAAGCTCTCCACCCCTCTCTACCTGTTAGGAGAATAGAAGGGCAGAAGTGTTCCCTAATAAAAAATCAGGCCTCATAATTAATAGTTAATATGCTTCTTTTTTTCTTCCTTCAATCATGGCTAGATATTTTGGTATTTTAGAATATTAAGAAAATCGCAATCCTCAATTTCTTTTTTATTTTAAGATAGTGTGACAAACTCACATTTAAATTGAATACGGGCTAAAACTTTTTCTTTTTCTATCTTTTAATGAATATCAGCATCTGCTAGTGTTAGTTCTCCAAAGCAAGCTCGTTTGAATGGTGGTGCGCAATGTATATTTTGGTGAGGATGATGCTTCCTGCAAAAGCAAAGTTACTTCTAAAAAGGCATAATTGGATGATGAGAAAGTTATTCTTTCTTCAAATTTCCGATATAGATAGTGGTAAATTGACCGCTATGAAACATGAGAAAAGGAAAGGAAATATATTCAAAGGAAGAAAGTGTCAGTTTTTTAAAATAAAATATTACTTTTGAGTATTAAAAGGCCGGAGTTATTATTTGGTAACTGTTTTTGTAACTAGTTTTTAAAAAATTGCAACTTCAAATTTAAAGACAAAATAATAGAAACAAGTTTTATATGTTTTCATAACCCTTTTTTTGGGAGTAACTTTGTAATTGAAAAAAACATTCCATGATTTGCTTCATTGGGAAAGTTTTGTTTTTCATTTTTCTTGAATTTGAAAATAATTTTTAAAATTAAAGGAAGATTTTTTTAAAATAAAAAACAAAATACATCCCAAGGCGTCCAAAATTCCCAAATAAACAGTTATTTGGACAGTAGTAGTTTGGTATGAACAGCGATCGGAAAGTATTTATGCATTCTCAAAGAAAAGGATAAATTCAAATTCAAAATTAAATGTGCCCGCTATAAATTTTGCACAACTTCTAATAAATGTTATGAAATTAATAATAAGATTTTTTTTTAGGAGCTCAGTAATTAAAATTCAGATCTTTTAAAATAGCTTAAACAAGTTAGCCAGGCTATATACAGACTGAGATGAACAAGCTTATTTGATACTAATATTCTAGTTTGCTTTTAATAAATTAAAATGATTGATGCATTTTCGTGAAATTCAAATTTGATTTTTTTTTTCCCTTAAATGTTATCATTTGCACAACCCACGTAATGGAAGAAATTGCTGTACACGCTATAGCAGTAGTTCAGAAAATGCTGCGATTGCATCATTTCCCACTTCCCATTGACATTAATTTGATAGGATCCCACCCAATAAGCATCGTGTCATTGTCCATGCAACTTTGACTTTGATCAAGCATGAACGTTGAATCTTGCTTTTGACTGGGTCGGATCCATCACTTTGACCGACCCTCAACCTGTTCCCACTTGCAAGAAATTTAAAACTTATTTCCCCTAAAGATACAAAAACAATAACCCTCAGTTACCTTTCATTTCTCCCCTTGAAAAAATTTTTTGTCCCTTTTCTTATAGTTTTGCATATACAATGAAACATTACTTTTATTTTAATTTTAACTTTTATTATTTTTAATAAATATTTAATTACTCTATACATTTGTTTTATAACAGATCAATTAATTTATTTTATCATATTTATCTTTTCACCCTCAATCATCTTATCCTTCAATAATATGATCATCTCTCTACTCTTAATCCTTTTATGTTATCATTAAATGCATTTTGAAGTAATGATGAAGTAAATTTTAATTATTGGATCAAAAGTAATTTTAAAAAGTACAACAAAATAAATACAATGAAGTAATGATAAACTAATTTTCTTAAGAGTTGTTTGATATACCTTCTAGTGGAAAATTAAACTAAATAATTTTCTATGTAAACTTTTTGGAAACTACTTAAAATTACTTGATTGATACTAAAGAAGTGACAGTTTTTAAGAAATAACTTCTTATATTTTATTTGATTTAATTTTAAATTTCCTAAAAAATGTTAAAAAAGTGACAATGTAACACTTTGATGAAATATTTAAAGTTTTATTATTTTAAATGCTTTGAAATATTTGTTTTTAACTAGCGAGGATAATTAAATTATAATTATATGACCCAGGGAGAGATATGGATATTTTAAATTTTGATCAAGTGACTATTGGTATAATACTATTTGATGAGAGCACTATTGAAATATTTTTATAATATTTATAGGATGAGCTAGAATTTGAAAGTATAGAATTTATAAAATATATGTATCATTTTTGGCAAATGATTTGCATGTATAAAATTTCAAGTGTAGAAAAGATATGATTAAAATTTGGAGTATGATGAATTATGATGTAAACATGAATGAATATATGTATATTGGTAATTAAATAAACTATTCTTTTATTAATTATAGAGAATTGAAACATTTAAGTTGAGATTTTAAATTTAATTAGAAAGAGAATGATTTATAAAATATGAATCTCTAAAAATGAAAATAGATGGTTAAGATGGATCTAAGCTATGAAAAGGATGGATGAGATTTGGGCTTACATAGAATAAGAAGCACATAAATCAAACTCACAACTTTTTTTTCTTTCTCTCTCTCTTTCTTTCTCCTCATTTTTTTCTATTTTTCAGTCTTTCCTTACTCTCCCTTTTTCTCCCTTTTCTTGCACCTTCATTCTTTAACGAGCAACTATAACGGCCAAGCTTGGTGCTCTTTGTTGCCAGTGTTGATGCCACCAGCATGGTAGCTGGTTCTTGTTGTAAATTTGTCATCCTATTGTGCTTGGAAAGCCATTGGCAAGTCCAAGTGAGTTAGGGGTTATAATTGTCAAGTCCACTAGCTCCAGCTATCATGATCCTTCTGAGTTTTTGGTGTGCTTTCTCTTACCATGATCTTCAATTTGTGCCCTATATTAGCAGTCATGAGCTGCTAAAGCTCTGATGCTCTTCCTATCGCCATTAGACTCCGGCCAGCCATTAAGAAAGGAAATAAGTTGTTTTACACTATGAAACTTTAGTATTTTAAAAATATAATGCTTATTATAGGAAACTTATTTTTTATGTAAATTTTGAAATATGATAATAGCTTAGAAAAATAAGGGTTTTACGATATAGGTTGCTAGAGAAATGCAATTAGAGTAAATATAGAGTATTATATTTTAACATTTTGAAAGATTTCAACTTGATTTAACAAAACCCATTTTTATACATATGAGATAAATGATAATAGCTTAGAAAAAATGATTTTTATACTGTAAAGTATCTAAATAATATGAGTAGAATTATTTTAGAGTACTATATGATAAAATTCTTAATGGTTGTTGTATATTTTAGAAAATCCATGTTATGAGTAAATATAAATATATGATGATGGCTTCAAAAATAAGAGTTTTATGACATTGATTGCTAAAAAGATGTGATTAGTACATATCTAAAATGTTATCTTTCAATATTTTAAGGATTTGAGCATGAATTAGAAAACCTGTTTTCAAAAATAGTATGAGATATATGGTGATGTATAAGAAAAATATGATTTTTGGGTGATGCAATACTAAAATAATATGGTTGGAGTATATATGTATATATGTATGGAATATTACATTTTAATATTTTAAAAGATTCAAACTAGGTTTAAGAAAACCCTAAATGGAAGTAAGGATATGAGGAAATAGTGTATAGTTATATAAAACAATGTGATTAGAGTCCTTTTTGAATATGAAACTCTAATATTTTCACTAATTTAGCTTACTTTAAGGAACCCATAGTTATATGGAATGTAATCTCTTTGAATTAGAAATTAAATGTGTGATTTTATAAAACAATGTGAATGGAGTATTCTTGGAGTAAAGGTTTTTAATATTTTAATTTTACAAGTCAACTTTAAAGAACATAAGGAGTTAATGATATCGAGTGTTGAAATTCATGAGTTAAATCTAGAATTGTAATATTTGGGAAGAAAATAAATAATACTCATGTAATTATAATCATTCTTGTAAATTATGAAGTAGGAGAAAAAAATGTGAAAAGATGAGTATGGATGTCTGGAAACTTCCAAAAGCAAACAAGTGCTACCAAGTGAGTATATTGTTGTGTTTTACATGTATCATATAATGCAACAGAAAAATAAATTTTCAAAATTATGTGTAATCTTTCCAGAATTAATGCACAGATACATAAATTAAGAACTGTGTTTATAAGATTACTTTTTGAAGTGCAAATCATGCATCACAAGTACAATTAAACAATGGTACCTTTATGGTATCCACATAGAGTGAATGACAACTTTTCTAACTCCTGAATCTACTAAGAGAAGTTTTTCTCACATAGAACTAGGGTTTTTGATGTGGCTTTCTAGTGGCAATTTTGTATCATACTCAAAGTGATACCTACATTCCTTTTTTATAGAACTAAGATATGCCACTTTCTTAATCTCATTAGGAAACTGCCTACACTCCTTTTAATTTTATTTAATCACAAAAACTTTATCCCTATCATGGTGAGAGTGAGGAAAGATAGGCTTTATTTGCTAGTTATATAATATTATCTTAATATTAATAATTAAATATTATTAGATAATAATATTATCTTATAACATAATTATCTAATATCTTATAATAATGTTATCTTATAATATAATTATCTAATATTAAATGGTATAATTATCCAATATTACTTTAATATCAAATAATATCGCATAATATACTATATATTATGTTAATAATATATAATATTACTCTGATAATATATATATATATATATTATGTTATGATTTGCCTCATGATGATGAATGATTGATTTGTGTTGAAATTGTACTAAAGTTATGATTTGTAGAGTTAAGCTTTATTATCATCTCATGATATAATTTATGCCATGAGTGGCATTTAAAATGATAAATATGATGGGAGCGATGATATGAAAATCGAATAGTAAATTCTTGGTGATATGTTTATGAATGGCATAAGGTAGACCTTAAAAGGATTAGGATGGACAATTTATGAAAAATATAAAGTTGACCCGGAAGACATAAAGTGAATGCATATGCATCTATCATACATTGTGATGCTCTGTTATATAATTTTGAATTCTCATTGATTTGATTACTTCTACCTGATTGTGATTGTACTTTATTAGCTATTTAGGAATGTGATAGTCACCTAGAATGGGTCAAGTATGATATGATAATGATATCAAGTACTAATAGATAGTTGAGATTACTATGATTTATAATATGAAATATGAAATCTAAGTTATGTGTAGATGAATACTTAATTTGAGGTTTGATTTCGCATATTTCAAAAATTCAGGAAGTTTGGATCGTATTTACTTTTCTAATTAATTACTTAAACAACATATGACCATTTATTATAATTAAATCAAAATTTAATAGTGACAGATATATACCCATTGAGTTTTAATAACTCATTATATTTTATTTTCAATATTTTCAGGTTAAGATAAGTGCCTCTGAACTTTATTGCACTCATGAAAAATTAAAGACTGTCTAGTAGGACGATTTTGATGGTTGGATTAAAATTAAAAATATAGTTATTGATATTTGTATAAATTAAGATGTGTATAAAGGTTGTATAGTATTGTATTATGTTTAAGTTGTTATTGTATCTGTAAAAATTATAAGTTTTATTGCATCCATGAAAAATCAAAGATTGTCTAATTAGACAGATTTTGATGATTGGATTAAAATTAGAAACATAGTCATTAATATTTGTATAAATAAAGATGTGTATAAGAGTTGTATAGTATTGTATTATGTTTGAGTTGCTATCGTATCTATAAATATTACAAGTTTCGTATGTTAGAGCGTGTGACCCTTGGAAAGTATTTAAAAATAAGGAAAATTTTATTCATTTTTCTACAAAAGTTTAAAGTATAATTTAAGTTCTCACGGAAGTAAAAAGATTTTTGTTAGGTAAGATTTGAGAAATCAGTGTTAAGGCTAATGGGTACTGGGTATTGAAACCCACACCGGTCACAATCGAATTTAAATAGTGACATGTTACTATATCATCAATATTATTATAATACAAATTAATAATTTTAATTATCATTAATTAAATTTAGTGAGGATACTTTTATTTTTATATACATAGATAATATAGAAAATAAAACTTACCTAAAAAGAAGATAAGTAAATAACTTCCTATACTTCATGAAAAATCGAATTTTTCAAGAAGTTTTATTCTTTTCTTTAATTTATAAGATAATATCTAACCAAATAATTCATATTTTTTTCATTTTCTAGAAGATAGGACTCCCAATACTATTATTGCAAATTAAGTAGCCTCTTAATTTTCATGACATGATTTTAAGCAATAGATAAAAATGGATGAAAGGATTGTAGAAGTACCATTATACTCCCTTGTTTTTTTTACTCTTCGATTTTAATTATTTTTACTAAGATTAAGAAAGTAGTTTAGCATATTTAATTTTACTATACATTCCAAAACTATTATTTAATTTAAAATTAAAATTTATTTCATCTTATTTCTATCTTTATTCTTGTATATCTTGGACTTTGTATAGAGTAATAAAATATTTATTAGAGAAAAGAAAGGGTAAAATTTAAAAAAAAATAATTAATACTTCATTTTTACACTAATAGGTAAAAATGAGTATTTTATTTTTCAAATCTAACAAATAAAAAAGATCGAAAGAAGTACATGACAAGAATATATAAATAAAATTAGACTACTTTATTACTCTTTATTATTTTATTTGAGACGAGAATTGGGTAGCGCAATAAAAGATAATGAGATTATGCTTTTGCATTATTCATCAAATTTCTTGATCTTGAAGGTTATTACTTTATTGAAAAAAAAAAAAGTGAAAATTTCGTATCCAACTGAAATTCTGGATCCTTGCCTGTAAAGTTTACTTGGCCACCGCAGAAGAAAACCGATGTTAAGTTACAACTATTGACTATAGTCACATGCAACAAGGCAATTCAGAAGCGCCAACAAAGAAACATTTCCTCGTTCTAATACATGGGTTAATAATCTGTTCAACTCCAGGAGATATTGTTTCGAACCTAATTTTCTAGGTGATGTCTGGCATAAATTATAATTCAAACCGGATTATTATGTAGAAGCGTCAAGTTTTACTACAAAAATAATTTAGATTAGTCTTTTTGACAACTTAAGTCTAGTAATTGCCCTGTATCCATTATACTTGGAGCATAAGAAACAATAATCTTATACACGTTTTTGCCGAAATTACAGGAAAAGGAGAATGGAAAGAAACGGGAATTACGGGTTTATTTGTTTTAACTGAAAATATTTTTGAAAACATCTTCTATATGAATATAATTATAAAATATTAAAATAATAAAAAATAATCTTCATTTAAAATTATATATAAAAATTGTGATAAAATATTCTTTATTTTAAACAGATAATTATTTTTTTTCATTACCATAATGATGTTATAAATTTTTAATTAAAAGATATAAGTGACATGCTGTTTTTTATTTTTATACTAACAAATAAAATTTTTCAATGAAAAATTTCTTTGAATAAAATAAATGGAATCTATATTTGTAATTTAAAATTTTTCGCAGGATGATCCTCCACTCTTTCTCATTTCCTTCTATTTTTAGTAGTGTCAGTTAAGAAAAGCTTATATAGAAACTCATAATTTCATTACAATGATTCAACTGAAATCTCTATTTTCATATTCCACCAAAAAAAGGAAAATGAAAAAAAAAATTGAGGGGATCAAAATCCAGATCAATCCTGTAATAACAACGACAGAGGCCAAGTGACGGTTTCAGATTTGAAAACATGCAAAGTGCAAAATAGCAACATTTACATGAAATTAAGCTAGATACTAAAAGAAAAAATAATTCCAAAGTTGCAACAGAGCAAAATTTTTGTGTCATCAACCTGCTGTCTTCATTATATACACGTCCAAACCAATTTCCATGTTTACCTGCAACTGTTATTACAAAAGACATGCAAGTGACCTTCTCATGAACGGAGTTCCTCCAACCCAAAAAAATAGAATGACCCTCCTTTATATTCAAATGTAATAATCTCAGTTCAAGTAAGAGATGTTAACAGAGAAAATCTGATCTGAAAGACTGGCCATCAAAAGCGCCTGCTAGTTGTAAATTAAAATTTCTTGTCCACATGTCCAATCAGATTCAACATAAACAGCTTTTCAATTCTCCCATTTGAGACTAGTTCATGCTCAGTCAAAATCCCAGAACTCCAACCAGGACCAACTTCATGATTCACTGCTCTGGTCAATCAAGTGCCAAAATTAAATTCATTGCCCGCTTTGAAAGGTTCAGTTGCAAGAAAATGCATGTAATCTGGCTTGAACAGAATACCTGTTGCTATGACAAAAGGAAAAAAAAAAAAAATCAGTCAATGGCATACCATCATGACTAAAAAATATGGTGCAGATCGTTTAGACTAGGCAAACAATCAAAATCATGTATTCATCAACCAAAGTGAAGATGCATAAACAGCAAATATATATTAAAGGCGAAATTGAGTTGATCAATTTGCGATGCCCAAAAAAAACAAAAATCTTCACTGCACCTTTCATAGTTCACTTTGTGCAAAATAAAATTTGAAAATAAAATAAAAAGGAACTGGTCAACATACCATGTAATTGCATACTTTGTCAAACATTAAGATGTAACTTAGAGCCAGTAACATTCAAATTAAGTACAGACGGATCTATGTGAGCAGCATTAACACCTATTGAAAATAAAGAATAGAGGAAAATTTGCACGCAGAATCAATAAAGTAAAATACTCGCATGTTTACACAATTATGCTGACATGACAAAGTAAACAGTTGAATCAACTACGAAGAAGCTCCAAGAAGAGGGAGAGGTATTTACCAGAAAAGAAACAGTGATAAGTGGTGATCAACATATGATGCGTGGCCGGGATAAAGAACAGAGAAAAAAAATTGAAAATGATTGTGGAAGTTGAGAAAACAATTAGCCCAATCATTTAAGGTCTCAAAGTTTCACCCACTCTCAGTCTACATGGACCACAGGAGATTTATTATGGGTATTCACTTATATATTTTGACAGCAAGAGGACGGATGGTATCCAACTTTTATGACTTAAACCCCACTAAAACCCATTGTTTTTTTTTTTGACAGAGCAGGAGGCGTTCACTAAGTTAAAAATGTGATTCTACAATAAAGTTACAACCTTCCTCTAGAAATGACTTTGAAGCCCCAGAAAAATTCAATCAATGTGCGTGCCACGTTACCACTCTGTATCAAGCAAATACATGTAGAGCTTGCTATACTCATGGGTTCAATGTCAGAAAATAAGGGATCCGGGCTTGCCGCCCTCAGTAAAACACTTCTACAATAGCAACACATATCATATAATCCACTCAGTAACAAGTCAAAGTTGTGTAGTCAAACTTTTTTGCTTGAATAAAATTCTGTTTAATGACACGAAGTGTAGATATCAAGAGATCCATTTACCAATCACTGAAGTTTTGATTATTGCAATCACATTCACAACCCTGTTCCCACAGAAGCTTTGCTCCTATGTCAATAAATTTTTGCTACTTAGAGATCAACACTACGGTTGAATCCCTGATGAGGGACAAAATTGGCACCTTGGAGACATAATCTTACTAGACATGCAAATCAAGTTCAAATACCAACTACTAGTTGGGGTAATTTTATCTTTCTGAGCTTGTCCATAACAATTATCTACTTATCAACATGTCAAATGTCTTTTACTTTCTTTTTTGTTTAACAGTATGTAACCATGCAAGAAGTGATTTTCTTCAAATATACAAAAATCAAATCAATGCAAATTTTGTTTTCCACACACAGGGAAAAGAGATCCCCCTCCCTTTTTCTCTTTAAGCATTACCTTGTGATCAAATAAAACAAAAGGAAGCTTAACTTGAGACACCCTCAAACAGCACTAAAAAATTCTGTCAATTACAATAGGATCCAAAAAACAGGAAAGATGAAATAAATAACTTCCCCTTATCTTTTACTGTATGCAAACAAGTTTCCTTAATAAGTCTGCCTCTATGTTCTTGACTGCCATGACTTATGATTATGTGCTTTATTTCTATTTTCCAAAGAAAGTTCAAACCCCAGAACAAAAAGACTTAATCTAGCCATTAGCTTTTACATCATGGGGCAAACAATCATTAAGTTCAACCTGAGCTACGACAGTCTTGACTGCATGGTCACTAATTAGTTGAACCTTCAACATTTTCTCTGGAATTTATTCCCCCGTAACTTGTACTTCTGTGTGGTCAGCCCCATGCTGTTGCACCAGTTTTAGTTAACTATAATAATCTAATAAAATGTGAGCAGACCATAAGACATAAAAACTATGAAAATAATTGAATTGAGGAACCAATTTTCACATACCTTTCACATCCCAGGTGGTAAATCCTAGTTTCAAGTAAAGTCTCTAATAGATATTGTCAATGAAATCACAAAATCTATAGCCTTTTCCAATCTTGTTTTCAAATAATTTTAGGTTGTAGCCATGCTTAATCTCAACATAGTATTTGTGTCATGGTGAAAAGTGAGACCAAATGACAAGAATTACAATACTTAAAGCTTAATCCTAAACAATGTGTCACGTCCTAAACCTGATTAACACAAGACAATAGCCCTAAACAACATGGTCTAAAAGACTGGCTAGACTAATTGGAACTTAGCAAATGAAATCAAAGCAACTTGCCAATTGTACACTTCGACTGGTGCAGATTCTAGGTCATGGACCTTTGATAGACTTAACAAGGATGTTATGTATTTGAGTGGAGGAGATTGTGAAGCTCTGCATCATTTAGATTTGGAAGTTGATTGTGAAATATAAGCACCAAGTGGTGACTACTAAGATGACGCCAGCAAGTCTTTCAGACAATGTGGTCCAAATCTAGTAATTGTTTTAGACCAGTCAGGCTTGGGACAAGATGCCATGGATACTACATTTCCTCCTTCAAAAGCAATGGGATCTGCAATGTTTATTAATTCGCACTTATCTTATTCAATGCTATATCATTCATATTTTTGGAAGTGCCTTTGAGGACCACTTTTACCTATCACTAGTACTAGATCACATATAGCAAGCCAATATTTAACTATTGAGAACTATATCACAATTGATATTGTTTTAAAGTGACAATCTCCCAGGGATAGCTTCAAAGGGTATCTTTTGGTTGTTTTGTTCCTATCATACGTTATGGACTTAACATAAAAGAGAGACGAAAACAAAAAACAAAGTGCAGATAAACACACCAATATTACAGTTCACCACAGTTTTAAGGCATACCAAACTGAAAAAGGAATAGTGAACAATAAAAACTATAAATGCCTGAGATCAATTAAGAATGAAACATTGAACTCAAAACATGGAACATGATTTTATTGAAAGACAAACAATTCATACCTAGATTTATTACAAAGTGACTTGATGCGATCAAAAGCGGGAAGAAATAATCAACTGCTGCTACGTTTTCTCAGCTTGAGAAAGATGCCCCATCTCTTCTGGAAGGTTATTAACATTCTTCATACTCCACCAAAATTTTCCACGATCACTGGGTTTTCCTTCACTCTTTCTCCCATCAGTATCCTTTCTTTCAGATAGCGCTTCTGATGAACCAGGATTTTCTGTCAAGAACTGTTCCCAGAATACATCATTAACACCAGTGGTCACAGTGGCTGTCCCTACAGACTGCTCTTTTGGTGCAGCTGGCTCAGAGTTCATGTCAATTCCGGGTGACTTAGGCCGAACTTCATCTAGTTGCAGACAGGATATCAATGGACTATCAGCACAACTTGTAGATTCATCAAGATCCATGTTTGAAGTACTTTCATTAATGGTGTCACCAACGTCAAGTGCAATATTGTCCCAAAATACTAGGGATGATTCCAGCTGATCCAATCGGTCCATATTTGGTTTGAATACAGAGCAACTATCCGCATTCTCTCTGGGAAGCATTTGGGATGTTCCCATGGCATCTTCAATGCTAGCATCATCACCAAAGTAACCTACTTCTTGGCAATCTTCGTTTTCTATCCAGGGTTTCTGACAGGGGCATGAGATTTAAGGCAATCTCAGGCTGCTGTAACACTTGAGAAATAGAAGAGACCATTTTTTGTTGCTTCCGTTCCAACTGATTCAGTCGTTCCTTTGAGCATTGTATCTGTATCTCATACACTCGCCACTCCTGTTCATGTCTCTCTAACTCTGAAAGAAGTCGTTCTTTCTCATTTTTAAGCCTCTCTATTTCATCTTTTAAATTCTGCCTTTCTAATTCAGCTAAGGGAGAAGCCCCCTGTCCTTGGACAATTCTGTAAGGAATGGCTATGAACAGGTTTTCGCCTATGTATATTCTTCAGAAGATGTGGTTGACCTCTTACAAAATCGTCATTTGCAAATTCCCATTGTTCTGGGTCAATTTTTCTAAAACCCTGTGCAGAACAAAACCATTACTCAAGTTTAAGCAATCCAAGTCAAAACCAAAGGAAGAAAATTAAAGCAAATCAGACTTTCACATTAAAAATATTGAATTTGCTTACATATGTATTCAGCTGTCTGATGAAGCTTGAGAAATTATTGTGCTTAAAGAACTTTGGCAGTAAATCCCTCGCAAAATCTGGCGGGTTCCATACTATGAAACTTCTATTAGAGGCACTCCAGGAAACAATTGAATCAGTGCAGGGATCATCCACCATCTCATAAGTCTTCACCAAAAAGGGCGGCAGAGAGCTCGGATTACCCTGAGCTTCATCCATCAGGAACTCCAACCCGAGTGATAAACTTTGAAATCCCAGAAGCAAAATCAAACACTTGATACTAAGACAACCCAGGTAACTTTATTCGGTCCTCACCTTGTGAGAACAATTAAATCCTCAATCTCCTGAATACTGGACCATCCCAGAAAAACAGTTGAACCCTCTACTTCTTTGTCAGACCAAGACAAAACACGATATAACGTTTTCTAGCCAGAATAAGCCGAGCTCGGTGTTTTATCGAATCCACCTCTGCTAAATCATAGGAACAATTACAAAAGCCCAGCAATTCAGACAAACCTTCAATTCCTTTGAAAGTTTCAAAATTCAATCCAACAAATCCTTCTCTGGAAACCAAATTGCAAGCACATACCTCAAGCTGCAGAAAGAATTACACAAAAAAATTCAGCTCAAAGCATAAGCGACCAATCAAATTGCAAAAAACAAAAGCAGCAAGGTCTTCAGCTGGCCTATTACCTAAATATACCAAATTAAGCAAAACTTACTTTCTGTCAAAACTTGCATAAGCCCCATCAATTGTGACCAGTTGTCAACAACAACACAAGGTTGATTGTGGAAAAAGATACAATTTTTTTAATTATATATATTAAAAAAAAAGGCTGACAGCAAGAGAAACAATAATTGGATAAATTAATTCAGGTATTTTTTGAGCTTTGCAGCTCTGAGACAGAGAAATCAGAGACAGACCTTGGAGGTTGCAGAGAAAATAGGGCTCTTTTGTTTCTTCGTGCTTCGAATTTTTGGGATCTTCCGCTTTCAACCGCGTAGAGAATTTTCTTCTAGGGAGATATGAAATGAAATTTTGATTAAAATATAGAAAGATCAAGAACCTTTTGACTCTTTGACATTTGAAATTTCTAACAAATTCTCAATGAATAATTAATCTATCAGGCAATAACTTGTCGAATTTTTAATGAACCGGAAGAAAGGAGAGATCCTTGAATTTTTTTTAATTAATGCACAATAAAAGTAATTTTTTAATTATTACACACAGCTAATCTATATATTGCAATTAAGAATATTTTGAAATAGTATATTGTAAAAAATAAATACAAATTAAAAAGCGATATGTTGTCGTAGAAATTAATGTGAGTATGTAAATTAAAGAGCAAGTAGTTGCACAAATGCATTGATTATTATATTTTTAAATTTTATAATTATTATTTGTAATTTCCTTTTTTGTTTAATCATTTGTTTCTCCTTCATTTATAATGAGCATCTTCGCATCCGTTCTTATGTGTATCCATAGATATTTCTTTTTATTTAAAAAATTTGCATTTATTAGTTCTTGAATAGTTTTGAATTGGTAAAAAAATGTATAATGTGTTTGGTAATGCTTAGATAATTTTAAATTTTAACTTATCTTAATTGATATCTTTAAATATTAATTGATACAAAATTTCAGTAATTTTAAATTCAAAGAATGGTTAAACTTTCTTTTGATAAATAGATGGAGTTTAGGTTAAAAAAATTGAACTGTTTTTTAATTAAAAAATTGAACTGTTTTTTAATTATTAATTAAAGTGATTAGATTTTCACATAATAATTTTTCTTAAACTTATGACATATGAATCAAAGTTTTATCAAAAAAAAAAATGAAAATTAAGATGAGATATATGAAATAGAGATAGAAAGGCTTGCATAAAAGAGGAAAAGAAGGGATTATAAATTTTGAGAGGAGAAATTATATTTGAAAATTGAAAACATAGGAGAGAGAAAGAGAGAGGATGAGAGAAATGAATTAGTAGATAGTTTTTAAAAATTATATTAAATTCTTAAATTTTAGTAATTAAATTAAAATTATAGAATTATTTTTCATTTTTCTAAATTTGGAATATATAAATATAGATTATTTAGGAAACAAAAAAAATGAAGACCATTCTTTCCCAATTCTTTTTTATTAGTATAGATTGATGTTAAATTAAATAAAAAATAATAAATTATACTTTAATAATATTAAATATGTTATTTTTATCATTTATTTTAATATTATAAATTAAAAAAAGATGAATAATTATAATAAAAATGAGACATCAACTATATTAATTATAAAATTTAATGATATAATAATTAACAGTCATATAAATGAAGGATGAAGTAATTGTCTTTTAAAAATTCGAAAGTGGACCTAATAAAATAAAAATGAGATAGGCACAACAATTCCAATTTTCCAATAGTGTTTATTCCGGCATTTTTTTTATAATTTCATGAGGTACTATTTTGAGATTGAGAAGCAATAATATATGTTTCTAGAAACAATATCAAACTCCTATTAATCTTTTTTTTTTTTTCAATTGTATGCAAAGGGACACCTCACGGTCTTCAAGAGGGATAACAAATCACAAAATAAATAGAAATGTTTTCGTTATAATAATAAAATAAGAAACAAGATAATCAAACTTTTTTTATCAAGTTAATTTAATAGTTTGTATTTAATTTATTATCAATATAAGTTAATTTTATAATATTATTTATTTATGTATTATTACATTAATAAAAAATTATTAAATTTTTTAATTTTTATTAAAATCTTTAATCATTAAATGTTTTTGTCATAATAATAAAATAAGAAACAAGATAATCAAACTTTTTTAACAAGTTAATTTAATAATTCAAATTTAATTTATTATTAATATAAATTAATTTTATAATATTATTTATTTATGTATTATTATATCAATAAAAATTATTAAAAATTTTTATTTTTATTAAAAAAATTAATTATTATTTTTTAATATTTTATCCTCTCCTCATTTATTAATGATACAAAATATTTGACATTAATAATTAATAAATTTTAAACTCAAATTATATTCGTAATAAAAGAGGCAGGGGCGGTAATAATCTTTTCGCATATTAAAAAGCTATGTTTTGATACATATTTACAAATTTTAAAAGTATGATATAAAATTTTGATAAAATTACCAATTTTACCTTTAAAATTATATAGTATTGATAAAATAATATTTAAATTATAATGAATAGTCAATTTATTTTTAAGTAATAATTTATATAAATAATTTTATTGTTTAATCTAAATATTTAAAAATAAAATTATTTATACAAATTTATAAGAAGAATGAAATTATTTATATTAATTATTATTTAAAAATAAAATTGACCATTTAATACAATTTAAAAATTATTTTATAAGTACTATATGATTTTAATGATAAAATTAATCATTTTATTTAAAAATTGAATCTCTGTAATGGTAATAAGTATATAAAAAATTTTGTCTCTCACGAATAAAGTTGCAAAAAAAAAAAAATATATTCAAAAACTTTAAGGAAAAGTCATCAATGACGGCCCAGAAAAATTTCGCGTCTCTATCTCGCAGTTAATTAAAACTCTTAACTTGTTTTGTCCATTTTGTGTTTATTCTAAGCTATTAGGTTATCATCGGCGGGAAGATGACGTGGTGCCCTGACGGCTGCTGCTGGATACATGGGATTTGGTTCATTGGTCATAAAAATAATAAAATAATATTAATATGAATTATTGTCTCTGCAAGGAAAAGACTTTTCTCATATTTCATGCAGAGAGAGAAAGAGAGGAAAGATAGGCAGCTTGGAACCGAAGTTAACACGTGGCTTTAATTTATGTGGGTTGGTATTTCGAATGATGATCGAAATTATTATTATGGTCTTGTCATATCATATCACTTTAGGCTTTATTGATTTTGATTTTCTTCCAATTGGACTCCCTCCATGCTTCGAGGAAAGAAAATAAAGAAAAAGCCTGAAAATTTTTCAACCCTGGATTAAAGAAAAATATAAAAATTATTTATTTATAATTTATATTACATTTATACATAAAAATTTTAATATTCTTTCTTTCTCACATTCTTTTTATTAAATAAAATTTAAAATAATTTCTTTTTTTTTCTTTCGTTTTATTCTCATCCAAATTTCGGAGACGAATTACACTCGATAGGTCCCGAAGGAAAAGTCGTGCTAATTTGTATTTTTACAATATTTTATTAAAAACAATTTTTATTATATTTATATTATATATTATAATTTTTCTTTAAAAATTTAGTGATTGTTTAGTAGCATTCTCTTGCTACATCTATTAATTCTTGTCAAAACACAGTTACAATATTTTATTAAAAAGCAATATTTTTAATTATATTATATTATATTATATTGTAATTTATGCAGTTATTTACCTGTTAGGGAATTAAAAAAAACACGTGAATCTTATATTAAAATATATAAGTTCATTAAAAATATAGCTTTATCATTTAATAAACCACAGTTTTGTAATTATTATGAACAGGAATTAGATTGAAAAGAATCAATGGACACAGTAAGAGAAGCCTCCCAAACGCGGTCCCCCCCCCCTTTTTTCCCCTATTTGCTGCTCAATGTCAACAACAATTTTGAAAAATACCCTATTTAGAGCAAATAATTAGCTCATTTAAAGAAAATAATTAATTCATTGATAATTATTATAATTATTAATTTTTAATTATTATTAATAATTAAAAAATGTAATTACGTACATGTTGTGATTTGATTGAGAATCTTATAATAAGTACTTAAAGAATTTTACCTAATTATTTTGTCTTAAAAACAATTCAATAATGAAAAATACTCAATTTTTAAAGAAATTGAGATTCCTATAAAATTAACCTTTTGAGATTAAGTTATAAAAAAAATTAGAAGTGACCAAAAGACTTCTATATTTTTTTTTTTTTGAAAAACTGCATATAATTGCATGATATTAAGTTGACTTTTATTTACAAACTTTTCACGAGAAAAACACCAACGAACTGTACTGGGAAAAACTATTTACCGTATACCTGCGCCGCAAAAATAATTTACCAAAACACTTAAAATTTTTTTGAATCATGGTTCCGCAGAGTCCGTGATCAGGCCGACGGGACGCAGCACTGATCACGTCCTCGTGCAGGCCGTGACCAGTCTAGTCAAGTCCTGTCAGAGGCCGTGATCAGGCAAGCTGCAGCGCCCGTGAAGCCGATCTTGTGCGCCCGTGATGCAAGCAGCTCGCCTATATAACGCGTGAAGCAAGCAGAGGAAGGTCGTGATGCAAGCTGAAGCTCGCCCATATACCGCGTGAAGCAGGAAGCAGAGGAAGAGCGAAGGAAGCTGAAGCTCGGCTTTATAAGGCGTGAAGTAGAGGAAGAAAAGAAGAAGACGTAGGCAGATAAGCTGAAGCGCAAGGAAGAAGAAGTCTCAGTGCGGTGGTGAAATTGAAAAGAGAAGGAAGGAGAGTAATTTGGTAAAATTTTAAATTAATTTAATTTTTTATTTTTTTTAATTAAATTAAAAATATATATTTAAGAATTTATTTGATTCAATATTTTTAATTTAATTTATTAAATTGTTTGATTTAATTTAGTTAGTTTTATTCATTTGATTTAATTTAGTTAATTTATTTGTTTGATTTAATATATTTAATTTATTTATTTAATGTAATTTAGTTATTTTTATTTATTTAATTTGATTTAGTTAATTTATTTGTAATTTAGTTAGTTTTATTTATCTGATTTGATTTAGATAACTTATTGGTTTGATTTGATTTAATTAGTTAATTTGCTTGATTTAATTAAGTTAATTAATTTATTTGAGTTAGTGTACTTAAATTTTTTATTTGATTTAATTTATTTATAAAATTTAATTGAGTTAATATTTTTAATTTACTTGTTTGATTTAATTTAGTTAATCAATTTAATCGATTTAATCTAATTGATTGATTTAACTGATTTAATGTAGTTAATATTTTTATTTAATTTAATTTAGTTAATTATTAAATCTAATTTAGTTAATTTATTTATTTAATTTAATTTAATTAATTCATTTATTTAATTTAATGTATTTGGTTTATTTATTTGATGTAATTTATTTAATTTATTTATTTGAGTTAATATTTTTAATTTACTTATTTGATTTAATTTAGTTAATTAATTATTTTGATTTAATTTATTTTATTTAATTTAGTTAATTTATTTATTTGATTTAATGTATTTAATTTATTTATTTTATTTAATTTATTTATAAAATTTGTTTGAGTTAATATTTTTAATTTACACGTTTGATTTAATTTAGTTAATTTATTTATTTAATTTATTTGAGTTAATTTTTTTAATTTAAATGTTTGATTTAATTTAGTTGATTTATTTATTTAATTTAATTTAGTTAATTTATTTGTTTGATTTAATTTAGTTGAGCTGTTTGTTTGATTTAATTTAGTTAGTTTTAATTATTTAATTTGATCTAGTTAATTTATTTGTTTGATTTAATTTAGTTAGTTAATTTACTTGATTTAATTTAGTTGATTTATTTGTTTGATTTAATTTATTCAATTTATTTATTTGATATAATTTAGTTAATTTATTTATTTGAGTTTATATTTTTAATTTACTTATTTAATTTAATTTAGTTAATTTATTTATTTGATATAATTTAATTAATTTATATTTATTTGAGTTAATTTATTTATAAAATTTATTTCAGTTAATGTTTTTAATTTATGTATTTGATTTAATTTAGTTAATTAATTTATTTGATTTAATTTAGCTGATTTGTTTGTTTGATTTAATTTAATTGATTTGTTTATTTGATTAATTTTAGTTAATTAATTTGTTTGATCTAATCTGATTAGTTTTATTTATATGATTTGATTTAGTTAATTTATTTGTTTAATTTAATTCAGTTAGTTAATTTACTTGATAAGATTTAGTTAATTTATTTATTTGATTTAATGTATTAAATATATTTATTTGATTTAATTTATTTATAAAATTTATTTGAGTTAATGTTTTTAATTTACTTATTTTATTTAATTTAGTTAATTAATTTATTCGATTTAATCTAGTTGATTAATTTATCTGATTTAATGTAGTTAATTTTTTATTTGATTTATGTTAGTTAATTAATTTATTTAATTTAGTTAAATTATTTATTTGATTTAATTTAGTTAATTAATTTATTTGATTTATTGTATTTAATTTATTTATTTGAGTTGATATTTTTATTTATTTGTTTGGTTTAATTCAATTTTAATTAGAATTATATGATTGAATTCATCCAGATCCATACAAAAAATATCAATGTTTTAGAAAGTAAATATTTTATTTTATTATTTAATTTATTTTAATTAAAATGCTATTGAATTTATTCCTTAATCTATTTATCGATAGACTATAAATTTTTATTGTGTTTTAGTTAGAAGAAACTTAATTTTGAGCTGCATTTGTTTTTAATTAGAATTCTATATTAATCTATTCGATTAGGTATTTTATTTCTGTACATCATATTTGCTATTGTACATATCATAATTTGCGTATATTATTCTAATTTATTTGTATTATTGTAATAATTGAGTATATGTTTTGCTTATAAAGTTTATGCAGTCTAACTTTCTAGTGCAGATAAAATATGTCCCTCTATGCAAGATTTTTAGTTATAATATTAGATGACATGAAAATAAATTTGAGTGTTATTTATTTTTTATAAGTATATTTTAACCCCTGAAGTCACTTTAACACCTTGGATATGGTAGGAATCACTATGAGTACCGAGGAAAAAAATGTATGTATCTATGCGAACGGAGAAATTTATGAAACGGATGAGGGCGATACATTTAAGTGTTGAAGAGTCAAAGTTATGAGAATTAAAATGGATATCACCTTGGATGCATTGAAAATTGCAATTGGCCGAAAGTTAAGACTTGCAGAGAATCAAGCTGTGACTGAGTTGGAATATAGGCATCCACTTTCACTGAACCCGACGCGATACAAAGCTTGTGTATTAGAAGATGATGATGACATTCAACGAATATGGGAGACGAATGCCAGATTCCCCACTCAATTGTCTTGCCCAGAGTTGTATGCACACATCGCAAGCAAGGGATTTGATCTGAACGTTAATAGTCAACCAGTTGACGAGAGTGGGCCATGCACACAACCGTCCACCAACCTATTTCCTAACTTTGGTGAAGGGCCATCAAATTATAACCCGTATCATGGTAGTCTGGAACCAGTGGGTGGACATGTGGGTCTTGGACAACGATTTCAATCTTCCGTTGTTGAGTACAGTGCAAAGCCATGTTCTTCCCAGCGCGGCTATGGTCTCGTTGCATCCCCCTCTATCCCAGAGGAATCAGACGACATAATGGATGATTTTGAAGAGAACGAGGGACATGACGACATTCCCGAAGGATTTAATTGGGATAATGACAGTTGTGATGATGATGAAGCTGATGGTGGTGAAGATGTGACCCCAGCGATCCCTGCAACACCCGTGAACCAATATGTGGAATCGGTAGCTACCTTTTTTGGAAGAATAAATATAGATGCGGCTAACAGCAATGATTTTCTCGGTATGGGAGGTGCCATGAATGTGCTCAATGACCAAAAGCCAGATGTGGGTTGGTTGTATATGGACCAAAAATCGTTCTGTCGTGCGATGAAAATATATTCAATTCGAACTCATCACACATTTTACTCACATTATTCTTCGGCCAAGTATGAAGAGTATCGATGCTCTCAGTACGGTGAACAATGCAATTGGAAGGTTAGACCCTGTTATAAGCCGAGAGAGAACCACTGGCAAATAACTAGATACAATGGACCTCATTCATGCGTGTCTGCTTCTCTTTCAAGTGATCATCCAAAATTGGACACAGATGTTATTTCATCTTACATTGTGGGGTTGGTGACTGAGAACCCCAGCGTGTCCATTCGAGGGGTTATTGAGCGTATTCACGGTATTTTTGGATATACAGTTTTATATAAGAAGGCGTGGAAGGGTAAACACCGAGCTCTTGCACTCGCTTTTGGAAATTGGGAAAAATCATATGCTGTACTACCGAGGTGGTTGGCGGCTGTACGACATTATAATCCTGGGTCATACTTCGAGATTGTCAGCAGGGAATGCCCGTCAAGCAGTAGTGAGAGTGCAGCAGTAGCACTGTTCCATCGGGTGTTTTGGACATTCAAGCCATGCATTGATGTGTTCGATCATTTAAAACCTATGGTCCAAGTTGATGGCACATTTTTATATGGAAAGTATAAGTGGGTGTTACTGATCGCAACTTCACAAGATGGGGATAGAAAAATTGTTCCCCTTGCATTTGCTGTAGTAGAAAGCGAAACATATGAGACATGGGCTTGGTTCCTATCAAACGTCCGACGGCATGTCGTCAAGGATAAGCAGGGTGTTTGCTTGATATCATATAGACATCCTAGGATAGTTGCTGCCGTTGCAAACCCACGCGTAGGGTGGCAACCACCTCGTGGTTATCATGTGTTCTGCCTACGGCACATCGCCAGCAATATGAACTCAACTTTCAAGACCGAGTGGCTAAAAAAATTGTTCATTAGTATTGGTACGTAATACTTCTGAAAAAATTCTCTAATTATCATGACACCTTATTATCTTTGTTAATTATGTCACAATGTCGGGTTGTACAGGTTACCAATACGAGCGACATGTAGTGGATTCAAAGTTAGCGGAACTACAATCGTTGCACCCAAGAGCTGCTGATTGGATTGCGAATATCCCAAAATATCAGTGGAGCCGTGCGTATGACGAAGGAGGCAAACGATGGGGCCACATGACAACTAACTTGGCGGAGTGTGTCAACAGCGTCCTCAAGGGGGTTAGATTTTTGCCTATTATGGGGTTGGTCAAGGCAACAATGTATCGATTAAATGCATATTTTGTTGATAGATCAGAGACAATTGCAGCACAATTACAAGTAGGAGAGGTATTTTCCGAGGACGTCCGAAAAAAGATTCAAGATTGCATTCGGAAAGCGTCAACCTGCCACGTGCGCTGTTTCGACCGCCAGGGGTTTTTATTTGAGGTTGAGGAGCCATATGACTTGACGTGGAAGCAGTTCAATCGGTCCTGCAAGGTTAGTCTTCACGATCGTACATGTGATTGTGGCGAGTTTCAAGTCGAGCACTGGCCCTGCCAACATGTATTTGCTGCATGTTCGAAAGTTTCATTGGATCCCCTACAGTTTGTCGATCGTGTTTTCCGATTGGAGACAATGCTCAGTGCATATAGCAGTGAGTTCCGACCAATAGGGGGCATGGAGCATTGGCCAGCGGCCGATGGACTAGAACTCATTCCAGATCCCTCGACGATACGTGCCAGCGGTCGACCACGATCTAGGCGTATAAGGAACGAAATGGATTGGCAGGAGGGTCCATCTGATCCTCAAAAGTGTGGGTTATGCAGGCAGATAGGGCACAACCGCGCAACCTGTCCAGCCCATCAAAGGAACTTTTGACTGCACACCCCATTGGTTTTTGGTATTGAGGTCATAAATAGCAGTAAATTAATGAACACACTGGCAAGTATAATACGTCAGCATTAGTATCCCTGATGCCTTATTAGGTCACTTACTTTGGATAATAGCTGTGTTTAAATGTATACTTTCATACAATTAACTGAATTATTCTAATATGACAGATATCATACCCTTCGACTGTAATGGTCGGTCAGCGCCGTGTTGTCACACCTGGTCCCAATGACGAGTCCCTTTTGTACTTACAGTCTAGACATATCTCATAGGCCGTTTGGCTAGGCCATGTAAGTTTAGTAATGTATGGTTATGCTTTTTGTGATTTCTAAACTCTCACCATATTATGATTTGGTATTTTTATTTTCAGGCGGATCAACTCCTCAGGTTACGACGTGTCGCACATGTGGGTGGTCTCTTTGATTCACCAGTTGCCATTGTCCCATATCTTCAGCAGGCTGGTTTCTACGGTGTCAGTCGTCTTGGCCATCTTGAGTTGAATGCTGCGCTCGTTTCTGCATTGGTGGAGCGATGGCGGCCAGAGACACACACTTTCTACATCACCTGCGGGGAGTGTACCATTACACTATAAGATGTCGCCATCCAGCTGGGTTTATCGTGCGAGAGCATTCCTGTCTCCGGGTACACCGGATATGACTGGCAGGTGATGTGCGGGGATCTTCTTGGGATTATACCGCCCGATGAGTATTTACAAAGGCAGCGCCTAAGCATCCCTTGGCTAGCAGCGAATTTTGGACATTTGTCAGAAGATGCAGATGACGAACAAATACAATGCTTCACGCATTCCTACATTTTGAGACTCATCGGCGGATATCTCATGCCTGACACTTCGGGCCATAGAGTGTTGTTAATGTATCTACCCCTATTAGCAAACTTTACTGATACTGGACAGTTCAGTTGGGGGTCAGCAGTCCTTGCATGCTTGTATAGAGAATTGTGCACGGCCACCAACCCTAATGAGGTAAACATCGGGGGATGTTTGCATCTTTTACATCTATGGGCGTGGGATCGATTTCCCACTCTAGCACCGATGGCACCTCCATATTCAGATCCCCGTCTAGACATTTACCATATGCTACCACCATTGGGCTTCAGGTGTGGGTCATTTCTGATATTTTCATTTAATGTATTTCCCCTACTAGTATTAAATTACGCAAAGAAAATAATATACATTTTGTAACTTTCGCAGGTGGAAGAATACCGGAATGCCTCAACGGCCTCCAACAAATGCCCTACGGCAATTCAGAATATTGCTTGATCAGATGAAGGCTGAAAAGGTTAATTATGACTTGCTTTGTTGTATCTAAATTGACTGTCTCATATGTAGTTACATGCTTATTTATTTTTCATTTACTTAGTGCAGATTATTTGGCGGCCTTATGATATGGATAGTGTCCAGCAACTTGTGCCTGAGTACTGCCTCATCTCACCTGATATATGGTTGGCTTCAGTCCCGATCCTTCAGTCCCGATCATATGCTTCCACATCGTAGAATGGCACCATGCAGATCATGTTCTTCGCCAGTTTGGTAGGCGGCAACCAATCCCACAGGAGCCATTCAATCTTGGTTCTTGTCATACCTACAGCTCCGAGGAAAAACATCGAAGGATTGGCGGCAAGAACACATGGTCTACATTAGTGCTTGGGATGCATGGCGAGCCACGCTTTCACTGACTGAGATGGAGACTGATGCTCTTCACCGTGGCTCGGGCTACATGTCATGGTATTGGACACACACGAGACGATGGATTCATCCAGCTAGTGGTGGTCCAGGATTTGTGGTATTCATTCGTCCTTCATAATATGATTTATAACTTCTTCAAAATATTATAATATAAATTGACACACTGTAATTATTTTTACTTATCATGTAGGCCGACGTTGCTGAGAGACTACGCACATTGAGCGTCGAGGATCCTCCAGCTCTCGGGTACAACCAATTCAAAGAGATAGTGGACCGGGATTGTGATCGCATCCTGCGTGCGTTGGGTGAGCATCGAGACATGACAGCTTCTCAGCCAGCTCTTCCTGCAGACGAATTATTGAGACCACCCATCCCTGAGCCTAGGCGTGGTAGGAGGGCCTATGGCTTTATGTCTTTTAAGGATCCCATTTTGCCTGGACCTGATGATGACGATGACAGAGCACATTATGGTCATCGATCGATGCCGTCGGCGGATGTCCCCTCCGACTATGCCCCTCACTGGATGCAGCCCGATGCAGGAGGTCCAGGTCTATCTACATACATGCCTTCGTCACATTTCATGGCAGGTGGAGATGCTAGCCCATCATCGTTCTTCACGCCATCGCCATCACCCCCACATCAGCGAGTCCCTGGTTCTCTGACGGCGTTTTTATCTGAGCCGCTTGCATTTACATCTAAGTACGCCAGTAGCTCCACATCGCATTAGCAACAAGAGTTTTTTACCCCACAAAATCCTATTCCATTTACCACGGGTCATGCCAATTCTACTCAGACAGACTTTGATGAGGGTGACGATGGAGATGAACAGCAGCAATCCCTTGTTCAGCGACCGCGACGAGCGAGGCGACGCCCTCGATGTGGGACTAGGAGTCATTACTTTGATAACTGATTATTTTACTAATGTACAAAATTTTTGTAGCTAATTTAATAATTTAATTCATTCATTTGTTCGATCTTATATCCAGAATTAATTCTGTCTCATTTTTCATTTATCATAATGTTCAAATTTGTAAATAAACTACACAAATTAAATATTATCTCCATACTTATCCATTAACTCAAACCAATCTAATAATTATTATTGCACACCAATAGTAATACTTATATTTATTTAATAAATAAATAATGTTCTTACATATTAAATAAATAATAAATATTATAATATATTAACTTATATTCATAATGTTGGAATATTTTCAATAGCTACCATTTTTAATATTAAAATTTTTTCAAGTTACTAACAATTAATAATATTAGTACAATATTACTAAACAGTAAACAACTGTCATTTTAATAGTAACTATAATGTTGTTAAAAACTTGTTAACATAACAAAAAATTAACATTATTCTGCTACTAAATTATATTAATAACATGATAATATTTTACTCGATTATTCTTTTGATTTGATTCTATATATTAACTTTTAAAATAAATTAACATTCATAGAGTAATGATAAATACTTCGATTAGAAAATTATTAATTTTTAATTATTAAAGAAGTAATAACCTTATTTTTTTGAAATATTTATTATGTAATCAATTAGTATTTAAATAATAACAGTATTATTAGATATTAAATAAATAACAACTATTATACTATTTTTATTTTTATTAATGATATCATAATATTATTATTAAATATTGATTACATTATTTCAGTATTTTGAAGTTAATAAAAATTATTTATATGTTAAATAAAATATTACAATATAACCACAAAAAAATAAAAAAGGAAAAAGGTCACGGGGTAAAAAATTAAAAAGAAAATAAAAAAGGGTCACGGACCACTTTGGTTTTGGAACCCCCCTTCCGTAACCAATAAAAATATTTTAATAAAAAAATTATTAAGCATTTGCAGAATATGTTTTGTGAAATAAAAAATTATTAAATATTTTAAAATATCAATAATTAGATCTTTATTAGACTATCACACCTGCGAGAAATATTTATATATTTTATATAAATATTCTAAGTTAATTAAAATTTTAATATTAAAATTATTAATAAAATTAATTAATTGTGTATTTTATTTTTAAGACTAACAAGTAACATTAAATTAAATTTTATTTATTCAAATTTTATTCCTTTTTATTGTTAATATTTTTTAAATATTATTTTTTAAAATCAAAATATCTCAATTAGGATTTTTTCAAGAATTTTCAATCCACATATTATTTTTTCTCATTTCATCTAGTCTATTATATATATATATATATATATTATTCATTCCTATTTTTTATAGTTCAAAGTCACAATATATTGAATAATATAATTTTAATGCAATTTATTTTCTTGTTATTATACAATTAAATTAATTTGTCATATATTTCATAATTAAATATTTTATCTAATGGTGTAATTTTTTATCTAAATTTAACATACATTAATTTTTATTATTAATTAAATATTTTATTTAATGATGCAATTCTTTTTATCACTTTAACATACATTAATTTTTATAATTAATTAAATATTTTATCTAATGATGTAATTTTTTTTATTTTTAAACAAGAATTAAAACATTGTAAAATATAAATTTTTAATAATTTTTTATTATAATTTAGAGCATTAGTTAATTAGTATAAAAAATCTAAAATATAAAAAATTAAATCAAGTACAAATTATCAAAATTAAAGATCATAAATATAAATAATTAAAAAATATAAAGTAATTCTAAATTAAAAATAATAATTTAAATAACAAATTAAAAAAATAAAAAAAAGAAACAATCACGGCTGCCCATGCTGTGATTAAAAAAAAAATAAAAAAAATATAACTGAATCACGGCCTTTGGCAGGCGGTGATTAAAAAAAAATAAAAAAAAAATATAACTGAATCACAGCCTTTGGCAGGCCGTGATTCAAAGAATATTAAAAAAAAATAAGTGTTTTGATAATTAGTTTTTGCGGCGCAGTGTTTTGAGAATTTCTTTTCGTATGGACAGGCTTTTGGTTAAAAAGCCAACTTTTCACCATATTAATATTTTCTTATACAATTTTGAGTTGAGTTCAATCTTTCAATGGTATTTTTTAGAATATACTTCTTATACAATTTTAAGTTAAGTTCAATCTTTCAAGAGTATTTTTTAGAATATACGATTGTTTATGTCGATCACATATATGACAGTTTTTTTAAATTTTTTTTAGATGAATATGAAAAATATTGAAAATACTCATGATTCTCCAAGATTATTGTAGATATTAGGCAACAACAACAAAAATTGTGTTTTGTAGCCTTCTATTACTATATTTATTAATTCTTGTCAATTTGATTCATATTCATAATAATAATGCTATGGTTGAATAAATAATACAACTGTATTTTTAATGAACTTATAAATGTTAATATAAAAGTGTCATGACCCATTTGTTCATTATCAGGGTAGAATTATTAATTGTTTCTACTAGCATGTTTTACTGACCATGTAGAGCTTGATCTTAACGAAAAAGCTTTTATTTTTATAGAAATTGTAATGTGACTCATATCTCTGGGAAAATGAATGGATAGAATTTCCTCTATCTAAGACATTTTAGTAGAGTCATTTGTCCTAAAACATAAACTTATAACTTAATAGATGTGAATAAACAAAATCAATGTAAATACACAAATCTCCTACACAATTTAACATATATGTCTGCAAAAGATTATACCCCAACTATCAAATTCTTCTTATAAACATTTTAAACTTCGATAGGCTAAACGTAGATTGAGGTATCCCAAATAATTCTTGTAAATGTTTAAAATTAAAAAGTAGTGAGTTATATAATCTCAGTAAATGCATATCTACTACTAAATTCATCATTTAAAATTAACCAAATAAAACTCACAAATTCTATAGTTAAATAAAAGAATACCTACAACAAGATACTTGAACTTCTTGTGGCATTCAACCATTCTAACTAACTTGGTTTTTCTCTCCATACATTTATGTTAATATTTTTATAGTTAGAAATGCAATGGTACCTAAAGGGTCTTCATAATCTATAAGCTAAAATCTTATACATGTAAATAGAGCAAAACAAGTAAAATTTGGGATATAATGATATTTTCAAAGATAGAACACAACATAAAGTTAGACAATAAATTTTCCATATTAGTTTATCCCTACATAATTAGCTGCATAAACAAAAATATGGGAAAAATCAAGTAAATTTTCTTATGCATCCTGATTAACCTTGTCCATTCATAAAATTGACCTTACTTTTCCCAAAGTTAATCTTATTTGTCTACAAACAAATTCTTGAATCCAATATCATTCATCCATTGGCATCTCTTACATCATAATATAGTTCACCATTATTCTTTTAACACATATTCAATATAACAACAACAATATAATCAAATAGTAAAATTATACCCACTATACGTGGCTATAAATCATTCCATTCATCAACGATCAACAAATTTAAATAAATGAACTTTATTGTATAATTTCTACCATTAACAACAATTTTGCCTTTACTGCATGGCCACAATAATATATAAATAGTAATTCTAAAGGAACAATATATAAAAACTAATATACTATTTACATTATCAATTATCATAGCAAATTAAGCAATAATAGGTATTAAAAATTGTAATTTTCTATACGCAATCCTCTTAAAGTTCTATAGTTGTGTTTATAACATGATATATATAGTAAGACATATGAACAATGCATTGAATAAAAAAATGATGGTTAAGGTAAGATATACATTGACTTTAAGTTGTTATTTCTTTCATGTGTTCCAGAATATTCATGATTAACTTTCCCTTTCATCTACTTTATCAATTTAAAAGGATGAATTATAAGTACAATGATACTAACTATTCTTTTTCTAAAAACTATTATCCTAGTTCTAATCAAGTTATTCCTATGATCTAAATCATCTAATTTTTCTATAGGTTTCTTGGGAGATTGAATATATACACACATGCAGATATAGGTTTCTAAATCAAGCTTTTACCAACTAAAATATTAAGGTTTTATGTTATAGAATTGTTTACCTTAACTTGAAGGAGCTGTCACTATCTTCTCGATGCCTAATGAATGGTGGAGCACTAGCATGGGAAAAGGCAAATGCCTTATCTACTACTGCGTTGCTTATAGAAATCAACAACTCCTTCCATTGTCAATAAATTGCCAAAAGTTGGAGTAACACCAAGGCAGAAAGAGAGGTAATAGTGGTGGTATCACTTAGTGGCCTAGAATGGAGGCAATTGGAGGAGAGAATAAAAGGGTTTCAAGAGAGAAAAGAGGAACCAAGGAAGGAAAGAAAGAAAGAGAGAGAAAAAGGTTGAAAATGCTTTTGATAAAATTAGTGAAATGGAGTTATGAAAAGAAAGTAAAGTAAATTTAGGACTATATTACTATACTCTTCAAGTATAACACTCTTACTTGATTCTATGATTTTAGTCATTGATTGTAGGAAGTCACCTAAATAATTAAAGTCTAAGTTAAGATGATATAAATTACATAATAACCTAATATATTTTAGAATTCAAAGTAATTATTGCTAAATTTTATATGTTTTAGGAAAACCCTTTATTAAAACGTGAACTAGCCCACTCATAATAGCCAAACATTCTCAATTTGAAGAAAAAATTATCTTAAAAATTATTTAAATAAAATTTGAAACAACACCTTAGTTAAGTTAATATAATTTTATTTTTACCAAGAAAATATTGAATTCCTGAACTTTTTTATTATAAGATAAAATAGATAAAGTTTTAAACAATTATATGTATATACAAATATTTGATTTACTTATTCATAGTTTGATTGAAAAAGAAAACTTTAAATAGTGTGGTTGTTTAAAAGAAATACTTCAAATGCTTAAACTACCAAAACTTCAAGTAAATAAAAAATAAAATTAAATATTATTTGAGACATTACAAGTTCTTTTCCCTTAAAAGAATTTATCCCTAAATTCTAAAAATAATATACTAGAGAGAAGTTAGAAAAACAAAATTCTACAAGTTAGGACCATACTAATTATAGTTGAGTGAAGCAAGATATTAATAGACTAACTTTACTATACTAATAAATTATCAATAAAGTGGTTTTAACATTTTACCTTACTTTGAAATTATCATCTTAATTACTTATACTTAATGCTATAGTGATTTTACGTTAACCCTTATTGATAAGGTTTAATGGCTATCCTAGTGCTATTTTTTGAAAACTTCTTCCCTTAAATTATTGTTATTTCCTATGCTTGATTTTATCCATTATCCAGTTCAAGTTAAATATTCATCCAATTATAGGTTTTTATTTCATTCTAACAATTACCACTCCTTTTTTAAGTCCTAGATGAACCTTTAAATATAGTAGTAGGGTTAAAGAAATATATATACATAAATGTGAATAAATGAAATCAATGTAAATACACAAACCTCCTACATAATTTACCATATAGACCTACAAGATATTATACCTCAATTATTGAATGCTTCTAATAGACACTTTATGCTTTTATAGGTTAAGTATAGCTTAAGGTATTCTAATGAATTCTTGTAAATGTTTAAAATTAAAAAGTAGTGAGTTATATAAACTCAATGAATGCATATTTATCAACAAATTCATCATACAAAATTATCCAATAAAGCTCAAAGATTTTAATAATTAAACAAAAGAATATCTAAATCAACATACCTAAACTTTCTTTTGCCCTAAATTATTCTAATTAGCCTAGTCTTTCCATTCAGACACTTACAACAATATTTCTATAGTTAGGAATGTAGTGATACCAAAATGGTCTCCATAATTTATAAGCCAAAATCTTACATATATAAATAAAGCAAAATAGGTAACATTTGCGATATAACAATACTGTAAAAAATAAAGCATAATATTTACATAAAGCTAGACAATAGAATTCCAATATTAAATTATCCTTACACATTTAGCTATATAAACATAAATAAGGAATTCTCCTTATGCCTCCTTGGTCAACCTTATTCATTCACAAATCCAACTTTACTCTTCATAGAACTAACCTCATTTATTCATAGATAGATTCCTAGATTAGGTGCAATTCATTTTTCATATCCATATTTATCTTTTCTTATCATAACAAATATGTCCGTTGACATCTCTTACATCATCATATAGTTACCATTATTCTTTCAACACACATTCAATATAATAGCAATGACATAATCAAACAGTAATACCATATCTACCATACATGGCTATAAATTATTTTATTCATCAATAATAAGCAAATCTAAATAAACGCATTTTATTGTATCACTTACAGCATTAACAAACCATGCCTTTATTGTACAAACATAATAATATATAAATAGTAATTTTAAAGGACCAATATATAAACTAATAATATGTTGTTTACACTATCAATCATCATAGCAGATCAAGTAATAATAGGTATTCAAAATTGTAATTTTCTATATGTAAGCCTCTTAGGGTTTTATAGTTATATTTAGAAAATGATATATATAGTAGGACCTATGAACGATGTATTTAATAAAGGAAAAACATATGAAATTGAGATTAGATAAAAAAAATGAATGTTAAGGTAAGATATACACTCACCTTAAGTTGTTATTTCTTTCATGTCTTCCATAATATCCATGATTACCTTTCCCTTCCATCTACTTCAATAGTTTAAGAGAATGAATTGTAAGTACAATGATACTAACTATTTTTCTTCTAAACATGTTATTTTATTTTAATTAAGTTATTTCCCTAATCTATATCATAATTTTCTAATATTTCTAAAGGTATCTCAAGAGATTGAATATATATACATATAAGTTTTTGAATCAAGCCTTTACTAACTAAAGTATTAAGATTTTATTCTATAAAACTATTTACCTTAACTTTAGGGAGTTGCAACCACCTTCATGATGTTCAATAAGTGGTAGAGCACCTACGTGGGAAAAAAGTAGACATCTTATTTGCTATTATGTTGTTGTTAGAAATTAGTAGCTCTCTTCATCATCTGCAAGTTACCAAGAATTGGAGGAGTGTTGGGGAAGGAAGAGAAGTAGTAGCAGTAGCACTTAGTAGCCTAAAACAAAGGCAATCAAATGAGAGAAAAGAAAGGTTCCATGCAAGAAAAGAGGAATCAAATAGAGAAAGGAAGGGAAAGAGGAGTTGAAAATGCTTTTGACAAAATTGGGGAAAAGGAGTTGTAAAAAGAAAGTAAAGTAATTTTAGGATTATATCCTTATACTTCTTAAGTATAATACTTCAAGTTGATATTAGGATTTTCAATCACTAATTGTAGAAAGTCACCTAAATGATTAAAGTCTAAGCCAAGATGATATAAAGTACATAATAACTCAATATAATTTAGGGTTCAAAAATAATTATTGCTAAATTCTATAAGTTTTAAGAAAATAATCTATTAAAACATGTGTGTGTGCATTTATAAAGCACCCCATTCACAACAACTAAACATTCTTAGTTTCGTGAGAAAATTATCTCATGAATAATTTAAATAAATTTTGAAACAACACCTTTATTAAGTTAATATAATTTTTATATCACCAAGAAAATATTGAATTCCTAAAATTTTTTATTATAAGATAAAAAAAGATAAAGTTTTAAACAATTATATGTATATACAAATATTTGATTTACTGTTTTGTAATTTGATTGAACATGAACACTTTAAATAGTGTAGTTGTTTAAAAGATATATTTCAAAATTCTTAAAATACTAGAAATTAAATGAATAAATAAAATTAAATATTAGATAGGATATTACAAAGATACATGTGTTTTTGTTGATTCCTTAATGGGTGAATTATTGCATAAAATTTATTGATTAATAAAAAAGTTATAGAAAGATTACTTGATAATTAATGATATTATATATTAAATACTACATTAGTCTCTTATTATCTATTGTAGTTAACCTATTTCACAGATATTAAAAAAATAATTTTATTTATTTATTTTTAGTGAACATTTCAAAACTACCTTATATATACAAAGTTCAAGATAGTTAAAAATAGAAAAAGAAATATGATAAAATAAATGTAAGTAAGTTAAAAATATAAAATAATAAAGTATTTATTAATGAAAAAGAAGGATAAAATAAAAAAATTAATATTTCATTAAAATTTTAAAGCAATAGATAAAAAGAGATAAATTTTTTTTCAAAATGTTATAATTAATAAAGGATGACGGGAATATATAGTTATCAAATATCTTAATAGCAAACTATTGCAAATTGTAAAGATAATTGGTTTATCTTTAAAATTTTCCAATCATGTTTCAAATTTTTATATATAAAGTTATTCAATTTATATATTTTTTTCATGAACATTACTTATAAGATTTAAAGGTTATATCATATTCATACATTATAAATAAGTTGTATTGCATATTGTGGTGAAGGGTGGTTATGTTTTGGATTGCTTTAGCCACATTAAAAATTGAAAAATTACACGATCTTTTTTGTAATTTTTATTAGAGAAAATTCATAGCTAATCCTTCAAAAATTAAGAAATTTTTATAAAAGTCTTTTACTTATTGTATTTCTGTCATTTCAATACTTTTTCCAGCTTTTCCCTTAATCATATAAGTATTATTCTAATTTTGCATATTTTTAAATATATTTTTTTTATAATGGTAGGAGTGTTAATTCACTTAACATATATACATAAGGTGTTAGGTTTGAACCCTTAACTTAGAAAGGATTAAAGCATTTAAAATAATATTGAATGTTACTATTTGCTAAAATGCTAGCATAATTTAAGTAGACTTCATTACTTTAGAAGATGTGTGTCAACATACTTTAATGTCTAATTTAGTATATTGTATAGAATAAACTATACAATGAAGATTTATACTATATTTAGAGATTTTAAATGGATTGTATAACTTATTCAAAAGTTTTATCTTATACTTTGAATTCCATATAAGGCTATTCATTCCATGAGAGAGGAGAAGTTAGGATAAATATGGTTGTGTTAGGATACATTGGAAAAATTATTGGATGATGAATATGAAAGATAATTCTAATTTTAATTGAAAAATAATTCAAAACAAGAAATAATCATCGATTGGCAATTATTAGAATTTAGGTCAAATCTTAATAATCTCCAAACCAAATCAAAAGTACTTAGGTTTGAAATCTTGAATCATTTTCTTTAAAGACCACAAATGTCTTCAAAGCTCCATTTCCAATAGAGTTATAGCACTTTATACATGCATCAAACTTGCTTCATCTTTTCCATAAAGAGTTCTACAAACAAAATCACTAGAAGTACAAACAAAGTTATTGCTCAAACAAATCTAGGATTGATATAACAAATTTATGTCAAAACTCTATTAATTAATCTAAATGTAATAATAAGACTAGCCAAAAACCATCTAAATGAATAAGATCCAAACTTGACAAAAACGGACTCTAATATCACATGCTATGAAAAATTATTAGATGATGAATGTGAAAACATTGCATGATGGCATGATTTAAGATAAAGAATAATAAAATTAGAAAAACATAGAAATTTAGAGATGTTCAACTTTTAGCCTATTCCATAGGGGAAGATAAAAAATAAAATTGAGTAAAAAGAATTAAAGAGAGATATTATAAAATGTGTGACCACTCTTAAATCTACATTCTAAACACACCCAAAAAAATACCTTAATGTTCCTCAAATTGATAGTACATATTCTTACAAACAATATATAGAATCTTTACTCTTAAATAATTTCACAAAAGAGTAAAAGCAAATTATGAAATATCAAATGACTTGTAACCTCCATAGAGTTACAAATACATACTTTCTTATCTTGGTCTTTTTAACAAATTTTTCATACCTAAATAGAACACTTTTATAAGCCTTAAAGACTTAACAAAGGAATCCTTAATTAGTTCAAAGAATAATTCAAAATATGACTACTTATAAGGAAGGTTTTCTTTATATGTTTATGATGATGTAGAAATGTATTTTCATAATTCAAGATTAAAGAAGTATAAAATTAGCAAATGTTAATATTCAATGTAGTTCAACTTTTAACTTATTTCATGAGTAAAGATGATAAATAAAATTCATTAAAAGGAAATCAAAGAGAGAGATATAGAATTTATGACTACTCTCAAACTCAAACTCAAATACACCTAAAATACTTCACAATTCTCCTTTCACTGATGTTACATATTCTTACAAATAGTGTATAGACTTTTCACTTTTTAATAATTTCACTAATGAATAAAAGCAAACTATAAGATGTTAGGTTACTGTTATGAGGTTACAAGTGCAAATTATTCTATCTTGGTCTTTTTAACAAATTCTTTATACTAAAATACAACATTTTTATATGCCCTAAAGACTTAATAAAGGAATGATAAATTAATTTGGAGAATAATTCGAAATACAACTATTTATAAGGAAGATTTTCTTTGAATGGCTAGGATAATGTAGAAGTATGTTGTCATAATTCAAGATAAAAAATGTATAAAATCAACATATATAGATATTTAACGTAGTTAAGATTTTAGCTTACTCCACTGATGAAAATGATAAGCAAAATTCCCTTAAAAAAATTAAAAAAGGAGATATAAAGTGTGTGACTAATCTTAAATTGCACCCCTAATATATCTAAAATACCTCATAATCTTCTTCTTATTAGTGATACATATTTTTTCTAAATAGTTTATATACTTTGTACTTTCAAATAATTTTATCAAAAGAGTAAAAGTTAGCAAATTATAAGATGTTAAGTAATTTTACGGATTTACAAATACAAACTCTCATTTTAATCTTTTTGATAAATTATTCATACCTAAATATAACACTATCATAAGCCTTAAAGACCTAACAAAGGAATCTTGAATTGATTTGAAGAATAATTCAAAATAAGAGATAATTGTAAATTGATAATAATCCTAATTTTAATAAAAAATAATTAAAAATAGAAAATAATCAATGATTAGCAATTATTAGAATTTAGGTCAAATATTAAGGATAAATCCTAAATTATTAGAATTAAAAAAAATTCTTTTTAAATCTTCATTTTTATTACACCTCTCTTGCATTTTTGTATGAAATTAAAATTAATAAAATTATTTTATGCTGGCATGCACACACGCGCGCACACACATATATTGATTTAATATTTTTAAAATTTTATCTGACAATATCTCTATGTTATTATATTTATAATATTTCTTACTTCTATTATGATAAGTGTCATTTTCATAATTCGCTATGTGTCAATTTCTTTTTTTTTCTCAATGTATACCGTGTTGCAATAAGTTATGCTCATATAATCAATTTCTTCTTAGTAAATATTGCATTGTAATAAGTCACACTCATATAATTAGTATAAGAGATTAAATCTCTCATTTACATATAGTAATTTATATTACATTAGAATAAAAAAACTCTCTAATTTTTTTCCTCATTTATTATATTTTCATAATCTTTGTAATTTATTTTCCTAATTTTTTAAATTTCTATTTTTATACATTTTCTTCCTTCCTAAAATAATTTCCATAATTTTTTTATTTATTATATTTTCATAATCTTTTAAATCTCAGTCATATTTGATTTGCATTAATAATTTTGATTAAATTCAAATTTAAAAATTTTAATTGACAAATTGAATTAAGCTTAAATTTGATAATGATAAAAAAATTAGTTGATTGAATTATGTAAATGGCAAAGTCAAAACAATTTTTCTCTTTATATAAATTAATAATTTGCACATATTAATCAATGATTGAGCTTTTTGGAGGTAAAAATTTCAAAATTTATTAGTGTTAAAATTTTCATGAATTTTACAGTGGGATATATAATATAAAATTTTAATTATAATTGTTTTAATATAATTATTTGATACTTAATATAAATAAAATATTTATATGAAAAAATTTCAATTATTTACTCTTCCATTTATTTTTATCTATCATTTAGATAAATGCATAAAATTTAAGGAGGGCAATTATTAATCACAATTTTAGGAGAAAAATATTTTAATTTAAAAAATTATTCTTTGCTAAAAAATTATAATTAATATGTAAATTAAGGCTGTCCACGATCAATTATAACTAACTTAAATTAATTTTTTTAATTGAACCAAACTTGTCAATCTAATATTTTATTCACTCGCTCTTAACCTTTGATATTGGCCTAACCATTTAGGACTGAAGGCATCAATTTAGAATTAGTTTGGGTGATTTATATCAGTTACAATAATAGAAGTATTTGCTTTTTCCTTAAAACTTTGTTAATAACGCAATGTAAAGGTGTTTAATAGGCTTAATAGATCGAACTTAACCAAAGCTTGGGTAGGCACAACCCATTTAGGCTTAGTTCGGTAAGGCCCGCACCATAAATGGGCTAATTTTTTTGGTTCGATTTGTAATAAAGGCCTATAGGCTAGCCCATCCTAATTTTTCCCCTTTCATTAAAATAATAAAATTGCATAATATTATCCATATATATTTTGCCTATATATCAATTTAATATGGAATCTTGTGGTTTTGCATTATGAAGTGCATAAAATAAAGATGGCTTAACTTATAAATAACCACCAAATAGAAGAGAAAAGGAATTGAGACTCCTAGTAAAGTCCTTATAATCACACACACATTACATATATGAAGTCCTCACAAGCTACAGTTTCAGAGACTTTTGATAAAACCAATATTATAAGGCTAATTTTATGACAATCAAAGCCATTGTTAAGAGGGAAAAAGAACTGTTGACTGAGATAACCACTAAGTCAAAAGAAGCAAAATGTCATTAACATTATCAAGATGAATCAATATTACATTGTATAGAACACTTATATGTTCATAATCACACACATATTACATAAATGATAAGAATCATATAGTATTTTCAAACTTGGCAATTATAAGAGCTCAAAGGGAAGAGGTCTTGGTAAGTTATTGTTATTAAGAAGGCTGCAGGGCCAAAAATACATGTAATAAAAAAGACATTGCCATAGTAACTAAGAATTATAATAAAACCAAGGTAAGTATCTAATTATGGTACCAATATTAGTTACCAACTCATATATGAGCAAGGTTGGGTAAGATGGAAATCTCTAATGGGATTTGCCTGTTAACTGTGTTATTCATGTGACTACCTATAAAAGAAAAAATATATATTAATTTTCTTTCTGTTATATTGTAATAATTAGAAAGAATATGAGTGAAAGAACTTATGACTAGATTTAGTGAAATTTTAACTCCACTCACCTTTATAGCGTAGTCTTCCTTCTTATCTAAACATTTTAGTAGAAAAAAATAATATAAATGCCAAAGAGTTGCCATATTTAAAGCAAATTCAATACTGCTACCAATTACTAACACAAAATCATAGACATAACATAAGAGAATCACTAAAATTTCTCCACTAAATGGATTGACATAAAAATCATAATATAAAATGCTTTCTAGACATTCGCATTGAAACATTCAAATCAACTATAAGATATGAGAACTGCAAGACCAATGGAATCATAGAAGCCATCTGGATAAAAATCAAAATGCAAGGTAATTGTAATATATGCTTCTAACAAATATAGTAAACATTAGTTATACAATTTAAGTTATTAAAACATAACAAAGTTGTAAATAACATTTCTAATTGTCTAAAACATATTCCAAATCTCAAATTCAATATATGAAAGTATAACAAAATTTAAACATTTGAATGCTTAAGGCCTTTTTTTTGTGGTGAGTAAGAAGCATTGAAATGTATCTTGCCTTTTCATCTCTAATCTCCTTTAATCCATTGGAAAACCTGAAATAATTACAAAATATTAATCTATAATACAAAAAATAACAATTCGGCTTGTATTTAGCATATACATACAAGAATCATCTAAGTAGTAGAATGCATCTTAGATGCATCTAAAAAGAGCATGGTTCCTCTATAATCCTAAACATATCCCATATACATCTATATTATGAAAGCTTTAGTAAAGATTTAAAAGTATATCAATACAAGCTAAATGAGCAATTATTGTAAGGAAGTGTTGTACCTATAGTTATTGTCCTTTCATTGCATGAGCATCATCATCTAATGCACTGTATTCATCTTCTTCCTTACATTCCTAACCTACATATCAATGGATAATAAGTTTCTCTATTTTCTAATATACTACTTATCAATAAGATAGAATAAAAATTTGGTTTCTTGAATTCAAAAATATTACCACAAAATGAAAAATCATGTAACTAACTATATGTGTAAAGGAGAGCTTGAACATTTTTAGGAAGAACATGACTCCTATATTTATTCAACATATGACCTCCAATGCCAAAAGTTAATTTCGATGCTATAGTAAATATCGATACACTTATCAAATCACATGCCATATTAGCTAAAATAGGTTATCTAATAGTATAATCTTTCCACCATTTCAAGATATTTAAATCTTTATTAGTAGAAAAATCAAGTTGTGACACATCTAAATATGCCTTTAATTGAGATTTTGAACTTGTGATAATATTATTCTTATAATCATTTGCTAAAGAAGCCCACACTTATTTAGACATTTCATACAAAAGAATAAACAACTAAAAGACATTAAAATTAACCTTTAGCATGATACATGTTAAAATATAAATTTATAAAATGTAAAGATTCAAACTTATATTGAAATTTGAATTAGTACCAATTAGTATTGAAGAACTCCTAGAGGGCTAGCCTTGGTGATGTTAAGTATGTAATAGAATTAATGAATTCTTTGTATTTTCTTCATAAAGTTTATATGGCTTATTCTTTACCACATTTAACCTCCTTCCAAAATCATGGGAATCAATCTTAGAAAAGTAACACTTCAAAAAAAAAAAAAAAAAAAAAAAAAAAAAAAAAAAAAACTTGAGAACTTCACATGTGGATCAAGAATGATAGCCATTGTAAGTAAAATATTGTACTCACCCTAATACTTATCAATTTTTTTTTCATACGGGAAGCCATGTCTTTTAACACTTTATCTTCTCCATTCAAATATTCTAAGAGAAACAACTTAGTTTTCCAAACTTAGGCAAAGTACAAGTTAGTAGTTGAATAATGTGAATTGGATCTTAAGTTTGTCATATCATAAATTGATTTTAAAAATTCACATATTTTCTCTCCCTTACTCCATTCCTTACTTGATGGATTAGATGTCTAATTTGAATCATGACAATCAAGTATAGAGAATGCATGCTTATACTTGAAACCACTTTCAAGCATTAAATAGGTAGAATTCCATTTAGTTGACACATCTAAAACCAAATATGCATATGTGCTAAGGTGAGTCTCTTTCAATGCCTTTTCAAATGCTTTTATCTTAATATATGATACTTTGATATATTTAATGCTTTCTCTAATTTTTTTCATTAGCATTAGAAGTTACTTTTAATTCTTCTTGAACAATCAAATTTAAGATTTGAGCATAATATCTAATGTGAAAGAACTTATCTTCGTAAAGTAATACATTAGACAAGTGAAGCTGCTTTTTCATAATAGATTACATGCTATCATTAGAAGAAGTATTATCTAATGTTATAGAGAAGATTTTATTCTCTATCCCCTATTTTTTTTTAAATTTCAATTACCTTTTTAGCCAATTCAAACCCTAAATGTGGAGGTTACATGTCATAAAGAACAAGAATCTTATTAGTTAACTTCCATTCCAAGTTAACATGATGAGCAGTTAAGCAAATATACCTTTCATTAGAACATATAGTCCATAAATCACAAGGTATATTCTACCATAAATTTATACTAATTATTCTTTCAATTTGTTTTCATTTTCCAAATAAATTTTGTACACATTACGTGCAATAATATGCTAAGAAATAAACTTCACATCATTATTTAAGTACTTCTACGCTTTTTTAGCTTTATCACATTCCATATATGAGAAAAGGAGATTATGCTTTATAATTTTTATAGCTACTAATTCTCGGAAAACTTTTTAATCAATTTTTTTGCTTTTTAATTTTTCTTCATAATCAATTAACATATTTCCAACTTCTTGTTGCCTTAAAGATTTAACCCTTTTACACTTATTCATGTAATGACTAAGAGTTGAGGTGCCATATTTGTTACCACCTACTACATACCTTTCATTATACCTTTTACATTTAGCCATAGATCTAACTTTCTCATCTACTCTATCCTTATCAAAAACTTACCACACAATTGAAATTTTATTCCTAGATTTTTTGGATTGAAGTTTGTTAATTTCTTCAGTGTCTTCTTCAAAGAACTCCCCCTTAATTTTAGATTGATGTGTGCTTATAGGTCATTTTTGTTTAGAATTTGAATCTACCTTTTATTTAAAAGCCCCTAACTTATCTGCGTTAATAGTATTATGCTCATTCCTAATCCTAGATATGATCTTTAAACCTCAAGTATAGCTACACACAAAAACAAAATATATGAGCATAAACTTATTTGCAAACATGACAATTCTATAATGATACATAATTACATGAGTTGTTATAAAATTCACACATAAACTATATAATTATTAGCCAGCGATCAATAATCTTTAATATTCTCTCATGAATACGGAATTCTTATATATATATATATTTCTTGTATTAATTTTTTTAAATTGAGAAAATTCTTTACTTTAAGAACAATATATAAATATTATAAAAAATTTTTAATGCAGTGTAGAATGAAAATAACAAAACAGAATTTCCTCATTTAATATGAATTTATGAAACAGAATTTCCTCACAAGTGCAGAACGGAAATAATAAAATAGAATTTCCTCACAAATGTAGAAGCAGCAGAACAGAATAACCACCATCATGATTTATAACGATAGAAACAGAAAAATAAAGTAAAAGTGCAGAACCCAGAAGATAAGACAAACCTAAAGTGAAGGCCGAAACAGAGCATAGCAACCAACGCTTGAATCGCCCAATGCAGTGCAGGGTCTTCGTCGGAGACTCAGAGACAGTGATGGGCTGATGCGGCTGGCAAGGTAAGTCGCACTCTCACAGAGTCGGTGACGGCGACGATAGTTGGTCGGTCACTCGGTCTTTTCTCACTTTCTCTCACTCTCGGTTGCAAGTCCCAACTCCCAAGTTGATAAGCATTCAAACAGCAACCGATCAGCTTAGCTAGGGATGGATGCTGGACCACTTTGGGAATTAGCATCACTTGGATATTAGGATTTTCGAATCAGTTAATTGTTAGAAAGTCGAAACTTAGAATGGGTGGGATACTAGGATAATGGGATTGGTTTTGTCTAATGCTGTGTCTCGGTCATGGATGAGTTAGTTCATTTTCATATGGGTTGGTTTGGCTGGTTTGGGTAGTTGGATTAATGGGTAGCTGGATTGCAGATAAGATCAGATAGGATTTCTTCCATTTTTGGTTGTAATTTTCTAAGCCGTAAACTATACTCCACGTTGACCCATTGGCTGCAAAAACCCAAAAATGAAGGAAATGGATAATGTTATGGTTGTTATGCTCCAAATGGTCCAATTTGCTTGAAGATAACTAGGCCCACAAGAGTTGTAGAGTGTGGTCCCAAAAAAATGGGCAGTGTACATAGGATCTGCTTCATATGGGTTGGTTTGGCTGGTTTGGGTAATTGGGTTAATGGGTAGCTGGATTGCAGATAAGATCAGATAGGATTTCTACCATTTTTGGTTGTAATTTTCTAAGCCGTAAACTATACTCCACGTTGACCCATTAGCTGCAAAAACCCAAAAATGAAGGAAATGGAAAATGTTATGGTTGTTATGCTCCGAATGGTCCAATTTGCTTGAAGATAACTAGGCCCACAAGAGTTGTAGAGTGTGGTCCCAAAAAAATGGGAGTGTACATAGGATCTGCTTCCATAGTCTTAGACTCTTTCGTTTTGTTTAAGTATTCAACGAAGCTTACTGACATAATAATATACTATTAGACTATTAAATGTAAATGTACATTATATCAATTTATTATGACATATTATGTGATGAAATATTAACAATTAAATTTAGTAATGTATCAAAACACTATTATATTGGTGATGCACAATAAATCTTTTCTAATTTTTTTTTGACTAAGTAGTGAGAATGAATAATTTCTTTGATCTTATTAGATAGAATGCTAGTAGCATGTTGGATCTTTTAACAAATGTCTATTGGATATTACTTCCAAACCTAATTAGTAACAATTTAACTAACTTGGGAATTTTTTAGAAAAGGATTTCTCAAAATATTATATCTGTCTTCTACAATAAGATAAGAAAATGATGAAAAGTAACAGAAAAAAATTCAAATCTTTAAATTACACATTGTTTGAAATGATGAATGATGGATTTTGCACGCACCCATCAATTTAAAAAGATAATTTGCATTTTATTTATAATAAAATAAGATTATAGCAAAGTTTATTAAAAAGGAACATAATATTCTCATTTTCATGCTCTTATCATGTTAAAGAAAAACACAACTTTATATGAAGTGGGATTCTAAATCCTTTTCGTGTTATCGGACTTAAAAAAAATGTGTGTGCCTATCTCTTGCTAAATGATTGGAAAATAACTAAAAAAAATGAGAATATTTAAATCTATAATTTAATACTTAAAGTAATATTATGGACAATTAACCCCTTCATATTTATCTACCACTCATTTTCAATTTCTGCCATAATTTTATGTATAAATTAGTTTCTAAAATGGCATAGATGTATATTTGTTTAGCATTTCATTTAATTTAAAATTGTTATTCATAAATAATATATATTAAATAAAACTATGTTCTCATATTCATTAAAAGAATTTTGAAAAAAACATGGAAGGGTATATGTATAGGCCTGCAATTCCGATTTCCAGCATTTAGAGGCTTATGGAAGCGTATAGCTGTATATGACATACATTCTATCATTCGCCGTTCTCGCATTTCGCAATCCCGGAATTCTTCACTACTTCCTGCAAAATTATATCACGAGTTGTGTCCTATACCCCTCTGTTAGAGGGGCGAAGTCGGGATAGATTTAGGATTAAAATACATTTTTACCCCTAAACTGAGGTCTCGTGACACATAATCTTCTTAAAATCCCAAAATTTGCAGATATCCTTCCTAAAACTTCTGTAAAGATTGAAAATGTTACTTTCTCAATTGTAGAGTTTGACTTAAATCAAAAGATCTTAAAAAAATATATATAAAGAGAATAATTAAAAAAAAAAAAGGAGAATGAGAGATGAAGTTTGAAAGGAAAAATGGTGATTATTTTGTGTTAGACTTTAAATCTTAATAAGAGTAGAGCGAAGGGGAATCGAATCAACCAAATGAACGGATGGGGCCCAACAGCGGCCTAATAAGCTGACGCCTTACGGGCATTCTTGCTCACTTGGGCAGACGGTGCAAACAGCCCAAGGTAGTTGGAAGCGAATCGGATCTATCCGTAAAAAATTTAATTTTAAATGAGTGGAAATTAAATGAACCGAATTCAATTATTTCATGAGTTGGGTGCGAGCTTCATATTATTTATACAATTCGAATTATTTGTGAGATTAAACGAATAAAAATATTTATTTTTATTTTTTATATTATATATAAATAATATAATATATAAAAATAATTTTATTATTAATTATTGAGATTACATTAAGAAGTATAATATTTTAGTTGAAATAATTAATTTTTAATATATTTTATTTTTATTAAATATAATTATTAATATTATATGATAAAAATATTATTTTAAATTTAGTGATTGTAGAAAATTTTATATTAATAATTAAGGTAAGATAAAAATAATATTTGTATTTATTTATAAAAGATAAAATTTTATATGTTTAAATTTAAAGATTTATTTCTATTAAAAGTTCAAAAGCAAATTCAAAATTTCAAATCTTAAAAGAAATTAGAGTTTAATAATATAATATTTGAATAAATTCATTTAATAACAAAATATGAGTATGATGGTGCATTTAAAAAGGTGATTATTTTGTGTTAGACTTTGAATCCTAATAATATTTAGTTATTATTTTTGTTATATATATATATAATGTTGTAGATAGTCTTCTAGGTGGAAAAATTTGGTATGAGAATTGTTTGAGAAGGAATTGAGTATAATTGAAATATGCATTTGTGAGAAAGTTAGAATCTTTAATTTTCTACAATTTAATAGCAAAGATTTTGTTGATTCTCCCAGAGATTTTCCCTTGAGTTGAAAGAATTTTTCATGTGTATTTATTTTATTTTTATTTTTATTCATTTTTTTATTCTCTATTATTTAGAAGTAAGATATTTTTCCCAACACCAATTTAAGTAATGCATTGTCCAAGTTTTTACATCGAGTGTGTTATTTCTTTTAATTGACATAAGTCTTATTCTATAAAACACGAGGAAGCTCTCTCATGAGGCTAGTTTTTCTTTGAATGGGCGTGTACAGAAAAAGCATTCTGAAGATTTTTGCTTGGATCCTATGTTAAATATCCACATTTGCCTTGCTAAGATACTCTCGCAAACTACAGACCTTTCTTTGAGTTTACTTTCAAAAATTAAGGTTATCTCTAAAACTTTTTTAGTTAAGACAATCAGGACAAATTAAATCGAAAAGGTTAATCATTGCCTTATGAAGAGGCAAAATTTGAGTGGCTATATAATGATACAGAATTCACAATGGCTTCTAGAAAGCTTTAAGATGTCACATTTAGCTTATCAAAAAACAACTTGAGTGAAGATGAGGAAAACGAAAATGTTCAAAAAAAAGTTAAAAAAAATTATTTGTGTTCGATACAAATTTATCTATTTATTTCTACATGATCTTATTAAACTTTTGTGTACTGTCCTGTAAATACTCTTTAATCTTTTCAAAGGAAAGCTGAAAATTATATGTAGTCTTTTGAGGTTAACTACTAAAAATCAAATACAAGGTACACAAACTTTGTTATAGCTACATTGATTATAATCGCTTAATTGAAATCTTTACAACCATTTTACTGACCGCTTCTTAATGGCTTCTTGGTGTGGGACAACCCAGCATCCTTGTAAGACCCCAATGGGCTTGTGAAATGGATGGCGAATATATATTTACATTAATTTTAAATTTGCTTTGTCTCTTACTCCAAAAACAAAGTGACTTTGACTTCCCAAAGAAAAGCAACCAAAAGAAAAAAAGATTGAAGTTTGTTTTTAAAGGAAAGAAAAAATGTCAACCGAAGCTCACATGTTTTTTCTCGTTACTTTTATAAAAAAAAACTAACATTTTCAATTATTATAAAAGTTTAAAAAGGATTATTTATAAGTTTTGAAATTTTAAGGATGGTATATGTAAATTCACCTATGGCAATTGTCATAATATGATATGTATCAACTTTTTCACCTCTGACTAAAATCAAACACTTGATGGATTTAATAGGAATCAAATGAGGCAACATAGAAACAACAATATTAAAATAAATAGATAGGTAATAAATAGAAAATGAGCCTACTTGTGAACTAGAATGCATATTACCTCGACTAATCATTTTTTTGGACAAAGTGCAACCTTGCAAATTATTCCTTGTTTGTAATGAAGGCCATTCAAAAAATTGAAAGGAATGGTTGATGATATTCTTTTTGTGGGTAAAGAAACTATATATATATGCACACATATACACAAAATGAGGCAAGATTTTTGAAATTAAAATTATTTGAAGTGGGAATGATGCATGTGAAGCTACATAGCTAGATTAAAAGAATAATAAATCTTGACATGAAATTACAAATGCAAAAAGAAGGGATAACTAAAGTTATTAAATTAAAATTTTAGAACTTAATTAAAAAAAAGGCATATAATAAGGAGATGAATTAGAAAACTTCATTGCAAATAGAAATTATGTTTCCATTTAGTGTAAAAAAGCAAAGTAAAATAGAGTGCAAATTAGAAAGAAAGTTGATACAATATTTGCAGAGATTAGGGGTGAAAAATAAAGTATGTTGTGATGGAGGATGATATCATTTCCCTTGATGCAAGCAATAAGGCAAAGAGTGAAGTTGAGGTTGGAGCATGGTGAATGCAATTGACTATTACCCAATGTATGAAAGAATGATTGTATTAGATGGGAGTCTATAAAATGGATAAGTTATATTAGTATAGTTGATTTGATATAATTTTAACCTATATACCTTTTCCATCCTATCACTTTGCTAAGATAGGCTCATTTATCTTTAGTTATTGGATTGAAGACATTAAAATGCATGCTCAATCATAACCAAATTGATGAATAAAAGACTATGATGGCCTAAGTATATATGAGCATTACTTTTATTATGGTATGGGTACATTTGTATGATATTTTTTTTAAAAAAATTATATATGTATATATATATATATATATTATATATATATATATATATATATATATATATATATATATATATATATATATATATATATATATATATATATATATATATGATTTTGTAGTACTTGTACTTTATAAATAAAAGTACAAAAAAGGAAGAAGAAAGAGAGCAGTGAGTAAAAAGGATTAGTGGGAGTAGCTTTACTATTATTGTATTACATTGGCATTAATCATTCTTATTGCTTATAAATGTTGATATGTTATAAAAGTGTCAGCACATATTGATTTTTTATTTAAATTTGAAATGGCATTCTAAAACACCTTTAATTTCTTTTGGAAAGTAAATAAAAACAAATAAAAACAAATTGAATTTGGTATGACAAAGGATTCATCATCTTACTTAATGACTAAATCTCCCATAAATCATTCAATTTTGTTGTCCTTCTAATTAATCACATGCCTAACATTTTAAAAAAAAACACTATAAAGTATTGAAAACTAATCTTAAAAACAAAATCGTTTGTATCTTTATAAATGTTTAGAGATATTGATAACATGTTTAATGTTCTTGAATTAACATAATGTTACTTTGAACTCAATTGATCTCAAATGAAATATAAAGTTGAAAGTTCTTCAATAAGAGGTTTGAATATGGTTTATTCTTGTAACAAAGTTTAGGTTTGGATATACTAAAATCCCTCTAATGGCCAAGTTATGTTGGTAGTAGAATTTCAATATAATAATAAGTACAAATGATGTTAGGATAAATATACCTAAAGTATTTGTAAGTATTGGATATAACCTTAAACTAATAGTGAATCACCATGTAAGCTTTATAAAAGGTTAAATGGGGAAAAACTATTGGTTCCTTAAAGTAATGTAGTCATCTGATCACAATCATACATTTCATACCTTTTTGTAAAATATCCTAAGTCTAACTGACCTACAAATTAGGTAAGACCACATAACATATTATGCTAATCAGGCAAAACACCTAAATGATCATACTTGGATAGTGATTGCTAGTCCATAGATATTTATCAAAATAATAATTTTTTTAAAAATAACTACTTTACTGGTATGTCATGCTTTTTATCAATTATTCATAAATCTAACTATTTGATCATCACTATTACAATATAATGTCATTAATTAAGGTTGTGTTCCAAACATGCTTCGTGTAAGCTTTGCTTACTAAGCAATGAATATTACACAAGACTAGTTGAATAGACATATCAAACCTTGCTTTTTTTTAATTTTAACTTTTGAATCATGTTTAGGCTTAAAAAAGGATATGTTGACACATTTCATGTGAAATGAATAGGCAATAGAATGTTTTTAACAAAATAATTGTCTTCCAATTTAACAATTTAATTTAGTATCTATTGGTATTCTTTATGAGGGTGGCATCTTACAATTAACAAATTAACATAAAGTGTAACTAATTTAACTTTAACTTGTACTTTTTCCTCTCCCTACTTCTAAAATTTCAAAAAAACAAGTACACCTAATTTAAGATTAGGCTAGCAACCTATCTTTAGCTTTATTAGATATTTCAATGGAAAACCATAATCTAAATGATAAAGCAAAATAACAATAAATAATTAGTTGTAACTAGAATTAGCAAGATAAACAACTCAAACATGAAATAAAGAAAAAGAGAGATTTAAATGCTTACTTAGGAGAGGTGACCTTAGCTCATTATGACATCAACTAAGTAACTACCATGAGGAAAGTTGAAATTGATAGGTAGTTACTAACTTTTGATTATAGGAGAAAGTATATTTTAACTATTTTTTCCTAAAATATTTATTAAAGATAAGTTTATAGATGATGAATCAAAAAGTTAAAGGAATATTGAGATTCTAACTAAAAGGCATAGTAGTAATAAATAAAGAAAAAAATTTAAATTAACATAAAAATGAGAAAAAATTGAGGTGCATTCATTACTTATTAAGTTTAAACAATTAAGTGGACTTTCTTAACAATCAAAGGTGATTTCAAAGTTTTTGGAAATTTCAAATGGCTTACTATGTTTTTGGTGACTTAAAAAGATCATAAGTCATTTATATGTCAGTGACCTACTTACCTGGCATCATGAAAGTTAATTGTGGCTTATTATTATTGTAATTCATTAATGTGTTATAGTGACATACTTCATTTTAACATAAAAAAGGTTGATTATGGAGCCATTGTTACTCTAATTTTTCAATATGTTTGCAATGACCTAATTTTGTCTAGCATTATCAAGGTTGATCACAAAGTCACTAATACTAAAATCCATTAATGTTTTATGGTGATTTGATTCTCTCTAGCATCATAAAGATTATACCTGGAGTCACTATTACTACTCTAATTTTTCAAGTTCATTATTGACAAATAAATATAACTCGTGATCTTTCTAAGTCAACAAAAACATATTATGCCACCTTAAAATTTCTAAAAACTTTGAAATAAATCTATGATTGTTGGAATAGTCCACTTATTATCAAACTTAATAATTTTAAGCTATAAATTCACCTCAATTTTTATCTCATATTTATTTCAATATAATTTTTTCTTTATTTATTAGCACTATGCCTATTAATTTGTAATTTAATACTCTCTAAATTCTCTTGATTTATATCCATAAAACCATCTCTAATAAATGTTTTAGGAAAAATTAGTTAGCTTTATCATTAATCAAAGTAACGGATCATTGATTCCTACACTCCAAATTAATTTGCACTATGCTAAGAGATGGTAAAAAATATACTTTACTGCTATAAACTAAAAAATCAATCTATGTCTTATCTTTTTCTAAGCATATCATAACAAATTCACATATAATTTAATTCATTTGAGTAATCAACCTACGAACTTTTATGGTAGTACATCACCCCAGTTAGTGCAACATTATGTTTGAAGTTAGCATGACAAATTAGAGCCTAATTTTGATATTGTGTTAAAATAGAAGGTAGAGAAGATGAAATATTTAGAAGTTTAGCAATGATTGATTCTAGCATCTCAATATAAAGATATGATAGCTCATTGAAAAGGATTGTCAAATACTTGAATTTATATAAGTGGTCTATATTGTCAATATAGTAAGTCTATATGAGTAAATACCATATATGTTTCACTAGGTAAGGTTATATACAATATATTTTTTAACATGGTTAATTAAGGCTTCATTGGTATTGTATTTGGGTGATTTTTAGAAATAATTTTAACATTCATAATTAATTTTTATCATTTTTTTTAGAAAGTCTAGCTAAATTTTTAAAAATATTTCAAAGTAATTATATGCTTGAAAATTGCAATTTCTTTATAAGTTATATGAAATAGCTCTCAATATAAAATTTTTCCTCATAAAAACAATTCTAAGATCAATTTGACTTGTAATAAAATCAATTGCAAAACAATACATTCACTTATAATAATTTGTCAAAAAAATTATCAATATCAATAATATTCAAAATCAATTCTATCATTTTATGACAAACAAGCACTCAATGATAAAAGGTTGTTTTCAATCATTTGGTAAAATTATTTTATTATGACTATTAGAGAAAATGTAAATTTAAAACCTTAAATCAATTAGAAATGTTAAAAGATGCATAATTATATAAATTATAGTGTTAATTTTCTAAAATAAATTTGCCTATGATTGAAGTATTTAAGGAATACCTACCTTATTTGTTGATTTCTATAGCAAAAAATAAAAAAAAATAATAAAAAGGATTAATATGCATACATATTATAGCAAGATTAAAGACATGTAAACATTATCTAATATTAATCGTCTTTTTTTGTAATTAAGAATGATAGAAAGGAGATATTCCCCCAATCCAACTAGAAAAAATGCTAATGGCATGTTAGGGTTGCTAATAGATGTGAAGAAGAATAATGCAAAACCAAAAGGGAATATTCTAACTAAGTGGTTTGTAAGTTATAGCAGTTAAGAGAATATTCCAACCAAGTGGTTGGTTACTTAGAGTAGGAGTGATCTTTTACTATTAAAGGATAATTTAGAAGAGATTATTCAGTGTTAAGAGATCACTTGAAGAGAGTGTTATATATAGATTTTTTTGTAAAAGAGAAAGTGACAATATAATGATTAATGTGAAGGATTATCGTGTAATAGAGAGTGCAAAGATCAGAAATAAAGATCAAGTGCAATTTTATTCATCTTATTCATTTTATTTTTATTCTTTAATCTTTTTATTCATTATTAGGTTTTTCATTTTCAACATAGTGATATCAAGGGCAAGGTTCTATTATGGGAATTTGAGTGGGTTTTTTCATACTTCTTTTCCTATCTTAGATGGAAAGAACTTAACAAATGAAGTATTTAGATGACAAATTTTTCTAGTTATCAAGAAGTTTTTGATGTTTTATTAAAGTATTTGTAGAAATTGGTGAAAGAGTTTTTGAAGCTAAGAAGAAGGTATCTTGAGAGTAAGAAGAAAAATTGCATAGTTTTTTACCTTATTCATCAGAGTGTTAATAACATGATTTTTCAAAAGATCAATGGTGTTAAAACCTCCAAGGAAATATGGGAAATCTTTGAAAAATGCTAGAAAGAGGCTAACAAGATTAAGGTAGTGTAGTTTTAGACATTGAAGAGATAGTTTGAGCTTCTATATATGAGCAATCAATAGAGCATTAGTGATTACTTTAAAATTTTTTAGCTTTGACAAACTTGGATCAGGGCCAATGAAGGTACAATAAAAAATCTTGACATTATAAAGAAAATTCTTAAAATATTAATATTAAAATTTGATCATGTTGTTATTTCAATTAAGGAGTTAAAGGATTTAGATAGCATAATAATAGATGATCTGTAAAGTTATTAAAAGCTTATGAGTAGAAGATTAACAAAAAGAATTTTAAAAATCAATAAAATAGGTATTTGAAAGTTATGTTTGGAAACATGAAAGGGAATTTGAAGGATCACGAAGGGGGAAGAAATCCCTGTAGGCATGGAAGAGACAAAAGATAAAAGTAATTCTGGTGAAAAAAAAGCTTCGAAAGGCAAGATAAACATGAAAGTGTAAGAGAAAAAGTAAGTCATGAAAAATTAAGTATGCATATAGTCTTGGTAGAAAACTAGAAGGAAAGGATACAATAAAGCACTAAAATTTGATAAGTCCCATATTAAATGCTACAAGTATCATAAATATGGTTAATTTTCTAATGAATATAGATTGAAAAGACGATTATTCAAGCTAAAGAAGTAACTAGATTAGTGTAAAAAATAAAGAAGATAATCATTTATTTTTACTGGTAACTTCAATCTTTAATGAGTATAAGTCCAATTCTTAGTTTTTAGATTCTAGTTATTCTAACCATATGACAAGGAAAAAGGAGGTTATTCATTGAATTAGATAAATTTATAAGATCAAAAATCAAATTTACTAATAATAGCATTGTTCTAGTTGAGAAAAAAGTCAATATCATGATCCAATAGAAGAATGTTGATTATACATTCACTTTTGAGATGTTATATGTACTAGCCATAAAAAATAATCTTTTGAGTTTAGGAGAATTTGCTAGAAAAATACTATAACATACAATGAAACAAGGAGAAATGGTGGTGGCTAATCAAAATAATAAGAATATCTTGAAGTCTCTTTTTTTAAAAAAATAAGACCTTTAAGATTAAGATCTAAACTAGTGTTTGCCAATGCTTGAATGCTGTTATAAACAATCAAGCTTGAATCTAACATATCAAATTTGGTCATTTGAATCTCAAAAGCTTAAACGAAATGAGCAGATAAGGGATAATGCTTAGTCTACCTATAGTTGCTTAACTTGATAGATTTTGTAAAGGATGCATAGTGGGAAAATAGCAACAGAGGGTAATTCTAAAAATAAACTAATACAAAACAAATAAACCTTTTAAAACCTATCTATTTGGACCAATAAATGTCTCATTTTTTAGTGGAAATAACTACTTCATTATATTTGTTAACGAATTTACCCAAAAGATCTAGGTTTATATAATTAAGTATGAGTTAAAATCCTTTAAGACTTAAAAGTTTAAATAACTAGTAGAGAAGTAGAGTAGGTGATTCTTAATGGTGTTGAGAATTAATGGTGAAAGTGAATACAATTCTAATGAGTTCAATGAATTTTATTAAAAAGAAGACATTATATATGAAGTTATAGCTCCATATATACCCCAATATAATGGGGCAACAGAGAGGAGGAATAAAACCATACTGAATATGTAAGCATTGTGTTGAAAACAAAGAACATGCTAACTAACTATTAAGGAGAAATAGTTTCATGTGCTATGCACATCTTAAATAGATGCTTAACTAAGAAGTTGATCAATAAAACAATAGAAGAGATATAGATAATTACAAATCTTATGGTTAATTACTTGAGAGTATTTGGCTTTTTATAAAAAAAAAAGGAAAAAGCTAGATAACCAAAATGATTAAGTGGTTTTGATTGGTTATCAATTAATAAAAGGTTATAAATTGATTAATCCCAAAGACTACAAGGTCATTTTTAGTAGAGATATGATCATTGAAGAGACCAGTGCATGGAGTTAGGAAAAGAATGAGAAAAGTGAAGAAAAATAAAAGAGTATGCTACTTGAGACTAGATAAGAAAGTGATTTTTCATGTTAGTGGGTGACTGATCAACTTGTGCCTAAGTGAAAGATCAACCTTTGAACCTAAATGATCAAGTAGAATCAAGTAACAATCTGTCAAACTTAAAGAGCATGATCTATTCTCAAATAATTAAGTAAATGAAAATCTTAATTTAATACATATAACTTTATCTGCAGATTATGAACCTAGTGAACTTTGAGCTAGTCATTAAAAAAATAACTTAGATTAAAGTAACAAAGAAAGAGTTCAAAGCAATTAAGAAGAAATCAGACATAAGATTTGGTTGATTTTCCAAAAGACAAAAGGCCAATTGATGTAAAATGGATGTATAATACTAAAGTAAACCAAATGATGAGGTTGAAAAGGACAAAGCTAGATTAATAGCTAAAGGATTCTTAAAGAAGCAAAGGCTAAATTACGGAAAAGTGTTCTTTCCTATTATAAGGATTGAAATAATAAAGTTAGTTGTTGTAGTGATAGTTTATAAAGGTTGAAAAATGCATTCAGATGGATATGAAATCAACATTCCTAAATGATCTTTTAGATGAAGAAGCGTATATATGTCAACCACTTGGATTTGTGGTAAAAGAAAGTAAGCATAAAGTGTATAAGCTTAAAAAGGTTTTGTATAGGCTTAAAAAGGCTTAATAGCATGGAATAAGAGAATTAATCTTTTCTTTAATAATCATGACTTAAAAAAATATTCTTCTAAGTATGAATTTTATGTAAAAGCAATTGATCAAAAGACCATAATGATTATATGTTTATATAAGGATAATCATCTAGTATGGGAAGTGATCAAACAGAAATTGAAAGTTTCAAAGTAATTATGAAGAAGGAGTTCGAAATGTTAGATTTAGGATTGCCATCTTGTTTCCTTAAAACAAAGTTTGATTAAACTTCAAAAGGAGTTTTTAATTATCAGAGGAAGTATACATTCCTTAATGGTAATAATCTTGTTAAATTTTGTTATGAGAAATCTTATTAATTTTGTTAAATTTAATAAATAAAAAGATCCTATGAGAAATCTTTGATGGTAATAAATCTTGTCAAAATTTATTTTATACATTCCTTTGTTTTGGATACTTTGTAAATTTTTAATTCTAGAAAAAATTGCATTTGGTGGTAAAATGATCAATTCGAGAATGTTAGCTAAAAATAATGTGTCAAGAAAATTCTTGTAAATAATAAAACTGTCTTCTTAATCTTGATACGTATCAACTGTGATTTCTATGTTACTACTAAAAAAATAAATCATATTAATTAAATGTTAAGATATAGTTTTATAAAATTATTCTTTATTATGAAGGACATACTCATGCATTACATGAATTTATGTCATAAAATAAACTAGATACAAAAAAAATTTACTATTTGTAGAAAAAAAATCCATAAAAAGTCAATAATTTTCAATAGAAATAAAATTTTTTTCAACAAATTTTCAATTGATTTTATTCATTTAAAAATATTTCTTTGGAAAAAATTTCTTGATGAAATTTTTTGTTGAAAATTTTTTTCTATGAGTTTCCTAACAAAATTTTTGACAAAAAAATGAAATAAGATATTATTTTTGAACACATTATGTAAAAAAGGCAAGAAGTTTTTTATTTTTTCCAAAATCTATAGGAAAGTATATTTATATTTTTAAATTTTCATTGAAAAATCTATTGGAAATTTTCTTATTTATTTATGTTTTTCAATAATTGAAATGTTATTTACTTGAATAAAAAAAGTGCATATAAATATTGAAAAATAATGGTAAATTAAATAAAATAAAATACAATAAAATAAATAATCCATAGAATGTACTATTGAAATAAAATGAAGTGCAAACCATAAAGCTTAATACAAAGGAAGCAATTACCAAATGTAAAAGATACATTTATTATTTGAAATTTGATTGGGATCATTCATCAAGTTTCTTATCTTTATCTTCTTGTAAATCATTGCCATCCTTCTCTTTGCCAATTTCATGTTCTGTATCCTTAACATCATGATCATATTCAAGCTAAGTTAACCTATTAACCTCTTTATAATCACCATGTCATCATGCAAGCAAATAATTAAATCATTAGCCTCAAATAGATGATGTGCATATAATATATTGTCATTCTAGTAAGTAATATCAATAGGGTCTTTTTCCTCTGCTAATCATTAAGGCTTTACTTGTCTTTCTTTGTATGTGGGTATGGTGTATAATACATTTGCATTGCCTATCATGCAATGAAGAAGGGATTTTATTGTCTACTTATGTTTAATTTCAACTGTGTCATGTTGAGAGTGCACTCTTATACCATAGCTTAATGAAGGATTAAACCAATCACAATGGAAAAGAACCACTTTTTTATTTAGTAGTTTGTCATACTTCAGTTGCAATATTTCTATAAGAAACATCATAGAAGTCATCTTCTCTTGTTTTGACATTCCATGTGCCTTTAGCACATACTCTATTACTATAAGTTATTTTTCCATGACTCTGTTGATATGTATGAAACTTATACCTAATAACGAAATGAGTTGATCATGTTTTCACCATCATTAGAATATCCAAACTAGATTTAAGAGATATTTATTCCACACACCATTCGAATTCATTATAAACCTAAACACACAAAACAAAACTTCACATCATAATTGAGATAATATCCACAATCATTGTAAAGTAGGATAAGTAATTATCATTTTCACTTACAAAAGATTAAATAGCTAATAACTTAAACATTCATCATTGCTTCAATGTCCTTATATATATATAAGTACAAAGTCTTCAACTAATGAACAAACATATTAAAATAAGAAATAATTAATATGAGTTATTTTCATATGTTTTAAAAGCCAAATATATAGGATAATTAATTAAGATTAAGGCACTCACTTTTTATATGACTCTAGTTCTTCATTATTTAATAGTAGGTGTATTGTGATCACTTTAATTTGTTAGTTGTCTAAATATCTTTTTGGAAGGGGGAACCAAATAGGTGACTTAGAAGACTAAAGATTAAATTTAATATTAGGCTCCAACTTTTTGTCACGTCTTAATCATCATTCTTATTAGCACTTGCGCTTTAGGATTGCATGTCAAGACTAAAGTAGTAATAACAAAATTAAGCTATTTCCTTAATCAAATAAGCTTTGTAATTCATTACTACAAAATCATTGATAGATGTAAGTTGCTTAGAGGTTTACACTTCAAATTTTGGCTAACATTTTATTAACTGTCATTATAAATATGTTATGATATTAGTTACATAACTAGTGTGAAATCATAAAATAATGTTAGTTCTTCTATTAATTAAACAATTATCATTTCTCTATGGGATGTACAATTCCATCTAATAGGATGTTTATTGTTAAGTTAAAGATACTTATTGTTGCCAAGTAATTATCATTGAAAATCAATATTCAATGCTGGTTTTTTTAACACAGGATATGGAATGGCTTATATAAAATATTAATTTTATTAAATAACTGATATTGTATAACTTTCCATCTTAAAATAACAAATTCCTTTCTGTACACTCTTTTAATTCTATATAGTTTATCATATAATACTCCTAATTTTAAATACATACAAAACTTATATATAGCCTTCAATGGAACATAATATTCTCCAATTTTAAAATACTTATAAACATACCATAAATTAAATAAAAGAAATGTAGCAATTTTATATTATAGTACACAATCACATATTTAACAGATGCAATACATAATAGCTTAATCAAGATAGAAGCCACATTTCCCATTACATCAATTTCATACAATTTGGACATGATATTTAATAATAACTTAACACTTGCATTGTTAAATGTTAGCATATGGTTAGACCATTATAAAACTATAATGGAAAAAATAAGTACATTATAATTTAATAATTGTAGCAATTACAAAAAAAATGTTTATTAATGTAAACAAAATTACCTTCTAATTTGTCATATATATTTTTTCATCTAAGTATATTTGAGTCATTTCTCACACATGAGACATTTATTAATCAAATATTTTTATTAACAAAATACAAAATAACAAATAAGTAATTATATATGCATAGTTTTATAAATGAAGACATTAGTACTTTGAACTTGTAGTAAAAAATTTATTTAGAAGGATCATCAACCTATATGCCTTTTCCATGATCTTTTCACGCATAAAACTCCACCAAAATGCCTTTATGATCAATTAGAAGTAGTCTCAATGAGAAAGGAGGTGTGTTTTCAATATTAGTGGCCATGTCTTCTTCATTTCCATTACTAAGAATTTATCTTCTCCTTTGAAGAATTATAGATTACTTGTTATCAACTGGATCAAATACATAAAAAAGTTATTTTATTTAGGATGCCATTATGAATGACTCCTCTTTATGACCTTTCTTATTAAAATCCACTAATATGGATCCTAACTTGTCTAGTCAAATGCTATTATTATTCTTCATTCACTTATATCGAAACATATGCTCCTTGAACTAGATGTAGTTAAGCTTTTATATATCTTTGATGACATTATAATATGATGCTATTGTGTAGATGGAATTTTTATCTTTAGCATTAAAGACATGTATTACCAAAACCACCAAAGCAACCTTATTATTTTGTATGGCACTTCTTTTATCTAGTCCTTTTGTGTAAAAAGAATATCTGTTGATGTAATAAAATCTACATATGAGGCCAATTGGGTAACCATCTTATAGTCTTGAAAATAGTATCCAGTGTTAGCTCCATTATGCATCTCCCTATTTTAGAACCATGTAATGATCGAGCTATTATATTCAATTTGTACCTATTGCTCATTCCTGCCATGATAAAACTCTTTTATAAGATCAATACACTTATCCATATATGGATCAACCTCTTTATTGTTTTGCAGGATGTAGACATCTACCTAACCTACATTTCATAGTTTATACTCATTACTTGAGTCCTTAATGTACTCTTCCCTAAAATTCTTCTTTTATGGGAAGGCTTGGGAAGCTTGATAATGTCTGTATTTGATAAGTATTTAGTGCAAAATTTCATAACATCCTTATCAATATGCTCCCTAGTAGCATAATTTTGGCTTATCTTGATTACACATATACTTTTTAAGGATTTTCATGTATTGCTTAGATAGGTACATCCACTTTAAGTAAATCAATCCATAAAATCTCATTTCTTTCACCAAATACACAACCAAGTGCATTGTGATATCAAAGAATAAAGGTAAAAAATACATCTCAATTTAACATAGTATGATGAAGACATCCCTTTTTAACTTTTTTAAATTCTCTAGGTCAATGATTTTAGTATATATTATATTGAAGAAGAAACAAAGTCTTGTAATAGCTTACCTTACATGTTTAGGCAATATTCCTTAAATAACAATCGATAAAAGTTGCTACATCAAAGCATGACAATCACGAGACTTCAAACTAATTAATTTCATAACCTTTATAAAACAAGGCTTTTGATGTTGGAAGAATAGTCCTAGTACATGTTAACCTTATGAAGAAACTTGCATAAACTTGATTTCTTCTTTTTAGACAAGGTATGGCAAGTTGAAAGTAAATATGTTAATTGACCCTTTCTTTTTGGTGTTTTTTCCTCTCATATGGCCATTTCTTACAAGTTTATTATAGTCTTGACTCTATCCTTTATCTTGCTTAGCATGTTCAAAGTTATTTTAACTGAACTATTATGAATATTTTTCTCCATATACATGATATTAATATTATGTTTGACAAATAAATCCTTCCAATATGAAAGATTGAAGAATATAAACTTCTTCTTTCATGAAGTGTTGCCACTTGCCATTGCATTTAATTTATCAAAAATAATGTCAATATTTTTCTTCCTTTCATAAAACTTTTCCTAGTTAAGGGCTTTGGAGCCATTATTTTCTCTACCAAACTATTAAAAGCCTTTTTAGCTTACGATAGTTGTAGGAATGAGAAAGAAATCTCTTATAATTAAGTTGATAAGAGAACATGCCATTTTCATAAATAAAGTCTGTTCTATACTTTTTAATAGTATACTCGATAAGTTTTCATAAGTTGGAAGCCATTGATTATACAAAAAAGCACAGCATGTAACTTGAAAGACTCTTGATGGTATATACCAAACACTAATACACTTTCATTCTATATTAATTTTAAGACTTCAATGAGTGGTGCAAAGAGGACATCTATTTTAATTTCCAATATTCATAGGCCCTTAATATTAATAATGTCAACATTATGTACTTAACAATGTCAAAATTATGTACTTTTGCTTCAAGCATAATGAAGCAAGAAGATCATAAATCATCAATGTCATATACTATGTGCTATATTTGCCACTAATGGTATTGTGAGGGCTCATTTCATTGGTATAAAGTGCAAGTCTAAGATTTCTTGCTTTTTTTTATTTATCAAATTTAAGGAAAAATGAATCAATTATTCTCTATTATGAAGAATCTTTAGGATGACCAAGCTTTCCATAAAAAATCATTGCTTTGCATGCTACACTAAGTTTTTACATCTCCTACATTAGCAAACATGTATTTAAACTATAATATTATGAAAAAAAAATACCATGACACTTTTGCCAGAAATTGTTCCTTGATGTTACCATCATCCTTCTTCAATTCGTAACAGGATGCTCTATATTTTGAAAACTTATGCAATGCTTTATACTCTATTCAATATAATATGTAGTCATTAAGATAAGCATAATTCTTTTTATACTCCACATTTATTAGGCATATGATCTTTTTTGCATTATAAGCACAAGCTAATAATATATTGCTTTTAGGAAGCATGTCTTTCAATAACTATGGTAATGTCATGAAAATCTTGTCATTCTATCCATTTCTTACTTTAAAGTTGAACAATCTTCACTTAGCAGATAAATGTGTGAATTTGGTTTGATTTGGATACAATGGTTTCTCTTTATCACTCAACAATCTATTGAGAACTTATAGATGCTTAATAAAATTATTAGTAACATGATGAACCATATCCTTTAACCAAACATTGAAACCTTCATCTTTATGATCATTAGATATGCTATCCAATTTACTTTCATCATGTTATATCTATTATATATACCTAGTGTCAATGTTATAGATAGATAAATGATCTTATAGTTGCACGACTATCTGCCTTTTGACATAATAAAATTTAGAATAGGGGCAAAATATAAGGTCAACACTATATTCTTCCTTTCTTTAAGAAACTGCAAATTTGATGAATTTGTAAACCTCTTGATCATAGTTAGCATTATGCCAATCAATATACATATATCTTCAATTTATAAGTAACCAATCTAGTGGCAACCATACACACTATAATATTAAACAAACCCTATATCATAACAAACTATGCATATTCTTAGCTATGTATTTAAAATCTAAACACATTCATACATAAGTTACTCTTTTTATGTAAGTTGATGTAAAAGTTAGCTTTTTATCTAAATTAAAGAGTAAACAATATTAATTTGATGTTAACTTTCATATAAAGGTGCAAAGCTAGTAATTCCCTATACACATACACACTTACACACAATTACAGAATTACCATTTAACATCATTGCTTTGATGTTAGTTAATGAGAAAATTGATGTATATAATAGTGCAATCACATTTTTGTAAATAAGTGCAACTGACTACATCAATTTAAATAAGAGCTGACATTATAAAGTAGAATTTTATATAAAGCATATAGAAATGTTAAAAATCTTTCCACAATAGTTGATTTTAAAAATTATCATGGAAAATGAAGGTGAACCATCGGATTTAAAAAGTAACCAAACATTAGATGTTAATTGTTACATACATCCAACATTGAAAGTCTCCCAAAGGCATTCTTGTAATTATGCATTAAATATTTGATGTTAGTTTAATAATCAATTGATGTGGAAAACATGCAGTAACTTGCTTACATATCATCTTTGTTTCTCATAATTGCAGATAGAATTATAGGTAGAATTATATTGTATGGCATTTTAATGTTAACTTTTTTGTGCACTTCACTCAATTTTCTCTAGCGTTTGTTTAATGATTGTGTTCATTAACCTTTAACCATCGTTGACTATCTATCTAAGGTATTTTCCTTAATTCACCTATACTTTGTGAGTATTTTATGTTTTGACTATGATTTTCTAGATTAAACTCAAGCATTGTCATTTGTTGTTGGAAAGTTTTCATTTTTATTCTTTAAAATTACTCTTCAATCATTGGTCACATATTTCAGAAGCATTATTGAATACAGAGAGTTGAAATACATGAATACATGTCATATCTTATGCTTATTTTGAAATGTTATTTTTGCTTGGATGCTATATTTATGGAGTAGTTTTCTACATTGGTGGAGCTTTATCACTTGGATGACATTTTTAAAAATGTCACTTTATGATGAGTAAAGTTTTGTTCTAGGATCTAATCGAATGTGATAAAATGATTTCCAATCATTCCCTTTTATTAAAGTTATCACATGTATGTGCTTAATTATTTATTAAATCTTGCTTAGAACATAAGTTAAATATTTATGTTGATTTAGTTAAGTCTTTTTAAATAGAAGCGACATGGATTTAATTGGGAACTCCAATAAAAGTGGTAAAAAAAAGAAGAATGTTAAGGGCTCTATAATTAAGGCTTACTACAATAAGTTATTTGAATTTCAATTAAGTAAATACTTATGGAAACATGTAATTATATGTTTTTATCAAGTTTTATGTGTAAACATACACTTATTATAAGGCAACACAAAACCTTATAGTGCAGTAGATATAGAAGCTTTCAAGGATGAATGGGTTACATATGTCTTGACAGAGATACAGATATAAGGACTGGCATAAAAAGGTGTTACCAAATGTAAACTTATAGGATTCAATTATAAAAGAAAAATGTACATATTATGTGCTTATAAGTAATTACTTGTAAATGTATATATTGTTTTAGGCCAAGTTTATTATGCATTGGTAAAAGTGGAGGTAAATCTTTTCTAGTTACGAGTTTTATTGACAAAGTTGCAAGCTCTTATGTAAAAGTTATGAACTTTTTGTAAATAGTTGCATGTAAGTTTTTTCATATGACATAAGTTATATGGGGTAAAACTATTCAAATAAAACTTACAACTTTTTCATAAGATATCGTAACTTTTTTATAAGATGTTATAACTTTATTCATGAATCTCGCCATCTAAGGTAGCTTTGCCCTTTTCCATTAGGGCATAATAGTCTTTCCCATTGTTTTATATGCATTGTGAAACTTGTTTATGTGTATTTTTGTATTATTTAATATTGTTTAAAAGGTAATACTCTTTTGTATTAACAAGTTTGCCTACTTGATGTTTATGTCATAGGTTTGGTTTCTGTCTTGTAGTAACATATATAAACTTTATTTATTTAAAAAATAAAAAAAATATAACATGTCAATTGTTTACTAATAACCGATGTGAAAAAGGGAATTACATGTTGATTTTATTATACAATCGATGTGTAGAAATAAATTTTTGTCCTATAGCATGAAAGATACCATAGCCTTAAGACATTAGTTTTAGTTTATGACTGACATGGAATAATTAAACAATGCCATTTTTCCTTTCTTAAAACTTGTGAAAATAAAAGTGAAAATTGAAATTAGAAGCATATCCTAAATGCTAAATTGTAGATAAATTACAAAAAGTACCTACGAAGTGATCAATCAGTGGATTTTCTTTTTAAGAAAGATGTCCTTTGCAATTTCTCTCCAACAAATTAGAAGATCACTTCTACTTAAGTTTAATCATTTTTTGCCCTTGTTAGTATTATCTTCTCAACATTAAGGTCTGTTCAAATACCTCATTTCTCTTTTAAACTTAAATACGAACATCTATGTATTGTGTGTTATGTTGATTTATTTGGATTTTTTGTTTATAACTACATTAATTAAGGTTTTAATTAATATAAGTTTCTTGTGAAATAATGGTGAATTTCTTCCTTACAAAGGAACAAGATGACATGTGTATTTTGAACCATGTATGATTCTATCAAAGTTTAATAGCAAAAGCCAAGTAATAAATTTTTGTTTAACAATAACATATATTAATGTTTCACTTATAAGAGCAATTCTGATGCCCTTATGCCTTTACTTTGCTACAATGGGATTCACAAATGTTTTTATTAATGGTCATGTTATTAGAAAACAATTTAGGTTCCTTCTCAATATTTAAATGTATTATTTCTAGTTTTTGCAATATTTATGCATGATATGTTTTTTTGCTATCCAGACCTAAATAAATGTATCATTTTTTATTTTTTTTAAATTTATTGTATTTATTATATTAATTTTGACAGCAAAGATATTGAGGTAAGGGTTAGATACTATTATTATTGCTTGTATAGCAATATGAGTTATTAGATTCTATAATTAGATTTAGATACTACTTTAGAGGTAGTGGGATTTAGGAGAATTCTTATGAATTTTTTTTAAAAAGGAAACAATGTTCATTATGTACTACAACCAACATTTTAAATTAATATCATCAATGTCGATTATAAATGATGTTGCATGTCAATTATTGACCAATATATTGCAACTGAACACATTGATTTTCTTGCAAAAGAATTGGCTTATATGGGTATTTAATGTTAGTTCAATAATCAAGGTTAAATATACATGATTTACAACAATGCTTGCATGCACATTGAGTGGTAATTGATGTGGAATATATTAAACAATCGACTTTAAATGGCTTTTTATAATAGTGATATATACATGTATAAGAAAAAAGAACTATTTTCATTTGGGAGTAGGAGAAGTGAATCACGATCATCAAATCACAATAGTTAAAATTAAAATATAATTGAAAATTAGGTAATTACTTAAAAAAGTCACATAATTATGTGTATTCCTATCTTATAAACAAGATCTAATGGTCATAAATATGACCACTATTTTTTTAATTTGAATCGCATTGTGAAAAAGGTTATTTGATTATTGTAGTTGTCTTGGGTTGTCAAAATTTTTTTTGATATGATGAAGTGAAAGTGATGCATTGGCATAATTCAAGATTAAAAAAGTAGTAAATGAATAAATACAAATATTTAATGTGGTTTGACTCTTAGTCTACTCCATAGGTGAAGTTGAAAAACAAATATACTAAAAAGCAATTATAGAGAGGATAAAAAGTGTTTAATCACTCTTAAACCCTACCCAAAATACATCCAAAGTACCTCACAATTTTCCTCTAATAGGTTCTACAATTTCTCACATATAGCGTATATACTCTTCACCTTAAAAATCCCACTTAAAGAGTAAAAGTTAATTGTGGAATCTCAAGCAACCCTCATAAGAGATACAAATACAAACTCTCGCACTTTTTTTCTCTCCCACAAAACAAACCTAGCATTAGACAAGTATTAATAAGCCAAAATTCTTACAACTTGATCATAATATTAAATAATAGGATTTATCTAATTTGATTACAATTTTAATTCTTTAAAATTCAAACTTGAATTAGATGAAAATAAAAATAAGTAATTATCTTATTTAAAAAAATAGGATTTGTGTTAAAATCCTTACAAATTTTACACGCATGTATACATATATATGTACACTCATACAATAAATAAATAAAATTTTCTTTATTGTGTGTATAATGATTTCAAAAATTTCTTATTTTATGGCCAAATTTTTTTTTTCTTCTTATTTCTTAATTTGTGGTTATGTAGGCCTAGTTAAATTGTCCGCTAGTACAACTAAGTGGATTTAAATCAAAAAATGCCAAATGACTAGGTTAAGTCTAAATTTTGGTATGACATTGATTACGAGAGTAGGCTTCCCCACCATTGATGTATTATTTATGAATAGTGCTATTAGCACTTCCTCTTTCTCATTCTCTTATCACTCACCTATTTAAATGAAGAAAATATGCCTTTTTGGGCTAGTAATAGAATAATTTTAGTTAAACTATATTTTTTAATATAAAAAAGAGAGTGAAAGGGTAATAAGAAAAAGGAGTACAACTAATATTACCCATTATATATATACATTTATTTTAAATTTCACATAACACAGTTTTATATAATCCTCTCAAGGGAATTTTAAAAGCTTTTAAATTAAAATTATAAGAATTATTTGATATTTACACAACAATTCCTATTTTATAAAATATTTGTCTATACCCTCATCTATCTTCAATTAAAGATCATTTTGACATTTAACTACCGCCATAAAATATTTTTACTCACTCCTCAAAATACCGCACAACTGTACCCAACTGAATCGAATCGGATATGTTATATTTTTATCCTCTCCTAAAATTAAACAGAATGTTAATATGTTTGAGGCTATATTCAATAATAATATACGATTTTAAACTCAAATTTGCCAAGCACAAAAAATTTGAATTTAAACTCAATTTGAACATGAATTTAAGTAAGTTTATTCAAATTTAAATTAATTATATATTATTTAATTCAAATTTCTAATCAAATCTAAAATATTTAAATTCAAAATTAAACTGGAATTATAAACGAGTATAAACAAGCTTGTAGATGTCTAAACAAATTTATATGGGCTCAAAGCTTAAACTTAATTTTCTATTTATTATATATTATATTATTTATATTTATTAACAACTTAATAATAAAAAAATTATAGATTATATTAGTTATGCAATATATTTATATTGCTTAAATATAAAATAAAAATAAAAAATACATTTTATAATTATATTCATTTAGATTTATAAACAATTCAAAGTAAATGATAAGAAATAATGATAACTTTAAACTTAATTTGTACATTAATGAAATTCAACTCATTTAAAATTAAATTTTAATAGATAATTTCACGGTATAATCCCAACCTACTTTATCACAAGCAATTCAATTCTTTTGCACTTCTAATCTCTCCCATCCATTTTATTGGAGTCGATATGAGATGAACATTAAAAAATGCCTCTAGTTTAAGATGAGTAAGTCTTATTTCACTCCTCTGTTTCAATTCCCACCCACCCTCACATGCAATCGGAGCTCAGATTTCCAAGCCCAATTACATCTAAGAGTGAACATGACAGTGAAAGAGTGTGAAAACATCGATTTAAGAAAAATAACTTCAAACAAAATCCCACTCCTCGAATATAATAATACGCTCACCGCTACCACCATTCATTGGGCAAATTATATTAACTTTCTCATTGTTTGATTTAATTCCGCTCAACAACTACCGGCCTTTTTTTAGAATTACACACCTCTATCGCTTTTGAAATACTTTCAGTATTATAAAATGTAATGATATTAATTTTATAATTACAACACCTTTTCTAATGCCATCCTTCACTATATTTTTTTTTATATTTTATATATAAATATTACAAAACAATTATACAGAAAAGAAAAAAAAACACATCAATACATAAAAATGGAAGGAAGCGATTTTCTGATCACAAGGGATAACTTCGACGAAAGAATTACAATTTAAGAATTTGACACCATTGCTTTTCTTAACATTAAAATCACTGGAGGCAGCGGATATGTATATTTTTTTAAAATGAGATGTATCAAATATAATTAAATCAAATCTCATAAAAAGTCAGTGCTATTTGCTCTTATTCATTTGTAAAATCTAGAGATCCACGCGAGACTGCCTGACGCAAGGGCTGCACACAAATTTTAGACAATGTCCCAAGAGGTTTCTGGAACTAAGTTCCAGATATAAACATGATCTTTCCTAAGAGGCTCCTGGAACTTGCTTCCAGATAAGATGTAAAAATGATCCTTCCTAAGAAGCTGCTGGATCTTGATTCCAGATCAAAGTGGTAAACTTGATCCTACAGTCTACCAACAAATGTCGGTTAGATTACGCAGACATGAATACAAGGCCAACAAAAATAACTTGCTGGGCAGGTATTTCCCTCAAAAGATGACCTGGGTTAGATCTCTCACGCTACCCCCTATCACGGCTTCCTTATATTACCAAAATAAATAATAAAAATAAAAAAATTGAGAATTTTGTCATCTTTTACTGGGAAATACTTTGATGGCCTCAATCTAATCTAATAATTACATTAATAGCTGGACTGAGATTTTTATTCTGGTGTCACTCTTCTCAAACCCTATAACTAAATAACAGTTCAAACACCTCAATATCTCAAGTTTACATTCTTGAGGATAAGATTAACAACATGTGCATTCAGAAGACTGCATTTTGTACACTGAAGACAACAACGATAATTTTAAGGCACTGCCCTAATAATCAGGAATGGAAGAAAAGCGGTATCCTTTGGCGCCCCGCCATGCATAGTATGCAATTCGAGTCTCATAAAAGCCTGCGTTCGGATGACAATAAATGAAAGTCAAGTTCAGCCAACAAAAGCTCCTGAGAAGAGCAGAAGCAGATCTCTAAAGGGAGCAGAAACAAATTATGGTATTCTGACATTGCAGGTGCATCATGCACAAAATGACAGTACAAACTAGAGAAAGCTCCAAAATATAAAAATAATTGCAGAAAAAATATTAAGTCGTACAAACCAGCATCATCACCATTGAACAAGGATTGAAAGAAATAAATAATTATTGCTAGCAATCATACCAGAAAATCCAGAGTAAATGCAAACTATTTCAGCCTTAGTTACCAAATGATTTAGAAATTGAAATGCATCAATACACTGAAGTCAAGCAGATCATAATCCATGTAAAATTGATCAGAGAGTAGCCCGGATGTACTTAATATACAATAAAAGAAGGAATGCCAAGCAAACTTATTTTAAATATTGGACTAAGGACCAAATCTTAGATAAAATCTGCTAGGTTATTACCAGCAACATGATCTGGTGAATTACACAATTACAGCCACAAAATCACAAGCAGCATTTATGAAAAGAAAAACAATTTGATATGCACATACTAACCAGAAACAATTAAACAGTTTAGAAATCAGAAGATCATTCTCATTCCCCACATAATGTGGTAAGACTAAGAAAATGAGCCACCATGCAAGTGTCAAGTTGACAAGCCAAGGCATCACACTAATAATTTGTAAATTGATCCCCGTTCTTAATTAACAGAAATGACATTGAGAATTTGAGAGTACATATAAGATGGGAATTTTCAGCTCAAATCACATAGGAAGATACATCCTTCATAGCTGCCTGATAGTTGCTCTTTTTCTCAATGGCAATAACAAAATTAATAGGACAAGAAATTTGATTGTGGAAATATAGTTGCAATCATTGGTCTTCCCTCCACTTTTAGAGGCATATATTGCATTATGCACCAGAATGCTTTTGCAAATCTCAGTGTTACTTTTCATCACCAAAGAATTTGTTAATAAAAGTCCTTGCCTTCCCCAAGATCATTTTACAAAAACACCCGCTTGATGAATAGAGAAACTTGTGCATTAAATAAGTACAATGAAATGCTCACACAGTTCAAACGAAGGCTTCTTTAATTCTTGGCAAAATTAAAAAAGAATTAAGGTGAATGGTTCAAAGATCCATATTCTGTACATGGACATAAAGGGATCATAAAGAAGGATCCATATTCCACACAGAGAACAAATAAAAGATCAAGTTGCAGAAATGAGGTGGAACAAAAAGGCAGCTGTAAGGCAGTGTTTCAGAATAACTATTAAACTCAATCTCATTCTTTCTTAGTCTCTATAGAACTGTATGATCTATGAACAAGAATGTCAGACCCAAAAATTCTATTATACTTGGAAATTTGGCACAAAATCCTGTCAGTCTGCTATTTCAAACACAGGACTGACAGCTAAGCTCTTAATTAACTTAAGGGGGGCAGGAAAATGCATAATTAAGACTTTGGTCTTCTTCTGGAATATGAAACAGGTAAAGAAGTAACAGGATTGAGTAAAGGCATCACTTAGGGACCTGGCATCTCATGTCTGATGAGACTCCAAACCTTCAACCATGGTGAGCATAAATCAACACAAAAAAAGGCAACAGTTCTATGCCTGTTTCAAATCTTCTTGATGATTCCCTAAGCTGCATAGTCATTCAGCAAGCTGCTCTTAGTTCTCATTTCTTAATCTTCTGTCAATAGCTTAGTGACCTGTGTCTAAGCCTTTAAAGTTCCCAACTTATGGCCTACTCAAGTGAAGAACATTGTGCATGATTACCTGATCATTCTAAAATATATATTGAAATAGAATACATATGGAAAACATTTTTCTATGTTCTCTGAACCCTTTATATCACTTTATAGCTTCTCAAGATTCCTGAGTCTGAGTAAACACCATCAGCAGTCAGCCAAATTCTTTCAAACATCAACAACAATGCCTACTTCATTCTTATTTAAGAAGTTGAAAATAAAATGTGTTGATATCTACAACTGTAAGCAAGTGTCCCTTCTCAATAACCTGTAACAAACTATAAAATTTCTGTCTATTGATGGAATAGATTTCTGTACAAAAATAAAAAATGTATATAAATTCTAAGAATCTGACATACCTGGGAGAAAGCTGAGAAACCCTAAGGCTAGAAGGCCATAAGCTTGAGATCTTTCTCCACCCATGTGACCAGATAAGATGAAGTATGAAAGAAACAAAAGTATTGTCCCCAGAAACAACAGAAAAAGTGCAAGAGCAATGGATTTCCAGGGAATTTTATCCATGGATTTTGGTGTATAATCAAAACGAGGGTCAAATGGCCTACCCCTACCACCATCAATATAGTCATCCTCGTCTGTGGCAAGAGCTTCATAACGAAAATTGCGCCTAGTTGCCATATTTGTTATTCCTAAGTTCTTTGCTGCAATGATTCCTAATTCCAAAATGGACCTGAGACCCAGAAACCAAATTTATTGGGGCCACCTTAACTTCTGATAAATAATTAATCGAAAGTTTGAGTTCAAAGAGCAGAAGGACAGGGAAGACTTACACTTACTAGGGAAGTGGCTGTAAATTATAGTTCCTCCAGTTGAGGGAAGGTCCTTTGGTGTTATGCAAAAGCCTATCATGTAACAAGGGAAGACAATTCACAATCAAATTAAAATAACTGTTACATCTATTAACAAATAAATGGAAGTTGAAACAGTTAACAACAAACAGAGATTTAAAAAAAAACCCCAATCCAATTGTTAGAACCATTTGATTTAACTTAATTTCCTTATTAAGGCAGCTATCATTCTAAGACTTGGTATTTGTTTTGTCTTCTTTGCACTTTTCTCCTCCCGGTGTAAAACAAAACAAAACAGAAGTAACAAAAACCAGCATAGAAATAAAGGAGATCCAGATCACTAGACATGTTCTATAGATCAGAAAACGAAGCTAGCACATGATCCTATCGAATTTTATCAAAATATTCAAACATCAGGGAATGAAAAGGGACTACAAACTATTAACAAATTCACAACCCAATTGAATTTTCAAGTTCAAATTTTCTCCATGAATTTCTAAAGTACTTAGCCCTAAATAATATTTTAAAAAAATCCAAAATTTAAGCGAGCAAGGAATTCGTTGCCTCAAAGTGGAAGCTGCAGAAGAAAGCAAAAGGAAGTACTGGAAAATCCCGTGGGAAATTTAGAAGTCTTCGATAGCCGATGAGGGAGAGAGGACTGCGGTGAGAAAAGGAGCTAAACACCCAGACGGTCGAATGTTAAAGCAATTTTTTTTTTTTTTTCGTTTTCCTGCCTGCCAGATGTTAAAGCAATTGAAGATTAGTCAAACGACGCGGTGTTTACGGAAATGCTTTTATTTTCTTTTTCTTTCATTGTAATTTTTTTGGCATAGAAATTCTGTCTTTTATTACAAGGATTTTTTTTAATCACTTTAACATTTAAATCTCAAATTTTATTATCAATAATTGAACTTATCAAAAAAATGTAGCTGATAAAAATTTTACTATCCTTGTTTGTTATCACGACTAGAGTTTTATCAGGTGTGTTCGCATAGTTGCTTGTTATTTTTTATTATTATGATCATAATATTCAACGGGGGAGGGTGGGATCTATTTACCGGGTCAGGAGGGCTGTTGGAAAAAAAAAAATTATAGAGTCAGTCAAGTTGAATAAAATGCTTATTAATTTTATTTTGAATTTTATAAAAATAAATTATTTTAATCTTAAGTTGGTTGAGCTTCAAAAATTTCAAGTCGAATTTTGCTATTATACAATTGAAATAATGCATAAATGAAATCTAATATATTTAACAATTATTTCAGAAAATAATAATAAAAGATATAACAATAAATTTTATTTTTCCACCTTTTTTTTACTTTTTAGTTGATTTCTTTTTTTATTCTTTTTCTTCAAAAAGAAGAAAACACGACTATTACTTAGAATATATTTGATAATACTAAAACATGTATCACTACATTTTAAGTACTAAATTTATAATATTCAAAAAATTTATTATTTTAAATATTAAATTTAATTAATATTTTAAAATTTTTATTACAAAAAATTAAAATATTTTAGAATCTCAAAATTATTCTTGATTATGATTTTCAAAATTATATATATATATATATATATATATATATATATATATATATATATCAAATTCTTAAATGATGTGATTCTCACTTACACACATACATATTCACTTATTATCTTAAAAAATAACATGGATATATTGGTTTAAAAAATCTCATTAAAATAATAGAAGCTAAATGTTCCAAGTCAAATTCAATGAATTTTCATTTAATTTAATACTCGATCTTATCAAATAAATAAAATTTAATTTTAAAGTTAATTTTACTTTATTATGCATGAAAAGTGATATTTTTAAATATGTTTTATTTATTATATTATTTCTTATATTTATTTTATTTTTAGAGATGTCAAACCAATAAAAAATAATTTTATGTCAAAAAAATACATATAAACTTTTAAAAAAATTGAAAATTTAGGGGCCGTGGTCCCTAAGATATAGGACGCTCGGCCTCTGACAATATTGTGTATGTAATAAAATAAGAAATACTTTAAAAATATTAAAATCTAATTTATTGTATTTATTTCACAGACTTACATTTAAGTTTGTAAATAATAAATCTTCAAACATTTGATATAGTTAGCATGATTATCAAGAAAATATTTGTGAAAAATTAATAAACAAATTTAATTTTAAATTTTCAACATTTTTAAAAATAAAATATATAATTAAATAATTTAATTAACGAATTTTTCATTAAATCTTATCTTATTTAAAATATTTTTATAGTGAAAATAAAATATATCGTGATATTACTTGTGGTGTATTTGATTTGGTAGATTTAATGCTAAACTAAATCCATTCAACCTGAAAATCTTTATGAATTTGTTTGGCATCACAAGTATTAATTTTATTTTATTTCAATAGAATTGATGTAAATTTAATTATAAATAAAATTTATAGTTCAACAATTTTGTCAAAAATAATAATTTTAATTTATTTGTAAATAAATTATTTTATTTAAAATATATTAACAATACATAAATTTCAATTAAAAATATATTTTAATGGTATTATGATAAATACAATATTAGCAATAGAGTAAAATTTTTATATAATATGCATTTTATAAATTTATAATGAAATTCTTTCTAAATTTGATAGATTTCATAATGGCACAAGTATCATTAAAATAAGATTATAAATAAAATAAATTTTTTACTTAAAATCAAATATTATTTTAAAAAATTTATTTGAAAATGAAAAAAAATCTTATTTTTAGGGACGTCATCGAACAAGGGTATGAGTGAGTTTGATATTGTTAATATAAAACTGAAATTAAACAAAACATTGCTGAATGGATTCAGCAAAATAGATGGTGCTAAACGTGTTCAGCGTTGGCCCCAGTTTTATAACTTTCCATCGGACTATTATGTCCTTTTTTTCTTCCGCTACTCTTCCTATTTCTATTTATTTATTATTATTAATCAATTTTACACATATTAAAAAATAATATAATTTACTTATTTTTAACAAATTTTATAATATTATCTTTTATACATAAAATTTAAAATAATTAAAAATAAAAAATATAAAAAATAAATGTAAGTTAGTTAATAATGTAGAATAATAAAATATTTATTAATAAAAAAAGATAAATTTAAAATAAAATATTTAATACTTTATTAAAATTTTAAAATGATAAATAAAAATAAATATTTTTTTTAAAATATAATAGATAAAAAAGAACGAAAGGAGTATATAATAATATCCCATTTTTTTACTTAGATTTAATAAAATCAAATGACTAAAAATTAAATTTGTTTGTAGGAAATTTATATACATATATATAATATAATATGCATTATTAAAATAAAATTTACTTATTTACTTATCAAAATGCATGACTTGAATTAATATAGAAGATATTGCTCATACAACTATCATTTATAGAATTAAAATAATTTGTTAAGAATTTTTATTATGACATTAACTTGTACATGAAGTATCCAAAAAATTATTTTACAAAATTTGGGAGGAATTTATGAATAATTTGGTCTCTAAGTCCACATAATATAACTTCAGTTAAAATATTTTTTTATTAACTCATTATTTCTGAAGCAAGTGAGAATAATTTAATTTTGATTGTGTTATATATAAAAGTATAAATAAAAATAATAGTGAAATATAATTTTTTTTTAGATAAAAATTTTATAGTTTATATGCTTTTTGTATTATTTATGATTACTTAAATTACTTAATGAAATTTGAAGAGATTTAAGTAGAAAAATTTTTAGGCGGAAAAGAAAAAGATACAAAAGGTATTTTATGAACATAATTTTTTTGGTATATAGTAGATTAAACTTTTTAGAAGTTAAATTAGATTCCGTGCTTAGAGCAACGAGTTTTTCAAACATTATAAATTGGGTTCTTAAATTTACCAAAAAAAAAAAAATGGTTGTTAAACTGTTATTAACTAATTTTCAGGGCTAAATCTTCTAGTATTATCAAATAGGAGTAGAGATTAAAAAAAATGTGATAGCAAATAAAATGAAAAGAAATAGTAAATTAATGATAAAATAATAAAAGTTAAAATAGAACATACAGATAAATAATTTAATTAAGTTAAATATATAATTTAATCAAAATATTTTCATAATAAATAGAAAATATATTATATTATATATATGCTACTTAAAGATATTAACTTTTAAATTATAAATAACTAGAATAAAGTAAAAAAAGAAAAAAATATGCAATGTAATAGTTAAAATGAAGATAAATAATGCACGAGCTGAAAGCTTTAACAAAATTCTGATTAATTTATATTAAATTTAGAATATAAAAAATCGAAAAGTAATATTACAAATTTAAAGAAGTGAACTTTATTTACTTTTTGAATTTTTATTAAAATAGATATGTTAATAACATCAAATTATTAAAATATTTTTACAATAAATAGATTTATCATGTCATATTCATACTATTTAGCAATATTAGGATTTAAACTATTGTTTATAGGATTGGACTAGTAAAAAGAAAAATATGCAATTGAACAAAAAAAATAAAAGAAAATTAAGCATGAATTTTGAAATCATAAGAGTCAAAATATAAAACATAGTTAATTAATTTAATTAAAATAAAAGTCTAAATTGTTTAAAATATTTTTATAATAAAAATATTATATCATATTAAAATTATTTAAATATTTAATTTAATGAGTTACTTATACATATTACATTGTTAAATTTTATTACTTTACAATTCTTACATAATTTCTTTTTTTTTTAATTTTTCATTTTCTTTTTCTTTCATTTCTACACCTATTGTTTATAATTCAAATATTAATAACAATAATCAGTATAGATATAATATGAAATAATTAATTTTTTTGATAAACTGTAAATAAATTAAAACTTTAATATGGAAATTATTAATTTGAATTAATCACATATTTTATTCTATTTTGATTTATAAAAATATTTAAAATTTAAAATTAAATTTAAGTATTTAATTGTTTTTGGTAATTTCTTTGTTTTAAAATATTAGTTGAAATTTAATATTTTATTTTTAGATTTTTCTGAAATATCAAAGTTTAATTCTATGATAGTGTTTATTTATTTATTTATTTTTACTTCTATTGGTTTAAATTCATTCACCTATTTTTTTAACTCCTATTTCCTTTTTTTAATAATTACACAAGGAAATAAACAATACATATCTATATTCACATATTACCATAGCAAGTTAAACATTATCAAAACATATCAATAATTAGATAAATCAACCTGTACCTCTTATGTCAACTTTTTCTCCTCATAAACATTGTTCTTGTTTTTCCAAGATTCACCTTATTCCCTCATAAATGATTTCTCAAATCTGGTACTAATATTGTAACATTATTTGTGCTACCCTTTTCTCATCACATTGTTTCATCATTTCGCATTACTAATCATTATATAACAATTATTCATTTCATACTTTTCAAATAGTCTCGTAAACACAAGTAATTATGTATTCAATTAAGGTACATATCACTTAACAATAACTTCATGGCCTAAATTATTATGATATCATAATGACTTTGTCATGGTAACCCATAAATTTATTTAAGAGCCAACAGTATTTGAGTACTATACTTGACTACTAGCAAGTAGAAATGAGTATACTTCTAGGTACTTGAGTGTAGTACTTGAATACTAGCTTTTCGATTTCATTCTCGAAAGTAGTACTTGAGTACTCTACTTGGATACTTGCAGATAAAGACGAATGTGCCTTCAAGTACTTGAGTACAATGTTTGAATCTTGGCAAGTAGAAATTAATATGCCTTCAAATATTTAAGTACAGCTTGCGAATACTAAGTCTTTGAGTTTATTCTTTAGGGTAATACTCAATACTATACTTGAATACTAGTAGGCAAAAAATAAATATACCTTCATGTACTTGAGTATGGTATTTAAATACTAACCCTTCAATTTTATTCTCTAGGGCAATATTTGAGTACTGTACTTGAATACAAATCTAAAATTTGCAAAAAAGTCATTGATATCATCGAATCAAAACTAGATTTCAACCTAAACTTTCTCAAGCATAACAGTAACTCATTAAACAACTTAGTTCTAGCATTCTAAGTCATTTCATCCTAGCATAGCAAGCAGATAACTTACTTTATCAACAAAGAACAAGATCAAACCATCAATTTTATCATTCACTAAACATACAAAGTAATGACAACAAAATATTAGAAATTATAATCCTAAGTAGCTTATCTACTTATCCAAAGCGTAGAAGAGATAAAAAAAAAGAATTGATGGAGTAGCCTGATTATCCTATCCATAAAAATTCAAAAGCTTGAGACAAAATTCCTAAATTTCTTACACTCTATTTTCATAAAGTCATCTCTTATGTTTAGAAAACAAGATGAAATACCTTGGATTAGTTAAAGGGGATGAGTTTTTTACTTGATTCTTTAGCTATTAAATGTTAATTTGTTATTGAAGTTGAATTTGAATGTGTTGAGACGAAAATTCTAACTATACCTCAGCCAAAGAAATGAAAGGAAGTTGAGGGAAGTTGGTGAATGTGAGGATATAATGTGCTTTTTAGTGTTTAAGAGTATTTTGGTAATCTAAGTAGGTTTTAAGAGCAATTTAGGAATTAGTTATCTTAAGTGGCTTTCATACATTTTTATGTAATTCTAATTATACACTAACTTATAATTTTATTATTAAATTTACAAATAATAAAATTTAACACGTATATTATTTTCTATTAAGTAAAAGTATGCAAAAGTCAAATTACTTTTTGTTAATTTTAGCATATTTTGGAAATAAATTTTAACATATATATTATTTTCTATTAATGTAGGAAGGACAAAGTAATAAGAGTTAAAAATAAAATATATTATTAATTTAAGTATTGAATTTATTTATAATATTTATAATAAAACTAAAATATATCATGCTATATTTATATTACTTATTGAGATTGCATTTGAGCTATAAACAAGTATGTATAGAAAAAATATCATGTTATAAAAATAAGAGCAATAATGTGTGATCTATAAATTAATAAAAGTTAAAAAAAGAGACTATGTAAGTAAGTAATTCCATTGAATTAAATATTTAAGTTAATTTTAATATTTTTGTAACAAAAATAAAATATATAGTATTATATTTATAGTATTTAAGGATATTAGCATTTAAATTGTAAATAATATAAATTGACATAAAAAATAAAAAAATGAAAAACATGAAAATGAATATATAAAAAAAAGAGAAATAATGCTTGTGTTGTAAAGTAATTAATAAGACTTAAAAGTAGGATTCGTAGTTAAGTAATTTTATTAAATTAAAAATTTAAGTTATTGTATATATTTTATAATAAAAATATTATATTATATTATATTATATCTTTGTTACTTAATGATATTAACATTTAAAAATTAGACAATAGGAATTGGGCTTTGGCTATGCTTTTCATACATAATTATATAAAATACAATAGCCTAGGCTTGAGCTCGAACCATTTATTTTTTAAAAAAATTTGACTTAGCCTAACCTAATTAAATTTATACATGACTTGAAGTTCAATTTGAAATCCTGATGACTTTCATTTTCATTATTATTTTAAGTAAAATATAACTTTTTTGTATAAAAAATATACATTCAAAGAGATAACAGGATATTTGAACATATTAAATATTTAATTATATTAAATTAATCAATTTTTTACATTAAAGATAGTTATATATAACTATTATTGTAATATATAATTATATTAATAAAAATAAATTTATATAATTAGGTTTGGCTAGATTGGTCCATTTCTTATTATCATGATCCAAGTTTGATTTAAATATTAATTGAGTTATAAAAAAGCCTAATAAATATTTAAATAAAAAAGTTCAAATTTTATATTTTTTTTATCCAAGCAGGTCTAAATAGAAGTACATATGAAAAAAAGAAAAAAAAATAAAATTATATAGTGAACTAAATAAAAAAAAGGAAAATAAGTGCTATATGAATTATAAAGTAATAAGAGTTAAATATAGTTAAATAATTCAATTACAGTAAAATTTTAAATTAATTAAAATTTTATATTATTAATTACATACTTGAAAAAAAAGGAAAAATAATATGCAATGAAATATATAAGAAAATAAAAGAAAAGGAAGAAAGAAAATGCTTTTCCGTGGAAGGTAATCAAAGTGTTAAAATAGAGTGAATAAGGAAGGAAATAAAAAAATAAAAAATTGGAGTTAATATATATAATTACTTAATTCAAGTAATAATTTTTGTATTAAATTTTTTCTGTTATTTAAAATATTTCTATAAAAATTAGAGCATATTATCTTATATTTATATTGCTTAATGATAGTAATATTTCAATTATAAATAACAAGAATGAATATGATAAGATGGAAAACATGTAATAAAGAAATAAAAAGAAGAGTAATAGTATGTAAGTAGTAAAATATTAAGAGTTACAAATTAAAATATTGTCAAATAATTTAATGAAATTATTACATTAACTTAATTAAAATCTTTTATAAAGAAAGAAATATGTTGTGTTATATTTATATTACTTTAGTGATAACAACTTTGAGTTATAAATGTGTAAGTAGTAGAATAACAAAAGTTAAAAATAGAAAATATAATTAAGTAATTTAATTAAATAATTTCTTTAACTTAATTAAAATGTTGTAGATATGTTGACTTACAGGAATAAAAATATGGGTAAGTCCATAAAAGTTAGTAATGTCTAACATAAAAGCGCATATCAAAAAGGGGATTGAAAGTAAACCAAAGTCCAAAAAGGCTTAATTTATATTAACCTGAAGGTACTTCCAAAGGTGACTAAGTTATTATGGACACAAGATGTCGTAGGAGTTTGAATGAAGTGGACTCCATAGAGGTCTAGAGTTATCTACTAGCCAATTGACTTAAGGTAAGAGTTGCTTTAATTATAGAGAGTGGAGAACTCCTTTTCCACTTAATTGGAAATTTTTTTAATTATGGATTGGATAGATTAGAGTGAGTGCTCTATCCTTGATACATAAGAGTGGCGAGCATGTCATGCCTTAGCCATTTTACTATCAATCTTTTAAGTTGAAGTGAGAAAAGGAGACTATGATGACTTATCTCCTATCCTTTTATCTAGATAAGCTATAACCACTTGTGGTCCTTATAAAATCATAACCATATCCTTCACCATTGATATCGCCCATTCTATTATATTGTCTATCTTTATTTGAATAATTAACTTCCTAACTCAACTTTAGATTTTTACCATCACTACATGTACCCCAAGTGACTCCTTCAACTTATTGTCACCTATAAATACTAACCTTCACCATCAATTGAGGAGATTACATATCACACATTGAGTTCTCTTTGCCCTGCTAAAAACACTTTATTCAAAGTGCTTAGTCCTTAAGCCTTTAAGCCACTCTTAAAAAGCCTATAATTGTACTCTCACTTCCACTCTTAAAACTTAAATATCTCTTTTTAAACATTTGGCAACTCTATTAGGGAAATGTATATAATTAAGGATATGGCTTTTGGTGATGGAGATGACACTCATATTGCTTTATTTGGCTAATTTGTTCGGAATAACATTATAAGAATGCTTAAAAACTTTATAAAAACTTTATCCTCATGGGATATACTCCATTGTTTGTTACTAGCCAAACTTCATGACTAGTAATAGGTCTTATTATCCTTATGCAATTTTTTTTATAGTCAATAGATCTTACTACATAAGTTATAGGTTAGGGGGTTTAGCATTGCTACAATGATAGTTATATGGATTTCTTAGAGTCTTGCATTAACATTGATTATGATTACAGTAGGCACAATTCTTATTGTTATGCTTAATAACAAGGTGAGAAATCAACAATTGATAGGAATGGCATTATCTAATGTGATGGAGCTTTTTTTCTTAAGTAGGGATAATTGTGTAGTAGCCTCAAATAGCTTTTCCTTAAACCAATTCGTAAATAGTTACCTATTACTAGTCTCAAATCCCAGTGCTTACACCATCGACTCTTTTTGCTGGCCTTGGTTCCTTTAAAGGGTAGCAAACTACTTTTCTAGGGGAGCCTAACCTAATTTAGCTAATCATCAAACTAACACTGATACTACCACTCATCCTTTGGTTATAGAATAAGACTTATAAAATTTTTAAGAAGATCCTAAAAGGAAAGCTGTAGCAAAAATTAGTTTTTGACCACCAATTCTACAAGAATTATCTATTTGACCTTATCCTCAAGGTTACTAACTATCATATTTCAAAAAAGGGAATGCCAATGAGCAAATTCACTAATTCATTGATGGTTTGGGAAGTTATGGTAATGATCATGATCTTCATCTTCATAAATTTTCTAAGTCTCTAGAAGAGCATATCTTTGGTATGCTAAATTGTAGTTGGTTTCGATTCCAACCTAGAATAATAAGGTCATTACATTTTGCATTAAATTCTTCACCACTTAAAGAAACATTCATCTAATAGACTTAGTATGAATTAGATAACAAAAGGGAGAAGATGTTGTTTCCTTTGTTGAATGCTATAGTGATTAAGCTTAAGCTTGATAGGATGAGATTTCAAAATTCACTCTAGTGTAGAGTTGCATCACTAATGTGGATGATTCTATTACTTCATATTTGCATCATGGATATATCTGTACTTTTTAAGAGTTAATTATATGGATTAAGCAGGTGGCCACTTCCTTATGTTAGCAAATGCACTATTTAGAAATGTCTATAAATAAGATCCCTAAGGTAAAGGCATGCATATGGCTTTGATTTTGTGTAAAAAAGGGTACAACAAAATATCACTGCTAGGAAACTATAAGACTTAAAGCTTAAACTAAAAACTTTTTTCTTGAAAAGGTAAACCTTTTTTCACCTTTTCCTTATCCTATAGAAAGAGTCCTTATTATACTCTTTACTTAAGTGGAAGATGGTGTTATTGAGTTACCATAACGAAAAAGTAATCTAATAGAAACTAAAAGGAAAGCACTATACTTTTATTACTACTAGTGATCCCCTACCTATACTACCATGGACTATTATACCCTGCGAAGAATATTTGTTGACAGAGCAAAATTAAGGTAACTCTAATTAAGCATTGAAACTATTGGTTCTCAACCTCTGCATAACCATCATATAAATGTTATCTCTTGTTTTGATATTCTAATTATAGAGCCTAAAGAAAATGCCCGCAATGTTATGCTAATACTAAAAGTCACTAAAATAGCCCTAGCTAAATCTTTGGTAAAGTTACCAAACTTTCATAATTTATTTGATCTAATTGATTTTAATGAAAAAGGTAAATACCAAGCTTCACTATCCATAGTTGAAATCTCTTAAAAGAGAAGAGGAAACTATTGTATTGTAAATAGCAATCTATAAAAGTTATCCAAGGCTCAAACTTCAACAATCATCTTTTAAGAAATAGACAAGCAAATCACTTATGTGGGTCATAATAGATTATTGTATCTAGAAGCCACTATTAAAAGGAAAGAAAGTCCATTATACATTGATGGTAATGGTTCCATTGTTAATATCATTCCTATGGCCCTATTACACACTATCAATATCCTTGAGGAGTGTGTGTAGTGCTCTTTAATGATACTTAATACTTTTAAAGGATCTCCTATTGAGATAACATGATATGTACAAATTAATCATAGAGTTAATCCTGTTAAGACTTTGAACAAGTTTTATGTGATAAGAGGTTTACTAAGTTATCATATTTTGTTGGAGTGACCATGGTTGCATGCTCATAATTATGTTCCTTTTACTTTACATTAATGTGTTAAAGCTAATTTTTAGGGTAAGGACATTTAGTTATTTGCCTTTAAAACATCATTTGGTGAAGATGAAGCTTATTTTACTGAGGCAATTCATTTTGATGAGTTCACATAAAAAAGGACAAATGTTATTAGATAGCTATTCGAGGTTCCTAAAAAATAGTTAAATAGGAAGGAAAAAGTAAGGGAGACCTTGAAATAAATTAATAAGCAAAAAAAGGTGGATTTTCAACTACCTATTAAGAAGATCAAAGAAGAAATAAAGAACATCAAGTTGTTCATCATTTTAAGCTTTAAAAATATGGAAGGCATGATGGTATATGATTTTTAATAAGGCAAACATTTCAAAGGAAAAATATTAAAGGACATAAATTATGCTAATCAGCCCCTAAAACTTGACGTATTAGAAAAATTAGAAACCTTACTATTACAAGTGTTGAACGAAGGCCCAACCACCTTCCAAGATGCACCTAAACCAATGGATGAAGAACTTGAAACAATTAATTTAGGAAAAGAAGAGAAGGATAAGCCTATTTCAATCAGGGTTACTCTTAACTCAGAAGAAAAGAAACAATTGATAACATTATTATAGGAATTTCATGATGTTTTTGCTTGGGATTATCATGTAATGCAAAGTTTGAGCCTTGGCTTGGTATCTTATCATTTAGCAATAAACCTAGGTTGAAAGGTGGTAAAGTAGCATTTTAGACTATTCCACCTTAATGTTAAATCCTAAATAAAGGTAAAAGTACAAAACTCCTTAAGGTAGGATTCATCGAGTCGATTAAACACCCCATTTGGTTATCTAATGTTTTCCTTGTTAAGAATAAGAATAGGCATATTTGACTAGATTTTTAAGATCTCAACAAAGCTTGCTTGAAATATAGCTTCCTTTTTGCTCACATTGATCCGTTAATTGACTTCACTATGAGTCATAAGAGGTTTTTTATGGATTGCTTCAATGGGTATAATTAGATTTTTTATGCATCTTCTTAATGCCATGAAGATCACTTTCAGAACCTCTCTAGGTAATTTCTACTACATTATCATACCTTTCGAGCTCAAGAATCCAAATGCAACATAACAGAAGGCTATGACTACTATATTTCATGACATGTTACATGATTTTGATTTGGTGATTAAGTCCAAGAATAAGGAAGACCATATTGGTCATCTTAAAAGGTTCTTTGAAAGATTTTGCAAATATTAATTCCTACTTAATCCTAAAAAATGTGCCTTTGTGGTGTTATTAAGAAAAATTTTGGATTACAAGCATAAGGAGGGAATTGAGGTAAAAGTTGATAAAATTAAAGCCATAAGAAAAATGCCAAGACTAACAAGGTTTAAAGAACTTAGATGCTTTATTAGGAAAATATCTTATATTCAAAGATTTATTCTAGTATTAATAGAATTGATTCACCTATTTAAGTCTCTATTAAGAGAAAATATCATTTTTGAATAGGAAGAAAAGCTCTAAGAAGCATCTAAGAAAATGTTGCATGTCATTAGTTCTACTTATGCAATGGCTTCATCTTAATATGTAATTTGACTTATTCCCTATCTTACCTCTACTAACAAATTTATTAGTTTTCTCTTATCCCAATAAGTGGAAAGTATTAAAAAGCCCGTTTATTATCTTAGCCATTTCTTTAAAGGGCTTAAGGAGTAATATTCTCCTATAGAAAAACACTTTCTAAACTCTATGTATGCAACTTAAAAATTTTGACTTTACTTTTTGACACATCAAGTCTAGTTAGTGATTCAGTCTGATCTTATAAAATTCCACATATAATGATGGTTATATGGTAAAATAGATATTGAAGATAAGCGAGTTTGACATCTAGGTGGTTATTCTTAAGTCATTAAAAAGTAAAACCTTTGTTGATTTATTAGCATAATTCCTTGCAATAAATAATGAGCCTATTCCAAAGGAAGTTGTTAGGGATTGCTTAAAGAAGTAAATATGCTTTAAGAATATATGATTGCTCTATATAATGTGTCATAACCTTAGGACTTGTATTTTGATGGCTCACCATCCACTTTAGCAAGGGGAGCTAGGGTTATTTTGAAAGATCCTTATGGTAGAATTTATTATATGGCTTACAAACTAGAGTTCCCCTACACCAACAATATGGCAAAATATGAAATGCTTATTTTGGGGCTTATGATAGCAAAGGGTATGGAAATGGAAGAGTTGGTAATGATCATTAATCATGTAATGGAAGAATTTAAGGTCAAAGAACTAGCCTTGACAAAATACAAAAGTAGTGCAAGCTATAATACTAAGGTTCAAAAAGATCACTTTCTTGTAATTAGGCAAATGCGTTAGTAGCATTAGGGTCAAGAATGGTAATAGAAAATGGCAGTGACATCATTATTAAGCTTTGTAACTAACTTCACGTCATTCTTAATTTTCAAACCCCAATAAAAGAGTAAAATGATTACAAAACTCTTATCTTGCAAGAATTAAGTGATCCAATGATAACTTTAGTAAGGATTCTGTAAGATTATCAAATGATGAATGGAATTCTTTATGAGCACAATTTTGAAAGGATGGTGATGAAATATATCTTGGAGAGATAAGGAAAAGAAATCATGACGAAAGTACATAATGATAATTATGGCAAGGAAGGGCTACTTTTGCATAAAAGGATATAATGCTAAGAAAATTTATAGCCCACCATAAAAATAGATTGTAATGTTTTACATTCTAATTGCACAAAGCATGTTACTTAGAAATTAGGTGTCAAGATTATTGTGGAAGGAAATTTGAGGAACGTATAACTGTAATACTTTTAAGAGGGAGTCCTCCTAATTAAGCTAAAAGAGGCTAGTGAAATATTAAAAAAAAAATAGTAAGATACCCTGTGAAAGAGGGAATCTTTTATAGAAACGAGGTGGATAATGTGCTAAGAACTTTATGGCAATCATCTACATATAATTCCTTTATTTAAACATTATCCTAAAAATCTATCCACTAAACTAGAATAGAAAAACAATATAGAATAATAGCAAAACATACCAAAGGCTATGAGATCATTCATCTTACCTAATAGCAAGATTAGTTTAGTTACCTTTAACATCTATAATCCAATTCTACTTAAGATAGTAGAATTTCATACAATAACTTAACAATTAACTAGTTGAAAACATTACTAATTGTAAATAATATCCATCATTCCAAACTCAAGCTACAAACTTGTATGCTAACTAGATTAGGAAACTAGAATACAAAGCAAATAGATATATATACTAAAGAACATCCAACTATCTATTAACAAATCACCATACATAAATAATGGACATTATAAAATTGAAAATTAAATCGTCCATAATAGAATGATGATTATAGGTATAGGAGACTTCCAGGGACCTAGGGTATAGGATGAAGAAGTCATTGTGGAGCTTGTAAAAAAGGAAACATTTATCCAAATAACAACTTTAGTTAGGAAAATATGAAAAGTCAAGTGATTGACTAGAATTAATGCTTATCAAATGATATATGAAAGCTAGGTTTAAAGCTAAAGCATATCATAGGAGATGGAAGCATGAACACTTGTAATATTATTTCAAATGAAGAAAAAACAAATGATATTCTAGATAATAGACCATGGAACATCATAGGTAACTTGTTCACTATGGCAATTTGGGATATAGGATTGAGCATGACTGATATTGATATCTTTCATATTGAATTTTGTTCAATTATATAACTTACCTTTTAAATATTTGAATATGGACAATGCTAGAAAAATAAGGAAAAAGTTAGGAAAGTGACACTAGAATATTACCTTATGGTCAAGGGATGCAGGATACATCATTTTCCAAGGGTCAGAATAAGAATCAACATATCAAGGCCTTTAATTATAGAAGGAAGGGAGGAAAATTTAGGTCCAATTTTGTTAAAAAAACTCTAGAATATCTCTTATAAGTGTGACATATTGGAGCATAAAGCCAAAATCTGCAAGGAACCAAAACTCTTAAACATGAATAGAGAAAAGTAAATGATAGTTGGATATGTATTCCCTTAATGCAATGCCTTTTGGAGATGGAAACAAACCGTTTTAATATAAATGTTAAAATTTTATTGTTGACAAATACTTTGAATAGCAATGAACTAAAAACATTAGGAGACCAAGTCGTTGAGTTGCAAGTTCAAACCAAAATGAACCTATCTGTAGCTAGTAAACTAATACCTGAAAACCTAGTATTAGAGGAAACATAGAAAGAAATTCAATGGAAAAAATGTTATACTTCATAATGGAAAAATTATATGTGGTTGGCATTAAGATGATAGCCTTGGATATAGGCCTTATTATCTCATAAAGCCATGAAAATTTGTACCTATCTACATGTTTTATCTAATAAAATTTTAAATTAGATCTTAACAATCACTATAAAAAGTTCTCAATAGGATGACATTTTGAGATGGCATAAGTCGCTTTAAATATTTGCCTCAAATCTCGTGTTTTTACCACCTTAAATCTAAAATTTGAAGTTTCACTATAATGATTGGTAGTGATGTTAAATTGATGGTGCATTATACTTTTATTTTATGCAATTCTAGTGTTTGAATTCCCTGTTTGTTATAAATTTTAAGAACTTTTATTTTAGATTTCTTTAAAAAATTTGACTGACCTTGCTCATTCTCTCTATGTTTATCATTTTAATACAGAAATTTGTGCTTGAGTACATGCCTAACACTTCACATGTGACATAAATTTTAAGAATTCTTACTTTATATTTCACTTGAAAATTTGATTGAACCTTTTAATTATCTTTATGTTTATCATTTTAGAAGAGAAATTCTTACTTAACTACCTACCCAACACCTCACATTTAAGCAACAATAATAAAATCTTATTTCAATGTAGACTATAGTTATGATACCACTTTGCATCAATTATGTTATATTCTTATGTATTAGACTTTCATGTCTTGGTTTACCATTATAGTTAGCTTACCATTATAGATACACTTTACATGCCTTTTTGCAAAGTGAATTCAAATAATGGTTCGACATTGGAGGAATCTCTTAATAATTTATTATTCACTCAATCTCTTTATTAATATTTTGTTTTATGCACATTTAAGAAACTCCTCCACTAAAAATAGGTACCATTCCTAAATGGATTGGTTCTCTGATAAACAATTTATTTTTTGCTTATCCAAGAAAGACATCCACTAATAATTGGTGCCAATCCAAATTAGATTAATTCTCTCACATGCTAATATTCAATTTCCATTAATGTATTTTTATAATATAATTGGATAAATTGTAGAACAAATTCAATTTTGGCTTTTCAAAATTCTTGAAATAATATTTCAATGTTCTACATTGTATTTGGATCAATGGTATATCTTTTTGTAATAAAAACAAGAATTAACAAATGATCATCACATATGTAAAACATTTAGAAAGGAGATATTTATCTCTTTATATCAAATGCAAGCTTTCACTCATCTATTTTAATTTTACAAACTATTCTGCATTTTTTTCCTAGTTTGTAAGTTTAATACTTTTTCAAATAAAGAGACAATTGGTAAATAAAACCCTACTACTTTAGGATATATAAATAAGACTATTTCCTATTCAATATAACATTTTATCATTTATCAAACTATTCTACATTTTTTTTCCTTTCATCATTCTTTTGGTGCTTCAATATAAAATTGATTATATTTACAAACTTTTTTCTTACATATCAAGAATGATAAATTATATCAATGTTATTCAATCACATCTCATGTAATATATGCATATCATATGACACATAAACTTTATCTAATTCATTATCACTTTTCATGGATACTTTAAACCATATCTCCAAATATGTGATAATCCAAGAATTCAAACAATTCACACTTTAATATGCACATTAATAATTCTAAAATATCATGCTTTTTTAAACATGAAATAATGTATCTTTTAAGCATGAATAGATATATCTTTTGCATATGAACAACCATGTCTATTAAGCATAAACCATTGCATTTCTTGCATATGAACCTTTATGTCATTTGCACACAAACCCTTATGTCATTTGATCATGAATCATTGTACTTCTCACACACAAATCACTATATTTTTTAAATATAATAAATTATATCCCTTGGATATAGATCAACATATCATTTTGAAATTAACATATCTTTACTTTAATATGACTTTTTATATAACTTTTTATGTGTGTCTTAACATAAAGGTCTGAACCATTTCTTTTATGGAAATTTAACCATGCATATATTTTTAATTGGCAGGCTTTATTTCTATTTAGGAAGAATAACAGGTTATATTTTTTTTATTTCACCACATCTATTTAACTATTATTTCTAATGATCTCAACTAGATTTCATAAATCATATGGCATATCATATAATTCTATATAAAGTTCATCTAATTATATCATCAAATTAGACATATGAGGATATCATAACTAATATATATGCCACATATGATTTAGAATGAAATAAATAATTAAATTAATAGAAATTCAATGAATTGTGCACTTATCCATTCTGAGATTATTTGGTAGAATTGAAATGACTTCAAAGAGCCATATAGGTACAATTGCCTTTCTCTTCATCCCTTAAACCTTTTTTTAATTTATTAGTTGCCTTTCATGCATTTGGTTATATATCATTTATCAATTTCATATTAGGAATTAAAATGTTGGAAAATCTTCATGACAATCGAGAAAAAAACATCATTTTATCTTGCACTGAGAGAAATTGTCTTCATCTAATTAGTTAATTTTTATCAAATTTTGACTCATTGTTTTGATAAACATTAACTCCATTGTTACAAAAATATTTCTTATGATTGTCAAGGAAATTTCTATAAGATTCTGGCTTCATTCTTTTACATAATGTTTCTTTAAGATTGTTGGGAGAAAATTATGGGGTAAAGAATCAAAATTTCTAAGATGTGAAGTATAACACTTTTCTTAAAGAAATATTCATCCCCACTTGAATTAAGTTTGCTTTGGGAAGATAGTATGCAAATTAACCTCCTAAAATATAACAACAATTTGAAAGCTTTAGGAAGATAGTATGCAAATTATCCTCCTAAAATACAATAGCAATTTAACAAATTGAAGAAAGAAATATTGATATTTTTCCTTATACTTCTCTATGAAATAAGTTTGTAATGGGTGCAAATGTTTAAGAGATAAAATAGAAATAAAAAGATGAGAAGAAATATGTCTAAAAATGTTTTTTCTTTATTTATAAAGATTATAAGATTTCATCCAATACATATAAGTCATGAATTTAAAAAGATACAAAACTTTCCATAAAAAAGACAATGCTATTGAATATGAAGAAACACAAAATTTCATGTGTAAAGATTATAAATTTTTAATATAAGAGGCATGATTTTACATTTTTGAAAAGATATATTTATTCAATTCAAATGACACAATTATTTATTCATATTTTAAAATAATAATTCATGATTATTTTTGAAATAAACTCCAACACTTATAGTATTTCACAAATATTTCACAATCTAGTTTCAAATTTAACCACTCTAAGAATATGCTTATTTCCTATGGAAAACATTCCTCATATGCCCAATCACAACTTTCCTATGGCAAAAGACTCTAGAAAAATTTTAAATTTGAACTTTTTATGGAATAGATCATGGGATATAAAAATATTTGCACTCTCAAGGTCTTTTGTGAAGAAGTATGAAACAATCGTACCATCCATTTTTCCACAGCTTTTACTATGGAAGATATTATGGAAAAACTGTTTATCAAAGCAACCTAGGCAACAAACCTTTCATTTTCATTTTTCCTTCCTCCCTCAATCCCATTGCATTTCAATGCCTTCTTCAATTCTTGCCACTATTCAAGGTTTTTCCAACCTCTTCTAATCACTTTTTGATTTTCTCCATGAAGTGAATAATTTTAACTAAAGCATTTTCTTTGATATTTGCTTAAAATTTGAAATATTTATGAGGATTATGGATTTACATTTTATATTCATTGTTTTTTGATTTTGTAGTTGATGATGATGAATTTGTGTTTGTTATTGAAAATAATGAAATTTTTATTTAGGTTAAATATATATTTGTCATAATATATAGATAAGATTGACTTTAAGTTACATGTGATGAGTTTGTGTTAGCAGTTAAAAAGGTGATTTTTTCTTTTTATTTGGTGAAGATATGTATTTGTTATAATTTTATTGTTATTTTGAGGAAAGTAGTGGCTTAAATTGTATATGATGAATTCTTGTTTTAGTTAAAAATGGTTAATTTATTATTTTTTTTATGAATATATGTAGGGTTAAAGCTAGCTTATTTTGGTAGTGAGAGCCAATATTTTAACCTTGACACTTTTTATATTACTTTATGATGATTAATTGTTGTAGCAATAACAATAAATATAAAATTGTGATAAAAAAGTATGCATGAATGGTATTTGATGTCATTTTTTATGATTTAATATTTTTGATCTATTTTTTTAATAATGACCAGAGTAATTATTCATTTAACATATATTAAAAATTCTAAGTTCAAACTTTAAACATAATGGAAAATAAAACTTCTAAGGTAATATTAGTGTTGTTATATCATTATGGTATAGACAATATTTTTGGTCTTTAAATTCAAGATATTGGAATTTAAAATTCTATTAAATATTTAGTTTAAATCTTTTTGTAATTATAGTTTTTTTTAATCCCAAACCTCCTTATTTGTATAAAATAATTATAAAAATCATGAATGAAAATTCTCAAATTAATAATGATATAGAATTAATTATAAATAAAATTAAATTCTAACCTAATTATAAGAAAAAATACATGAATGAAATTATAAATTGAAATTAATTATAAGCAATGTTTGCAAAATTGAACTAGATTGATAGTTGGACTAATCTGACTATCAATTGTTAGAAAGTTACAAGTTAGTAATTTCCTTATTAGTGGCCTAAATTTAAGGTAATTGCTAATAATTGAATTTAAAATCATAATAACTACTTAATAATTGTTTGAGACAATCTTATCTATTAGTTTTGATACTTGATAGATGTATTAGATTGTATTGCACACACACATATAAATTAGTCCTTTCCTTACCCAAAAAACACCCTAGTTCTATTTTATATTTTTATATAAAAAACCTCCATCAAAAGGTGTGTTTGTTAAGAAGGGATAAGAGAGAGAAATCAATTTCATTAATTTTTGCCTAAGCCTTGGAGATTATGGCTTCTTCATCTAATCTAGGTATGGAAAATCATAACCTTCAAGATCCTTAAATTTATGGATGCTTTTGTATAAGAATTTTAACATATGGTATCAAAGCAATGGTTATGAATTTTATGATTTTTCATGTATAATTTTTTCCTAATTTATATGAACTGCAATCGTAAAATTGGGAATTTTGTTTTTCAAATATGTGATCAAATTGTCTATTATTACACTTCATGATATTACTGAACTCACATCTACCATTTTTTTTTGTGAATTTATTGCCTTTGACTATTCATCGAATAATGATCATGATTCTTGTAGTCTCAAGCATAAATTCATCAACATTTTTCCAATACATGATTGGACTCGTATTCTTATCCTTATATTACTATATTATTATATTATATATGTAAAGGGTTGAATTAATAGTTTAAGAACTTTGCTCCATTCTAGATGTTTTAACTATATGTATATATATAATTAATTTGAATTGTTTTCAAAGCAATGAAATTGAAATTAGTTTAGACGTTTATTTATAGTTATGTTCTGGGCGAGGTTATAAAATATATATATATATATTTGGTTCCCAACAATATATTGGCATTATACTTCTTGTGCAATATATACATTAGTTTATTATTTGAATTTTTTTCATATATATATATAATTATATGATGCATGTTACTTAAGAAAGATTGTCAACGTGACTTCCAGTAAGTGAATTAGTGGGATAATTAACCTCTATCATTTATTGTTAAATTTTTTGGCATTAAAAAAGTCTCTTGTCTTATGTTTAAAACTTGTGTACACCAAAGTGGTTAAGTTAGAATGATAGAAAACATCAAGGTTTAAAAAATCAGATTGGACTGGCTAGTCCGGTTAACCCTTAAAACTGGTCTTGAAAAAACAAGTCAGAAAATCGATGAACCAGTAATAAACCGGTCAAATTGGGTGAACTAGTCACAGTTTTCATGGTTTGACCGATTTTGGACTAAAAAATATTATTATTTAAATATTTACAAAATAATATTATTTTTACTTGATATTGTATATATATTCAAAGTTTAAAGTTTCAAATGGTAAAAAAATTACTTTGTACATATAAATAAAAGACACATAACTAAAAATTGAGTTTAATATTAATTTTTTATGATAATTTAAATTATGAACTTATGAAAATTTGAAATTATTTGAATTTTTTTAAAATATTTTCACATTATATATATATAAATTTAACTTTATAATAATTTAATTATTTTTAACTGTATTTGTATATATTAAAATTTTTAATTTATATTTTATATTATAATTCTTGTTCAACCTCGGTTTGATCCCGATTGAACAATTAAACCTTAAACCGCTCTCATTTCCAATTCAATGACCGGTCTGATTTTTAAAACATTGAAAAATACCATTAAATAATGTAACTGTGAGTTAATCATCAATACTTAGATTTGCCCAAAGGAAAATTCTATTCTATGATTAATAAACATAATTGTGAGAAATTAAAATTCTTGAATCAAATATATATATTTTTTCTAAAGATGAAATATTTGTTTGGTTAGGAATATTTAATTCTTCAGTAATGATAAAGGTGACATTTATCAAATATAGCAATTTCTCTTCATTCGCAAGCTTCATCTATTACTATTTTTAATGGTTTGAACTTCTCTGAATAGGGTGAACAAGTTAAGTTCCACTTAGGTGTTTTGGACCTTGACCTATCACTTTTGGAAGGATAACCTATTATTACTAATAATAGTATTGAGGAAGAGAAGTCTAAACTTAAGATGTGGAAATGGTCTGATAGGTTAAGCCTTAAGTTTATGCAAATGACACTTGCAAACAATATTAAAACTACTATTCCACAAACAGAAAGTGTAATGGAATACCTTAAGTTTATGGAAGAATGATTTTGCTCTGCTGATAAATCACTCGCTAGTACACTAATGACATAATTCACAACCATGAAATTTGATAGGTTGCAAAGTTTGCAAGAACATACCATTGAGATGACTAACATTGCAGCAAGACTAAAAACACTGGGTATGACAATAATGACTCTTTCATGGTTCAATTTATTTTAAACTCATTACTTTCTGAGCATTGAGCTTTTCAAATTAACTATAACACTATGAAAGATAAGTAGGATGTTAATGAATTGATTGGAAATCTCATTTAGGAGGAGAATAGGCTTAAGGATTTAAGAGGTCATTTTGTCAACCTAGTTTAAGGAGCTAGCAAAGCAAAGAAGCCAAAGGTTAAGAAATTTAAGAAGAAGGGAACTGCTAATGGGCAAGATAAGTGCCACTTCTGTTCTAAAGAAGGACATTTCCAAAAAGATTGTCTCCAACGTAAGGCATGGTTCAAAAAGAAAGGTATGCTTGAAACATATGTATGCACTTTTGAATCAAACTTAATTGATGTTCTTTATAATTCTTGGTGGCTTGATTTTGGTGCTACTACTCACGTATCTAATGTAATGCAAGGATTCCTTACGATCTAAACCACAAATTAAAGTAATATATTTCCTTACATGAGAAATCATATGAGAGCACCAATTAACGGCATAAGGACTTATCGGTTAATTTTGGATACTAATCATCATTTAGACTTAATAAAGACTCTTTATGTACCTTTAATGTCTAGAAATTTAGTTTCTCTTTCAAAGTTGGATAATTGTGGTTTTGTTTTTAATGATGGACATGGTTGTTTCAATTTGTGTAAGAATTATTGGTTGTGGTATTCTTATTGATGGCTTATATAGATTGAAACTTCATGATAAATTTTCTAAATCCTTACTTGTTGAACATCAACATATTGGAATTAAGTATAACGTGCTTAATGAAAATTCTATGTATTTGTGGCGTAAACATTTGGGTCACATATCCAAAGAAAGCTTAGAAAGATTAGTAAAGAATGAGATTCTATAAAATATAGATTTTATTAATTTTGGTTTATGTGTGGATTGCTTCAAGGGAAAGTAAACTAAACATAACAAGAAAGGTGCCACAGGAAGCAACCAGCTTCTTAAAATTATATACACTGATATGTGTGGACCTTTTGACACTCCATCTCTTAGTGGATAAAAATATTTTATCACATTTATTGATGACTTTTCACATTATAGGTATGTCTATTTACTTAAGGAAAAGTCTTAAGCAGTTAATGCTCTTAAGATATATATTAATGAAGTTAAAAGACAATTAAATAAGAAAGTGAAAGTCATAATGTCTAATAGGGTGGTGAATATTATGGAAAACATGATAAAATGGGATAATGTCCAGGTCCATTTGCAAAACTTCTTGAAAGACATGGTATATGTATGCAATACATAATGCTATGCACATCACAACAAAATGGTGTGGCAAAAAGGCGTAATCAGACATTAATGGATATGGTTAGAAGTATGATAAGTAACTCTTCATTACTCAAATTCTTGTGGATGTATGCATTAACAACTGCTATGTATTTACTAAGCAAGGTTCTTAGTAAAGCAATTCCTAAAACTCCTTTTGAATTATGGATAAATAGAAAATCCAGTTTAAGGCACCTGTATATTTGGGGTTGCCTAGTAGAAGCAAGAATATATAATCTGCATGAAAAGAAATTAGATCCTCGAATAGTAAGTGATTACTTTATTGGTTACCTAGAAAAATCTAATGGCTATATCTTTTATTATCCTAACCATAAATCGAGAATTATGGAAACTGGTAATGCAAAATTTCTAAAAAATAGTGAAGTTAGTGGGAGTAAGGAATGACAAAATGTTGACATAAAGGAAATAAAGGTAAATATTCCTATACCTATAAGTATTCCTACATTTGTAGTTATTCTAAATGTTATTCCAATTATGGTAGAACACTCTGACAACAATGCACAATGTTTGAATGATAATACATTCAATAAAGAAGCTAACTCACAAAGGTTTGAAATAAATAAGTCTTAGGAAGTACCTTTGAGAAGATCTTAAAGAGCAAGAAAATCAACAATTCCAAACTATTATGAGACTTATTTGTAAGAATTAGACATTAGAATTAATGAGGATCTAGTTTCATTTTCATAAGTCATAAATAGTGTTAAGTTAGAGAAATGGATTGATGCTATGAAAGAAGAGTTGAAATCCATGGAAGAAAACAAAGTTTGGGACATTGTTCAATTGCCAGAAGGTGCTAAATGAGTTAGTTGTAAATTAGTCTTTAAGACCAAGCATGACTTAAATGGTAATATCAAATGATATAAAGCCCAACTTGTTGCTAAGGGATATACTAAAAAAGATGGATATAATTATAAAGAAACATTTTCTCCTATCTCAAAGAAAGATTCATTATGTATTATCATAGCACTTATAGCTTATTATGATTTAGAGTTACATCAGATGGATGTAAAAATAATTTTTTTGTATGGTAATCTTAAAGAGGAAGTTTATATGGACCAACCTGAAGGTTTTCTAGTTAAAGAAAAAGGTCATATGGTGTGTAAGCTTAAGAAATCGATATATGGATTGAAACAAGCCTCAAGGCAATGGTACATTAAGTTCAATGATATTATTACCTCTTTTGGTTTTCAAGAAAATCTTGTTGATAGATGCATATATTGAAAGGTCAGTGGGAGTAAGTTTATGTTTTTAGTCATATATGTTGACAATATTTTTCTTGCAATTAATAATTTAGGTATGTTGCATAAGACAAAAGAATATCTCTCTAAGAACTTCGAAATGAAATATATAGGAAAGGCATCCTATGTAATAGGAATTGAAATATTTCATGACATATCATAAGGATTGTTAGGATTATCTAAGAAATCCTATATTAAGAAAATTTTAAAAAGATTTAACATGGCAAATTGTTCCACTAGAATTATACCAATTCAAAAAGTGGATAAATTCAATTGTATGCAATGTCCAAAAAATGACATAGAGTGAAAACAAATGGAATTAATTCCATATGATTTTGTAGTGGGTAGTCTTATGTATGTGCAAACATGCATGAGATTGGATATTAGTTTTACAGTTGGAATGTTAGGCAGATATCAAAGTAACCCTGAAATTAATCATTAGAAAATTGTAAAGAAAATTTTGAGGTACTTATAAGGAATAAAGGATTACATGCCCATGTACAAAAGATCAAATTAATTAGAAGTAATTAGATATTTAGACTTAAATTTTAGTGGATGTGCAGATAGTAGAAAGTTTACATTTGGCTACTTATTCCTCCTTGGAGAAGCAGCCATATCATGGAAAAGTGCTAAGGAAATTGTTGTTGCTTCATCTACAATGGAAGCATAATTTATATCATGTTTTGAAGCTACAATTCATGCATTATGGTTATGAAACTTTGTTTCAGGACTTGGGGTTGTTTATACCATTACCAAGCTGCAAAAAATTTACTGTGATAATTCTGCACCAGTATTTTTCTCTAAGAATAAAAAATACTCAAGAAGTGCCAAACACATGGAGTTAAAGTATTTTGCTATTAAGGAGGAAGTTCAGAAACAAAGAGTGACTATAAAGTATATTAGAATGGCCTTATATCACCGATCCACTAACTAAGGGGTTACAACCAAAGATGTTTAAGGAACATGTACATAGAATGGGTCTTGGTTCTCTTTTTAAATGATGTATTTGATGATGTTTACACTCTAAGCTCATTATGTTTGCAATTTTTGAACCTACATAGTTTGTTTCTAGTTATTGTACACATAATTGTACTTTATGAGTTATAAAATTAATGCTCTAGAAACATTTATAGGACTAGTATGAAATTTTATGTGTTATTTATGTACCTTGTTTAATGAGGTGCTAGTGCTTGTGCTATATGGAGAGAAATGTGTTTAATAAAATAATACATGACTACTATAACTCATACTTGGTATTTTACTATATTAAGGTAATTATGTGCTTATACGTATGAGATTTGGTGTGGAAAATTAATGTATCATACTTACATTGTGGTTCCATCAAATTTTAGGCTAAGTGGGAGAATGTTAGAAAGTTACAATTTAGTAACTTCCCTATTAGTGGCCTAAAATTAAGGTAACCGCTCATAATTGAATTTAAAATCATAGTAACTGCTCAATAATTGTTTGAGACAATCTCATCCATTAGTTTTGATACTTGGTAGATGTATCAGATTGTATTGCACACATACATATAAATTGGTCCTCTCCCTACCCAAAAAACACTCTAGTTCTATTTTATGTTTTTATACAGAAAACCTCCATCAAAAGGTGTGTTTGTAAAAAAAGGATAAGAGAGAGAAATCAATTTCATTAATTTCTGCCTAAGCCTTGGAGATTATGGCTTCTTTATCTAATCTAGGTATGGAAAATCATAACCTTCAAGATCTTTAAATTTATGAATGCTTTCGTATAAGAATTTTAACATCAATCAATAACTAAAATAACTAGAATTGACCCTTAAAACTATTTTGGCAATCATATTAGTTTGAACTTGATAAAATTGATAAAAACTAGATCAAATTGGAAAACCAGTCCAGTTATTAAAAACATTTTTGACCTTTTTATTTTTTAATCTTTTCATTTTTTTTATAAGATTAGATAAACACTCTCAGAAGCCCAATTCATAAATATAGCTTTTTTTTTCAAATATTACCAAACTAATAAAAAGTTTGATTTTTCTTATTTGATAATTTTTATTAATATATGATAATTTTATTTGTTAAATTTATTATTTTATATAGATTAAATTTTACATTTCAAGAGTAGGTATTTGATTTAATTATAAAATTTTATATAGTATATATAATTTCTTGAATTATAATATTATTTAGTTTAATCATTGATTCAACTGAATGAACCATTCAAACTGTGAACTAGAAGTTTTCTTAGTTTGATATCCAATCAAAATTTTAAAACATTGATTATAAGAGTTAAAAATATAATTTAATTAAATAAATTATTTGATTTATATTCAAATTATTTACTAAATAAATTTAGAGACATATTATTTTTCTACTTAATTATTATTTTATTAAACATGTAAAAATTAGCTAAACATCTAATGTATTTCATTCATTTTAAGGTGAGATGAGGTGACTAAGGAAGAGAAATTAACATTTTAATAGTTAGAAGGCTTGATTAGAAGTTTTTCATAGTACAAATTGATAAATTAAAAAGAGCAAAATTTCTTATATTTTAAAATACTTATTCCTCCATTATTCTTCATCCCATATCAAGGAAAGAAGACCTTTTAAATTTGTGAAAAAAAAGGTAACACTATAAAAAAAATTTCTTTTAGTGACAACAAAAATTGTTTCAAAAAATTGATATTATGTCATAAAAGTTTTTTAGTGACAACAACATTTTTGTACCAAAAAACTCTATTGCTAGAAGTGTTTGTGATAACAAATGATATTTGTTACTAAAATCTTTTATTTTGTGAGAAAATTTGATGCCATAATAAGTTGGCATTTTTTAGGACGATTAAATTATGTTATCACTAAAAATCATTAGTGATGAATTTTCTCATCATTGTAAATTAACATTAAGTGACAAAAAGATATTGTTATCACTAATTAATGACTTTAGTGACTACTATTATTATCACAAATGCTGCTCTTAGTAATGACATATTTTAATTATAACTAAAAGTATAATATTTCTGACAACCAATATTGTGACTAAAACTTTTTTGTATGTCAACGTATTTGTGTTGTCACTAAAATATAATATTTGTGAGAATTATTACTATCAATATAAAATTTGTCACTAAACTCACTTTTTATTTATAAATATGCATTTTTCAAAACTTTTGCATATCATCATATATTGAATGCTAATAATAGAAATAAAATATAAGTGATAAAATTTTGATTAGTATTTAAAATAAAAGTTATGCTAAAGTTATAGCACTAATCACTTTTAATTCATAACAATAAAGTTATAAAGTGCACATCTCAAAATTGATCAACCATCAAAGTTTGAAGCAAATATTACTAATAGTTTGAAAAAGAAACTTAAAAAGCATTTCCTCTAAAAGATGATGATGTTACTATTTTTTTTTATTGTGATTCACATGTTAGCACCATAACCTTGAAAATATCCAAATGCCTTATCCTACAATAAACCAAATATATGAAAACTATAAACCCATTATTTAAGCTAAATAATTTATGAGACAACTAATCATAACTATAATAAACTTTTTTAATACTCAATTAATCCTTATAAAAACTTGGCTTCTCTCACTTTTTCATAGAACCTTATAATAATAGGATCAAAAGCACATTCAGGCTAAAGTAATATGTGCTTCAACTATAGAGAAAGATTAAGAGAAAAAGTTCACTTGCAACACTACCTTAGCACAATGCCTTTAAAACCATTACTCACAAGCAACCCTAGCACATATTACTTGGTTAATGTCATGCCAATTCAAGTAAAATAATTGAGTAAGAAATATATTGATTGCACCAATGCAATTCAAGCAATAATTAAGAAAAACCAATTCTAACTTCATACAAATGAGCTATGTCCACCTTTTTCTTATAAAAGATATACTTGATACTTGATAGCTTGCAAATATACAACTAATAAGTATATCATTCATAGTTATATATTAAGTAATGGAAAAGAAGAATTTGCTTTTAACTTCATGTGATGCAAGCACTTCCCTTAAGCAGCTCATATAGAAACTCTACAAAGTCATTATAAAATGTAATCTACACTTCTAGAAAATTTAATTATAAATGATATAAATTATAACTAAAACAAATAATAGAAGCATGATGACCAATTGTTGAAGCCACACCTCAACTTCCATGAACAAATAGAATATGCATAGTTGGTTTTTATAAGTTCAATATAGTTCGTAAGTAAGAAAGAAAGATATCAAGTTATTATAATAGAATAGGTCAACTTTCCTTGTCCTCATGGCCCTCAATATAGGTGAAGGCCATATTTGCACCTTCCTTTGTAAAATTGAGACAAACCTATCCAAAGTTAATTCTTTAGGGTTGAATGGTTTGGTATTAATCTAATTATAAGAATGGATAATGTACATCCTTAAGCCCCTACCTAATGATTGGCATTATGTTTGAATAAGTGGTTAAATTTTTGTAATTTCATAGGTAATTAACCTATGCTATTAGCATAACTTTATATGTAATTTGCTTTTTTAGAAATCAAATTATATTTAAGAAGTAGAAGCAAAAGATGCAATGCATATGATTTCATATCTAGTTTAAGTGTATACTATTGAAACAAACAAAACACATAGACAAGTTAACTTATTAAGTAGTTTCACACCAATTTCTTCATCAGGCTTGGTAAGAAGACAATATTCTAGATTTGATAACAAGGTTCTCTTACAGGCTTGAAAACATAGAGTAGCAAAATGTTAGTTGAACAGCCAAACATCATCTATAAGGATGAGAAGGAAAACTCCCATTTAGTAACATTGAAATCATGTGAGAATTGGATTTTAAAATTAATTTTCTAACTAATCAAACACCAAGATTATGAGAGAAAACTATAAAGATATGTGCCAGACACATCTTGCATTATGCTTTCACAGTTAGGTTAAGAATTTTTTTGCAAAACCAAACCATTAACAATTATAGCAACCATAAAAGGAAATTGATTGCACAAATGGATAAATCTATCAAGCAAATGCAATAATTGGAAGAATGACTGCTACAAGAGATGATTTTGCAACTGCAAAATTTGTTCTTGCTATTAAATTTGATTCATGTAAGTTTCTTTAGCTTGCTCTTGAAAATGACTCCCTTAAATTGAGTTAGCTTATAAATAATGTGGAAGGAGATACAGAATTTCAATTCCTAGGGAATAAAGAAAAACCATGAAAGCAATTAACATGGGAAGGAAGATGTCGTTGGGCTTGATGTTATATCTTCTAATTAGGGGTTTTAGCATAGGGACGAGGAGAGCAATATGAGAACAGATAAGACCTTGAAGGAAATGTTGATAGCTAAGAATGATGGTTGGCACACAAAATAGGTTTTTTTGCATTGGATAATTTGCAAGTTTTATTTGGGTAGCATAGAAGAGAGGATAAGGCACAATCATTGCTTTTGCTAAAAACTACCATAGTTTCCATATCTCTTTTCCTCTAAAAACAATAGAAATAAAGTTGCATTAATCAATTTTAGCAAATAAGTAGAAAGCTCAAAATAGAAACATATAGAAATTGAATAGTCATTGTAGATGGGTTCCATTAAAATAGGATGAATGAGCTAATTAGAAGCCTTCTTTCTAATAAAAATAATAGTAATCAATGATGAAGTGAGTATGACAAGGCTTCACGCTAGAGAAGCCTTCTCAAATGCAAAGTTACTTACTTTTGTAAAGTCACCTATGTGTTTGATTGCAATACATCCTTTAGTAGGAAGTTGAGACATTGAATAGGACAAAGTAGATGGAAGAGAGGCTTTATAAGCTCAGAAACAGTCAAAGAAGATATGAACTCCCCTTAATTTTGTCTAGAAGTTGAACTATCATCATGTAAATCCTAAATCATTCACAAAAACTATAATTTTATTTTTAATATTGTACAAGCAAGCATGCTAGTTTCAATGAAATTGAATGGATCATGAGACCTAACAAGACATGTTTACTTAATTAATACAAAAATCTAATATAGGTGTGAGTGGAAAACTAAAATTGAAGGCAAATTAAAGTTATAGATATGAAAACAGTGTATACCACTTTTTCACATAATTTTTTTGATGAATTAACATACAAGTATAAAAAAGCAAAGTATCCAATACATAATTTTCTTATAGTGATAGCTAACTATTAGAAATGTCCCAGTTGATTTACAAATTTATCACCAAGCATTGATACTATAATCAAATAATACACAATTTATATCAACAAATTTAACGTTGTCCAAAACTAGGAAGAATGGGTTTTGGCACAAACAAACCTAATATATCCATTGTAAGGACGACACATATTCTAAATTATCCTACTTTTTTAAATGAAAAAGAGAATCAAGGAAGAGTAAGTGTTGAAGAATGGATATAATATTACTTCTTGGAAAATCATGTATTGTAAGAAACTAAGCCCTCTTTCCCTTTAATCTTTTGTAATTGGTCTCCACATATTTCTAACTTTTTTTTAATAAAAATCAAAATATATTATCTATATTTTGGATTTGTACCTTTCCTAAAACATTCACGTCGTATTACAGAGAAAAAGTGAACTTCTATAATTCATGGGGAAGAAGAGTCGGGTGGAAAAGCAGGCGCTCGATTTCATGGGAAGAATATGTCAACAAAACAAATTATGTAAAATCACAATTATGAGTTGAGAGCTGACATTTGATATTTTTTTTAAGGTTTTATGTGCTTTTTTCTATATTTAAATTTTAATTTCTAATCTTTGTGCATTTATATTTAATAATTTAATGATTTTTATAATTAAAAAAATCACAATTATGATTAGTTTAGATGAAGGAAGGGAGACAAAGGAAAAGGAAGGAAGTATATTGTGCTATCTTTCCTTTCATTTGAGGAGAGGAATTTATCTGAAGTTTATAGTTAATTTTTCAAAATCTGACACTTTTTAGTATTCTATTCTTCTATGTTGGAAGTTTCGAAAGGTTATTTATTTAATTTATAAGTTTTCTCTTATTATCTAATTTATATTTATATTTTTAATATTTTATTTTTATTTATATTTAATAAAAATATTATTTACATTTTTAGATAGGTATGTGAAAAAATATAGTACAATTGTGAAGTTTTTCGTAATAAAAATATAAAATTATTTTTTCTTATCAATAATAGTTTGACCTAACCTATAGTTATTTACTAATTCAGATTTATTCTTATTTTTATCCATCCCATATTAATAATCTTAAGATGAATATGGCTTGAATCATTATTAATTTTGCTGAATATGGGTCATGTTAGATCAATTTATAGCAATTTTTTATAAATTTTTTAAGCAAGAATTATAATATTATTATATGTTGACTTATTATTACTATATCATTTTTCTGAATTTTTTTACAGAAAAAATTTGGAGAGATATTTTTTAAAAAACTTATAAAAAATTATTATTAAATTAATTTTTAAAAAAGGTTAAATTGTAAAAATGTATGCTAACTAATTATATATTTTAAAAAAGGTTAAAATTGTAAAAATTCATGCTAATTAACTATATATTTTAATTTAATCATTCATTATTTTTTTATAATTTTAGACATTTAAATAAATAAAAAATTATAAATTAGCCCTCCATTTTTTCTCATTTTCCTTCCATATCATTATCCATCGTTGGCTTTCATTCCCTTCTTTTCATAACTTCCAAATTTACCTACACTATGCATCGTTCATACATATAGAATGAATTTAACTGTAGCTATTCTTCAAATTTTGCAGGCATCTGGTTGTAGAACATAATTAAGTAATTAGATTGGAAGTTTTAAACAGATATTCCTTTCTGTCTAAGCCTTCTGATCTTCCTTTTATAAATTAATGATTTTTTTTTTTAAATTCACAATTACACTTCACTAAAATCTTCCCAATGCCAAATACTTTCCCAACGCTTTCATATAGATACAATTCAATAAACTAGGAAGTCATGAGTTAATTAGGTCTGATCCAATTAATTCAATATAGACTAATTTAGGGGTTTATCCATCCAGTCAAAGTCATATCTAAATCTTTGCCATCAGCATAATTAAGAACAAAAGGCACTCTTGCATGTCGGACCTTACCAACAGCAATTCTATTCAAGATAGACTTCAATCCATCAAAATTTCAGCACATTAAAGCTTAAAAATGCTCCAAGGTAGGTCCCCTCAAACCACACAATTCCATATTGTTATTTCACCTCTCTCATTGATTTAAGTTTTGGAATGTATTTAGTGAACCACTTCTACCGTGTACTCATGATCTTAACTGATTGGATCTAACTAAAAAGCACATTACAAATTGATATTAATTTTTCTATTAAAATATATGTTTAATTGCATTAATTTTATAAAGTTTTTAAACAAACATTACCATAATATTAAACGCTAATTTATCTTTTGTTTTATTTTATATTATTTATATATCAATATAATTAGTTAAAATTAAATTATACGTAAAATATTAATTATATATGTGAAAAAACGAGTTTGAAATTTGAGATGAAAAAAATATCTTGACAAAGTAATAAGTAACAATTGTGAGTTAATTTTATTAAAATTTTAAAAAAATCATATTATTAAATGAAGGGAGTTGTGTTCCAATGTGGCGGTTAACAATCGTTACTCTTTCACTTGAATGAAAAAAAAAAATTTCACTAATTTAATGATAGTAACTTAATAAATAATAATATTTTTAATTTGTTACCATCAATATTAAATAAAGAATATTATTATGGAGATGAAAGAATGAATAAAGTTCACTTAAATATTTTGCATTACTTACATTGATTTTATTGTGTAATTTATTAAATATTTTAAATTTACTATATTGAAATTACTTAAATGTTCAAAAATATTGTGTTACTTTTTAAATTAAAAAAAATTCATTCAACTAGGAAACTTCAATGTAAAAACATGGAAGTCAGAAATCTCTTTAAATAAATCATTTAATTAAATACACCATGAATGCTAATTTTAATGTTTTATTTAATTGAATACTTCTATTTTAATATTTTAAATTTAGTGAGGATGAAGTTGAGAGTCCTTGATTAAAATGGTCTATAAGTCTTGCTTTTCTTCACATTCTAAATTCCATTCTAAAATTTTGTATGTATATATATAATAATTTAATCACTCCTATTATTAAAAAATATACATATTTAGCAAAGACGAAATCTAACTATCAAACAGTGAAAGTGATCTTTGCTTTTCTTTCTGTCAATTTTAATTAAGGAAAGATATTAAATAAAATACTTTTTGATCTATACTTGAGAATAAAAATCACTGTCAAGACGTAGTAGGTTTTGGACATGGACCAATCAAACTTGAATTATTTTAAATCTTTTATGTAGTCAAAGATTTGAATTGTTGACGAATTTCGTTGTATACTTCCATGGTACATTCTGCAAATTTTACGGTAAAATTTATCGATTTTCTTTTTCTTTTTGACATATTGAATCATCTATAGCATGGAGATTTGTTAAATGCAAAATAAAATAAGCTTCTTTTATATTTTGATGATAAATGATGAGTATTGCATTGGAGGACTTTAAAATAAATGAATAAAGAAAGACTAAAATAATCAGGGTGAAATACAAATTACCTTCTTGAACTATATGTCACACGTAAAAAATCTCCTAATTTTAAAGTAAGGGCAATTTAAAATCTAAATGATATTTAATGGGCTATTAACCCCTCAAATTAAGTTCACATCTAAATTAAGGCAACATAATGATATTTCAAAGTTTCTTTTTTCTTTTTCATTCACAGATAAAGTTTCAATTATGTTTTTCCTTCATCTTTTTATTTCTTCCGTAATTAATGTATATTGCACTCTTTATCATTTCCTTCTTTAAAAACAATTTTGAAATTTTAAAAATAACAAATGCAAAGAAATATGATGAGATATTAAATTAACATAGTCATGTCATTATTTGAATTATTTAAAACTTAAAACTTCAATTATTTGAATTAAGGTGAAGTGACATATAATCATATTTTTTATATAATAAATATGTAAATTTGAATCATGGTTGATGGTTTTCTTTATTGTAAAAATTAGGCTCTTAATTTGACTGGAATCAACATTTTTGGCTCCTTTATTGCCATAATAATTCACTTAGAATTAACATTTAATTCTAATAACACATATTTGAGTCTAATACTAATTGGTTTGGATTGATAGATTGTTCACTTCTTGAGCCTAATGCCCATGGGATGAGAAGATGTTACCAATCATTATTGACTTCTATCAAACAACTCATTATTTTATTTTTATAATATGCAAAATTGCATATTATTATGTTTTGGCTATGAACAAGGAGACAAAGGAAAAGTTAGGATGCAAATTAATTGTGAAAAAGTTAGGAGATAAAGGAAGGACATGGTTGGAAGAAAAAATTTTGATATCTTATTGTGTTGAAGTTAATTTAGATGAAAATTTAAGATGGACGGGGTTAATTGCCCACTATCTATAGTTTAAGTGTTAAATTACTTTAACTTTGAAACTAAGAGCTTTTTTGCACATGAACACATAATTTAGGAGGATAAATTACATTTTACCTGAACAATTATATTACTCCCCCTAATTCCTTTTTACTTGTTATAGTTAACCGATTTCATAAATATAAAAAAATAATTTAATTTATTTATTTTTAGAAGATTTTTTAATACTACCCTTATGTACAAAGTTCAAGACAATTAAAAATAAAAAGAGAAATATGATGAAATAAATGCAAATAAGTTGAGAATGTAGAATAATGAAACATTCATTAATAAAAATGATAAAATTAAAAAAATTAATACTCTATTGAAATTCTAAAATGATAAATAAAAAGAAATATTTTTTTAAATACGGCAGATAAAAATGAATATAAGGAATGACTCTAGAGATTATTTTAGGACATGGCGCTCCTTTATTCCCTAAATTGCAAATAAATTAATAAATATACACAAAAGTGATTTATTGGAAGTAACATAAAAGAATCCAAATACAATGAACAATGCCTTTTACCCGATCAATTATATTAAATCCAGAGACTATTATAGGACATGGCGCCCCCTTATTCCCTAAATTGCAAATAAATTAATAAATATACAGTCACTAGCTAGCTAGTGATTTATTGGAAGCAACATAAAAGAATCCGAACACAATGAACGAGACACTTCTTCCTTGGCGCCACCATAAAATCTGTTACAATGAACGCATCAACCTGCACGAAGATCAAAACATTAAGAAGTGGTTGAATTTTGATCCGGTAATATATACACACATATATATAATAAAGGATAAATTGAATAAGAGTAGAGTTTGCCTGTGTAAAAATAAAGAGAATGAATTATGGTCATTGAATCTTACATTAAAGAATAAAAATTAAAAAAATAAAGTAAAAATGGTCATATGTTTTTCAATTATAAATAGTATTATAAAGAGTTCCATCTTTTAAGAGATTAATTTTTTTACTATTAAATTAGCTTTAATGCATTGAGATTTATATTTTTAATTTTAATTTATTTACTATGAAATTTAACAAAAAAATCAATGCAATAATGAGAAGATTCAACTTTCTCAAGAGATGGAGTTCCTAGTACCACTACCCTTTAATTATATTTAATTCATATTTAATTCTAACCATCAAATGGAAGAACATTGGATTAAACATTCATATTACCCGATTAACTGTCTCTATTAATCAAATAATCTTTACGCACATTAATTTTTTATGCAAAAATCACATAATTATTGTATTTTAATTTATTCCATCATTTTTCAACAAAATTTCAAACTATGTTTTATTTATTTAAAATTTTATATATTTAATTTAATAGCTACTAGTTTAGTTAACGTAGAAATAAGTTAATGAAAACTATGTGAAAAAGAAAAAAAACAAAACAAGCTAATATCCAATATTGTAGTATTTATTTAAAATGTTAATTAAACAAAATGGTGAATGAAGCAGATACTATAACCATTGTATTCCATATATTTTGAAAGATGTTTGAATAAAGCAACTTATATGTAATTCAATTAAGATTATTATCTTTAAAATTGAGTGCAATCAGTAAAATTCATTTGTAAATAGTCTAAAATCATATCTCGTCACATAAGTCGATATTATTTCAAGAAAAAAAAATACAATAGCAAATAACATAGAATTTATATGAAGCAAAACTAATTAAATAAAAAATGGCGCAAAAGAGCTTGTAACCTGATATCTGTGTGACCTTCTTAAATTACCGGGGACGATTAGGATAACCCATCTTATTATTTTGAGGTTTCGAATTTAAACTTCCATTCGGATTATTCTGTGATGGGGGAGGAGGAGGAGGAGGGTTTGGATATCCCATTGTGTTGTTTTCAGGCTTTGAACGCATTCCACTATCCATTTGGCAACTTCAACGATTAGAGGAACGAATGGGAGGGGACAACTTAATTTGATCTTGGCTTGCAGATAGGGCTACAACATGGCTAATTATAAGGCCTTTTCCATCTTATATAGGAAATAAAACCATAATGCCAAGGTAATTTCATGCATTATTTGTGAAGATTTCCAAGTGGTACATGTTGTAATTTAGTAATTTAATATATTAAAATAAAATAAATGTTCCAAAGTAATTCAATGTATAATTTGTGAAAGTTTCAGGCAGGTTTCGTATGAAACATTGGACGTAGAAATTGAAATTTTTAAACAAATTGACCACAAATTGTATGATGAGTTATGAATTCAAAATTAATTAAGTGAGGTAAATGTGTATGAAAACCACTTCTTTCTTATGTGTTAAGTTACGAAAATCAGAGAAATTATTCTCATCTTTGTTCAAATTTAGAAATTATTCTGATGTTCCTTCATATTCAGGTTAATTATATTTTTACTGTTCTATTTTTAAAAGTATATTGTCATACATTTATCTTATTCATTTTATTATAAAGAATGTGATTGCATGTTTAAATGAAAAAGAGGAGGAATGGGGTACATATTAAAATTAAAGATTATTATATTTTTTTAAGAAAAAGAGAGAGAGTATAATTTAATTAAATAACATATTGTAAAAAATAATATAATTAATTTGTCCTTTTATATAAAGTCAAAGGTTTGAATAGACCGTAAACTTTTGCCAAAGATTACTCGAAAATGTTAAGAAAATATGTTCTGCTTGGGATTCATATCTACATTCCATCTCTTTCAACTTATTTCTCAAAATAGAAATGACGGGGAAAAAATCACCCAGGGGTCATCCGGATCGGACTTTTTTTTTTTTTTTTTTTCAATTCAAAGATTTATACATATGAATGCATTAGGGATGAGAAATTTTTTTGAATTTAAATGTTTAGTTGGGATTGTCCCAATAGAACTTATGGATGGTATGTTTTTTTTACCTTGTAATATAAGGTATAAGGCAAGTTCTCACCTTAAATAAATGATGGGGGTGAGGCATAATGCTTCGTCTTATATTGTGAAGTTCTTTTTTTATAAAATTATAATACTTTGACCTTATAAACTAATATATATATATATATATATATATATATATATATATATATATATATATATATATATATATATATATATAATTTTTTTAGCCATTTAATGATTTAATTGTTTAAAAAAATAAAAATATGTTAACATTTTATTTAAAATAATAAAAATAAAAAGTAATAATATTTTCTTTGCTATGTATTAATTTATTTTTTTAGTTTTAAAATGTTTAAATTAATTATGTAGAGCTTTAGAATTATATTATAATATTCTGTTGATTATATATATGATTTGCAATATTTAAATTTTAATTTTTTTTCTTTCTTATCTACTAGTGTTTGAGATTGTTTTTATAATTACATATAAATGTATAACTCTTAATTTTAATGATTTATATTTTTTTTAATTTTTAATTTATTATTATTATTTACAATTTCCCATAAAACTCTATTGTTTTGTGAAATATGAGGATATGGCAAATTTTACCTTAGATCGTAAAGCACAAGGCAAGATAATATTTTGTTTTTAACAATAAAATCTAGAGTAAGAGAAAGTTGATGTGCTCTTTCCTGCCCTACCATCTCTAGAATGCATGTGGGATTGCGTTGATGAAAATTTTCAAGTATCTTTACTTTCTAACAATTTTCTACATCTTCTTAACAAAATTAGAGGACATTTCCAAATCCTTTTAAATCCTTCTTAGGCTCGGCCAAGAAGGATTTTGAAATAAGAAGTATTTTGGAAATGTCCTCTACTCTTCTTAACATGAGATGTTGAATATTATTATAAGAAAAAAAAATCAATTCTAACATATATGGAATAAAATTTAACTTATGAATGAATTGATTTTATTAGTAAATTGTGAGTTATTAAATTAAATTTTTTGTTTTTAAAAAAAATAAAATTCAATGTGAATCATTAAATTTTATGTATCGAGTAAAAGTTAATGTATGAGAAAAATTAAAAGATAGTTGTTCAAAATTTTCATGAATCACATATTGCATGAATTCTTTTTTGAGGAAAGAAGGAAAGAAAGAACGGATCTGGATGGCCCTTGTTGATTTTTCCTCGTTATTTAAGCTGAAAGAGATTGAACGGAGACTTCGCACAATAATCTAAAGCAAAACGCACTCTTCACGTAAATCTTCGGCAAAAAATTAATGGTCTATTCATACATCTTTGACTTTATATGTCTGTAAAAATCATACTCATTCTTGTGATTTTATCTAAGGGAGAGATTTCATACACTATCAAAGATATTAATGCATCATTAGATTCAATTATATATTAAATTTTTTTTCTTGGGGTTAGATTTCATATATCATATGAAATGATATTAACAATTAAATTTGATAATGTACTAATGTATCAATTTGTCAGTAGTCTTTTATAAATTCTTCTTTCATCTAACTTACCTTGCATTTTTTTTTCAAATGCACTAAACTTCAATTTCTATATGCACTCAAATCCCTTTTTGTTTCTTTTTATAACAGTAGAAATAATAAATTATTAATTCATGGACATAAAATATTGGGTCTGAACTTAGGACAATAAAATAAAAAAAATCCATCAGCATCGGGTATCATTTCACAACTTCATCCTTTTTCTTAATTTTATTTAAACTTACGTGTACTCCAACTCTATTATACAAAAATAGGGAAGATGTGTGTCCGTTTCTATGGAAATATAGCCTAAATTTCTATAATAGGGAAGATTATTGTCCATTTCTATAGAAATATAACCTAAATTTCAATAAAGACAGGTATAATTTACCGGATATAAATGACTTCATTAATTTTCATGTAGCTTTCTGGTTCAGAATTTCAAAATTTTCATAGCTTAACATTCATGGAAGAAGTAAGTGTCTTTCATGTTTTCCTTACTCAATTAGGTTTGAAATATTGATAATTTCAAAAAGCATTTCAATTTCTAAGTCCACTATTTCATACCAAACAGTCTAAAACTTTCACAAATTGTACATTGAATTATATTGAAATATTTTTAGTTTTAATTTAATATATTAAACTATAGATATTAAAATACCTGCTCTTCTAAAGTTTACGACATGCTAAATTACATCATCTCTCACTTCGAAATTTTTACAAATTTTACATGAAATTACTTTGGCATTCAGGTTTTATTTCTTGAATTCTTGAATAAGAAGGAAACGGCCTTATAAATATATAGCCATGTGAAAGGCACCCTCCAAGACGAAATCAAATAAAATTACTTACTCGTATTCATCCCTTTGCTAGTTGAAGTTACGATAGAGAGTAGAATGAATTCAAAGCCTGAAAACAATCAAATGGGATATCCACCACCACAGAGTAACTCGAAGGAAGAGTCAAGCTCGGAGCCTGAAAACAGTCAGATGGGAGATGCCGGCCGTTCTCGTCATCCTCCTCCTCCTCCACAGAGTAACTTGAATGAAGGGCTGAACTCGAAGCCTACAAACAGTAAAATAGGTTATATTCGAAAGGTCCAAACTCCAAAGTAATTTAATAAGATTACAATATCAGGTCTGACATACTCTTGTATAGCTTTTTTTTATGTGATTTATTTTGTTATATATAAACTTTATGTTGTTTGCCGATGTACACTTTTTTTCTTGAAATAATTTCCACTTATTTGATGAGATATGGTTTTAGTTGACTTGCACATGAGTTTTAATGATTTTATTAATTCAATTTTGAATGTTAATCAAATGGGTTATGCTAACATGTTAATTTTGATCTTGGTGCAGATTATAGCATATTTTATGTGGTGCCAGAGAAGAAGAGAAAGTGTTTTGTTCATTGTCTGTGTGTGTGTGTTAGGAAATAAAGTGGCACCAAGCTAAATAAGTCTTTGCAGCAAATATATTTATTTAGCACTTTTTTCCATTTATTATATTTTTACGTCCTCCAATGCAATGCTCATCATACATATCATAGAAATATATAGCAAATTTCATTTTGCAATTAATGAATCTCCAAGCTATTAATGTAATAGCAAAGGGAAAAAAAAGGTTAAGTTTTAGTGTAAATTTGCAGAATGTATCATGCAAATATGCAAAAAAAAAAAATTTCATGAATTCAACTCTTTGATTGCATAATAAAATATTAAAACAATTTATGGTTGTTGATAACCTTTAATTCAAATGACACTTAATGTCTCTTGAAGATTATATACCTTTAAATGCATCAAAAGTTCGATTCATAATTTTTGCTTGTGTACATTTGATGCCACTCCTCTATTTACCCCCCCCCCCAAAAAAATAAACAATTCAATTACACCAAAACCTATGTTTAGGGGTTGGGCCATAAAAAATTTTGCTTCCAAATATTTTAAATCCAACATAGATGTTTAGTCTTTAACTTCTTGGGATGATAGATTTAGTAAAATATGCACACAATTATTTTTTATTTAATTTTTATTTTTTTATTATAGGAGGTACAAATCATTCATGTACATGTGATATTTGATTTTTAAACTTTGCAATTAGAGTTCACTAATTCATTGTAAAGTTGGGATTTCATTATTGGTGTTTGAGACCAAAGGTTTTAAACCCACCCTCAAGCAAATTTTTTTTTACCATCAACTATTTAATAATTTGGGTTCATTGAATTCACTCTAGTTTCACTTTGGTAGTATTATAGAATTGCAAAGAGATGTCGAGTGTTTAGAGGTTCATATATCAATTTTAGGCTGATTTCTAATTGAATGACATTATATATTAGTTTTAATGTTAGGCCTATAACCATCATGAACAATAACAATAATGTTAGTTATCACATGGAAAATAATTGACATTGTTTCTTTTGAAGCATTGTTAGAAATAATGTTACATGTTATTTTTTTTAATAAAAAACTGATGTATAATGTCCATAATACCACTTCAGTTTCTTTAAATAACTAACATGATATGTTATATTACCTTTCCAAGCCTAAACCTTTCTCCTATTCCTCTTTATTCCCTTTATATTCCTTTTTATAGGACACCTTAACCAAAAATAGAAACTAATATCTCCAATGACACTACAAAATCCAAATTTCCGCAATTTTAATGAATAAATTAGTTAACAAAAGATTGAAAATAATGAAAGGTTATATTGAATACCCTAATTAGATATAGTTGTTGTGCTATATCTGTCTTCATACCTATTTCTCAATATATGAGGCTCATACTCCATAGAAAGGCACTTTCGAATTCAATATATGCAAATGCAATTAGCATTCATTTAAATTTAATATATGATATTACAAATTTTATACAAATAAATAGTAGATCATATCATTGAATATTAAAGAAGATTAATGAAATTAGACTTCTTACTTGTACAAACTTGTAAAAAGTATATCAAAATGATAGGTAACAGAATATGGTCAATTATGAAATCAGAAACAAAATTACAAGAATAAACATAAAAACTAAACAAATACTTACTTTTATAGTTTATGTTTTTCTAAGGAGTGCAAAACCTTACATATTTAGCGATGGGTTAACAGATTTTAGTCTTGCAAAAATAATTTTAAGGTTAGAAGGTGAATATAAACGTAAAACTAGATAGAATCATCTTAATGTTGGAAGGTGAGTATATCTCATTAGATAAGGAATCAAGGTTGAAAGAGCTACCTAATGAAATTTACAATTAGTGCCAATGCTTTACTAATTTTATTTTCAACTCGCATCAAAAGGTCGATATTGTTAAAAGAATGTCATTTTCATTTAGATGTCAATTATTAACTATAGAATTGACATGGTAATAAATATTTAATGACAATTATTTACTAAAAATTGATGTATTATTTTAGAAGATGTCATTCTTTAGTAAATAATTGACATCATTTATGACCCATTTTTTTAAAAGTAAGAAGCAACCAATTCACAATTGTAGAAATATATTACAATTGACAATAACAACAAAAACATATAATAATTGATAACAATAGAAATAATTATTTGAGCTTTGATATAAAATTTTTGAACTTTCATTTATACATGAAAATACAACAAGTTATAACTATTCAAATACACTCAAAGCCATTCAATTTGGTTCAACTTCAATTTTAAGGAAATACCTTGCCTGAAACTCTCTCATTTTATCAAGTTAATACTGCTACAAAAAAGTTAATTGATGTCAGGTATTTCATAAAAATAATTAATGTTATTTAATTTCTTATTTTTATGGGAAATAACATTAAACAATAACATTAAATTTCTATAGTACCATGCTAGTTTATTTTAATGACCGACATGATATGTCACCCCCTTGATAGACAAATCCATCCCTCCATTCCTCACTCCTTCATTCCAACTCCTAACCATTCCCTGTTCCTTGCTGCCTCATCCTTATTTCTCTTGTATTTTTAACTAGGAATAGAAAGCAACATTTCATATGACTTTACAAAATCCTAATTTCAATGTTTTTAAAAAATAAGTTAAATTATAGGAGATTGAAAATGATGAAAAGTTATATACAATATACCAATTTGATGTGGGTGCTTTGCTAAATTTTTCTTGAAATCTATTGCTTAATATGTGAGGCATGCATTCCCTAGAAAAGTCTCTTGAATACAATACCTATAGATGTATTGAATATTCAAAAGAAATTGGTGTATGATATTACATATTTTCATATGAATGAATAATAGATAATACCATATAATGCCAAAGAAGATGAATGAGATTAAATTTTTTATCTGTACAAATCTACAACAACTGTATCAAAATGATAGATATACAACAATATATAGTCAATTATACAAAAAAGAAAATAAATTGTAAGAACAAATACAAAAACTTAAATTCTTTTATATTCTACATTCTTTTGAGAGTGCATATCCATATATATTTAGCAACAAGCTAATAGAGATTTTACTTTGGAAAATAATTAGTGAACAAAAACACAAAAGTGAAATTAAGTATTTTAAGGTTGGAAGGAAAACACACCTCATTACATAGAGAATCATTTTAAGGTTGGAAAAGTTTTGGGATGAAATTTGCAAATGGTGTAGTGCTTTGCTCATTTTATTTTCAACTTGTACCATATTTTAACCTTTTAATTTTTAATTTGTTTGCAGTTGAAGTTTACATGTTGGTTAATTAAAAAAAATCAAAATTTAAGTTTGTATTAGACATTGGTTATATAAAAAACACAATTGTCTTTATTATGATGATGTCATCTTATTAAGCAATGTTAAACATCAATAACTAAATAAGAATTAATGTCATAATATTAAGAAATATATTTCATTTGCTTTTGCAACTTTTTTCATAATTATTTTGGAATAATCCTAGAACCTTTCTAAAATGGCCAGATACACATCATATACATTAAACAAGAAGTAGATAACAATATATATATATATATATATATATATATATATATATATATATATATATATATATATATATATATATATATATATATATATCACACACACACACACACACACAAGCAATAATTTTATAAATTAAGTTTAAATCTTGTAAGAATATTAATATTATCTTATGAATTGATCTATTTTATTTTTAATTGAACTTACTCTAATTGAAATCTATACCATTAAAATTCATTTTTGCATTATGACATTTTTCTTATACAACTAATAAACACAAACAATAATAGATTAAATGTAAATGAAACATATGAGAAAGGAGATAATTTAATACAAAAATCAATTATGTCATTTTATTTATTTCTATATTAGTATATAAACATATACAATGAAAAAATTGTTATTTATAATGAATAATAAATTTTCTATTTATAATAAATATACATGGCCACTTTACACAAATTAAAAGGAAAGGCGATTATCCATAGCTCATAATTCTTTTATATTGCCTGGTGGCTTCTGAGTTAGATGGTGTAAATGGTTGCAATAAATTATAGCGAGAACAAGAGTTGATTAACCATTTTTGTATTAATTAATCCAAAAATGGACATATAACTTTTTCTTATTATGATTTATCATTAATATTGCAACCTATCTAATGTAAACACAAGGTGTCAAGAGGAGTATTTGCACATTCTAGAAGGGCAAATCATAAAAGGCAAAGCTAAAAGGTTTAAGGATGTTCTCTAAGGGCTAATTCAAGATGCTTAGGTGCACTAAAAGGGAGGCTTGGAGAGATTACTTAAATGGCATGTGTGCATTTTGGCTTTAGAGTGAAATTAAGGCTAATTTGGCCGCTTTAGGCCATTTTATCATTTTAGCTTATGTTTTTTATATTTTGAGACTTATTGAACCTTTTATTTGATAGTAACTTTGGCCTAATATTTTTATTTTTTTACCTAAAGTTATTTATTATATTCTATTAGTCATTTGATGATGCTTATAGTGGACTTAGTTAGCAAAAGTAGTATTAGGCCTATTAGGACCCATTTAAGCCCATTTCTTTTAGGTTTTCACTAAAGCTATATGGGAAGGCTTGTTCTTTACAAAATTCAATTTTTTTTATTGGAATGATAACCTTATTCTCTTTATGAGCATTCTCTCTTGAGTTATTGAAAGAACCTTCAAACTTATTAAATGATTTACCATTTGTGGCATTTGAATAATCACTTATCGCTCTTATTTTTCTTTACTTTTGAAGTGAAGTATGAATATCCTCCTATTTTTATTTTAATTCACTAAATTTTGAGATGATTCATCATATATTCACATCATTTGGTATTCAAAGCAAGGTATTTCAATCTTTAGATTTTTTCTTGCCATTTTTATTTTTTATTTTTTCATTATTTTATCAATTATGTTATTTTACTGTGTTTCTTTTAATTTCATATTGTTTCTATTTATTTTGATTAATTAGAATTAATTTATCTAAAGTTAAATTCCATTTGTCATTTACATATTTGTCAGTTTTTTTCCCACATAATTGTATGTCTTAATTTAAGTCTTGCTTTGGTTATTTAGCTTTGTCTTTGTTTTATTTATTGTGTCAATTTTATTCTCATTATCTTTATTTAATTTCATTTGTTGTTTTAAGTTTGTCATATGTGTAGTGTTTCATCCTTAATTTGCTTTAGCATCATTAAGTAATGCCCAAGTTAGTGTCTTTATTTGTATTCTTGATTTTCATCCATTTTTCCTTTGGAAATTATGTCCTTTTTGAATTTTTTTGCAAGTTTATTACTATTTTAAATAATCAATTGGAAATACATTATATTTATTTAATTTCAATCTTGTTCAATTCATTTTGTATCTAGTCATTTCATCTTGCTTTGTAATTGTGGCTAATTTTTCAATGCTTTGAGTCTTCAATTTGTTTTAGCTTTGTCTTAACTCATTTCATTGTGTTAAACTACTAGTGTGACATTATTTTAAGCATAAATTGAGAGCTTGAAAAGGTGAATGTTAAAGTGTGAAAAGTGATAAGAAAAAAAAGCAGTATCATGACAGAAAAAAAAATAAAGAAACCAAAATCAAGTGAAAAGAAAAGGGGTGAAAAAACAAGTGAAAAAAAAAAGAACAAAAGTGTTAGATGTTGTATTAAAAAGCAAAAAGAAGTGTTAGTGATTAAAAAAATGGAAAATCTAGGAAGTTATTTGAAAAGTGTTGAATACAAAAAAAAAATGCCGTTACTCATTGAATGTTCAATTTAATAGCTTGAACCTCTCATTTTTTTGGCAATTCTCATTATTTTCTTAAATCATTCTTAAATTCATTTCTTGTGTGTTCTTTCCATTATTTTCATTGTTATGAATTTGGTTTTAAAATTTTTGAGTCTTTAATTCATTTTTATTTCTTTATCTTAAGTCTGAGTTTGTTTTTTAGTTTTCATAATTTTAAGTCTCTAAGTCTTGTGCATCTATTTCATTTAATTATTTGATTTTTCATTTTTGAGTCCTAATTAGTTTCCTTTCTTTTAATGTGTTGCTTCTTGAGTTTTAGTTAACTTCCTTCTTGAAATTTCCTTTGCTAATTCTCTAAGTGTCTTGTTGTTTTATTTGAAGTCCCAAGTGTTCATTTGTGCTTCTACTTCTATTTGAACTTTGATTGGTGATATGGATGGTTATAATTATTGAATCTTATTGATTGAGTCTCCATAGTTCTTAAAAAACTACAAGAGGGAACTTAAGAGTGGTAAAAAATGATAGAGTGTACGATTATTTAGGGGTAAAAGCTTTAAATTAGAGTAGTAAAACATGAGTAAAATGTCTGTAAAACAAGTAAGAAAGTGTGATATTGGTGAGGTCCTTTTTTATCTAATCCTTTATTATACTGTATTTCTTTAGGAATGTTAGGAGGTAATTGAAATAATAATGATAGGTTTACATTGGAGGATTTGCTACAATAATTTGAAATAATCAATATAACATTTGATGCATTGGATGAAAAACTTAGAAGGCTTAAAGGTGGAAAACCCATAGACATTATCACCATGTGAAAGAAAGGAAACAAAATGAGAGATATTTCAAAGAAAAAGGAGTTAAAAACAAAATTGGAAAAAGTAAAAGAGAAAGGTTGCATCATGGTGAGCTTAAAAAAGTGATAGAAGAGATAAAAGGAGAAATGTGAAAAAAGAAGATGATAGGCAAAGAAAAGTTCATAGGGATTTCGATCTTGATTGCTACCGTTATTTTGAAGAGAAAAAAGTAAAGGTTGCTACTTACCAATTCATTAATTATACCAATATTTAGTGGGATCAACTTAAGTCAGCTAGAAGAAGAAATGGTGTAAAGCTTATTACCATGTGGGAAGAGATAAAGGCTATTACGAGGGAAAATTTCATTCCTAACTTTTTAGATATGGCTATGATTCTATTTCTTCATGCAAATCTTGGAAGGGAAGCTTGAAAAGAAAAATGACAAGATTAATGGCAAATGTAAAGATAAGTCTACAAGCAATTCTAACAACTAATGATTAATGCCTTACTTGAAAGAGCAGAGTAAAAGAGATAAAGTTGTTATAGATGGTGATGATTTTGTTGATAGAAAAGCCTTAAATGAGCAAGTTAAAGAAGAAGGTGATGAGTAAAGGGAGATTGAGATTTTGAACGTTTGTGATAGAAAAACTATTATTTTCTTTGTGAGAGTGTGATTCTCTCTCGAGTTCTTGAATGAACTTGTGACTTATAAAAGGAGTTTAATCTTTGTAGTTTCTATCTTCACTTATCAAGGATTCATTCTTATAGCTTGATCCTTCTACCTTATTAGACAATTTTCATCATTTGTGGCATGTTCTTTATCATTTATCGCTCTTATTCTTCCTTTTTTGAAATATGGCATGACTATCCTTCCATTTTTGTTTTGATTTTTTGAATTTTGAGACAATTATATCATCGTAGATTCACATCACCATTTATTTTCTTAATATGTATAAATATTTCTTCTTGAGATAGAAATGACTTTTGAAATTGAGATAAAGGATGTAAATTAATAGTTTCTTGAATCCATCAACATCAAAGGCTTTTAAGAAGAAAGATGTAAATCATAGTATTCAATATTGGGAAGGTATTGGAATCACTCAAAGTTCCGTCTGAAGACTTGCATCCACACTTTAGCAATAAATGGAAGTATTTTACAAGGAATTTGGAACGATTCTTGTTTAAACTCATTCCAATTGTTATGTAAAATTCCTTTATTTACAGCTAAAGTGTGAATACGAGCTCCTAGAAGAAAATTTGATTAATTCCATAACCTTTTAATAGCATTGGTAAGGTTGATCAATGCAAGAATTTACACTTTCGAACTCAAAAGCCTTCTTTTTAATAAAAGGTGATTTATCTTAATAATAGAGGTTAAAGCATCATCTAAATATTTCAAATATTCAGTGAGGGTGAAATTTATACGTGGAGGGTATAAGTTCATTAATGTCTATTAATATACTTTTAGTCATAAGTTTTAAAAGGTTTTTAGGTTTGGGGGTAGATTGACAACCTTTGGAATCCTTAAACAAAGAAGGCTCTTAAAATAAAAGGTATAAACCATTGTATTCAATATTACTTGGGCTATTAAGAAAATCTTGAAATCTCTTAGGATTCCTTCCAAGGACTTATACTAATATTTTTAGCAATAACACAAGGATTTTACAAAGCATTTAGAAAGATTCTTGCTTGAAGTCCTTCTAAATGTGTCCATCCAAATACTTTGTAGAATACTTGTATTCATATGTAGAGTGTGGATACAAATCCTTGTTAAAAATTTTGAAAGATCCCTAGACCTTCCAAATAGTTTTAGTAATGTCGATACTAAAATCTATACCACCAACTTAGAAGACCTTTCTTTGATGGAAGGAAAGCTATCTTGATAGATTACCAATTTGTTTCAAATAATCAAGGAGAACCTTATTTATAGGTCAAGAGTAAACCATTAGATGTTAATTATTAATTTAAAATTGACTTTGTAAGTTTGGTTATACATATAGTTACAATACCTTAAAATGTTAGTGAAGTACTGAAATGACATGTAAATTGTTAGTGATGATGATTAGAATGGACTTGGACAATGATTATAACAAAAAAAATTGATGTTATGAGTTCCTTACTTTTACAAATGTCGTTCATTTAGTTATCTTTAGTTCTATTCATTTGGATTCCTTCATAAATGCTATTCATTTAGTCATCTTTAGTTTCATTCATTTAAATTTTTTCATAAATGACATTCATTTAGATTCTTTAGTCTTGTAGGAAATACCATCATATTAAATGTTAGTTAATCCTAAAACTAAAATTTTTTATGTTTGACATTTCTACAACAAAAGCCTTTCAACAATTTATAGAATTCTATTATATAAACAATTGATACTATGAGAATTTTCAATTAAGGTTTTGCAAACTATTTTCATATAAATTTTGCAATATATTTAGGTTAAAATTATGAATATAAAAAGAAATTTATTTTTGAACCAATTTAACACAAAAAGTTATATTTATTTTAATATGTCTTTTCTTAAACTATGTAATCCAAATGCTTATTATAGAATTTTAATGTAAAAACATCCTATAGATGAGCAAAGACAAATAATTATGCAAATTTATACAATTTTAATTGCCATTACTTTGTTCATAATAAAGGTACAAATAGTTGAATAAAGAGAAATAATATCTATAAATTTATACATAATAACTACACTAAGTCATCAATAAATAAACACTATATGTCTACAAAAATACATAAAATAATAACAAAATCACTATGTATCAAAATCTTTTTTCTTGATGAAAACTCCATTTTGTTTCTTAATTTTCTCCAATTTGTACGCTTTAGCAATATGAAAGTGGAGTGAGAATACAAAAAAATCATATATCAAGTTATCATTTACCAATTCTTTGATTCTACTTTTACTTTATTTCAATTACAAAGGTGTACAATAGGAAAATAAAAGGTTAAGGTTCTTCCATCGTACATTCTCTCGATGAAAGTAGAGTGAGAGAATAGCAAAAATACTATATATTAAAATCATCATACTTAATGCAAATCTTAGTTTGTTGGTTTTTTTCCTCAATCTTAATCATGAGAATATATTAGATACTTTAACAATGAAAGTGATCAATTGCTAGATAGATATCAAGAGAATATTGGAGAATGAAATATTAGAAGTGTTTCATATGGAAAGAGAGAGTGAGAATGAAAATTTATAGGAAAATAATAGAATTTAGTTATTCAATAAAACTAATGTCCTATGCATTTACAATTTTGATCGAGACTTTAGAAATGGCTTTTAGGTGATGATTATTAACTAAAACAAAGGCTAAATTACACTATCTTAAAGAAACTCTTAAAATGGTTTTTAGATGATGATTAAGTAAAAATTAACATTCTTAGTTTTTGCATAAAATTTAAACGTCAATTATTTTATAATAGACATGGTAAGTTTCATATCATCAACATTGATGTTAGTTATGTTCTTGTCTATTGTCATTGTTACAAAATAGTTGATTAATGTTGAATGTTTTGGGGGTTACACGTTTGAAAATAGCTTGCATGTAATTAAGTATCATAGTGTATATGGTTTTAACGTCAATTAATACGTATAATACTACAATGGTTTGTTTAGATAACCAATATTATATGTCTGCCCCTCCCAACTAGCCAAAACCTAATGCCTAATTCCTCAGTCCTTTATCCTAAACTTTAGCCTCATCCTATATTCCTCACTCATTTGTCTTTGCTATTTCCCATGTATTCTTAACCAAATATAGAAAGCCAACATCTTCTATTATCATTAAAAATAACATTAAATGTTGTTTACTTTTAAAAATTGATATGTAATACTCATAACACTACATTGGATTATTTAAATGATGGATGATGTATGTTTACCTACCCCACCTAGCCAAATCCTAGCCCCTAACTCCTCACTCCTTCACCTTAAACCTTAGCCTTGTCCTAATATCCTCACTCTCTCGTATTCCTTATTTCTCATATATTCCTAAGTAGATATAACAAGCCAATATCTCTTATTATCATAAAAAATAACATTAAATGTTGTTTACTTTTAAAAATCAATGTGTAATACTTGTAATATTACATCAATTTGTTTAAATAACCAATAATGTATGTTTGCCCCCACCTAGCTAAACCCCAACCTTTAGTTCCTAACTCCTTTATCCCAAGCCTTAACCTTATTCTTATATTCCTCACTCCTTCATCTTTCCTATTTCTCATGTATTCTTAACTAGATATAGAAAGCCAATATCTCTTATTATTCTAGAGAATCTCAATTTAAACAACTTTAAAGAATAAATATAATAATAATAGATTGAAAATGATGAAAAATTATATACAATACTATAATTAAAGATAGATGATTTGCTAAATCAATCTTGACACCTATTGCTTAAAATTGATATTTGCACTCTCTAACAAAGCCTTTTAAATACAATACCTATAGATATAATAAATATTGATGAAAAATAGTTGTATTACACATTTTCATATAAATAAATAGTAAATAATATAAAAGAATGCTACAAAAGATGAATAAGATTAAATTTCTTACTTTTACAAACTTGTAAAAGTTGCATTAAAATAAGATTAATTAAGAAAATAAAAACTAAATTGTAAGAACAAATACAAGAAATTAAAAAAATCCTAGCATTTATATTTTGCATTTATCTAAAAGGTGCTAAACGTTATATATTTAGCTATAAGTTGACTGAGTGTTCAATCCTACAAAATAATTAGTAAGCAAAAATATAATCAAAGAGAATCATCTTAAGATTAAAATGAAAGCATACCTTATTAGACAAAGAATCATTTTGAGATTAGAATAGCTTCGAAATGAAATTTGCAAATGACATAGTACTTGAGTCTTTTTATTTTTAATTCATGCTATGCTTTTTCCCTTTTCAATTTCAATTTTGGCCGATGGCTTGATAATCTACATCAAATATCACATAATAACTAAAATCTAAAATTTATGTTACATGTTGGTTATGAAAAACCACCATTGTTTGTAAGACGATGGTGCCATCCTATGAAGTAATGATTGATGTTAATCACAACAAAAAAAATTGTTATCATAGTAAATGAATGTATTTTTTAGAAAACTAAATTTCTTGTCTTCTTATTATAGAATTAAATAGAACAATAACAAATTGAATGTAAAAAAAGCAAAAAATAAGAAAGGGCACAATATACTATGAACATATATTCTTTTATTTTATATATTTCTATATTAGTACATGAATATATACAATGAAAAAAATTGTTATGTATAATGAATAATAGACTTTACATTTACAATAAACATACATGACTTTTGAGGTGTTTAATTATCATTTTCTCATCATTCCTCTATATTAAGATTTTTGATTCAATCAATTTTATATTTATTAACCTTAAGGTACTTAATTGCTTTATTTGCTATGAACCTTTTAGTGTTCTTATATTTTAGTGTGAAAATAGACATGCTTTTTACTTTATGTGTCTCAGAGTTTAACATAGTATATAGAGTATACAACATGTCAAATTTCATATTAAAGTATAGGAAGTGTGAAAGGCAACATCAATAAGAAGACAACACATGCCATCAATGCTTTATAATTAGAGATGTTTCAAATTTTATGATCATGATAATAGTATCAAATCATAAATATACTCATGACTATCTATTTGGATGTAGAAGATAATCATGATTTAATGTAATGCTCATGACTATAAGAGACAACTTTTAGATTTAAGATGAAGGTTGTAGATTGTAGTGTTCAACATTGAGAAGGAATTAGAATCTTTTGAAGTTCCTTTAAAGGATTTATGTCTACACTTCAATGATCAACATAAATATTCTATAAAGAATTTAGAAGGATTCTTATCTGAAGTTGTTACAAATGTTTTATGGAATTCTTGTATTTATAGTCGAAGTATGGATATAAGTTCTTGGAAAGAATTAAAATCCATTCCAAAACCTTCTAAGAGCACTAGTTTTTAGAATCTATCAAAGATTTCTAAGATGAAGAGTGTATACTGTAGTATTAACATTACTTGAGTTATGTTCGAAATATAAGAATCTCTTAGGGTTCTATATAAGATATGGATATAAGTTCTTGTAAGAAACTCTAAAAGTTCCTTGGATCTTCTAAATAATCATGATATTACTAAATACTAATATTTACACTTGTAATTTAGAAGTCATATTTTTTACGAAAGGAATTCTATTTTGAAAGATTACATATTTGTTAGCAGAGAGCCCTATTTATTAAATGAGAGTAAAATAAATATGTCATTTATTAATTATAAATCAATGTCTTTTGTTTGACCATGTGTACATTTGCAATGGCTTAAGAAGTTAGATAAGTGCTAAAATAGTGTGTAAATTATTGATCAATAGTAACAATGATTGAAATAGACTTACATAATGGTTAGCACAAAAACCTAATGTTGCAAGTTTTTCATTAAATCCCATTGTTGAAGTCATTTTCAGTTCCATTTATTTAGACTTCTTCAATTTCATACATGTAAACTTCTTTATAAATTTATTAGTTAGACATCTTTAGTTTTTCTTACTTAAACTTCTTCATAAATTCATTTATTTAGATGTGTTTAATTTCATTTTTTTAAACTTCTTCATAAATGAGATTCATTTAGATGTCCTCATATATTTTGAAAAAATGTAATCATATTAGATGTCAAATCCAATGTTTTTATATTTACTATTTTCTTAGCTTTATTGTAGATTTATGTTATATAAGTAATCAAATATGAAAAGAAAGTTAATTTTTAAACCAATTTAACATAGAATATTATATTTATTTTGATATATCTTTTCTTTATTAATCTGTGTAATTCAAATGACTATTATAGAATTTTAAGTAAAAATAACATATAGAAAAGCGAAGAGAAACAATTCAGCAAATTTAAATAATTTTAATTATCATTGCTCTATTCATAATGAAAGTACAAATAGATGAGAAAAAAAAACAATATCTTTACAAATTTATATAAAATAACTACATTAAATTATTAACAAACAAAAATCACACATTTATATATGAATTCATAAAAATAATGGAAAAAGATCAATATGCACCAAAATCTTTATTTTTAATGCTAACTCTAGTGTCGTTTGCTTAAATTTCTTTGGTTTGTATACTTTATTAAGAAATGAAAGAATATGAAATAGGAGAGAATCGCACATTAATGTTCTCTTATTGTCACTTTCTTTATGAAAAAAGAGTGAGAGTTCAACAACATTCCATTCATCAGCTCTTCCATTCAATTTTTACTATATAAGAAATGAAAGAGTATACAACAAAAGAGAAATGAAAGTTAAGGTTCTTCCATTATAAACTTTCTCAATAAAAGTGAACTGAGAGATTGATAATAATATTGTATATTAGACTCATCATACTAAAGAATATATTGGAAAGATATTAGAAGAGTTTATATGAAAAGGTAGAGTTCAAGCAAAGATTTGTAAGAAAAAATAGATGTCAGTTGTTAAACAAAATTGATGTTATATGATTCTATTGTTTTCAATGCAACTATTTAAATGCCTTTTAAATGATGACTATTAACAAAAATTGATGTCTTATACTTCTATGGTTTCCATGAGATATTTAAAATGCCTTTTAAATGATAGTTGTAGACTAGAATCAATATTCTATAATTTCATAGTTTCCAATCACAACTACAAAATTATGGTTTTATGTTGGTGGATGAATGTTAGCAAAAGACAAAATTGATGTCTATATTAATGTAATAACATTTTTTGAAATTATTAAGACTAATAAGATGATAGTTAATAAATATAATCGACATTTATTTTAATGTTTTGACATTTTTTAAATTCTTGAGAACTTTATGATGATAATTTTTTATTTAACCATCATTATAAGGTATGGCATTTAAAGAATACCAGAAAAATAAGAAAAAAATTAAAACATCAATTTTAGAATTAATTAATGTCTATTTAGATGTGATGTCTTTTTTATAGTTATTAAAAGACTTAAAATGATAATCTTTTACTTAATCGAAGTCATAATGTATGGCATTTAAGGTTGTTAAGAGAATAAAGAAAATTAATACTTGTTTTTAGAATTAACCAACATCTATTTAGATGCAGTAATATTTTTGAAATTATGAGAATGCTTAAAATATTAATTTTTTATTTAACTAACATTATAATATATAACATTGAAAGGGTGTTAAGAAAATGAGAAAAATTTAAGACGTTAGTTTTAGAATTAAGCAATATCCATTTAGATACAGTAACATTTTTGAAATTATTTAAAAAAATCAAATGTTGCTTTTTTTATGTAGCTAATGTTAAAATATATGGCATTTAAAAGTCATAAGAAAAATAAGAAAATTTAATATGTTAATTATAGAAATAATTGGTGTTTAAAGGTATTGAAGTCTGGTAAGAACCCTAGATATGATGATATTTTTGCATTGCAAATAAAGCAAATCTTATTCTTTTTCTCATTATGACTCTCACTCTCCCTGTTATTTACTCTTAAGCTTAATCTCCATTTCCATCTAAGTCCATTTATAGAACTATAGATTTTACTTTGTCCTCCACCATATATTAGTAAGTTACCAATACTTCTTTAATTAACATTAAGTACAAAGCAAATGTCTTGTTCCAAAATACTAGTTCAAAACATAGGTGATGCTTTCTCTAGTTTCTTTTTTTTTCAAATCTTTTTTTTCTTACATTTATGTGATTTTTTATGTAGGCTATTTTAAAATATTCTCATTTGTATTTTCTTTATATAATTTTTGAGGTTGTATTTGAGTATTAGGTGATTATTATGTGTTAGATAAAATATTGCAGTTAAAATCAAAGTGGCTAAACAATAATAAAAGTGTTACACTCTTTTTAATTATTAGTAAATTAGAAATTATTTCATGAAAAATAATAACTAAGGTAATTGATAAATTCAGTTGAGTTAAGAATTTTGTGTATGAAATATAAAATAAAATAAAGCTAATAAAATTAAAAATATAAGGATATGAGCTTATGAAATTTTGATAAAGAAAATCTATTGGAATTATGAAGTACAAAGTTATATACTGATATAAGTGTATAAATATAGAAGAATTTTATGAACAATTTTTCAAAAATACCTTCGGAGGACTATTTTCCTCGTTATTAGCCCCTAGACCCTAATCTCCCCCACTTCATTTTATTTCTTAAATTCTCTCAACTCTTTCTAACAACCTTTTCTACCATTCTACCGATCAAGTAAAAAGAACCTTAATTCTTCTTGATGTCTTGATCCAATTAAGGTAGGAGCATTGCTTTCATAAAAAATCATTCCTATTTTTCTTGGATGATGAAGAAATTTGAGATTTATTTAGTTTTGTTGAGTATTCTAAACCTTAACTCAGAACATATGAATTTTGATGTGATTAGAATTGAAAGATCTTCAAACTAACTTTCTAACACCCTTCTCTATAAAAGTGAGTGGATAATCTAGCTAATTTATGAATTTTATGGCTATACGATGATATTAAGGAAATATTGGCTATTTTGTAATATTGCTTGAATCTTATTTATTTTAATGTGAAGGGAGTAATAAATGATGAAAAGAGGTGATATGATATGTATAATAAGCATATTAATGATTGTATCAAGATTTAGTTGTAATATATGTGTTTAGAGAATATTTAGGATAAGATGAATAGTGAAATTTTTACAAAAAACTATAATGTTCATGTGTGTGAGTGACTAATCAATTTTAAAGGTTTAGAGGTGAATCTGGACTTTAAAATTAGGTAACCAATTGATTCTACATGTCCCCAAGGCAATTTCAAAATAGATGAATTGATTAGTCAATTGATTCACCGCCCCTAGAATTTAATGCCAGTTTTGAAAAGATATAACTCCTTCATCTTATGTCCATTTTAAATAAATTACCTATCATTGTAAAGTTAATTAAGTTTACTTTCAAATGGAATTCATTTCAAATCAATATCTTGTATATATTTTAAGATATAATTAAAATAATAAATAGAAATAAAAAACTTAGGATTTCAAAAAATAAACTTTTTATGTCTATCTTCCAAAAGGCATAACACTTTTAAAATTTAGCCAATTTGGGCAAATGATAAGTCTATGAAAAGTAATTGAGTCTATTTTCATATAAAATAAATTTCATAAATAATATGTTCATAATTTATGTGTTATTCATAAAATAAAACTTAAATGTGACAACCATAATGACTATGTAGTAAATCATACCCAATCTGTTTTATGTATTCATAATTTATAATGCTCTAATATGGGTGTTTGATCTCTAAACATTAAAGACGTAATAGTTTATGATAATTATAATATGAGTATATGACTTGAATGATCATAAAATGAGAAAGTAGAAGTTATATGATGTAATATGTGTTATAATGAACTTATTGCATTACTTACACGATGAAATATGTTGAGCAATATTTTATGGATTGATTATTATCTTGTAGCCATGCAAAAGGGCATAATAATGTTGATATGTATTGTGATATACATTGAAATTTAATTATGACTATATTGGATAGAATTTAAGCTCTGGCATTTAAAATTACATTGTGAATCATACCATAAGTGGCAATAAAGATGAGAAATGTGATGGAAGTGATGATATGAATATCAAATAGAAAATTCTAGGGACATGGTTATAGGGAGCATAAGGCAGACCCTAAAGGGATAAGGATGTAAAGCTTGTGGAGTTAAATAGAGGGACAAGAGGTTGAAGAATATATTTTATTTATTCCTCATTGTTCTAAATGAGATATGACCTTGAGTATAGTTAGTCATGAGTATTCTTATGTGATACATCGAAAAATGAAGTAATTATGTATTAATCTTACTGTTATTAGCTTTTGGTTATTATTAGACTTGATGTGATATGATTTGTTAAAGGAGGATAGTCTGATGGGTAAGCTATTATGATTTATTAATATTATTATAGATTATTCATTCACTGAATCTTGAACTCACTCCTTCATAATTTATTTTACAGATTTCCAAGTTAAGCCTCCACATCTACTTATTCATAGTTAGATTCTATAGGAGTTCATTGATAGTAGTATAATAGCACAGATTCTTATACATAGTATCTTTTGTGCCTTATTTTTATTATAAATTTAGTTAAAGGAGATATTTGAACTAATTCTTGATAAGTTAGTTAGACTTGCTTATCCTTATTTTAGGAAAATTATAAGCATACCTAACTTTTTCTTTTGTAGAAACCTTAATAAATTCTACTGAATGCTTTTTTTTCTAAAGTACCATTTTCTTTTATCTATGCATGATATTTGTTAATGAGGATGAAGTTTAATAATTAGGAACAGGCTACTAGAAACTAGAAAATGGGCTCCATATTAGTTATGATCGAGTTAGGGTCATGAGAAATGTGGTATTAGAACATGGCCTAGGTTTCTAGTGGGATGAGACCTTTATATTATATCTATGTGCTACGATAATAGGTGCTGACCAAAACTATACTAGTGGTATATGTGTACCTAGGATTATATACCATCAATACCATTTTAATGGACCCTATTTTAGCATAGTGGTAGGTGATGGAGTTTATATGTTATATAGTGTATTATGAACTATCTGGTGGTTAGTGATGGAGTTTATATGTTATATAGTGTATTATGAAGTTTATATGTTATATAGTGTATTATGAACTATCTGGTAAATTGATTAATGAACTGTGTAGTGATTACCTGAATCGTTATATAACTATTTGAGAAAATTTATAAATAATTAGGAAGTAGTTAATGTATGAAGTCAAATATGAGCCTAACAGATGAAGAATCATCTAGGGGTCCTTAAGCTTGCAATGATAAGTAAGAGGCTAGTACAGAAATTAATAACAATTTCCAACTTAGACCATGCCCTTTCTAGAACATGTCCTAAATCAGGTTAATATGATCCTTACCTGGTGGTTAGAGCATGATGCTTCATAAGATCGAAGTAAACATTCAAGTAATCTTGGTTATCATAATAAAAGTCATGATCGAGGAAGAGAATGTGAGCATGAGCATACATTTTTTATAAGGGAAATAAGAGATATGTTTAAAATTGTACATGAGTTCATCTAAGTAATTAGCCTTAATACTCCAGTCTTGATTTGGTTATGGATCCATATCAAAATTTTAAGCACATTGCTAGGTTGGGTGAGATGTTACAAAGCCCTACCTTTTTGTTGATTAAATTGGTAGGCTATTAATTAGATGATATGATCCATTATTAGTTCATTGACATAGTGACCAATTAGAGTCCGTAATTAGATCCTTTAACTTAAGAGGGTTTTTGAAAATTGTTCATGGATAATTTCTTACCACTAAGTGTTTGTCTAAGAAGAGTTTAAGAATTTGAAACCTTAAAACAAGAATGCTTATCTATTGTAGAGTATGATGCTTACTTTACCTAATTATCCTAATATACTCCACATTTAATTTCTATGGAGAAGGTTAAAATTTAAATGTTTATGCATGGCCTAAAAAATTTTTACTTTGAAAGAGTTTATACTAATTGTGATGCCACTTATCAAGAAGTGGTAAACCAAGCACTAACACTTAAAATAAGAGTTAATGAGAGAAAGGAGAAGCAAACTTAAGAAGGGAGCAGGAAGAGAAATCGATCCAAAGGATTAAGTCAAGTACATTCTTCAAAGGGGATGCCTTCTCAAGCTATTTTTGGGCATAATGAAAGTGGTTGCACTAAAGGGCTACCATCTTTTCAAGGAAGCTGTCATGGACATTCTTCAAAGAACAACCTTAAGAGATAAAGAACTCATCTTAATCCTTCAAGTCAACGAAATTGACCTTCTAAGCAAGATGTTGGAAGGCTTTGGTGCCATTAATGCTAGTTTCACCATGATGGTCCTTGTAATCATTTTAGAGCATAATGCTTTAAATGTGGGATAGTTAGGTACAAGGCAAAAGATTGCCCTAGAAATAGTGCAAGCTAAGGCATGGGTTTTTTTGTATCTCAATGGAATAATCTAAATCCTCTTTTGGCTCCACATTTTAGAAACCCTTTAACACCTTTAAGAAATGGTAATGTTTTAGGCCAAAAAGGAGAAGTAAGTGGGAATCAAGTCGAAGTATACAAACTTTCTTGCTAAGAGGCCTATGTCTATAATGCTATTGTAATAAGTACTACCTCTATTGAAATTTTTGCTACTAAAATTTTATTTGATCTCGGTGCTACCTTTTCTTTTATGTCAAAGAAATTTGTTACTATCCTAGGTAAAATTTCCAAAAAGCTGAATATCTCTTTAATTGTAATGACTCCTATAAAGAAATCCTTTATGGCCATCCACTGATTAAAGGCTTGTCCTATAAGAATTCATGATCATATAATACTAGTAAACTTGATTTTACTTAATATAAGTGACTATGATGTAATATTAGGGATGGATTGGTTATCTAAGTATGATGCATGTGTAAATTGTTATGATAAATTTATAACATCCTCTATAGAAGGCTCCACACTCGTTAAATTCTAAGGAAATAGGTTGATGAACTCTATTATCATTATTTTGAGCATTAAAGCTCAAAGAATCATTTAAAAAGGAGGCACAACATACTTGGAACTAATGTGAGATTTGAATTAACCTATTTCAAATGTTGACACTATTCTAATAGTGAAAGAATTCATTAACGTGTTCCCAGGGGAATTACTTAGATTATCCTTGAATTATGAAATTGAGTTCCACATTGGCTTATTATGAAGCATTTAACATGTTTCAATTCCTCCATATCAAATAGCCCTAATAGAATTGTAAAACTTAAGGGAGTAGTTGTAACATCTTATAGATAAAGGTTTTATTTGTCCAAGTCTTGGGTAGCTCTGCTCCTTTTTATGAAGAAAAAGGATGGATCCCTGTAGTTGTGTATTAATTATCATCAACTTAACAAGGTCACAATAAAAAATAAATATCCTTTTCCTTGTATTGATGATTTTTTTTATCAACTTCAAGGAATGAAGTACTTCTTAAAGATTGATTTGCACATGAGTTATTACTAGTTGAAAATCCATGAAGGAGATATTCCTAAAATTGCATTTAGGACTTGATATGACCATTTTGAGTTTTTAGTAATTTCTTTTAGATTGACCAATACCCCCTACTGCCATAGAATTGATGAATCATGTATTTAAAACCATATTTGGATAAATTTGTCATTATCTTTGTAGATAATATTCTTATTGCAATAAATTGATACTTCTGCCATGAATTATGCTATAAGAATTCAAAAATCATGGAAATTTTTTCTTTTGCTATGGGAATAAAAAATTTTAAATAAATATACAAAAAATAAAAAATTACATGAAAAATATTTATTAATGTCAAAATATTAATTATGCCATGAACTAAGCCACAAGAATACAATCCTCGTGGCAAAATATAATTTGTGCTACAAAATAAGCTATGGAAATACAATCTCCACAACAAAGTATTACTTATGTCATCATATAACTTGGAAATCTTTACCTCTGGCATAGTATTACTTATGCCATGGATTAATTTTATAGACAAAGTTATAGTCAAATATATTATTTTTATGGCAGATATACTTATAGAAAAGGCCAAATAAGTGCAATGTACTGTAATGTAGCATATAATAAAAAGATACAAATATTTATATGTTAATTGTATTCGGCAAATAATTAATTCATCAATTTTTAGCTAAGTTGATGGCCTTTAGCTTATTGACTAAGTTAAATAGTATTTTAGATATTTAGTAGATAACTTATTTGATTAGTTGATTAATCCCTAATCAGTCAAAATAACAAAGTTACTTAAAATGATAAAGAGAGAAGTTAAACCCTCTAAAATTAGGATATATAAGAGAAAGCTTAACCATTAGACTCCTTAATATTTTTGTTTGTTTATGTGTTAATTTAATATATATTAGAATATAATTATTATTCATAAATAATAAATAACTATTTAACTTGTCATTAATTAAATTTATATAATAAAATTAATATATATAAAAAATACATATTATAACATGGTAACATTGTGTTATACAATTATTTAATGAATTTAATCTTAAAATATTAAAAGTAAACATTAATAAAATTAACATGTGTGTGTGTGTGTGTGTGTGTGTGTGTGTAATACATATATACACAATTATTTTCCAATTCATTATTTAATCCAATTTTTAAAATATCAATTAAACATAGATTGATCATTTAAGGTAAAAAATATTATAAAAATTATTTTTTTAGTTACATCCTCCTTAAAATATATGAAGAAAAGAAGCTATATACATATATATAATTAATTAATATTAAAAGAGTAAAACTGTTATAATATATATAAATAGTATGTTGATTACTTGACATAAAATAATTTTTAAAAGAAAAGTTAGCAATTATAATAAATTATAATTTTTTTATTTTGTAAAGAAAAATTTAACAAGTATAATAAATTATAATAGTTTAATTTTTAAGAATAATTTAATATATAATAAATTAGAATAATATATCTTTTAGAAGAAATCTTTATTCAATAAATAATATATAAAATTTAAAATACTATTAAAATAAAATAATATACTCAAATAAATCATCATATATATTCCTATCCTTATATATCATTTTATATATAAACAATTACTAGCAAATAGTTAATGGTACTAAATAATTTTTAAACAAATAATATTATCAATTGATTAAATCAATTAATACAATAAGTTAGCAGCTAATTTAATTAGTTAACTACTAATATAATTAATTGATTGCTAAATAGTTCTTTTAGCTACAGAAAGATATTTGTATACTTTTATTTTAATACATGTTCTTCTTCCCATTTTTCAAGATAAGGGCAAAAAAATTTTTAATATATGGGAGTCTTATAAAATTAATATGTTAATAATAAAATTGATAACTAACTTATTGTTTTTAGAGAAAAATGCAAAAAACTCCCACCAACTATAGGGTGATTGCATTTTATCTCCTTGAACTATGAAAACTCGAATTTTACCCCATGTAACTTTATAAAATTAGTATTTTATCCCCACCATTATCAAGTTAACAATGATAACATTTAGTAGCGGTTCTGTAATATTTAGTGGTAGTTATAAACTGTCAATATCATCCTTAATCACTTAATGGCAGTTTATAAAATGCCGCTAAGTGAAATTTTTTTAAAAAAATTAACGAATATAGTAATAATTTTTAATTGCTGGTAAGTGAAACATTATAGCAACAGTTAGGAGTGCAAACGAGTCAAACCAAGCTAAATATCTGCATGCTCAAGGTCTAACTCGCTAATATTAAACGAGCACAAGCTCGAACTCAAGCTTGAACTTATTAAGCTTGAAAAAGTCAAGCTCGAGGTCGAGCTCGAGTTACACAAGCTTAATCAATCTTATTTAAGTTTAAACGAGTTGTAAATTCTTTAATCTAAATTTTTGATTGAACTCAAGTATGTGAACTCAAACTTAAGTTTAAGTTATATTTGAATTGAAACGATTCTCGACAAACTTATATGAGTTTAAAAAGGCCTAAAAGAGCTTAGTGAGTTTTTTATATTTATATTATATATAATATACGAGCCTAAATAAGTCTAAAAAAGTTCAATAAATTTTTTATATTTACATTATATATAATATATAAGCTTAAATGAGCCTAAAAGAGCTTAGTAAAATTTTCATATTTACATTATATATAATATAAAAAATAAAAATATATTTTATACTAAGCTCGTTTAACTCTCTCGAACAATTCAAGCTGAGCAATAAAAAGTTCAAGCTCAGCTCATTTAATAAACGAACTAAATGAGTCGAGTTTATTTTGTCTTGACTCATTAAAATTCGAGCTCAAATCGAATTTTTTACAAATCGATCTCAAGTAGTTCACGAGTTTATTTTGGCTTGACTCGTTAAAATTCGAGCTCGAACCGAACTTTTTAAAAATCAATCTTGAGTAATTCATGAATAGCTCAATTCATTTGCACCCCTAGGGACGATTTTTCTAATAAATTCTGTTAACTTGTAATGGTGAGGGCTAAAATATAAGTTTTATATAGTTGCAAAGGGTAAAATTCGAGTTTCCATAGTTTAAGGGGACAAAATGCAACCACCCTATAGTAGGTGGGGTTTTTTGTATTTTTCTCTTTTGTTTAAGTTGAATTAAGGCAATCATGTCATTTTTAAACTTTATTTCACATTTTAGCTTTTATATCTTTTCTAAAAGGTCATATCACTCCTCTAATTTTTCAATTTTTCCTTTTATAGCTATAAATGATTATATGCAATCCCTTTGGTTATGAGATCTAGATAAGGAGAATAGAAACATATTTAGGGTTTTGTTGATTTGGATTAAAGTTTTCATTTTTCATTATTCTTTTTATAATTAATTTTTTTACTTCATGTGTTTAATGTGATATTTGGTATTGTGCATTAATAGGTTGTTAAAGGTGGTAGAAGAGTTGAAATCTCAATATTTGATATAGTTATTGATGACATTATACCTAACCAGGTATATCATCCTTTATTCCATTATTTTCACATTTTCTATGTCATGGTTGCATATCTTCTTTATTAGCTCTTAAAAGTTATTTCCTAGGTCCCTGTTGATGGAATTTTGATTACTAGCCACTCTCTTGTATATTTTCTTAAAAGCCTTCCATAAATTGTTGTCTTCCATATTCAAAATAGTTAGTTTTAATTAAAGGGCATTTATGGTGCTTTATAACTTTGTTCATCTTGATTTGTAATCCTCCATCAGTTTTAAAACTTCTCATGGTTAACCATAAGCATTTCCTTGTTAACTTTGAAGTAGAAAACTCATTTGCCACTAAGATAAGTTCATCATAACTTCATAAACCACATTCTAGTCACTATAATGCATTGTTTATAGTTAGTGGTTCTTATTGCTGCAATCCTATATGTTTAATATATTCTTTCATTTTTATTGTCTTGTTCCATTTGAATAAAAAATGGCTAAGTACAAGGTGAGAACCTATCTCAAAGAAATGGATGTTGACACTAGCCTTATTTTATACTAAGAGTTTCAATATAAGTAAACACTACAATTTCACAAAGTAGTATTATGAAAATGAAACCATGAAGAATGAACTAAATGATTCATCTCACAAATGGAGCCCATTTTCTACTTAATTTTTTGTGCCTTTTCCACTACCTTCTTTTAATGTTGCTAATAATAGTCCTCTATTCTATACCATCTTCTCTTATTTAAGGTATTTATGTATTTCCTTTGTTTCTTATGTTTTGATTTATATAAACATAGGTTAGTAATTATTTAGGCACATTGTTTAAGATTAAATTCTTTCTTGTATAAAATTTATTTTATATATAACATAGTTTTATAATTTATTTGTTTCTTCTTTTTTAACTCCAGTGAGAGAAAAATATGCTTACAAAGCATTGAATCTTACCTACTTACTCATAGTTTATGATAATATAAGTTTTGTTTTTTGCTTTATGCAAAAAATTTGTGTAAAGTAAAAAAGCTACATAAGTATATCCATCAACTACTTTAGTTGATAACTCTCCAACTATCAAATGGTTTGCACTTAAAATCATCAATAGTAAAAATTTCTCAAATTAAAACAATACAAAAACAAATATATGTAATAGAAACTGCTTAGCAAGTGCTATACAACCACCTTTACAATAGAAATTGTATTGACATAAAAAGAAAACTCTTAATGTAACCTATTTAATTCTCCCAAAAACATTAACCAAGAAAGAATACCATATTACATATTTTCTTATGAAAATTCTAGACTTATATTCCCTCAGAAGTTTGTTCAAATAGTTGATGTTAAGGGACAATATTATAGCTAGTGAGAGTTGTGACTTTAGCTTTTTATCATTTAACACAATTATAAAGTGTCATTAAAGTTATAACTATGAATATTGTGTTTAACTTAAATTTTGAAAGAAATTTAAATTTAAGTGATAGTTTAGATAATTTGGATGAGGATATGGTTAATTTTGTTGAGTAGTTAATAACTAATTTTTTTTTCTAATTTTTATATAGTCTTAGAGACATGGATAGTTCGAATGCCATAAAAATGAGATTAGAATAGATGGGATGCAATGATAGAATAAGCGATTTATATAGAAATGAAGTGAAGGAATTTTGTAATTTTGCTTTTGTTGACATACATACAAGTAATGATGTAAAGGAAGAGGAGAATAAGATCTCTTGCCCTTGTAAGTGATGTAACAATAGTTGACATAAAACTAAGAAAGAGATAAATGAGGATTTGTTATTAAACGTGATTATGAAAGGATATGGTGACATTTGTCATTGGTGAAAGTCTAACAAGTCGTCACTAAAAATGTTGATTCCTTCCCATTTTTCTTGTTCAATCTTCAATGATGATAACTATCATCGATAAAGATTTAGAACTTTCAACGATGACAAATATCATTGTTGAAGATTGCTTTTTCCCATTAAATTTTTTTAGGTCCCAAAAAAATGGTACTGTTTTTATTTTGGTTTTCATATGACAATGTTATCAGTAAAACTATCATTGACGATCAAATTTTTGTTGTCATTGAAGTTATCATCAATGTTGTCCTTTTTTGTTGTAGTGATTAGCAACATCATTATGATAATTAATTAGATAACTAATATAATTTATATTCTCAATATTAATATCATGCAATTTTAATAAAAATTTTGTGAACATTGGTAATTTTATTTCCAATTTTTTACGCAACATTTCAAATTTCAAGGTTGTATGAGTGAATATATAGGCATTTGGAAATTTTATTTATCAAATTTTGACATAAAAATTTAATTATAAATTTTTATATAAAATTGTGTAATTTTTCAAAAATTAAAATTTACAATTAATTTGTTCATAACATATTTGTTTAAAAAAGGATCCCTGCATTGCACGGGACTAAATTACTAGTTAATAAATAAATGCACACTAGCTAGTGATTTATTGGAAGTAAGTTAACATAGAATCTAAACACAATAAACAAGACACTTTTTTGGCACCACCATAAAATATGCTACAATGAATGCATCAACTTGCACGGAGATTAAAACATGAAAAGTGGTTAAATTTTGATTCCGGAAATATGTATATATGTATATATATGAAGCGGAGAAATACCAATAAAAAGGGTGTTTTAAGCCTAAGGGTTAGGGGAAGTGTACCTTGATTGCCATATCTCATATTGAAAGTTTAGAATTAGGATTAAAAAATAAAATTATATGACATTTTTAAGTAATTATATAATTTTCAATTATATTTTAATTCTGATAATCAAATATAAAAATATTAAATTAAACATTTATGTTAATTAAATCTCTCTAATAATAATAATCTTACGGTGCATTAATTTTTTCTGCAAAAATACATAGTTAATGCATTTTAATTTACTACATTTTTCAATATTATTTCAAACTATTTCTTATATATTTATTTAAAATTTGATATATTTAATTTAATAGCTACTAATTTAGTTAATTTAGAAATAAGTGAGTGAAAACTATGTGGACAAAAAAAGACAAAACATGCAAATATTCAATGATATTGTAGTATTTATTTAGAATTTTAATTAAACAAAATGAATTAAGCAAACAGCAAGACACTATAAAGATTGTATTCCATATATTTTGAAGATGTTTAAATAAAGCAACTTATATATAAATTAATTAAGACTATTATCTTTAAAATGGAGTGCAATCATTAAAATTCACATATAAATAAACTAAAAACATATCTCACCAAATAAGTTCATATTATTTCAACAAAAAATATACAAAAGCAAACAATATAAAATTTGTATATAGCAAAACTAATTAAATAAAAACTAGCGCAATAGAAGTTGTAACCTGATATTTGTGATCTTTTAAAATTATTATGAGTGATTAGGATAACTCATCTTATTGTTTTAAGTTCTTAAATTTGATCCTCCATTTACATTATTGTGGAGGGCAAGGAGGAGGTGGGTTTGAATATCCCATCTACTATTACAAATTACAATTATATATTGGTCAATAGATGTTGATTATAGGATAAATTAATGTTTATATAAATATAGTGACATATTAAAATTTTTTGGATAAGATGATGGTTTAAAAAAATTAATATTTATTGTTATGTGATGACATTTTTTAAATTCAACAAAAACTTAAAACAATGGTTAACAAAAAAACTAGCATCTTTTTATTAAGGTTATTTGAAAATAGAAGTGAAATTAAGATGTTAGTTCTATGTATAACCAATGTTTAAAGTGAATGTGATATGTATAACCAATGCTTAAAGTGAATGTGAATCATAATGTTTCAAAGAGTAAAAGAACTTAAGACATTGACTATTCAAAAAATTGATGTTGAAATTGATTTGTTCAAAGGTATTTTGATATATATTGTTTTAACTTTATATGTATATTTCCTATCAATTTGACATTGTTTATTTGAGATGTCATCAGTTATCAATTAAGAAACTAATATGTAGTTGTTTTATTTACATAAATTTCATTTGACCTATTGTTTTCTATCACTTTCGCTCTTTGAAATCCATTTCCCCAACGTCACCTCCACTATTAAAATTTCTCTATTAAGTCCCAAACCTCCTCTAATTTTTTTGCTATACTTAGAATTAGCTTCTTGGCCATTCAAGTCATTAACAAATTTTAAGTACATTTTCATCTCTCAATTTTGTCCTACTTATGAATATTGAGAGATAAATTTAGTTTTATTTGGTTAACATGAATATACTTTTGTCATGCTTATGAATATTAAGAGATTAAATTTAATTTTATTTGGTTAACATGAATATGTATGTGTACAGTGACATTGTGACAAATTCATTTATCACTACATTTAGGATTATATTATATTTTATATTTGGTGATACTTCTAAGGGTAGTCACCTTGGGGATATATAGTTATGGTCAAGCTCTATTCAATGGTGATTTCTTTACCACTTCTATTTGTCATTTTTTTCTTTGTATGTTATTGTGTCTTTTTAGGGCATTGGATATATTGTATATCATTCCATGATTCCTATTTGTTTCATGGTTATGTAGATTAGTGGAAGAGTTTGTAAAGCATGATAATTGATTTAATATTATTTAAATTACTTGTCATGCAAGTTATGTATTATGCAATGTAATTTAATGTAGCATTTGTTGTAAGGGTCAATCTTATATTTGCTATTTATTCATTAAGTAATGTCAACCTATAGCTTTTCCTATGTATCATTGTACATGATTAATATTGATTTCTTTTTTTAAATTTAGAATATGAATATTTTTAGAGAGGCAACTACCCCTACTAAAAAAAATACAAGGGTCCTATAACCTTGAAGGGCATTACAAAACATGATCTAGGAGTAAGAAATTACATAGTGAGTTCAATAAGAAATGATAGTTAGATGGAGAAAATGCATCGATATATACCAGTTATGTTGGAGTAGCTATATAGTCCAAAATATCAATATCTATTCCATATTATAAGAAAGTTACCCCCAAGCATTGAGGGATAATATTTGGGAGAAAGGCTAAGTTTGTACACTTGATTTGTATAACTTTGTGCTATGGATATGAAAAATTATATTTGTAACATATTCATATATAACTTGACCTTTCATGTGTTTTTTTAAGTTCTTTCCATATTCCAAACACCCCATAAATACACAAAAAAGTACTGTTACATTTAGTAACCTTGTGAAAGGACTTAAAATAACATTAAGATGAGAATACATCAATTTTGAGATTGCAACAAAAATAAACCCAACTCAATGATGAAACTATGTCGACTAAGAATCATGGAAGGAGTTACAACAATAATGCAAGGATGAGCATTTTAAGGTAAAATATTTTACATTCTAATGTCTAGCTCATCTCAATGTATTATTTATATATCATTTATACTTGTGAACTAATATATCCTTTGCTTAATAGGAGTTAAGTAAGTCAAACTGAGAGAAGCAAAGAAAGAATACACATCCACATAAGCTGTGATAGGGAAGCTACAAGAAGCTAGATAAAGAGATATTAGTTAAGAGACATGCCAAAACTAAAGAGGGAAAAGACATCGATGAGGCACTTTCTATTTTTCTTACCACAACTTTGGGAATTAAGGAGCATTTCCACCTTGTTTAAGCTATCAGATATGGTGTTGACCATCAAGGCATTATCTAGTGGGACATTTAAGCACCAAGTTAATGAACTTGAGAGTAATTATTGCTAAAGATGTGGTATATAAACTCAATGTGAATTAGGAGGTTAAGCTATAGCAGAGGGAGGAGTGGCACTTATAGGCATAACAATTTACACCACAAAAGAAAAGTTAATTTGCAATGAAATTTTCCATCACAAAATTGGCAAATTCTATCTCAAATATAGTTTGCAATGGGAAAAATCTCGTCCTAAAATTGCTTATCGCAAATATTTTGTGATGGAATTTTTTTCTCCCTCCTAATTTTTATGATAAAAATTTTCATCCCTAAAAATCAAAATTTTTTATCCCAAAAAAAAAAAAAATCTCATTTTTGGAAAAATTAATGACACAATTTGAAAATTCCATTAAAATTTTAAATTTTTCAAAAATTTTAGGCTAGGAATTCCATTCAAAAATGGAAAAATTCCATTGCATTTCCTAAAATAATCAACATAATTTTATTTTTTTCACACATTTTCCAACCTCTTTTATTCCTTGTATGGTTGATTCATATCTTTTATTTTATAATACACATTTTATAAATAACTAAATTAATATTTTACAACTAAAAATTACAAAAATCAATAATGTAGATTATATTTTCATATATAAATATTAATAGTCACGATTACATTTTTTAGATATGAATTCAAGTTGTTAACAACTTTAGTAATTTATTAAAATATAAAACATAATCTTGCACACATTTTCAATATCTTAATTTTAAGTTTGCTAAGACATGTGGTTTTAAGGACAATTGGTTTTCTTCCAAAAATCCCAGCAAAGAGTAATAAGCATCTTAAAGTTCCTTTATTCAAACAAACATGTGTTTTAGTTTGCAAAAAGGGAGTAATTTTATTTTGTGAAAAATGAGTGACAGACACAATATTCATGAATATAAATGCCACAATCTACCTGGCCATAATCAACATGTAACTTGTTTTTTTTTATTTCCACAAGCCTAGGTAATCCTATATGACATCATTGCATAATCATTAAAAAATAAATTATTAAAATTATCAATTTCTCTTTTATATATTGAATAAATATTTACAAATAAAGTTAATATTGTAACTAATACTAAATTATCTAGAATTCAAGCACTTTTCTAACTATCCTCTAACAATATTATGATTACTCTCACTAGGATTTTTAGGAGATATTTACTCCCAAGCTAATTGAGGTTGCCAAGGAGCCATGATGGATAAATTTGTAAAATATTTTTAAGTAAACAATATTGAGTCATAAGCCTAGTATGCAAAATTTCATAATCACTTTTATACTACACACATATACACAAACAATTAGTAACTTCCAATTGCAACCAATTTCTTAAATCATATACTGCCTAGCACATTCATTCATTTCCAACAACAAGCAATATAGATTAACAAGAATAAAAAATTCTAAACATGTAATCCTAACATTATTCACATCATGATAAATGCATAAACAATATATATATATATATATATATATATATATATATATATATATATATATATATATATATATATATATATATATATATAACTAACTCTAGTGTTAGTGTTACTCCTATCCTGCCTACTCGACTAACTTGCATACTATTCCTTTCGATGTGCACTTAGGTTGAATATGGTATGTGGCATGACATGAGCACTTAATCATGAAATATGAAGTGACAACCCTAAGCACCTACCAAAATCAGTCCAACACTTAAGAGAAAGGACCTTTAGGTAAAGAATCATGCTTTGACATTGCTTACACATAAAAGCTCTTAAGACTCAGTTTTCAATGCCTATACAAAAAACTTAAGTTTTAGTACCATACAGACATCATAAAATAATAAACACGCCTTATACCTCCCTTTACAATAATCGTCCTTCAATTTTCATAATGCATGGATGATTTACCTTGTAACTTCTAGTTTCCGCCTTATCTCCACGCAAATGATTTCTAGTTTCAATAGTGTTTCACAATATCAATCCATTCTTATTTCAATTCATTATCAAATCATAACATAAATCATCATATCATTCAATACAAATCACATTAGTAATTTCCTCTTAAATCTAATTACATTTACAATAAATAAACAATCATTATAATTACACAACAATACACATGCAATTACATGTTCCTATTAAGATTCCCCACATTAATCATAAGTATAAACCCATATCAATCATAATCCTATTCCCACACAATCACATATATTCAACTTTACAATTATTATCATATTAATCAATACTATAATGGTATATAAAGTATTACAATTAATACTATAATAGAACTAAGGGTAATATAATTTAATACTATAGTAAGATATAATATAATATAATATAATTCAATATTATTATAGAATATAAGATAATATAATTCAATACTATAATACAATATTAGGTAATATAATTCAATTTTAAAATAAAATATAAGGTAGTAAAAATATTTCAATACTGTAATGAAAGATAAGCTATTATAACCCAATATTATAGTGAAATGTAAAGTGCTACAATTGAATATCATAATGAAATATCAACTATTATAATCTAATACCATAAGCCAATATACCATATTAGGTATATTGGATTGTAAGCTACCATAATTCAATATAATTGAGTATACGCAATTTATTTCATATGAAACCAACCTCGAATAACTTTTTATGGGATGGTTATATTCCAAAAATGATAGAATATAAGTTAATTCCAAAAATTTAATTATATTTCATATAGGAAAGGCATCATATGGCTAAGAATAAGATCAAAAAGATAGTGAGTGAAGCACGATCCAAAGTTTTTAAGAAGTTCTACTAAGATCTGAGGACAAAGAATGGAGAATGAAAGATTTATAAACTTACCAAAAATAGGAAAAGAAAATTAAGAGACTTGAATCAAGTAAGATATATTAAAGATGAAGAAGGACAAATTTTGCTTATAGATGAAGATATTAAAGAGAGATAGGAGAAGTACTTTTACAAGCTTTTCAATTATGAGCAAGGATTAACTAAGGATATGGAAGGATTAGAAACTTAAAAAGACAAACAAAATTTAGCTTATTATCACAGGATTCGAGTTGGAGAGATAAAAGAAACTCTTTAGAGGATGGATATTGGTAAAACCATTAGTTTTAATGGTATTTCTATTATAAGTTTAGAAATGTTTAGGAGGTCAAGGTCACTTTTGGCTCACTAAGTTATTTAATAAGATTTTGAGGTATAAGAAAATATCAAATGAGTGAAGGAGGAGCATTTTGGTGTTTATATATAAGAATAAAAGATATATCTAAAACCGTGTAAATTATCGAGGAATAAAACTTACGAGCCCTAATATGAAACTATGGAAAAAATGATTAAGCATAGATTAAGAGACGAGATTAAGATTGTAGAGAACTAATTTAAATTTATGCTAAGAAAATCTACAATAGAGGTTATTTACCTTCTATGGGAGTTAATGGAAAGGTATCGGAGTAAAGAAAGAGATTTACATATGATTTTCATTGACTTAAAAAAAGTCTATGATCAAGTATCAAAAGAAGTGTTGTAAAAAATTTTGGAAAAGAAATAAGTTCATGTTGTATATATCTGGGCTATACAGGACATATATAATGGAGTAACTAGAAGTGTAAGAACTCCTGGAAGAGAAATAAAAGATTTGACTATAAGGATAGGTTTACATCAAGGTTCAGCCTTAAGTTCTTACTTGTTTAATCTAATTTTGCATGTTCTTATTAGAGATATACAAGAGACTATCCCTAAATATGCTATTTATGGATGATATAATTCTAATTGAGGAATCGCGGGAAGAGATTAACTATAAATTGGAGCTTTAGAGAAAAGAATTGGAATCAAGGGGTTTTCACTTAAGTAAGAGTAAGATAGAGTATATGGATTGAAAATTTGAAAAAAAGCAAAATAGAAATAATTTAGAGGTAAGAATTGAAGAGCATGTCATATCACAAGTATCTAAATTTAAGTATCTAAGATCTATATTACAAAATGATGGAGAAATTGATTAAAATGTCACACACACAGGATACAAGCTGGATGGTTAAAATAAAGAAAGGTATCAGAAATTATTTGCAATCATAAAATATCTACTAAACTTAATGGGAAGTTTTATCGGACCACTATATGACCAGTTATGCTTTATGGTAGTGAATGTTGGGCTTTGAAATGACAACAAGAGCAAAAGATGGGGGTAGCGAAAATGCGAATGTTAAAATAGATATGTGGTCATATAAAAAATGATAAGATATGAAATGAATGAATATGAAGGTATATTGGCATGACACCTATTGAAAAGAAGATGGTAGAAAATCGATTAAATTAGTTTGATTATGTGCAAAAAAGACCATTAGAGGTACTAATAAGAAGAATCGATCACTTAATCTTTAACCCTATGAAAAAGTAGAGAGAAGTCAAAATGGACATTAAAAAAAGTTATAAAAAAAGATTTCTTGGTAAATAATATTATTAAAAATTTTGTTACTGATAGAACCTAATGGCATCATATGATCTATATAACCAACATCGCTTAGTGGGATAAGACTTTGTTATTATTATTGTTATTTGTTGGTATAGAGTTCTTAACCATTATTCACCAATTCAGTGATACATCAAAATATATATATATATATAAGATTTTAACATGAAACTATTTAATTTATACTCAATTACCTTTCTAATGACATTAGGTTTGCTAAAAATGAATGTAAAATGAATGAGACATAACTTTTTAAAGTTAATGCAATAATGTTTATAGTGTACTTGAATATAGGCAACCAAAAAGTAATTCTAATGCTTGTAATTGAATATATACTTGTTTATGGCCACCTATATTGTCATACTCGAATATAGGCATTCAAAGAGCAACTTTGGAACCATATTCCCATATATACTCGAGTATAATGCCCATATCTTGTAGAACAACCACAAAACAATATATATGTGGTCATTTTTCTCCAAATCTAAACCCATACACATCAATAGAGTTAAAAACCAATCGAAATTCATCATTTATGCTCATTTTTACACTATTAGCATTAATAATTTGTGCTAGACACCTTCTTTCATCATAAATCCTTAATTTCTCAATATAACAACATAAAATATCAAATGAAGAAAATCATGCAAAAATCAATTATTTTAAGTAGGTTATCTACTTACTTAAAGTGTTGGAAGGGATGAAGAAGAAAAATGTAAAAATTTTGGCTTGCCTTAATCAACAACACAAAAATTAAATCTCTCATTCAAACTTGGAATTTAGAAGAGTTGCCTTTGTTGAAAGAAGGAGATGCTAATTCCTTCAAATTCTTAAGCCAAAGGTTGCTATAATCTTAAGCAAGTAGCATTGGAGAAAAGAGCAAGAGGAAAAGCTAAATAAGTTTCTAGAAAAATGGAGAAAAAGAGGGCTTTTAAGGGCTCTTATAGCCCCCCAAGGCAATTTGGTAATTTTATAGGATTTTAGGAGTAAAATAAAAAAGATTGTCCCAAAATTTCTTCTATACACCCCTACTCAATTCCAATTTTAGACCAACTTTTATTTAATTATTTTCTACCTAGTTTTATCATAGAAATGCATTTTCTTTAATTTAAACTCTATCTTATCCATAGTCAATAATTAATTATCATATTTAGGAGAATAATATTAAAAATAATTATAAAATATCTTAAATTTTCTAGGGGCATGATAATAAAACAGCAATGCAATCATATAAGCATCCCAGAGTTCCACTATTCAACAATAATTGATACATAAGTATTTAAAAAAGATGTTAAAAGGAATTTTATTTTTTAACCTGAAAAGCATATAATGCAGAAAAAAAGGATGGTTCAACATGTCAAGTATTTCTCTCTCTATGCAGGCTCTCTGCGCCTGTGCAAAAGTATAGATAAATAAGGCATCCTACTATTACAGGTAAATATATGCTACCACTAGATAAAAACTCAGGTCTCTTTCTCTCTCTCTCTCTATATATATATATATATTGTAAAGAGATCTAATAGACTAAAAATTATTGCGTTTGGATATTGATAAGTCGCTATTGATTTAGCAAAAAGAAAAAAGAATCTGTGAACCTAAAACTCATGAAGGAAAAAAAAAAAAGAGATGTTGAATACCTTATTACGGTTGAGCATAACACTCTTGTCCATAGCCTTTATGGAAAATTACCAATCAGTTCCACTTAGCTCAATCAAATGTACACTGCAAACCAGTTAACAAATAATGTATTAATATCAACAACAAAGTTTGAATTGGAGACACAATGGGAGAAAGAGAAATTGTCTATGACCTAAGAGACTGGTTAAGACATAATCATAAAGATTATACGTCTTTTATGCTCTCATTGAATTTCCATGAAGAAACTGAAGACAATTTCATCCACCAAAGAAAAATTAAGCTTACAAGTTGAAATCATCCATGGTAGGGATCTCTTGGATAAATAGTCTGTGTAAAAAACTACTTGTAAAATGACAAAACTAGCGACCTTTATTTATCGGAGCAACAGAGCTTACTGAAAAGCTTATATTTGGAACTCATCTCAATATCATTAATATTTACAAACAAAATTTACCCCAACTATCATCATGGATTACAGCTTAATACTACATTCATGCACAAGGATGAAGAAGCTATCATTAACACCTTACAATGGAATTATAATTGGTTAAAAAAAAATTCACATAAGTTACAAAATTAGTGCAACAATAGAAAGAAAATGAAAGATAATTATCATCCAAAAAACCACAAGCAATTTTTTACCATTGCTATTTCCTTTCCAAAAGAATGCAATAAGACCTATAATAACATTAATATGACAAGTATCACACAAACTCCAAATATAAAGGTAGTCATATAGTGTACGTGACAATAAATAGCATTTACTTCTAATAGCAATTAGCCAATTATAGCTATAGTTTTGGTCAAAAATTACAATGCCGAACTCAAAACATACACACATGCATAAAAGATATCAGCATTACTTAAAACACCCAAAGCTATCAGGTCCGCATTGCAACCTCCAACTGCAATAATTATAGAGTGACAATCCAAATCTATATATACTTAATTTCTACTAAAAATACATTCAACCATTAACAAAAGCATCTCAATACAGAGCAACTAACTATTATAACAATTAATACTCATATACTATATATTTAAGACATTATTAAACTTTAAATACTAGCATCTCATCGTAAGATGATTGTTATTATCTTAATTTGTGGAGTAATTTATATATAGTCGTATCTTATCCACAAGCTCACGGTTTGGCTTATGACAAATAGGCCATCACCGTAATTTACCAACCTACATTCATAATTGAATATGAATTATTCACACATGACATGGACCAATAACTTCAAAAAGAAAAAAAAAAACTGATGAAAATATTACCAAGTCATCAGCAATGGTAGCAACATAGATGAGAGCTTGACCAAAATGCTTCCCTTTAAAATCTTGTATTTCAACAAGTAGATCATCTTTAGGGTATGCGAGAAACTATAATGTAATTCGAGTTTTATTCAAACAAAATGTATAACCATAGATAATTAAAAGTAATAATAATAAAAAAAAAACTTACAACTCATATGTGTTCATTATATCCAAGTTGCATTTTGATGGCATCTTCTTCGATTGAGCTTTTCAAGAGTATGACTTTGATAGCAAACACAAGTAATGGAGTTTTGTAAAAGGAAAAAGAAAAAGGATAATCAAAAGCAAGTAAGCTTTTGAAAAAGCAAATATGAGACCGTAGCATTAAAGAACAAATAACTAAGAAATATTTGTATTAAAATAAAATGAACGAATATTTCATCGTAATAACAGGATTGAGGAAAGAAAACACCAAATTTAAATACCTTAAGACTAGACTTGGTCAAACATCAAAACTTAATAAACATTCGTTGAGGGTGATGGAAAATAATGGCTTACCTAAAGTCTAAGTTCTCACAATTTCTGAGTCCACTTCAAGTAAAGGCTCCCTTTCTTTCACCCTCTTGTCTAACTCACCCAAAGTATGAGTCCTATGAGTCCTTACAGCTTCCCTGCATAACTCTTCATGCCATTCCCTGCGTCTTCTCTCTCTTGCTCTTGTTGTCAGCATCAACAATTCATTACAGAATTTAGTGATTCGATACAGGATAGGCCACTCTATAAATAAATTCTTCATTGACTGGATTTCAGTAAGGGTTATTTGCTAATCTGAGATGTATCATCTAAAGAGGATTTTTGAAAGTTTTCACTTCACTAATATGTTTTAAAACTGACCTTCAAGAGACCACAACTAACACATTAAAACTATCAAAGACATGTGAGAAGATCATTGAATGATGGATTTCAATTTTTTTTTAAAAAAAGATTAATTCAACATATTATTCTCTCTCTCTCCCTCTCTTTTTAAACAGTACTCCGGATTCTTGAAGAACTTATAATTAAGTTTTTTTATCTCAATATTTTCCCCTCCCATTTTAGAAGCAAAATACAGTGAATCTAATTAGCAATTCATTTTATTCCATTTTCTCTGCGAAGGAACATTGGCATTCAGAGAGGAAGGAAAGACGAAAAACACAAAAGGAAAAATGGAAAATTTTAATGTTTCTACAAAATCAGGTAGAACTAATCAAACAAATGTAAATAAACCAAGCACATGTAGAGGGAAAAGTTAATAGAAACAAGAGACTGAAAGAAGTTGAACATAATGAGAAAGTAATTAAGAAGTATAAAATTAACGTAACAACATAAATTGAACCGTCCCCCCCCCAAAAAAAAAAAAATGCAAAAACTTCTATCTTCATCAATTTTTTTTTTTATGACGAAACAATTTTGAGCAAGATGATTTTTGTTTTTTTTTAAATTGTTAAACCTATCATCTGCAAATAGTGGTGGATAAACGGTCAATATTGCTTTGGAAGTTAATTAGCTCCTCACAGCAGCACCTGTCAACGGTGACCCTGAGGGAGGAATCAAATGAATTTCGGAGAAGGAACTTTGCAAGAAATCCGGCAAAAAGTTGCCAAAGGCGATTGTGTGTTTGGAAGCTACTAAACCATTTAAGGTTACGATTAGAAAAAACTGAGATGTAGAATGTAGGGGAAGATAAAAACTACTGAAAAGAAAAGAAAATTTTGATAAATCTTACCGGTTCTCTCCAGTGCTGGTGGATAGCAAAGGCGATGAATCAGGCTATAGCTGTAGCGGTTAGCTGATTATGTTAGCTGATTTAATCAGCTGATTGCATTAGCTATTTTAATAAGAGTGTTTGGTAAAATCAGCTGTTTATAATTAGCTGTTTGTATGTAAAATGATATATAAGGGTATGAATATATTTTATGAATTATTTGAATATTTTTTATTTTAATATTTTAAATTTTATATATTAGTTAGTATATTAAATTTTCTTATAAATATTATATTATTATAATTTATTATTAAATTATTAGATATTTTTAAAATTAAATAATTTTTATCAATAATATTATATATTTATTTATTAAATAATTTTTAAAATTATTATAATTTATTATATATATTATAAATAATATATTATTATATATTAAATATTTTTTAAAATTAAATTAATATGCTTTTTATAATTACTAAATTTTTTAAGAATGGAAAATATGAACATTTATTAGGAGTATTTTCGTCATTTTTCCCAATCAGCTAATTGAAAACACTGCCCCCCTCAGCGTTTTCAATTTTAACTTTTTAAGGGTAATCAGTTAATTCACCAAACACCAAAGCAATCAGCTGATTTTGGTCAAACCAGCTAACAACCATCCAAAAAGCTGTTTACCAAACACAGCCTATGCTAGTAAGAGGTAAAGTTAGCGTTTTGGCAGTCAAACAAGAGTGTGAAATAATATAAGGGTTGAAGATTGACGGCTAGGGTAGAGACAGGGCAGAGAAGAATAATACAGTTTTTAAATTTTTTTAAATGAATGAAATTAAGTTTCTAAAAATTGTATTTTTCAAATTCTCTCACAATTTCACAAAATAATTGAAAATTACAGTTAATAAATTAATAAATAAATAACAAAATTGGTCAGTTTGCAATAGAGTTTTTAATTTCTTTAAATTCATGAAATTAACATTTTAGAAATTATATATTTTTTAAAATTTTTCATAATTTTAAAAAATTAATAAATAAATAGTAAGATTAGAAATTTTTTAACTTTTTCAAAATAATATTTAAAAAATGAAAATTTTAAATTCTAACTTAATTTCTAAAAAAATTAATTTTGGAACAGAATTGGGATTGGTTTATGTTTGCAACAAAAAATTTACCCTAATTTTATTGCAATTTTAAAAAAAATATAAAAAAATTGAAAAAATCCAAAATTTTGATTTTGGGACTAAATTAGGATGAGTTTACATTTACAATAGGAAATCTATCCCGATTCTATTGTAATTTTTCAAAAAATTTAGAAAAAAATTAATCTTATAAATTCCATCTCAAATAGGAATGAAAATTTTTTGACCCAAAATTGCATCACAAAAACATAATATTCTTATAGTAGGTAGAGCTGCATTGCTCTATGTAGTAGTAGATAGCTAGATAGTGTACTACATATTCGAGTTTTGTGGTGTTTGTTTAGTCAACATATAGGTACACTACTTTTATGGATGAGCTGACTCTTATGACTAGTGCTCACCTAGCTAGGCAAGCTTTTGATTAGGAAGGGATGCCAACCCTTCTTATGACTGGTAAGGAAGACACGCTAATACTTATAACATCAGCTTCTATGATAATAACCATTATAAAGATCATATTAAAGGTAAATGTCACTTTTAACCCTTAGAATTTTTCATATATTTCTTTGCATGAATAGGATTTCCTATAGTGAGGATTCACATTGCAAAAGGTGGGGCCTAATGCACCTTGATAGTGGTGGGATCACTTTTGCAAAAGGTTATGAACAAGTAGATTTTGGTAGGCTATGAGCTATAGCATCAATTATTATCAAACAATCAAGTTAAGATGGTGGTTGACAAGCTTTTGGTTTGCAAGGTTAAGATACTAATGCTAAATAATGTAGTTTAGACTATAGAAGAAGCCTACGAGACTTTCATTGCATAGCTGACTTCCTTTAATCAATTCCTAATGGATGCATCATCCTGCATTCCTTCCATCACTAATCTTTTTATATATTTTTTAAAGTTATTTTTATATTCTTGTGTAAGACTACTAGCCATCATTATTTATATTTTAGAAATCTTTTAATTGTGCTTGAAAAGCACACCTTGATAAATCTTGAGGCAATTAAACCTAGGCTAAGCTCTTGATTAGGAAAGAAATGGTGGGATTATAAAATTTAGCTTTCATTGACAAAGCTTCCATTTAATAGCTATGGATGTTTGATAAGCTTAATGTGATTTGCATCCAACTTTGGATAATATAGGTTCATGTTATCTTCTTTAACCAAGCACAAATTAATTGAATTACTATTTAAATATAAGTTTAGTTCACATTAATCCTTTTATAAGCATTGTTATGACCTGTTGCCATTGATGAATGTTACACGTGTAGTATAAGATCCATATCCACTTGATGAGATGTCAACATTAATCAAGGAATCAAGGTAAGAGCACATCATTAATGCCTTACTCCACAAGCCTAAAAAAGATTGTTACTTTTTGTTGTACTACAAAAGGTAAGTCTCATTTATGTGCCAATTATCATATTTTTATCTTGAATAAATTTTGATAGCATAAATATATTATTGTATTGTAGTCGCCATTGGATGCTTACCAGGGTATTCATGAAAAGACTTATCTACTAGTTAGATCCTTTGTTAGGAGAGATACGATCCAAGTTACAGATTTGTTTAGAAGAAGCTTGGTCACAACTTACACAATAGGCATCCAACTAGAGGTGGATGAACATTCCAAATGGATAAAAGTGAAGGTATGTTGTTAATAGTAAGATTGTGTCATATTTGACTTAAGAGATTGTACATCAATGGGATTAAATTGACCTTATATTTTATCACAATGCCTAAGATAGCTTGAAAGTTTAGAATGTGAATACTATTTCATGCACTATATGCATGATTTGTTATTTGCTCATAAACCTTTTAGTAAGATAATCACTTGCTTATGTACAACTTATCACATGCTAGTTCAATTAATTGAATTAGTCTCGATAATAATATATTAATTGTGTACAAATTGCAATTCCTCAAGAACAAGCCCATACCATAAATCCAAGAGTAGCTTGATGAGGTTAGAAAGATTTAAGCATGATATTTTATCGAAACCAAAGCTCAAACGACATGAATGGTTTTAGATGCTCTTGAATATGAATGGTGGTTGTAATTAATTAAATTATTATAAATAAGTTATTGATAGTTGGTTAGATTGTAAATGACTTGTTGTAAATTGTATTTTGATATGCAAATAAGAGTTCAAAAACTTTGTATAAAACCTTTTATAATTGATTGTGTTATTGTCAATTTCTATCTTATCCTACAATTATTGTAAATTGTAATCTATTTCTCCATGTGTTAATTGGTTTATTTCTAAATGGTTCTTTTTTTAAAAAAAATAGTGCATAAAAAAATAAGTTTCTACTTAAAATGAATGTATTTTAATTTATAATGTTAATTATTTATATACTAATCGACATTATTTTGTTTATTAATAAGATGACATCATTGTACATTAATTTGTTATAAATAATTAACATCTAAACCCTACACCTTGGCATAAGTTGAAAATTAAAAGAATGAAATAATGGAGCCATCATCAAATTTTATTCTAGAGCTTTTTTAACCCCAAATGATTCTATCTTTAATAAGGTATGCTTTCCTTCCAACTTAAAAATGATTCTTTTCAATTTTATGTTTTTTCTTATTAATTTTTTTTGTTGGACTAAATCTCTTTTAACTTGTCACTAAATCTGTAAGGTTATGTGCTTGTTAGAAAAACATAAAATCTAAAAGTAAAGATTTACTTAATTTTTGTATTTATTCTCACAATTTAATTTTTGGTTCCATAATCTTTCATATTTTGTTGCTTTTCATTTTAATGTAGGTTTTATAGGTTTGTACATGTAAGAAATTTGATTTAATTCATCTTCTATAGTATTTAGTCATATTATTTGCTATCTATTTTTATGAAATGTATGTGAAAACTTAATGAATACTTATGCATTTGCTTAGATTGGATTCAACTGTACTTTTCTAGGAAATGTTAGCCTTATATATTAAGCATGTATATCAAGATAGTATTTCACACATGACCCATTTATGATTAGGGTATTCGATATAACCTCTTATATTTTTTAAACTTTTATGATAAAATTTATTATTTAGAATTGTTATCATTAAGATTTTATAGTGTCATATGAGATATTGTTTTCTATTTTTAGGTATGGTATTCTAAAAGGATAAATGCATGGGGAATAAGGAGGATTTGGTGAAGAAAGATAGGGTTGGGAAGAAAGAACTAGAGTAAGGGGAGCGAGTTAGGTTTAGTAAAGGGAAGGCAAAGTATATCACATCAGTTATTTATATAAATCAAAGTGGCATATGTACATTAGACGTTAGTTATCTATAAAAAATCAAAGTTGAATGTTATTTCTCACAACACTAACAAATGATATGACATCAATTATATATGTAAGCTAATGTTATTATCATTTGTTCCAATGGTTTTACAATAATTATTAAATTTAATATGCAATGTCAATTGATTAAATATCATTTGCAAACCAATATCTAATCCTCTAGAAACTAGACGTCATTGAACTATTTTATAATAGTGATTAGGTAGTTTTTAGCCTTTTAACTCATTCAACCATCTATTTTGCATCTTTAATTTTCAAAGGAATGAAATCATAATGACACTGCATAAATTAGCTTAGAGATGGTCTGCAACATGGCTACAACATGACTATTTATAAGGCCTTTTCCTTTCTATATAAGGAATAAAACCACAATGCCAAAGTAATTTCATTTATGATCTAAAAGAATTTCCAAGTGAGAGATTGTAATTTAGTAATTTAAAACATTGAGTTTGCTTCAGTACAACATTTTAAAAAAGATTGTATTGATATGGTTTTTTTACAAATTTTATGAGGAAATTTCATAAAAGTGATAATTTTTTCATATGATCTTGCAATTTTGCCTATAAACTTTGCAATGTGAAAAGATGATCCTACAACACAAAATTTAAGGAGTTGTTGCGAGATATTATAAAAAATTACGAACTCTATATATAGTTTTATGAATTTTATAAGAAAATTACATAAAATTCACAATGGTCATATCGGTACACCTTACCAAATAAGTCCTTTTAATATATCAGTGATAAAACAAACATTCTAAAATAGTTCAATGCAAAATTTTTGAAAGTTTCTAAGAAGTTTGGAATGAAATATTGGACTTAGAAATTGAAATGCATTTTCAAGTAAATTGAATGATGAGTCATGAGTTCAAAACTAATTAAGTGAAGAAAATATGTTCAAACAACTACTTATTCCTTATGTGTTAAGTTACAAAAATCAGAGAAATTATTCTTTTCTTCCTTTAAATTTAGAAATTATTTTGATCTTCCTTCAAGTTTAGGATAATTTCATTTTTACTATTCTATTTTCCAAAAGATATCATTATTCATCCACCTTTTTCATTTTATAATAAGAGATGCAAGTATATGTTTAAATGAAAAAGAGGAGAGATGGGTGTATATAAAAATCAAAGATTATTATATATATATTTTAGAAAAAAAGTATAATTTAATTAAATAAAATCTTATAAAAATAATGTCATTAATTTGTCATTTTATATGAAGCCAAAGGTTTGAATAAACCATAAACTTTTGCCAAAGATTACTTGAAAATATTAAGAAAATGTGTTCTATTTTAGATTCATGTGTAGGCATCCAAAGTTTATGTTCGATTTCCATCTCTTTCAACTTTTTTCTGAAAATAGAAATGATGAGGCAAAATCACTTAAAGGCCATGCATATCAAATCTTTTTGCATGTTTTTCATGTAAATCTTTGGCAAAAATTTATAGTCTAAAGTAAAACTCATTCTTCATATAAATATTTGGCAAAAAATTTATAGCCTACTCTATTCAAAGCTCTCTAACTTTATATGTCTACAACATTATAATACTTTTCAAGGTGAAATAAATTTTAATTTATTCAATAATGTTGGATTTTGGCTTTCAAAACTATGGCATGAGAAAATTATATTAACTATGGGAAATTAAGAATTTAATTACACACACCTGATTCAATTAAATCCATTGTGTGCCTGTTTAATGTAGGTTGTTGTATCTTGATTGAAGCAATTCCAATTTCTTAATTGATTACTTAAAATCAAATAAAAATAGTTACATGGGTTATCCTTCCTCATTTAGAACTTTTTCTCCTTGTAACAATTATGAGAGTCGATTAGTGTCATTGATGGAACAAAGGTTGGAGGTTACATTCTAATGAGGTAGGGACCCTTTTATAAAGAGAAAACAAGATTGTGGATCTTATCTGCCATAAAATCCATGCCTATTAGTAAAAAAGGATGTGTATGGGTTTAGTACCTTGTACCCCATTAACTAAGTGTCACCATTTAGCTAATTAATATTAGTACCATACAATAATAAATTATGATGATCTAAAATAAAAATACTAACAGTCTCCTACTTAGACTTATATAATTTATTAATGATAACCATTATAATATCAATGTTAATTAAAACTATATTATCTTATTCATATGTTTAATTTGAGATCATAAACATTTAATAATATATAGTGCTATATCCAAAAGGATATAAACATTTAACATATTAAATAACCATACCTTATTGACTATCACAAGCATTAATCTTTAAAGTATGCATTATAAGATTTACATGACTTTAACATGACTATGTGTAAATCCCCACACAATGAGTCCTAGCATTTATTCAAGATGCTTGATAAGAATAAAATTCTTAGCAATAATGAGATATGGTCTAAATGTCTCTAATCATATGTTATGCCTTAGATGTGAACAAAATATATGGTGACAATATGAGTATCTCATTATGAGTATTTCCTTTCAACATATCATGAGTTCATCCCATCAAAACCACCATTAACCCAAAACTCCAGAAAGATGTAAAGAATTTTGCTTTATTAACATGATTATACTTTGTATTTAATCCTAAGCCTTTGGTTAATGGATCTATAAGCATATGATTTTTGGAAAAGCAAGTAATATACTCATGTATTTTTTCCTCATAAATATATATTTCAATTTGGAGTCCTTTGTATAGGCAAATTTCTCATTATTGAGAGAGAAGCCCATGATAGTAGTATTAACATGACTAAATATAGTTAAGGCTAGAAATCCTTAACCTATTTGCTTGATAAGGAAATTTATAACATGTGACATGCTTTGCTCTTTAATGGAGGTTGTTGCAATTGAGTACATAATAATTTCCATGACACAAATTTTCTCAACACATATCCAATCATAGATTTATGATCACTTAGACAATTGATAAAACAAGTTGAGTAACTTGTAGATATGAGATCTTTTGATCTTCTATAAGTTAATGTGTAATCAATTATACCATTTAGATGTAATAACATTTGCAATATAAAACCATTGACCTAAATAAATAATAGAATACCTATATGACAGCACATATAGGGCATACTAACATGTTGTTCCCTTTTGTAGCATGATTATTGAGACAAGCTTAACATCTTAGAATCGATCACTAAGAGGTGTTCCCAAACTATTTTACTTGTATTATCTTAATCTACACGTTAATGTTTAGATTAACTTGTAAAACATCATCATTATAGAGAGCTAGTATTATAAAATGCTTGTACTCATTACATACTAGCTTGCCTTACTCTTTTTAAGTTCAAAAGAAATAACAATATATCAAATTGAAATATAAATGGTTAATTAGACATATTTATTTATCCTCTTGATAACATTTTTTGGTATCCCATATTATTTCCACCAGGTCATATGACTACACTTTCCTTTAATTATTATAGCTCCTACTAAAATGAATTACTTTAAATCATAGGTAAGTTTTAAATATATCACAAAGGAAATTCTTTATAATTTACACCTTTTGATTAAATGTAATCCTTAACAGTTGACCTAATTTAGAACCTATAGTTTCTTTTAGCATCCCCTTTTGAAGTAAAAAGATATATCTATTTCATATTGGACCAAACCATGAGAAATAGAAAATGAATTCATTAATTTCTAAGTGTAATGGAGTTAACATATTTTGTCTTTAACTCTTACTATCCAAGCATTTAATAGCTCCTACTATTTCAAGATATCTTTTAAATAGAAATATTAAATTGAAGTTTAAAAATGGTTTCTAAATTTAGCAAATTAAGGTAAAACCTTGGAATAAATTTCAAGACAATTGAGCAATGTACCAAAACAAACACATTCTTTAAAACAATTTTAATCTTGTAAAATCAAATGAAAACACCTATTAAACATAAACAAAATGAGTTATTAATGGAAAAATAAGAAAATATTTTCAGTACAAGCTTAATCAAAACAACCATAGGTTTCTTTATATTTCTTTTTTTATTTCTTTTTGTTCTCCTTCCATTTCTTAAATTTGCAATAATATACTTTCTTGTAAAACATGCACTTCCCTTTGAATTTGGCTTTTTTTTGTATTTGGAAAGATTATTATTTTGCTCATTCTTCTAATCATTTGAAGACTTCCATGGTTGTCCCTAAAACATTCTCTCACTCCTTATTTAGAAGTAAAACCATGAGCTACCAAATAAATTATGTGGGTCTTTCCTTTTTTCCTATCTTTTTTTATTTAGCTAAGAATAGTTATCATGTCATTTTTTATCGACTCCTCTTTTGAGCTTAATAAGTAGCCTTTTGAACATCAAATTGTGAAGGCATGGTTTCAGTATTCTCCAAATAAGATAACCATCATCCAGTTGAAGTTCTATACTCTTTAATTTGTTACAATAATTATTAAGCTTTAGAAAATGCTCTTGGATTTCACTGGTCCCATCATAGAAGGTCCTTTCAAGTGGTGAAAGATACTATCCTTTTTATGCTTTATCAAAAATTTTAAACTTTTTTGTTACAAATTCAATAAATGTCTTTGCATTTGTAGTCTCATTCACAAGGATGCCTTTTCTAGTGGTTAGGTTAATTGGATATTTTAGGATCACCAAATAGATCCTATTTAGCTCCTTTCATTTTTCATGCTTTGCTTTCAAATCCACATCTGAATTCAATTCAAGCTTAGGTTTTGCTTCATTGATTGTTGTATCTAATCTAGTGATCATTGGATAAAACTTCACAAACTCAATCCATTCTTCATAATTTGCTCCATCAACATCTTGATGAAGGCTAATTGCATGTGTAAGGTAGTTAAAGCATTAATGCATGAATAAACATAATCATGCTTACATTTTTCCTCTCAATCACATAATTTTATTTAGTATCATATTATAAGATTCAATATTATTAGATATTTTATAGCTTATAACATAATACAAGAGTTAAATATCATACTTCAAAAACTTAACATTGAAAGGTGTTTAAAATTTTAGAAATATAACATTTAACCTTATACTCATGTTATAACCAATTTACTATATTAATAATACAATATCAAAGGGTATTTAATATTTTCAATATAGCTTCTCTTTTATATATTTCTAAAACAAAATTTTCTTTTCAATATTATTTTCTATAAAATTTTATATAGTTGTCCCCATGAAGGTGAGTGCATAGTTATACAAAATTTTATGGCATAACATGAGTATATAGTAATTCCTATTTAATGTAATAATCCTCCAAAAGGTTATTACAGTATGTAAATAGTTTCAAAATTGCTTCAAAAAATTCCAATAGATAGTTAATAATATAAGAATTACCTAGTAAAATTATAGTTAAAAATAATTTTAAATAGATATTCAAATAAATTATAAAAAATTTAATAGCAAAAATTTTAATTCCAAAAAATTCTAGAAAAATGTTCAACAAAGAATACTCGAAGAGTGGAGCATGTTGGTGCAATCACCAACTTCAGCCATCCTCAATAAGGTGGCATGTGGCTTCTACATGTCGGTTTTGTGTTTGGGCAAGTGCACCACAGGCATTGTACACCATATTCTTTGCTTAATTTATAATTTGCAAGTTAAACCTAATCCAGATCTAACTCAATTACAAATTTGGCAATTTCTAGCCTATTTTGAATTATTTTTCACATATTTTTTCCTATATATTTTAGTATACCCACCCAAAATCAAATCCAACTGATTTTATTCCAAAATAACCCATATTTTGAGTTTCAATTTTTTTTTCAAAAGAGCTTAAAATGGTTATGGTGACCTTTCGTATTCTAGCACCATTTTACTGTTATTTTTCACATAAAACAACCTAGATATTGTACCTTACTCAAGATTTCTTTAACCCCTTAATTACTTATCCTATAACATAATAAAATTTCAAGTTTCAAAATAAATAAAAAATACTAAAAACCATTTTCTCCATGTTAAATTTCTTTGAGATTTTAGGTAGCACTATCCTAATTTTAGAAGCTTATAACTATGTCTTTTCATGGTTTTTGCTTTAATAACTCTTAGTTTGTAGTTTTTTTTCATGCAAAACTAAGAGTACAAGGATCTTTATCTTCATCTTCATTTTGACACATATTCTTTCATGAAATTCAGAGTAAAAGATTCTTTATTTAAAGCATCTAGAAAACAAAAAAACATAACATCTTCTTTAACCATAAACTACTATGGGCATGTATATTTCCATTGTACAAATATCAGCATGCTATTGCAAAGAGAATTGCACACACGACTAAAAATGCATTCATAGTAAATTATAGGATGTAAAAGCAATCATGTTGTAAAATTGTAGGAACACACATTAAGATGGAAATATTGCAACAAGTATAATTCATTACATGGTTAGTAATTAGAGGTAGTAATAATAGGAATGTATAATTGGTAGAAACCATGATAATGAAAAGAGAAAAATGTAGTATGCATATATACTTTACAGACTAGAAAACCATGAAGCATGCATATAACAAGTATGTTTACATGCATAGAAAACATTAAGATATTTATGCATATATATATGTACATATTCAAATAGAAACATGTTTCATAGAGAATGTATAAATTATATAACTCCCAAAATTGCATCAAAGACTTGTTTCAAATTCTCAATCACAATTCAAAGCTAAATCAAGCTTTGATACTAATTACTTAAATAAATTTTAATTTATTCAATAATGTTGAATTTTGGCTTTCAAATTATGGCATCAATAAAATTATATTAATTATGGACAATTAGGAATTTAAATACATCCACACACACACACACCTAATTCAGTAAAATCCATTATGTGCTTGTTCAATGTATCTTTTTGTATCTCAATTGAAGCAATTCTAATTTCCTAGCTAAATACTTGAAATTAGAGAAAAATAGTTATAGAGGTTATCCCTCCTTAATTAGAACTCTCTTTCTCTTTCTATAATAATTATGAAAGTCAATTAGCATCATTAATGGAATAGAGGTTAAAGGTTACATTCTAATGAGATAGGGACATTTTTATAAAAAGAAAATCAGATCATGAATCCTATCCATAATAGGATTTATGCCCATTAGTAAAAAAGAATTTTTATAGACTTAACACCTAATGGCCTATTAATTAAGTGTCACCCATAGGCCAATTAATATTAGTACCATATATTAATAAATTATATTGGTCCAAAATAAAAATGCTAACACATCATTCTTAAGATTTTGTCTAATCTTATTGACATTTTTTCTTATTTTTTTAAAAAATGCACTAAGTCTTCATTTTCTATATGCACTCAAATCTTTTTTTTTATTTTATAATAGTTGGAATAATAAATTTTTTAATGTATACATGTAAAATATTGCATTCAAATTCAAGATATGACAAGGAAAAAAAACTCCAAAACAACATCAAGTATCACTATATCACTTTATCCATTTTCTTATATTTATTTAAAGTAACACTTAATACTCTTCTTTATAGAAAAATGAGGATGATGAGTTTTTTTTAATAAAAATTCAACCTAAATTTCAATAAAGTTAGATGTAATTTGCCAGATATGACATATTTCATTAATTTGTGGCTTTCTAATGCAGAACTTAACACACAAGGAAGAAATAAGTTTCTTTCATATTTTCCTTAATTAGTTTTAAACTTATTCAATTAGATTCAAAATGCATTTCAATTTCTAAGTGTAATATTTTGTATGAAATTGTTTAATACTTTCATAAATTATTCATTGAATTATTTATAGTTTTAATTTTAATATATTAAATTACTTGCTCTTCTAAATTATAAAGAATTAGCATCCATTTCCTCATATGGACAACCTATTTGATCAATTGGAGAAAGCTAAATGCTTTTCAAGGATAGACTTGTGTGTGGGTTACCATCAATTGAAATCATAAGATAGCCTTTTAAACTTAATATGGTCACTCTGTGTTCCTAGTTATGTCCTTTAAATTAACTAATGCCTCGATCACCTTCATAGACATTATGAATCAAGTATTCAAGCCTTTCTAGATAAGTACACAATTATCCATATAGAAGACATTTTGATATACTCACTGAGTAAAGAAGAACATGTTAAGCATTTTAGAATAATATTGCAAACTTTACAAAAGCATTAATTTTAAAGAATATGATATGGGTTGAATAATATCATGATGTTTGAACTTAATACTTGTTAATGATTGAGGAAATTGAGATGAGGCTTATTTGAAGATAATTGTGAATTAAACTAGATTTGGTAATTATTTGTGAAAGGATAATGTAGATCTTGGAATGATAAAGTTAGATTTGTGAAGGGATAAGGATGACCAAAAAGTCATAAGGAGAATTATTAGTTTGTGTAGAGATTGAATACCTATACTACGTTATTGATTTGATATATCTTACTTATAAATGTTATGATTTAATAATGCTTCCTATATTTAGTTGTCAGATTTGAATTTAGAGGATTAGTGGGCTTTGCTTTTACTATTTCTCAATAATGTTACATAATGTTATAATATGATCGCTAATGGTTTAACATGGTATTATTTAAGATAAATGTGGTAGTTAAAAAGGGCAAATTTGATCAATAAGAGTTTAATTCCTACTATAAAATTGCTAATTTACATAAACTATTTAACAAATTAGATGTCAATTTTGAACCATCATTTTATAGAGTGTCATTACAAGTATTTTATAATGTTGATTACAAAATTATCATGGAAAACAAATATTATGTTAGTTTCCATAATAAATAAATCATCATTGTTTCTTGTAAATCACACAACTTGATAATTAGTTATAGTTAAAAATGTTAACTTTTAGGTTTATAACTATCATTGAAAATGAAAATTTAACATCAATTTATTTTATTAACTGACATGGAATATATTATATACTAGATCAATAATTTACATAACCGATATTGTATTATTTTCCCCTAACCAACAAATAAAAAACCCATTCCTTATACTCTCTTTATTCTGTATAGCTTAGACCATTTTCTACCCTACTACTTTTAATCTAAAATACATTTAAAATGTAATATCCTAAAATATGATAAGAAAATTTACATATAATTTTTCTTTCAAAAATACCATAAGTGAATTAGAAATTTCAAAATAGGAATTTTAACAGAAAACACTTCAATAAAAAAACTTGGTAGGAAAATTCGATGAAATTTGGGAAAATGTAAAGATATTTGGATGTGAGCTTAACTAGAATATTTATAAAAATTTTATTAGGCATCAAAATGTATGAAAATATAATTTAAAACCTAACAATAAGTTTAGAAAAATTCATATAGGAATTTATTGGAGTTTTAAAACTCAAATAAATCAAAAAGTGAGAAATTAAACTAAAAATTAAATGAATTAAATTTAGGACTTTTAGGTTGACTTAAATTAAATTTTTTAGGCTCAAAATATGTAAGAAAAGTTCAAAAATGAAGGTCCAAAGTCTAGGGGAAAAATCATAAGAAGGGAAAAATTAGGGCTAATTTATAATAAATTCTATTTTCTCTTTTAATATGGCTTATTTTTATTAGATTTAGGATAATTATCTGCTAATCATCTAAAATCATCAGCCAATTATCTAAGATTTTTCTCAAAAATCAATAAATAATAATTAGAAATTGAAGATTTTTTTATTAGGGTTTTAGGTTATATATATATATATATATATATATATATATATATATATATATATATATGTATGTGTGTGTGTGTGTGTGTGGATTGGCCATTTAGGAAGCAAAAATTGTTTCTCTAGCCAACCAGACTATGAGAAGGAAAGGAAAAACAAGTGAGGATTCATGCTTTCATCAAATATCAAAAGGTGACTGCTAACTCTTCCCTATTTTAGGGTTATCTCATAAGAAAATTTGATGATAATGTTGAGTTATGCTTCCATAGATACCATTTGCCATAAGTTAGTGTGTAGTTCTATTTTTGATGCCTTCTTAATAATAATAACATGGCATGCACTTGGTATATTAATGTTATAATGATGGAAAAAGGATTCATAAAATTTATTTAGAAAAAATAAAGACAACAAAATTAATTGGAATGAAAATATCGCTCTTAAGTGATACCGAATACGGATTTTTGTCATCTAATTATGTAAAGGTTAAAATTTTTTAAAATTTCAATCATTGACATTTTAACATCATACATAGTGTTAGAATGATTGTAAAGGAGATTAGGAATTTTTGGACAATTTTAATGCATGAAAATCTAATTTTAAGATGAAATACTTAAAATTGTCAATTCCAATATCCTATTTTGTTAAGTCTTAGGTTTGGAATTATTTAAAGCATTAAATGATTGAGAAAAATTATTAAAATTTTTAAATATGATATATAGGATGTTAGAGAACTTTCATAAAAATTTGGTGGCAAATAGAGTTGATTTAATTGCCTAAATGATAGTTCTATTTTTACAACTTTAGTGCTATCCAAATTTGGCAACTTTAAGTTGATGCCCTTCATACATTAGTAAGGCCACAAAATTTATTGTACAATAATTAAGTTATTTTTTATTTGATAATTTCTTGGAAAAGTTTGGAAGTAATTTTTTCCTATTTGGATAATGAAAAATGGCTTGAATTGAAAGTGCTTACTAGCTGTCCTGTTTTAGAAGGCCTTGTTTTGTTACTATATGAATAGTAACTTAAGGCTAAAAACTTGTAGAATGAATATTGCTTCATGTTTGCTTATTTATTAGAAATATCAAATAAAATGTTGGTACATTATAGAATTGTTTTAGAGCTTCTAAGAATATATATGATGTATCCTTAATTTTCAATAAGTAGAATGTTAGTCAAACTTGTTAGAAATATTGTGAATATTAGTTAAGGTTTAAGAATCCATTTATGTGACTAAGAAATATTGATAGAATGACAAGGCTAATCTTGAAAATAATGTTCTTAAAATATAGGAAAGAATATGATAGAATGGTCAATTACATAAGACGTTTATGATATGATTAGTATTTGACTATATCTACTAGAATGGATTAAATGGTTAATGTTTTAACATTCCATTATTGTTTACAGTGAATTATGAGGGGGACATATAACATCTTTCATAGAAAAGGACATGTGTGCTTTATAGTAAAGGGAAAAAATTAGTGGCTTTAAGCCTAGGGTAATGAGGGATAAAGTTGGATTGAAGATATAAGGTGAAACTTGTATATCTACCATTATCATTTTCTATAGTAACATATATCGATCATATACATAAGAAACTTCTTCATAAGATATTAAATAATAATTATACATAAATAAAAGGTTAAATTTTTATGATAAATGCTCTTTCAAATAAGGTAATAAGTAGTCACTTAGTGAGTATATTTTATACTCACCCCTTTCATTGACTTAATTTTTAGGTATTGATCATGGATCTGATGGTGCAAATTGATCCTTCCATTAGGCTCTTACAATCTTCCTATAGTACCTATAAGATATTATTTTGATATGAAGTACAGTCTATTCTTATAAATATAAGAGTAAATCATAAAGTAATACTTAAAAAAATAGAATTAGAGTCTAATTTTGTTATAATACATCTATTTTATCGAGTACCTTCACTAGAAAACTCTACCAATAATGAAATTTTATCTTCCTTCATAAAGGTGATTCCAGAGGAAGGGAGCCCTGATGGATCCAACTAAGAGTTGATATTTTCTGATGTACTATGTAAATTATGTTTCCATATGAATAATTTTTGGATGTATATATGTATATATATGTATTAAACTTCAAAACTTTTAATGTATATAGTTTTGTGTTTTAAGTCTTGACATTCGCATTCTCTGATAATATTAGTTCAATAAAGATATTAGAATAGTGTAAAGGCTTGTAAATATATTTATTTTGCATGATAATATTAATTAGGTATCTTTATATTAGTTGTGATAGCCGTGAGATGGGTCATGACATAAAACCTCTAAAGCCACAGTACTTAAACTTTATAACACATACATAACTTAAATGGAACAAAAACAATGTAGATTTCATATTTATTATAATACATAATCCTAAATTTAGGAAATTCAATTTATAATTGATAGAAATAAGAATTCCTCTAATTCCATATGATTGGGATATGGGATTAAAGAATACCTAATGATTTATACTATTGAATAGCATAGATCACAAACATTTTTCAAATGATAAGGAATAAAGTAAGCAAATAAAAATTTAATTGTTGGAACAATTACAAAGAAAAAAGTTTATCACGGTGAAAGAAAAATTACTTTCTAAATTTTTCCCTTCCTTGAGTAACAACAAATTTGTTGAATTCTGCAACTCCATTTTCATATTCAATGCTACACCAATAAGCATATGCCTATCTTTAATCCATAACTAGCTAAATTAGTGACAGCTATACATATAAGAACATTAATCAAATCTTATATCACATTAATTTGTACATATTCTCATATATATGTCTAAAACTTATACATATTCATGCATTTATATACATCAACAATGCAACTCAAATCATTTAAAAGAGAACATTTTCCAAGTACATACCTAAAGCTAAAACATTTCCATGCATTTATAAAGGAAATCTTTTATATGTAATATATTTCATGCCTAAGGTTATAATGCATGTTCATAAACAAACTAAGAATCAAATATTTTAGTGAGGCATTAAAACCCCACACTTGACATTCTAAGTTGATTATATTAAGATTGGCCTAAGAAAAATAAACTCACACATATACACTGAAAATATGAAGACACATAAAGAATGAAAACCTAAGAATATTTAGTAGGTTTTCCTTGTTTATACAATAGAGTAGAAGAGCAACCCATGCTTTACTATTCTGTTAGGGTTTGTAAGATAGAGCTTTATCTTAGAGGAACCTTGAGTCTACAAATAGCACTAGAACAAATTAGTCTTGTGTTTTGTACTCCCATCAATGCTTTTGTATTTTTGTTGCACTTTTTTGCATCAATTTCTAATAACAAGCAATGTGGAAACAAATATGATTTAAACCATAATAGTTATTAGACATCAGTTTAGTTACAATAATTACTGTATACAAACAAAGTGGAATTGTATACAACTAATATCCTTTTGTGGGTGGCATATCCAATATATTTTAATGTAATTTAAATATTACATTAAGTTTTAGAAAATTATGTTGTCTAACAAAAAATAATATAACTATTCTACAAACTAGTCAAAAGATGGATTAAGTATGAGAAAGCTAAAAATTTACATAAACAAGATAAGAGATTTTTTATATTTTAAGATATTAATTTGTAAGTTTTAAAAAAACAAGATTGTTTTTTAAATCAATAAAGAATATTTCTATAATTTTATTAAATATAAATAATTCATAATAAGTTATTTATTTATTTTGTATATTTTTCTAACAATAATATAAAATCAACACAATAACATTGAATATACAAAAATATGATAAAGAAGATATCGATATAAAGAAATTTAGTATGCAATTTTATTCACTCTATATATCATTACATTAACAATTGAAAAATTACAACGATATTACATAGAAAAACAAGACTTTTATATCGACTTTCGTTGCCATTCTTAGTGTTAATTCTCATAGTCATCATTTAAAAATCACTCTTTAACATCCATTCCATTTAGATACATTACCTCAATAAAATCATAGATCTAGGCATTAAAAATGCTAAAGTGTTTAAGAAGGAGAAAAGCAATTCTTTTACCAATCATTTGTCTATGTATGAAAATAGAGCAAATAAGATTTTCAAAAAATGTGTTTTAGATGAATTGGTGAGGGTGTTATTTTTCCCGTCCTCAAACACTCTAGAGTCAGATAATAGAGGCTAAAGCTTCATTAAGATATTTTTAAATGGAGAGTAAATGTATAATATATAGGCAATAAACAAAACTATAGATGTTAGTTATTAATTAAAATCCATCTTAGGCATGCCGATTTATAGAATAAGTGGCAATTGCATTGCCCAAGATGACTTTGGAAATTCCTTTATATATTGATTAATAATAAATGTGATGCATAAAGCAAGTCACTTAATTTTCCATATTTCTTTGTAAATCATTACATTTAATTGTATTCATAAAAAAACCTACACTAGATCATTGTTACACTTTCATAGAATAATTACTATGTATCTAAATTTATGGCACAAAGCAAAATCCTTGTTATAAATTCTAATTTATCAAAAGAAGCTTATTAATTTTTCTCAAGTTAAAGTGCTTTTGTAAATTTTAGAGACATCAACTATCTATCTCTACCAAAGCATCCTATCCAAGACTCTAATGGCTTTTGCAAAAATATTCATTGAGCAGGAGACATTAAAGTCTTAGATAAGGTGTTTCCATAAGATTTGATCCATTTCAAAAGATTAACCTAAGCACAAACATAAACAAAAAGAGAAAAAAAAGTAAAAGCAAAGTTCTAAACTAAATGATGGAAAACAATGGACATTTGTTAGTAAAGTAAATCAATGCTATATGTTTTACCTTTTTTAAAAAAAATGGAGTTGGTAGCTATAACTTTTAACTTCGGTACTTAAAAAACTGATGTGTTAACATTTTTTGTTACCTTTTTGGATGATAGTTAAGAAAAAATTGACATTTAATTTTGATCACAAAATTTTTGACATCGATTATTTCTATATTCGATGTAATAAGATTTTTAATAATTTCAAAAATACCATCACTTTAACATAGATGCCAAATATACTTTTCATTCATTATTTTAAGTTTTCATATGATTTCAAAGATCTTACCTTGTCAAAATAAACATAATTAAGAATGTAAATCGATGTAAATTTATCAATATAAATGAGTAATTTTGTAATAGTGATACCCTCTACTAATATTAAGATGTTTACTTAATAAAATTTGAACTTGCTCATTCCTTGTTTATTTTAGAAATTCATAAGTTAAAAATTCTTCTCTACTATCTCAAAATTGAATTTTCAAAAAGCTCTTTATTAGGGTTATAGTATATATTTTGATGTAAATAGACATTTTGAGCTTTATCTATAAAATGTTAAGGGTAATAAGAATATGAACTTATTAGTTTAGAGCTAGTTATACTAACTTATCCTTAAGCTTTGATAGATTATAAGTAGGAATAAGTTCTCTTGTTGTTGAAACTTATTTATAAATTCTATTCTTCCCTATTTATTTGTATGGGTATATTACTTTAGTATTCCAAATAAGATGCATTGCACTAGTATGAAAGATAGGTTAGACTAGTGGAAACTATGTAATCAAGTTTTACACTATTCATGACTAGCATTGGGTCGCAACACTTGCCATTAGAATAATTACAAGGAAAAGGCACTTCTACAAGTTTGGGACTTTACCAATTGCAATTCTACTCTTGATGAGCTTCAATTCATCAAGATTTTAAGATAGTAGAGTATATGAAAAGCCTAAGGTATGTCATCTTAAACTGCATATAATTCTATGTTGTTATTTTGCTTACATTTTCACTTTCTCAAGCATTAAAGTATACTTAGTGGGCTGCCATGTACATTTAACCTTTTATTTCTTGTATAGGTTGCCAATTTTGACCAAGCTGCACACTATTACAAAATTAACCTTTAATATCATAACATTGACATTAGTTAAAGTGATAATTAGCATATATTATAGTATGATGACATTTTTGAAAATAAGTGCAACTCATCACACTATTTCAAATAAAAAAACTCATATTATAAAATCACAGTATTTAATAAGAGGTGAAGAGTTAGAAAATAGGTTAAAAAAACTTTCCATGTTGGTTGTTTAAGAACTAACATAGAAAATGAAGGCAAACTATTAATTTTGAAGAGTAGCCTAAAACTAGACATCAATTCTTATAGATTACTAATATGGAAAGTTTGACCTAAGTGGCATTTTTGCTATTATGTATAGAATATTAGATGTTGATTTTAATGATAACCAAGATAGAAATATATAGATTATAGTCTTTTATTAATAACTAACATCTAAAGTGCTTCTACTAGCATATAATCATCTTTGTTTCTTAGAACTACAGATAAACTTGTATTATATGGTGATTTACTCTCTATTTTTTTATGATTTCCACTCAATTTCCCTAATATTTGTTCAACGATTGTGTAACATCAATCTTTTACCATATTTATGTATCCATTCCCATCTATCTAAGGTATTTTCCTTGTTTTTCTTATTCTTTGTGTGTATTTTGTATTTTAATTATGGTCTTTGAGATTAAATAGTTGCATTTTTATTTATTATTGAAAATTACTCATTCTTATGCTTTAAAATTACTCTTCAATAATTGGTTACATGTTTTTGAAGCATTATTTATCATAGAGAGTTGATATACTTGACTATATATCCTATTTTTTACTTATACTTTTTTGAAAGATTTTTTTTTTGCTTAGATGGTACGTTTCTTGAGTAACTTTCTACATTGGTTAGTTTTTTGTTACTTGAATGCTATTTTTGAAAATGTCAATTTGTTATAGTAAAAGTTTTATTCTATGATCAAATTGAATGTTATAAATGAAATGCAATTATTTCTTGCTATTTGAGTTACCACATGGATTGCTTAATTATTTATCAAATTTTGCTTAACATATAGGTTCAATATTTATGTTGATTTTGTTAAAAATATTTAAACAAAAATAACATGGATTCACCTAATTTTAGTAAAAGGTGATAAAAAAGGAAAAGATGCTAAAGTCCTTAAGCAAACCAAAAAAGATAAGCTAATGACAATGGAGTCTCATGTAAGCCTAGCAAAATTGAATTCAATCAATTCCTTGGTACCTACTGAGGTGCCTATTACTATTAGGCAATGACATTAAGAGGAACAAGATAGTAAGGATGTCATCAAGGACAATATATTCATAAAGAACTTTAATACTTATCTCCATTTTAATTTTTACATTGCATAACAAGAAGTCCTAGAATATTGGTTATGTTTGTCATTTGCCAAGATTATAAAGACTACATCTTTCTATTGTTAGGTAGGAGGTGGAAGGATTTTAAGTATAAGTTAAAAAAGTAGTATGTTAAACTTATAAGGACGAAAATAGGGCCTTCTTTTAAAAAAAATAACTAAATTGACAAGCAGATGTGAGAGAAGTTCATGGAAATATGTTAGTTGGAAGAGTTTTAGGTAAAGGCCATCTTAATATTGTTATCTTTCTTCCACCATTGATAATAAATATTATCTTCTCATTACTAGTTTTATTTTTTGGTTAAGAGGCCATAAGTACAAAAAATAAGTCGAACTAAGCTAAAAATCTTTACAAGCATAGGTTTCTTGAAGATGGTATAAGAAACTCAAGGAAAAATTTATTAAGAAAAGGATTAGAGTTAATAAGGAGGTTATCAATTAGCTTAGAGTTCAATTATCTACCTTAATCACCTTTATATAGTGATGTAAGTTGTGGTTTAAAGCTAGATTCAACTATTAAGATAATTTATAACAAAGGAGAATTGACAAGTTGCTCAATGAATAGTAAGTGATGTTATTATTTTATTTATCAAATATGAAATGTGTTGTTCATTTACTAGCATATGGCTAATCATGTTTGATTACATTGTTATAAGATGAGCTCATGTAGCAAGCCACCTAGGAAGAGTTTTAATTAAAAAGGAGGATGGATATCTTGATTTCTGCCTTAGGAATTCATATGTATTCTAGGCATGTGAAGGATGTTGGTGGATTAATAAGTCCTAAACATATGAAGGAAGCTTTTAAACATCCTCATAATAAAGGAGAGCTTAAGGTTGAAATAAGGGAAAAGTTAAAAGTAGATGTTCTACAAGATGTGTTGGCTATCCTCCAATCGATTTGTAAGATACCGATGACCTTGGGGAAAGAGGAGGTTATACAAATAAAGACCCTAATGCCACAATAAGGTAGTTACTGCCTTGCCATCCCAACCTCTTTACTCAATTATCAAAGGTAAATTCTTGTCACTTGCTACTTATTGCTAAATAGTCTTAAATTATGTGGTAATTTTACATTGATATCGATTAACTAATTTATTTGTCATTGCAGGGTGGATTAAATATGTACTTAGGATTGTGGAACTCCTTATTAGGCAGATAGCAAAGAGCATGGTTTTTCTTGATTACGTGCTCTACACTGCTACACTTCTAGAAAACTAATGTAAGTTCATGATAGATGTTTCTTAGGATGTGGCAATAACTAATTGGAACCTGCCTATCTTAGCCAAAGGCCTTAATTTCATTCTTCATAGTAGTGAGGTTTTCCATCGCTTCAAGTTCATTGCTTATGATCAAAATATTACATAACATGGTTGATTATCAATGTTTTCTACAATTTGTTTTAGGTATGTCTGTAGGAAGAAAAAGGCAAAGGAAGTTAGAAGAAGGCAAGGATAAGGATGATAAGTCTAAAAAATCAAAAACTTTGGTAACTTATCCTTAACAAAAATAAAGCTTGGCATATCTCAAGAGGATTTTCAATCTATTGCACAAGAGATGGGAAATGATGATTTCATTCAATTAAAGATGAGAAAGGATGTTGTGGGACACAAATATACCATTTTTTTGTCTAAGGCTCTCATCTTGCATCTTCTGAGCTCAGAGGAGATAGATGTTTCTAATGTGAAGACATTAGATCATTGCAAATAACTTTACCTATCAAGTCATCCTTTTTTTGTACATATATTAGACATTATGTATTCTACTACTTATGCATTTTGAAAATGATAAATACTTGCATAGTGTCACTCAAGATAGGAATTTAGGTTCTTACTTTGGTTTCCTAGATCCTTATAGGACTCAAGAGATAGGGACAACAATGGTGTTTCAATACAAGGACATACACATGATCATGTTAATGAACAAAAAGTGATTATATTACACAATACCATACTATAAGTGATATACGGGTGCAAAGATGAGCCTTAATTAAACTTTAGTCATTTTTTTCTCTTTAGTTGTCTTACTTTTGATATTGGATGTTGTAGGTATTATTGGATGTTAAGCATAATCTATTAGAAGGAGAGGATAATATAGTGGCTTAACCCGCTAGGTTACAAACTATGCCTAACTTGGAAAGTGATATTTATAAAGGTAATGAACATACATCATAAGTTGAGTAACTCTAGCAAGATGGCTACTATTGAATATGTCACCACTATAATAAAGTTGATCGATGTTGGTTGTTCAAGGGAATAAACGTTAATTTTAGACGGTAGTTTTATTGAGCATCATTGTGAATATTTTATAACATTAGTTATAAAACCATTATGAAAAATAAAAATAACCCCAATTCTTGTAATAAATAAACTACCATAATTTCTTATAGGACACATAGCTTAGCAACTAATTGTAGTCAAAGACATAATTTTTGAATAAATAACCATTATTGAAAATTCACATTTCATACTTAATTATTTTATTAATGAATATGGAATTTTAATATAACACATTGGTTATTTGTGTAACCAATATCATATTAAGCTTTCCTCTTGCTAAGAAAATAAAAAAAAGTCCATTCCTTGCATCCTTTCTATTTTGTATAGTGTCTCAAAACATTCCTACTGCACTACTTCCAAGCTAAAATATACCATGAACCCCTAAATCCACAATACTCCAACTTTATAATATATATACACATTTTAAATGGAATAGAAGGTAACATACGTTTCATATTAATTATAGTATACAATCCCTATATTATTAATACAATTTTTTTTGTGAATTCTTATGTGTTAGAAAGTAATATGATCTAATCTCCTCATGTTGAAGTGCTCCATCAATTTCTATAGTATCAGGTGAAATATAAGAACAACATACTCATTGATTTGCACATCTAGAAATGCTTCGAATTTTATAATCATGACAATCACATTAAACCATAAATATCTTTTGCATCTAAACTATTTAAAGGCAAAAGATAGACATGGTTTGATAGGATGGCTATGATTATAAAAATTAAAACTTTTCTAAATGTACAACATGAATGGATAAGTTATCCTCTTATTCCATCTAGATAATAGATGAAGTGAAAGAGAAATTTGTTAATTATATGAAAGGTAATATATGTCAGATCTTAAACTAAAATAGATGTTATAATTTTCTATGGCTTTCCAATACAAGTGTCATCCTTAGTAAATGCTTATCATTTATTACAAGGTAACATCATAAAAAATTTGTAACTCTTGATTTTTCCCTCCATGTTTTTTTTGTAATATCCCAAAATAGGACAAGAAAATTTACATAAGAGTTTTTTTCCTTAGAAAATGCCTTAAGTAAAGTAAAATTTTTAAAAAGAAAATTTTATTAGAAAATGCCTTAATAAAAAAATTTAGTAGGAAACTTAAGTGAAATTTGAGAAAAGTATAAAGGTAATTTGGATATGAGCCTAATAAGAGTTTTTATGAAAATTTTATTAGGTATCAAAATAGATTAAAATCTAATTAAAACCCAATAATAGATTTAGTAAAATTCGCATAGGAGTTTATTGGAATTTCAAAACCTAGGTAAACTGAAAAGTGAGAAATCAAGCTCAAAAATTTAAATAGATTAATTTAAAAACTTTTAAGTTGACTTAAATCAATTTTTCTAAGTCTAAAATGTGTATTATAATTTAGAATATTAATCCCTAAAATAAGGCCTAAAAATATTTAAAAAGCCAATGGGTAAAAATACAAGAAGTGGAAATTGGAGCCAATTTATAATAAACCATTTTTACCCTTCAAAATAACTTATTTTTATTAGTTTTAGGTAATAATTTTTTGAACATATAAGGCCCTTTGGACACCCCAAATGATCAGTCACAAGTCTAAGAATTTTTAATATAATAAATAGAAAATTATTTTTTTTAATAATTTAAGATTAAGGTTATATAAATATGATTAAGCCATTTTGAAGCAAAAATTTACTTCCTTTAGCCAGCTAAAACCATGAGAATGAGAGAGGATTAGTGAGAACTCAAATTTTCATTGACCATTAAGAGGTGTTGCAAGAAGATTCATAAAGAATTCTAGTAAATAACCAAGTACTATTCAAAAGGAATTGACAAGGATTGGATATTAAAAAATTTGAAGTGAGTGGTAACTCTCCCTTTCTTTTCTAGAGTTATCTCATAAAAGATGATGGCATGATCTTGGTATATTAATGTTAAAAATGTTGTAAAAAGGATTCATGAATTTTGCTTAGGAAGGATGAATATAGAAATTAGTTAAAATGAAAACAAATCTCCCAAGTGAAATTAAATAGGGGTTTCGGTCCAATATATTTGAGGGGTTAAAAATTTTTAGAATTTCAATTTTTGGCATTTTAAGGTCATAATTACTGTTGGGACAATTATAGAAGAAATTGAAAATTATTAGATATATAAAAAACTAAGTTATAAATGAAATATTCAAAATTGTCAATTTCATAACCTTGTTCTATTGGCTCTTGGGTTTTGAATTATTTGAAGCAACAAATGATTGTTAAAAATTATGAAACTTTCTAGATATCATATTTATAATGCAACTAAGCTTTTGTTAAAATTTGATGGCAAATAGAGTTGATTTGATTATCCAAATGATAGTTTTGTTTTTATATCTCCAATGTTGTCCAAATTTGGCAGCTTTAAGTTTATACTTTTAGTGCATAGCAAAGCCATGAAATTTATTAGATAACAATTAATGTCATGGTAAAGTTTGGAATCAATTGGTTTCCATTTAAATGATAAAAAGTAGCTTGAATTACAATTGCTCTTATGCTATCTTATTTTGGAAGCCTTGTATTGGTATTGTGTGAATAGTGACTTGAGACTAGAAAACTTGTAAAATGAACAATGTTTTATTCTTATTAATATATTAAGAATATGAGATAAAATTTTAGTAAATTATTAGATTATTTTGGAGCTTTTAAGACTCCAATCAATAATAAGGATCCCTAATTTTTGATAAGTAGAACATTAATAAAACTTATTGGAAATATTATAATAAAGTTTGAGAAGCTAATTCCATGATTAAAAAATGTTATCATTAGTAGGATGGTAAAACCAATCTTGAAAAATAATATTTAAAAAGATGAGAATGATTATGAAAAAATAGCAAATTACATATGACATTTATTATATAGTTGATATTTGGCTATATCTATTAAAATAAATTAAATGGTTCATATTTTAACATTCTATTACTATTTATTGTAAATTATAAGGTGGAAAATATAATATTCTTTATAAAGAAAGAGAGACATAGTTTGTTAAGGAGGAAAAAAGTTGTTGGCTTTTAGTCTAAGGTGCAAGAAAGAAGTTGGATCGAAGATATAAGGTGATGCTCATATTCCTACCATTGCTTCTATAGTAACATATACCAATTATATTCTTAAATTTTCTTAAATACATCAAGTTATAATTACATATAAATAATAAAAGGATAATTTTTTTTGATAAAACCTTCCTAAATAAGGTGATGAGTGGTCATTTGTCAAGTATATTTTTACTTATTATTTTGTTGATTTAAATTATAGGTATTGATAATGGAACCAATGAAATAGATTGATATTTATGTTAGGACCTTCAAATCTTCCAATGGCACCTATGAGATACTTTTTCGATATAAAGTACAATTTATACCTATAAATGTAAGAGTGGATTACGAAGTAATACTTAGAAAAAATAGATTCAGAGTCTAATCCTATTGTAATAAATCTTTTTTATTAAGTATCCCTATTCAAAAGTTTTGCTAGTAATAATGCTTTTTTTTCCTCTATGGAGATAGATCCAGATGAATGGAACTTTGATGGATCCAACTGAAGGTCAAAATTATTTGATATATTATGTAAATTATATTTCCATATAAATAAGTTTTATATGTATATATATATTAAACTCCAAAACTTTTAATGTATATAATTTATAGTTTAAGTCTAAATATCTACATCTTCAAATAATATTAATTTAGCAAAGGCATCAGAACATTGTAGAAGCTTGTAAAGATATCTATGTTATATGTTAGTACTAATTAGGTATTTTTATGCTGATAACGATAATCATAAGATAGGTTGTGGTAGAGTTGATATTAGAACATGATTTTATATTCTAGTAATATTTTATAATAGAGTCAGTGGGGGTTAGTTAGGTTATAGAGATTTTAGAAGGTCCATGAAAGAATAAGTACCAGTCACCGTAAATCTATGGAATTTATAAGCATTTCTTTGTTCTTTTTTAAGAATTAGTATTTACTGATTAAAGTTATTTTAGAAAATTATGGTTAGAAGAGGCAAATTGAGCCTAGAATGCCTTAAGACCAACTAGAACACATCTAGAAATACTAAAGAATAAGGCATATATAAATGTACCTCTAGATGAACCTTTATCAATTCGTAGACTAGATAGAAAAAGCCTATAGATTGATAAGATGTGATGAGAATATGATGGTGGAATTAATGGCTACCAGCCAGAGAATATTGCTTATTTTTTTATATGTCCATAACATCAAATCTATAATTATTGCTTGTGAAACCTATTATTTGGTGGTAATTTCAAACAAAGTTTATGGATAGATTTTTACCCTTAAACATTCATGAAGCCACGGATCATGAGTTTGAAATATTAACTCATGGATCCATGACAATGACCTATTCACTCATTTTTCATGATATGTAGAACATTTAGTGCTTACTAAGAAAGAGAAGGTAAGTGAATTTTTGCATGATCTTTGAGACCATTTTTATGATTGAGTAGATATCTCTAATAATAGAATGTATAAGCAAGCCTTGGATTAAGTGATCAAGTCCAAGCTACATGTTAAAGATAGGCAAAACTAGAAGCTGAGCTCGAAAGGAAAAAAGGAAGTCAAAATTCCACAGAAGAGTAGTAGAGGCACTAGGGAAAAGGCAATCACCCAAAATATGTTAATTGGGAGTGAGAAAGCTAGCAAAAGCAAAACTAACTGGAGAAAGCTTTCAAAAGGAGTTTGTGGCAACATATCTGGAAATGACTTTGATGTTTTCAATTAAGCTTATTCATTTCCGCCATTGCTCAATGGATCCCTTCAGTGCCTACAATGTAACTTCAGTCACTTTGGACAATGTGGATCTTGCTTTAGACATGGATAACTAGGGCATCGAGCATTTGAATGTTCAACTACTCAATAAGAAAGCAATGTTGTGACCTTTAGCACATAACCCATTCAAAATACAACCCTAGTGTAACCATTAATAGCATGGGAAAGAAGAACAAGGAAAAGGAGTTGGCTAGAACACAAGCTTGAGTATATGCCATGATGTGTTAGGAAGCTCAAACCTCTAATGCAATGGTGATTGGTAAGATATTAGTTGAAACCCTTTTTATAAAAATATTATTTGATCCTGGCACTACACATTCATTTATATCTAAAAATTTAGTGGTGAAACTTCTGAAATCATTAGATGAGTTAGATAAACCTTCAGTGGTAAATACATTAGTTGGTGAAATAATGCTAACAACCTATAATGTTAATAATTGTGTAATCTGAATAGATAATCATCTAACTTTGATCAATTTGATTATGTTGAAAATGATGGATTATGATATAATTCTAGGGATAGATTGGTTATCAGAGTACCATACCTATATGGATTGTTATTATAAAATAGTCACCTATCAACTGAAAGAAGGCAAAGTCCAAAATTTTCAAGGTAAAAAGAAGGTAAGAATGCTTATTTTTATGTCATGTGCAAAAATTAGGAAGTTAGTAAATAAATACTTGTTGTATAGATAGCTTCAATAAAAAAAGGCTAAAAAAGAGAAAGTAATAATGGATTAGGTTCTTGTAGTGGAAGAATTTCTTGACATTTTTTTCCTAGATGATTTACCTAGATTACCATTAAATCAGAAGATTAAATTTACAATTGAAACCATCCTTGTAATAGACTTGATATTTATTGCTCTTTATAGAATGGCACTAGTAGAATTAAAAGAATTAAATGAGCAATTGTAGGATCTATTAGATAAAGGTTTTATATGACCCAATACGTCATTATGGGGATTACTGATGTTGTTTGTGAAAAAGAAGGATGGATCATTGCAATTATATATTGATTATCGGTAGCTAAATAAAGTTACTACTAAGAATAAATATCTTTTACTGAGAATAAATGATTTATTTAATCAATTGCAAGGTTCTCAATAGTTTACAAAGATTGACTTGCGATCTAGCTATCATTAAATGAAGATTTAAAAAGAAGATATTTCAAAAATAGTATTTCAGACTTGTTATGGTCATTATGCATTTTTAAACCCTTCTTGGATAAATTCATTATTATATTTATTGATAAACGTTAATGTTGTTTGTGAGAAAGAAGAATGGATTGTTGTGATTGTATATTGATTATCGACAGTTAAATAAAGTTACTATTAAGAATAAATACCCTTTATCAAGAATAGATGATATATTTGATTAATTACAAAATTCTCAACACTTCTTGAAGATTGACTTGTGATCTGGCTATCATCAACTGAAGATCTGGAAATAAGATATTCTGAAAGTAACATTCTAGAATTTTTATGGTCATTGCTAGTTTTTGGTTATATTGCTTAGATTAACTAATGCTCCTACAGCATTTTATGGACCTGATGAATTGCATTTTTAAATCTTTCTTAGATAAATTCATTGTTGCATTTATTAATAATGTTTTGGTATATTCCAAAAAAGAAGAAGAATATACACAACATTTGAAAATTATATTATAAACATTGCTAGAACATAAGTTATATGCTAAATTCTTAAAATGTGAATTTTAGATGAAGAAGTTGCATTTCCTATGCTATATAGTGTCACAGAAAGGAATACAAGTAGATCCCTAAAAGGTCAAGGCTATGCTCAAATGGTTGTAACCATCTTAATGATAGAAACACATAGCTTTCTTAGATTGGCTAGATACTATAAAAGGATTGTAAAGGATTTTTTGAAGATAGCCACACCTTTGACCTAACTAACTTGTAATGGGGTGAAATTAATATGGAAAGATGATTATAAAAGAAGTTTCTAAAGATTAAAGGAATGTCTTTCTTCTACTCTAGTGTTGGCATTGTTTAATAATGCAGAAGGATATATGGTGTATTATGATACGTCTAGAGTGAAATTGGGATGCATATTAATGCTATAAGGAAAGGTAATATCCTACATATCTCATCAATTGAAGAAACATGTAATGAATTATCCTACTCACAATTTGGAAATGACAGTTATAGTATTTGCCTTAAAGATATGAAGACATTATTTGTATAAGGCTATTAGCAAAATTTATATAAATCATAAAAATCTTAAATATATATTCAAATAGAAGGAGATTAATATGAGATAAAGGGGGTAAATAGAGTTTGTAAAAGATTATGACAGCTCCATTCATTATTATCTAGGCAAAGCTAATGTAGTTACTAATGTCTTAATTCAAAAAGCTCCTAAAAATAAAATAAAGAAGTTAGAAGGAGATAGAAGTGTGGAATTGAGTCATATAACAACACATTCTACTATATTGCATCAAATTAAAGTAGCTTAGAAAGAAGATTCTAAGTATGGACAATTAAAGAACAAAGCTATAAATAAGGTAAAGACTAATTTGATAATAAGTGAAGAAGGTGTAATAAGGAATAAAAATTAATTATGGGTGCCCACAGTTTTGAGGTAGGAAGTATTAAGGAAGGCTCATGAATAATCTTATACAATGCATCTTGGTGTAACAAAAATGTATTAGGATTTGAAAATTTTATATTAGTAGGATAGAATGAAAAAATATGTGTGAGATTACGTAATCAGATGTTTAAGCTATCAACAAGTGAAAGTAAAGCATTAATGACTAGCAAGTCTTTATCAAAATATTTATATTCTTGAATAGAAGTAGAGGAGCATCACAATAGATTTTATAACTAATTCTATTTAGGTGATCATGGACCTTTTGATAAAGTTCGCACATCTCATATTGGTGAAGATAGCATACACTACATTGCAATATGATTAGCTCTATATAGATAAAATCATTCCATTGCATGGTATACTGCTTACAATTATTTTGGATCAAGGATCACCATTCATATCCTAATTTTAATAGTTATTTCAAGAAATGCTAGGAACTCAATTACGATTTAGTATGGCATTCCATCCTTAAATTCCAACATTGAATGGTATGCTTAGAGCTTGTGTAATTGAATTTGAAGGATATTAGGATAAATATCTATCATTAATGAAATTTACTTATAATAATAGTTGCCATACCAGTATACAGATGGCTCCATTTGAGGCACTATATAGTAGGAAGTGCAGATTGCCCATTGGGTGCTTTGAACTTGGAGAAGTAACAATGATTGATCTTGATCTTGTTGAAGATGCTATTAATAAGGTGCAAATAATTAGAGAAAAATTACAGGCAACTCAAAGTTGACATAAATCTTATACAAATAATAAATGTAGAAAATTAGAATTACAAGAAAGTAATCAAGTATTTTTGAAAGTTACTCCTATGAAAGGGGTAATGAGATTTAGTAAAAAGGAAAAATTCACATTCGAATATGTAGGTCCTTATAGAATTAATAAACGAATAGGAAAAATTACTTATAAACTACAACTACTAGAGACATGAAAGTGATACATCCCATTTTCCATAAATCTATGTTAAAGAAATATACCCTAGATGAATCTTATATGTTAAAAGAAATACAGATAGAATTAGATAAAAAATTAGTATATCAAGAACAATCTATACAAATTGTTAATCAATAAATAAGGAAATTACGATCCAAGGAAATTGCTAAGGTAAAAGTAATATAGGAGAAACATGGAGCTCAAGAGGCAATATGGGAATTAAAGAAGGATATGAAAGAAAAGTATCTAAACTTATTTAGTAAGTTTTCTATCTAAAACTATCATATATAATCTATTAATAATTCTTTACATTATTATGCATTTTTTTTGAAAATTCGAGGATGAATTTTCTTGAAGAGGGAGAACTTGTAATATCTCAAAATAGATTAAGAAAATTTATATAGGACTTTTCTTTATAAAATGATCTATGTGAAGTATAAATTTCAAATAGGAATTCTATTAAAAAGCACTTGAATTAGAAAACCCAATAGGAAACTCAAGTGAAGTTCGAGAAAATTGTAAAGGTGATCTAAATGTGAACCTAAGTAAAATAATTATGAAAATTTTATTAGACATAAAAATAGATCAAAATCTAATTAAAAACCCAATAATAGGTTTAGAAGAATTCACATAGGAATTTATTGGAATTTCAAAACTTGGGTAATTGAAGAGTGAGAAATTGAGCCTAAAAATATAAATAGATTAATTTAAAATTTTTTGGATTAACTTAAATTAATTTTTCTAGATCCAAATTATGTGTGAGGATTTACAAAATGAAAGCACAAAATAAAGCTAAAAAATATTTAAAAAGCTTAGGGACAAAAATGCAAAAAATGGAAAATTTGAGCTAACTTGCAACAAACCATTTTTATCTTTCAAAGTGGCTTATTTTTTTTAGTTTTAGGGTAATAATTTCTAAACATATAGGGCCATTTAGATGGCCCAAATGGTTAGCCACTTGTTCAAGATTTTTCAACATAATAAATAGAATATTGAATTTTTTTTTGTAATTAGAGTTTAGAGTTATATATATATATATATATATATATATATATATATATATATATATATATATATATATATATATGTGTGTGTGTGTGTGTGTGTGTGTGTGTGTGTGTGTGTGTGTGTGTGTGATTAGGCCATTTTGAATTCCCTTAACTAGTTGAAAACCATGAGAAGAAGAGAGGATTAGATAAGAACTCAATTCTTCATTAAGCATCAAGATATGTTGAAGAAGATTCATATAGAATTCTAGTAAGTGATTAGGTGCTATTTAAAAGGAATTGGCAAGGATTGGAAAACAAAAAATTTGAGGTGAGTGGCAACTCTCTCTTTCATTTTTTAGGGTTATCTCATAAAAAATGATGGAATGATCTTGGTATATTAATGTTAAAAATATTGAAAAAAGGATTCATAAAATTTGATTAAGAAAGATAAAGATAAAAATTAGTTGAAATGAAAACAAATTTCCTAAGTGAAATTGAATAGAGGTTTTGGTCATTCAATGTATTTAAGGGTTAAAAATTTTTGAAATTGCAAACCTTGGAATTTTAAGGTCATGATTAATGTTAGGACAATTGTAGAAGAAATTAAAAAATTTTAAATATATGAAAATTCAAGTTATAGATAAAATACTTAAAATTTTCAAAACTTTATTCTATTAGGTCCTAGGTTTTGAATTATTTGAAGTATCAAATGATTGAAAAAAGCTATAAAACTTTCCAAATATGATATCTATGTGCTAGTAAGCTTGTGTTAAAATTTGGTTGCAAATGAAGTTAATTTAGTTACCCAAAAAATAGTTTTATTTTATAACTCCAGTGCTATCTAAATTTGGTAATTTTAGTTTTATGCCTTTAGTGTTTTAGTAAAGCCATGAAATTTGTTGTACATCAATTAAGTTGTTCTTTATTTAACATGTTGAGAATGTCATGGCAAACTTTAGAAGCAATTGGTTTCCATTTGAATCATGAAAAATGGCTTGAATTGCAAGTGCTTATATGATATCTTATTTTAGAAGCCTTGTTTTGGCATTATATGAATAGTAACCCGAGCTTAAAAACTTGTAAAATGAACACTATCTCAAATTTGCTAGTGTATTAAGATTATGATACAAAATTTTGGTAAATTATTGGATTGTTTTAGTGCTCTTAAGACTCCAATCAATAATATGAATCCTTGATTTTTTATAAGTAGAACATTAATAAAACTTGTTAGAAATATTGTGAACATTGGTAAATGTTTAAGAAGCCATTCTCATGGTAAGAAATGTTATCAATAATAGGATGGTAAAAGTAATCTTGAAAATAATATTTTAAAAAGATGATGATAAATATATGAGAATGACAAATTACATAAGACATTTATGACATGGTTAGTATTTAGCCATAACCATTGGAATAAATTAAATGGTTAATATTTTAAACATCCAGTTACTATTTATTTTGAATTGAGAGAGATATATATAATATACTTTATAAAGATGCAGATATGTGGTTAGCAGTGAAGAAAAAATGTTAGTGGCCTTCAGCTTATGGTGGCAAGAGATAAGGTTAGTTTGAAGATATAATGTGAAATTTGTATACCTACCATTACCATTTTTTATAGTAACATATACTAATGATATACATAACAAAATTTTTTTATAAGATATTAAATAATAATTACATATAAATAAAAGGCTAAATTCTTTTAGGATGAAAACCTTTCCAAATAAGGTGATGAATAGCCATTCACTAGATATATTTTTCCTCACTCTTTTATTGATTTAAACTAAATGTGTTGATCATTGAATTGATGAAGCAAATTGATACTTATATAGGAATTTTCCAGTCTGCTTATGGCATCTCTGAGATACTTTTTTGATATAAAGTATAGTTTATGCCTATAAATGTAAGAATGGATTATAAAGTAATACTTAGAAAAATAGAATCAGAATCTAATCTTATTATAATAAATCCTTTTTGTTAAGTACCCTTACTTAAAAACTCCACCAATAATGATGCTTTTTCTTCCTCCATGGAGACAAATCCGAGGGAATGGAATCATATTGGATACAACTAAAAGTCTACATGATCTAATATGTTATGTAAATTATATTTCTATATAAATAATTTTTGGATGTATATGTATATATATTAAACTCCATAACTTTTAATGTGTATAGTTTATATTTTGAGTCTAGATATCTATGTCTTCTAATAATATTAATTTAACAAAGGCATTAAAATACTATAAAGGTTTGTAAAGATATCTATTTTGTATGTTAATATTAATTAGGTATCTTTACATAGGTCACAATAACTATAAGATGAGTCATGACATTTTTAATACATCGAATACCAATTTTCTCAAACAACATAATTAACCTTCTACATCTTGATTTTTTTTCTAATAATAGATGCTAATTACAAATTATTTTGCTAGTAGTGTTATTAATGTTAGCTAGTGAACATTATATTGTAACTTTGCAATTAATCATTTGACGTAATTTACAAATCATTGTATATTATATGTTTTTATAAGATAATGGCTTACACAAAAGCTATAATACATTATCAATATAATTTATAACATAGCCACCCATTCCTTACATTGAAGAAATTAAAATCCTTGTTGTAGCTTGTCTTTTGTTAAAAAGATTTGATATGTTTTTACCTGCTCCAATTCCCTTACAAAACTTTCATTATTGGGCTAGCTAGGTCTTTTTATTCCTACTTGTTATGAATATTCATTTCTATAATACCAACAAGGTGTCTTTGTTACACTAGATTTTGTTGACATCATTCATTTCATACTAGATTGGGTGGAATATAAGGATAAAACACATGATCGATATTGCAAAGTTAGAAATGATATGGTTTGATGATAAGCTCATAATCATAAGCTTTAAAGCATTCATAATTATGCAATAAGAATGATATGTTATCCTCTTATGCCATTTAAATAAAAAATAAACTGAAATAGAAATTTATGGGTAATGAGAACAACAATAGATGTTACTTGTTAGATAAAAATTGTCATTTTTTATATTTCTTAGAATGACAATTCAAATCTCTTTTAAATGAGAATTATTGGAAACCATTGTCCAAACTTATCAACATTTGACTTTCTATGTTGGCTTGTTATTATAGCTAATGTGTTAAATTCATATAAATTTAAAAAATTCTATTGTGCCTATTTATCATGTTAATTTTTTTTTTATCAAATTTGATGATGTTATGAGTTGCTATTCACTGTTAAAATGCTATCGTACCACTATATACTTCAATTTTCACATTAATTGATATCAATAAGGCGATGTTAAAGGTTAATTCTGTAATTATATATATAAATGAAGGTGACACTTTTGTCATGTTTAGATTCCTGATATAGTGATCGATTGTCATCACATAAAATTAACATTATTTTAAGTTACTTTGTTATAATGCCCTAAATAGAGAAGCAATCTTGATTATGGCTTCTTCATAATGAAATATGCGTAAAACATGATTATACACATGAAGAGGAGTGAAAAGATTGATAAGGTAATTCATTTATATTTTAATTGAGTAAACACTTATGAAAAACATGTAGATCTATCTTTTAATCAAGTTTGTATGCAAACATATAATTTTTCTTAGAAAATGTAGCCCTCGATAATAAAAAAAGATATATAAGCCTTGCTAGAGGCATAGGTTGCATATGTATTAAGAGACAAAGAGAAGCATTAGCTTGAAGGGGTTGTCCATTGTATAACTTATTTGGTTTAATTATAAATAAGAATCTATATAAGCTTGTGCTTGTATAACTTAATGTAATTAATTGTAAATGTATATATTCTTTTGTATGCATTATTAAAGTTATTTACAAGTGTTGTTGTATAATTTAATATTATTTAAAAGGTGATGTTCTTTTGCATCAGCAAGTTTGTGTACTTCACTATTTATGTAACAAGTTTCATTTTTAGCTTTTAGATAGTAATAGAAGTTTTTTTATAAATGAGCAACCACTTCCTTTTTTTTATTAATAATTGACATAGATACTATATAATGTTGGGTTTATACAAATACTTGACATGGAAAAGTAAAATTATATTTTACTTGGAATAAAAGGTAAGAGTAATAATTTGATAAAATGTAAAACATCAATTATATTGTACAATTGATATGAAAAAATATATGATGTCAAATTTAATTTATAACTGATGTAGAATACTTAAATGACATCATTTTTCTTTGCTCAAAACTTGTTAAAATGATGGTAAGAGCTAAAATATGAAGGATGCCTATACTAGTAATAAATTACAGATTTCAAAGCAATTTTTTGCTTGCAAAACCCATTAACATCTTCTTTTTAATGTTAATGTCCATTCAAACACCTCATTTTTCCTTTAAATTTGATAAAAAAAAACATGTTGGTATGTTTAGATTTTATGTCTCTGATTTCATTATTTATAATTTTAAGTAGTGTCAATATTGACATATTTCCCATAGAGTATTCATTTTGTATTGATATGAATCCAGTCTAAATCCTTTTAATGAGGTTATTTGAAGTTAAAAGGAATGTTGTAAGCTTTACTAAATGATTCAATTAGGATTCATGCTTAGTTTTAAATAAAAGCTTACAAAAAAAATTAATTAGTATTTCTATACAAAGGGTTAGGATGACAAGAGATCTATACAAACAACACACAATACTATCAAAGTTTAATAGCATAAGATAAGCAATAAATTTCTCTTTAATAAAAGTATATTATCAATGTTTGCATCTATAACATTAATTCTAGCATGCTTATGCTCTTTTTTTTTTTTTTTTACCATAGTGGGATTTACAAGGATTTCTACATGTCATTGAAAGGTAATGTAACTTTCTTTTATGCATTTAGAGGTATTATTTCTATTTTTTTTCCAACATATGCATATTATATATCTTTTACTATTTGGATCTAATTAATTGCATGAAATTGTTGTTATTGGGTGTTTGTTGTTTTTAGGATGTAATTTTTTATTATAAAGACATTGAGAGAGCTTGAATATTGTTGTCTTACTACTAGTATAATAATATGAGTAATTGGATTCTATGATTTGGTTTGAATAATGCTTAGGAGTAGTATGTTTTAGAAATGTTCTAATGGATAAAAAAAATTAGTAAATAACATTGATTATTTTATAAAACTATCATCCTATCTAAATAGCAAATGTTAGTAATTTAATGATAATTGATGTGCTATGTGAAATTTAAGATACAAAAAAGTTGAAATGGACTATTGTCTTGTATAAACAATAACATTGATTCTTAAACTAATAGTCAATGTCTTATTTCAATTAATCAATAATATTAAAAAAATACATCAATTTTCAAGTAAAAAAAACAACATTGTTACATGTGTATAATGTTGATAAAAAATTAATGTTAAACATACCAAACATAGAATGACGCTAGTATAGACATATGTATGTATGTAAGCTTAAGGCACATTATAGATATTATTTTTTTCTTGCACAATGAATTAAAATACATGTTTAATTACATTAATTTTAGAAAGTTTTTAGACAAATATTACCATACTACTAAACGTTAATTTGGCACTTATTCTATTTTATACAATTTTTATGTCAATATAATTAATAAAAATTAAATTATATATAAAATATTAGTTATATAAGTTAAAAAACAAGTTTGAAATCAAACATGAAAAATTACCGTGATAAAGTAATATGTAAATATTGGGTCTTTTAATAAAATTTAGAAAAAAAACATATAATTAAATGAACGGGGTTATATTTCAATGAAAATGTTAGTAACCTTCACTTTTTCAATTAGATGAAAAATTATTTTACTAATTTAATGACAATAAATTAATAAAGGATATTAAAGCTAATTTATCACTATCAATATTTAATTATGAATATTATTATGGGGATGAGAGAATGGATGAAGTTTTCTTAAATATTTTAAATTACTTAAATTGAATTTATTGTATAATTTCTTAAATATTTTAAATTTATATTTCTATGTTAAAATTACTTTTTTAGTTACTTTTCAATCGAAAAATATTCATCCAACTAAAAAACTTCCATGTAAAAATGTGGAAGTCGGTAATCTCTTTAAATGAATCATATAATTAAATACATGATAAACGTTAATTTTAACATTTTACTTAATTTAAGACTTCAATTTTAATATTTCAAATTTAGCAAGGACGAAACCTAACTATCAAATAGTGGAAGTGATTTTTGATTTTCTTTTTACCAATTTAATTACCGAAAGATATTAAAATAAAATATCTTTTGATTTATTTTGACAATAAAAATCACTATCAACGCGTGGGCCTTGGAATTGGAGTAATCAACCTTGAATTATTTTAAATTTTTGAGACAAATTCTTTGACCTCCCCTCAAGTATTGAAAATTTACACAGGCATCCCCTCTATTTTTAAAATATACATAAACCTCTAATTTATTTTCAAAACTTACACAGACTATCCCTTTCAAGTATTAAAAATTTATATAGACTTTCTCTCTATTTTTAAAACCTACATAGATCTCCTCTTTATTTTTAAAACCTATACAAGCTTCCCCTCTCAAGTATTAAAAACTTACGCAAACCTTTTCTCTATTTTTGAAACCTATACAGACCTCTCCTTTATTTTAAAAATAAGTATAATATATTTTTAATATAAAATTTATTTTTCAATTATTACTTAAAAATTCTTTTTTATTATTTTTCATGAGAAAATTATAAACAAATCATAATGAATGTAATTATTTAATCAACAAAAAATAAATCTAAAAATGCATTAAATTCACACAAATTAAATATAATTATTTTTTTGGGTTATACAAATTAAATGCAATTATTAACTATAATTTTTAAGGTATGTTAAATTTATATTATAATGAAATTATTAAATTAAATTTAAATTTTTTCCAATAAATTTTAAAATTTAATTACCTAAAATTTTAAAAAATATTCAATAAAACTTGGGATGTAATTTTTTTAAAAAATAATTATTTATTATTTGGAATAAATAAATTTTAAGCATTCAAAATAACAATAAATAATTCATTTTTATTCAAAGTAATTATATTTATTAGCATTGTAATTTATCTAAGACACACTAAACCAATAAAGTATAAAAAATACACAACTATTAATTTTTTGGTAAGTAAATTATTAATTTTTAAATGTTATTGAATAAATCTAAACTACTTAATAAAATTTTACACTTAAATTTCTATAATAAAGCAAACTAATATAACTGTTTATTATTTAAGGTAAATAATTATTCAAAATATTTAAAATCTCAATATTTTTTTTAAATAATTATTCAAAACATTTTCTCATTATTGTAAAAAAAATATTTCTCCAAAAATATGAAGATTGTATTATGTGTATAGTTACTAGAAAAAAATTTATATTTTTAATGTAAGAAATCATTTCTTGTCAAAAAAATTTATAAGTGTAGGTGTGAAAATATTGTACATTAAAAAATTATATTTTTAATATATATTTACTAGAAAATTATTTCCCCAAAAATATGAAAATTGCATTATGTGTATAATTACTAGAAAAAAATTATATTTTTAATGAGAAAAATCATTTATTGAATACAAAAGAATTAAATAATTTATTCCAAATAATAAATAATTATTTTTTTAAAAAAAATTACATCCCAAGTTCTATTGAATATTTTTTAAAATTTTAGTTACTTAAAATTTAAAATTTATTGGAAAATATTTTCATTTAATTTATAATTTCATTATAATATATATTTAATATACCTTAAAATTTATAGTTAATAATTTCATTTAATTTGTATAACCCAAAAGAAATAATTACATTTAATTTGTGTAAATTTAATGCATTTTTAGATTTATTTTTTTGTGAATTAAATACTTACATTTATTTTGATTTGCTTGTAATTTGCTCATAAAAAATAATAAAAAAATAATTTTTAAGTAATAATTGAAAAATAAATTTTATATTAAAATAAATTATACTTATTTTTAAAATTGGGGGAGGTCTGTGTAAGTTTTGAAATCTGTATAAGTTCCAAAAATAGATGAGAGCTCTGTGTAAGTTTTTAATATTTGAGAGAGGTTTGTGTAGATTTTGAAAATAAATAGGAGGTTTGTGTAAGTTTTAAAAATAAAAGAGTGGTCTGTGTAAGTTTTTAATACTTGAACGGAGGTCAAAGTATTTTTCTCTAAATTTTTTATGTTGTAGTCACAGATTTGAATTCTTGACAAATTTTGTTGTATACTTCAATGATACATTTTGCAAATTTTACAGTAAAATTTTTCTATCTCTTTTTCCTTTTTATCATTTTGAATTATTAATTGTATAGAGATTTATTAATTGCAGAATAAAATTAAATTGTATATGTCCATGACTTTAAAATAAATGAATAAAGAAAAGAATAGATAATTATATTAACGGCAGAGACTATATTACTATATGGCGCTACTTTATTCTCTAACTTGCAAATAAATTAATAAATATGCGCTAGCTAGCGATTATTGGAAGTAGCAAAAAAGAATCCAATCACAATGAACAAGACACTTCTTCTCTGGCGCCACCATAAAATATGTATAATGAATGCATCAATCTGCACGAAGATCAAAATATTAGAAGCGATAATTAGATTTCGGATTAAAAGATTAGGATTTAAAAAATAAAATTACATGATCTTTTTAAGGGATAATCTAATTTTTAATTATATTTTGATTTTAATTATCAAATGCAAGAGCAATAAATTATACATTCATATTACCTAATTAATTGTCTCTATTAATCAATTAATCTTTACATGTATTTTTTTATACAAAAATCACATTATTATAGATTTTAATTTACAACACCATTTTTTAAAATAATTTCAAACTAAGTTTCATATATTTAATTAAAATTTTATATATTTAATTTACTAGCTATTGACTTAGTTAACGTACAAATAAGTTAAACGAAAACCATGCGAAAGAAAAAGTAGACAACCAAGTATCCAATGATATTATAGTATTTATTGTTAATTAAACACACACACACACATCAAGTAAGATTATTATCTTCAAAATCGAGTGCAATCATTATATATCATTTATAAATAAACTAAAATCATATTTCACCAAATAAGTCGATATTATTTCAAGAAAAAAATATTCAATAGCAAACAACATAAAATTTATATAAAGGAAAACGAGTTATATAAAAAATGGTGCAAAAAGTACATAACCTGATATAATTATGATATTCTCAAATTATTGTGGACGATTAGGGTAACCCATCTTATTGTTTTGAGGTCTCGAATTTGAACCTCCATTTGAGTTAGTTTGAGGAGGGCGAGGAGGAGGGGGATTTGAATATCCCATTGGGTTGTTTTTAGGCTTTGAGCTGATTTTACAATCTATTTTGCAACTACGACTATCAAAAGGATAAACAGGAGCAAGCTATTTAATTTGATTTTGCCTTGGAGGGGGCTTACAACATGCCTATTTATAAGGTCTTTTTCTTCTTATATAGGAAATAAAACTGGAATGCAAAAGTAATTTCTTGAATAATCTGTGAAAAATTCCAACTGAGAGACGTTGCCATTTAGTATGTCCTTAGAAATTAGAAGAGCAAGTAATTTAATATATTAAAAATAAACCCAACATTCCAAAGTAATTCATGTATTGTTTGTGAGAGTTTCAGGCAGGTCAGCTACGAAATATTGAACTTAGAAATTGAAATGTCTTCTTCAATAAGGGTAGTAATTTATTTTTTTATAATAAAAGTGATAATTTATTTAATGTACATGTAAAGTACTGTAAAATAATATTGAATATTACTATACAATTACAATATTGATAAAAATCTGTGTATACTTTTAAAAATAGAAAGAGCAGCAATACTAAAACAAAATTTTCAGGAAAAATAAATATAAATGGTCCTTTTATACAAACTCAAAGAGGTTTGAATAGATCACTGTCAAAGTTTTGCCAAAGATTACTTGAAAGCAATTAACAATGTGTTTCGCTTTGCCAAAGTCTTAGACGTGAATGTGCACTTGCGTTCATGAAAATTTTCGGTTAAGAAGATTAGAGGACATTTCCAAATCCTTCTTGGGGTCAACTAAGAAGGATTTTGGAACAGCTAAGAAAGATTTTGGAAATGTACCTCTAATCTTCTTAACAGGATATGTTGAAAATTATTTATAAGCAAAAAAAGGAAAGTTGTTGAAAGTTTTCATGAACCACAGACTCACGTGTATAAATTATTGGATTGAAGAAAGAAGGACAGAAAGATCTGATGTGGATGGCCCTTGGGTGATTTTTCTTCGTCATTTCTATTTTATGAAGGAAGTTAAAAGAGATTGAACTTGACTTTGCATCCGAGTAAAACAATCTAAAGCGAAACGCATTCTTGACGTAATCCTTGGCAGGGGTCTATTCAAACCACTTTGACTTTATATACTCGTAAAAATTATATTCATCTTTATTGACGTTTAATCTAATTTTGCTTGGACTTTTTTAATTTTGAGAAAATCTGTAATAAAAATATATGAACTAAAATTTATTTTTTATATACACGTATGTCCTTTTTTTGTTTCTTTTTCTTTGCTAATATAAAGAGTGACAAAATATTTAACATTTATGAACAAGACATAGTGAGTTCAAACCTGGATATAATGGGAAAAAGCTCTCAAGTTAATATCTGAAGTTATTATACCATTTTATACATTCTTTTGATTTAAATTTATACGGATCTCTTTTATTGTAGAAAAATTAAAAGGGTAAGTAAATAATTTTTCAATGGTAATTAACCTCTATTTCAATAAAGACCGGTGTACCGGATATTAGAGATTTGATTGAATTGCAGCTTTCTAATTGAAATTCAAAATTTTCTTCAATTTTCATAGCTTAACATGCAAGAAGTAAGCTTCCTTTGTATCTTCCTCACTTAATTACTTTTGAACTCATTCAGTTCGTTTCAAAATGCATTTCAATTTCTAATTCTAATATTTCATACAAACTTGTCTGAAACTTTCACAAATTATACATTGAATTACTTTGAAATATTATTGTTGGTTTTAATTTTGATATATTAAATTATAAATAATAAATTACTTGCTCTTCTAAGCTGTACTGACATACTAATTAATTACGTTATCTCTCACTTGGAAATTTTCACAAACTATTCATGAAATTTCTTTGCCATTATAGTTTTATTTCCTATATAAGAAGGAGAAGGACTTATTAATAACCTGGTTAAAGGCACTCTCCAAGGCAAAATCAAATTAAATTGCTTGCTCTTATTCAACCTTTGTTAGTCGAAGTTTCAAAATAGATACCACAATGAGTTCAAGTCCTAAAAACAGCAAAATGGGATATTCAATCCCACCACCTCCTCCTCAAACTCCTCAACCTCAACCGAATAATTCGAATGGTAATTCAAATGGAGGGCCAAGTTCGAGTCCTAAAAACAGTCAAATGAGTTATGCCAAACATCCACAATAATCTAATAAGATCTCAAATACCAGGTAATTGTAGCAACAAACTCTTTTTGCGCTATTTTGTATATGGTTTATTGTGTTATATATGAATTACATGGTTTGCTATTGTATATATTTTTTTTCTTGAAATCATTTCGGACTTATTTGATGAGATATGGGTTTAGTTTATTTACTAATGATTTTTATTATAATCTTACGTTTTGTTTAATTAACATTTTAAACAAACACTACAAAATCATTGAATTTTTGCTTGTTTGTCATTTTTTTCGATGTAATTTCCATCAGCTTATCTCTACATCAACTGAATTAGTAGCAATTAAATTAAATATATAAAATTTCAAATAAATATATAAAACTGAATTTAAAATTAATCTTTTAAAAAATATATATGTAGCAAACTGTAATACAACAAGTATGTAATTCTTGTTTAAAACGGTTGACAAAAATTGTTAATTTGGCAGGCGATTTTATATCTTGAAACTCCATTTCAAAATTTTAAAAACGATGAGAGCAAAATTCAACTACTTTGTAATTGTAAGTTTTTTTTATGCAATTTATTTTTTTAATTATAAACCAGGGCTAACATTTTTAATCATGGTGCAGGTGCATTCATTGTTGATGGTGCCAAAGAATAAGAAGGGTGTCTTGTTCATTGTTTGCTGTGTTTTGATTCTTCTATGTTATTTCCAATAAATTTCTAGCTAGTTTGTGTACACACACACACACAAATATAGGTTGTGTTAATTTATTTGCAAGTTAGGAAATAAGGTGGCACTATGTAAAAAAGAAGTCTCTGCAATAAATAAATTTTATTTAGTCATTTTCTTTGTTTATTATTTTTTTAAGTCATCCAATGCAATGCTTATCATATATATCATGGAGATATATACAACGAATTTGGTTCTGCAATCAATAAATTTCCGGGCTATTATTGTATCAAAAAGGGGAAAAAAGAAGGTTAAGTTTTAGGACAACTTAAGTAAAATTCATTGGGTGCTTGCCTAAGGTTCACCAATTAGATCATAACAAGACTATTAATTACTCAATTTAAAGAAAATAATATACATATTGATAATTATCACAATTGCCAAATTAAAATTATTAATAGTAGTTAAGTGGAATAATTACATACAACTGAAATACTTAAGAAAAATTTCCTAAATTGTAATCTAAGTTTTGGTGAAATTTTGCAAAATGAATCATGGAAATATCCAAAAAATTTTGTCAAGAATTCAAATCTTTGACTACGTAAAAAACTCAAGGTTAATATTACTCCAAAACCTACGTCTTAAGGCTAGACCTAAAAAATTTTGCTCGTAAATATTTCAAATCATATTCAATCTTTTAACTTGCTCAAGATGATAGATTTAGCAAAATATGCGCAAACCAGTAATTTTCTATTTTTTTTTATAAAAGTAGTATAAATCAATTAATACACAAGTAATGTTAAATTTTTAAACTTTTTAATTAGATGTCACTAATTTAAAGTTGGGTCTCCATAATTGGTGAGATTAAGGGCATTAAACCCATTTTCAAAAGAAAAAGTTTTTCATTATCAACTATTCAATGAGCCTTCAAGTGATCTGGATCCACCAAATTCACTCTAATTTCATACCAGCTTCATATATAATCGTGTGGTTATATCACAAATCAAATGTGAAATATAAATGATTATCTCTAGACTTTGCTATAATAAAAATCCCTCAAACACATTAATTTCATTAACATAGTCGAAGATGTGGCTGATTTTGGTTGTGGTCTCAACATTTTCCTATTTATATATCGCCAGCCAATTTTCTCTGTTTACTGCTTATGAATTTTTAAACTCAGTTTTTACAAAGAAATAAATTTCAGACGTTTATTATTATAAGCTGTGGTTTGCTTTTTCTATTTACATATTGCCAACCATTTTTCTCCTTCGTCTATTGCTTATGAATTTTCAAACTCAATTTTTTACAAGGAAATAAGTTTCGGACATATATTATCAAAAGCTCTAATTTGTCTATGATAGATAGCTTTGCATCTAGACTTTTAGACATCATTGTCACTTGTTGATTACTTAAGTAATATTTATATTTCCATCCTATAATACTCACAATATACTATCCTTAACTTTATGGATCTTTAGGATTCTCATAGAAGTTCTTTAAATTTGGTACACGCTGCTATAGAACTGTCATACAACAACATCATATTAATCTTGGTTAAAGTAAAAATCGACAAAGTAAAAATCGACATATATAGGGTGCAGTAGCATTTTTGTAAATATGAGGAACTTATAATATTAGCTCTAATTGATAATTGATATGAGAAATTGGTACAGTACTTACCACATTGGTTAATATAGAAGATTGACATTGAAAGTCAACCATCCATAAGTTATAACAATGGTTTTCCATAACTATCATGCAAAAGACATTCAAATCATTTTACAGGAGATATAAAATGTTTACATGTTAATTTTAATTTAAAAATCAATATCTATAATTTTTTTCTCTCCATTTTTTATTCAAGTAATATAAGAGGAAAACATACCTATCCTTGTAACACATTTAGAAATGCTTCAATTGTTATGATTATGAGTTTCATCAAGCTATGGTTATCTTCTATTGGGGTGGAAAGCTCATGATCATAAGATATTTGTGGTTTGATAGAAAACTTATGATCACAAGATTTCAAGCATTTATAACTATATAGCGTTAATGATATGCATTGTCTTGGCTAATGTTTGTGGAATTTGGTGGAGCACTTTAACATGAGGAGAACAAACAACTCTTTTTTAACACATGAATATGAAATAAGGATTTTAATTTCTTCATCATAAGGAATGAGTGGCTATGTTGTAAAGTGTATTGATGATATACTATAGTTTCTGCATAAGTTGTTGTTTTATGGAAAATATATAATGTATAATGGTTTGTAAATTTCATTAAATGATTAATTATAATGTTACTATATAATATTTATTGGTTAATATTGATAATGTTATTAGTGAAATGATTTGTAAATGATATTTGTTGTTAGAAAAATATCAAGATATAGAAAGTTAATAATATTGTTTAAAAAAATGGTATTATTTGTTAGAGCAATATTACTATATAGAAGTTGTATTAAAAAATAAAAACAAGCATGAACCACATTTATTATTTATTAAAAGACCAACATGGTTTGAAAAGATTAGTAAGGAAAGATGAAAAGTTAGATAAAAAAATTGGGATGTAGTTACCATATTGATTTTAAGAGGTAACCCAACATCTAAAGGTATACATTGGCCACCTAACTTGTAATGAATGGTAAGCATTTAGCAAGGATGGTAGCAAGCATTTACCAAGGATGACATCTATGAGGTTTCGGAAAATTACCAAGACTTATGAGTTCTAAAGGTATATAAATAGTCAGCCTATGAAACAAAGCATATGTAAAATGTCAATTTTTACCAATGACTAATGTCTATTGTTTTATCTGTACACCAATAGCTGTGAGGTACTAGGAAATTGCCAAAACTTATGACTAAAGGTATATCAATAGCCACCTACAAAATAAAGTTTATCTAAAATGCTAGTTTTGATTAATGATCTACATTCATGTTTTTCTTGTTGCCTATAAATTTCGCTTTCATCTTTCATTTATAATATCTAGGCAATATCTTAACCTCCATTATTAAAGTAAAATAACTTCTACCAAAAAGAAGGCTTCTAAGTTTGAGATTATAAATCATTGAATTGATTAATATTACTTGTGCTATTAGAAGGTTATGAAATCAATTAAAGTCCTTTCTAAGAACTTCTACCCATATTTTAGCCATAAACACAAGAAGTCTATAAAGCATTTTTAAGAATTTTGAACAAGAATCTTTCCAAATGCTTGTATTCATTATTGAAGTGCAAGTATAAGTTCTTAAAGAGAACTTTAAGAGGTTCCAGCACTTTCTTAATATTGAATACTACAATCTACATCCTTCAAAAGCCTTCTCTACTAATGAATTCCAAATGCCCTTAATTTATACCTTCTATCTTAATCTCAAAAGTCATATCTATAAGGTTGAATATAAAGATAGTTCATATTCCATATCAAGAAACACATTTATAGATATTTAGAAAATATATGGGTTGCAAGATTGATGATAAATTATAGTGAGAAGAAGTTACATGTACATTTTTGTATTAATAGTTTTCTCACTATAATTTATCATCATTAGCTTCTAACTTAAAAGCTATTAAACAATATAAAGAAATTATGAAAAAATGATACCTATATTTCCTTTTATTCAAAGTCAATTATTCATTGTAAATTATATTTTTTTCATTGTATATACTAATGTACTAATATAGAAATAAATAAAACAGTAGAACACCATTTCATAATAAATTGTCAATTTCTTGTTTGTTTTATTTACATTTAATTTGTTACTATTTATATCTATTCAATTGTATAAGAAAAATGTCATAAAGGAAAAATGAATTTTAATGCTACCAATTTCTCTTAGAATAAGTTAAATTAAAAATAAAATTCATTAATTAATAAAATAATGTCGGTATTCTTTCAAGATTTATGCTAAAATTATAAAATTGTTGCTTGCAAAATTACATAAAAAGTTAGCTAATCAAAAGATTTTGGCTTAATAAAATTAAAATGTTATGATGTCAATTTTTATTTAATAGTTGATATGTAAAATTCTCTAGTAGAATGACTTCATTTTATTATAAATGTCAATTTTTTTTAGTAATCAATGAGGAAATTTAAAACATTACAAAAAGTAAGGCACAAGTTAAAAATAAAAAGAGTGAAATCATGATACTATTTGTAAATTTTATTCCAAGCCTCTTTCAATCTTAAAATGATTTTCTCTTTACTAAGGTACACTCACCTTTCAACCATTAGATGATTCTTTTTTTTTTTTGTTTATGCACACCAATTATTTTGGAAGATTAAAAACTTACTAGCTTGTTGATAAATATGTGGTCTTGTGCACTTATTGGAAAAGTAGGGAATATAAAAGTAAGAATTTATTTATTTTTTGTATTTATTCTTGCAACTTAATTTCTGATTTCATAATCGACCATGTTTTATTACTTTTCATACACAACTTTTGTAAGTTTGTATAAGAAATGAACTTTATTTTATTCATCTTCTTTGACATTTGAAAGTATTATGTACTATTCATTTATATGAAATCTATAATATTATGCATCAAATTTTTATGATTGTTCATTGTATTTGTAGAAATTGCATTAAAGAGTGCTTTTCTAGGGATTGTGAACCTCATATATTGAGTAATGAGTATTAACACAAATTTAGCAAAGCACCCATCTCTTATTAGGATATTATATGTAATTTTTCATCATTTTCAATCTTTTATTATTTAATTTATTCTTTGAAATCATTGAAATTAGGATTCTATGGAGTCATAAGAGGCATTGGTTTTGTTTCTAATAAAGGTGCTCTTACAAATTTGAATATAAAGGAAATAAGGAAGATGATGGAGTGAGGAAGGGATGAGGTCAAGATTTAGGGTAGTGAATGAGTGATGAGGAATTGAGAGATAGGGTTTGACAGGTAGGATGTGGGACATACTAGATGGGTTATTAAATTAAATTGACATGATATTATGAAAATTATACATTAAGTGTTTGAAAGAAAACCATGTTTAATGTTATTTCTTATTATGATAGAAAAATAAATGACATTGGTTTCGATTGATATAAGAATTGATGTTATTGTTATCATTTATAAAAATTATATAACTAATTAAAAATAAAGATATAGTAGCATAAACATTGGTCAAATATTGACATATAATCCTTTAAACACCCTATGTTAGTCAATTATTTTGTAATAATGACACTTATATTCCATTTCAAATACACAATCAAATATTGTTGCCATAGTGGTGTAGTGGCACCAAATTTTGCATTTGGGGTTCTACTTCCTATCATGTTTGGAGTTTGAACCTAGGATCTTGCATGTATTTGTTAAATGGGTTAATAGTCCTAGTATTATAAAACAAATTACAAATAATAGAAGACTTATATAACTCAACAAGAAATTTTACATCATGGGAAACAAATATTAAGGATTCTTATCTCTTTAATATCTAAGAGACAAACATTTATTCTGAAAAATAAGATGTTTCTTAATATCATTCATGTCTTAATAACAATTACAGAAAAAATTGTTTCTAATAATGAGTATGCCTATGCTTCATATATAAATATAATTTAATAATACTCATGTACATATTTATTCTTATGCTCCAAACCATGAGAGTATATAAAACTAGACTTTTCATTACAAAATCAAACTTTTCTTATGTTATTCCTTAGTATCTTAATATAAATGCTTAGCATCTCAATATAAATGCATGAAGTATATCATTTTTTTAAATTAATCAAGCACAATATATTAAAAGTATGATGATACAACATGTTCATAATCTAAGAATTGATTAAGGCATAAATCATATGTTTAAAAACAACCTATCTTTCATATATGAGTCATTGTGACTCCTGCACATGAACTATTGTATTTATTAAGCATGGACCATTATGTCTCTTGCACATGAGCCATTGTATCTCGGACATGAACAATTGTGTTTATTAAACACAAGCTATGACATTTATTGCAAATGAACCATCATGTCATTTCCTTACAAGCCATCATGTTTATGAAACATCATTATTACATATTTGCCTTTTAATGTCACTACATTAATACGGACTATATTGAAAACTAATGTATATAATGGCACAGTAACATTTTTGCAATTATGATTAATTTATAAACCAACATGATAAGTTGGGATAGTGACACTTTAGAAATTAAGAGCAATTTTCATATTGGTTTAAATAAAAGACTAATGTCGAAAGTCATTCATTAATAAGTTAAGATGTCAATTCTTGTAGCCATCATCCAAAAAATATTCAAATCATGTTGTTTAGAAATATAAAATATTTATATAGTGGTTTTTCTTTAATAACTTATGTATGGTATTGTTCCAACTATTTATAAATTTCTCATTTACTATATTTTTTTATTCAGGTGGCATAAGAGAATAATATACCATGATGCTGCACAATTAAAAATGCTTTGAATTTTATGATTATGAGTTTCCTATCAAACCATGGTTATCTTCTATTAGGATAGAATACTCATGATTATAAGATATTTGTGGTTTAATGAGAGACTTCTAATCATAATATTTGAAGCATTTTTAATTTTGTAGCATCAATTATGTATATTGTCCTCATATTTCACTCGGTACTATAAGGAATGAATGGCTATTATCTTCAAAAGATGGTGAAGTACTTTACCTTGATAAAAACAAATTAGATCTCTTTGACAAATGAAAATTTGTTATGTGGATTTTAATCTTTTCAATAGGAGGAATAGTCAACTATGTTGTAAATTATATCAATATATTGTCATCTTTGTGTAGATCATTATTATAGTGTATAATGATTTGAAAATCAAATCAAATAGTTAATTGTATAATGTTATCTAGTTTATGTAAAAAAAATTGGTAAACTATTTTCGTTGTAAGAAAAATGATAGGATGTAGGAGCTATGTTATATTAAAAAAAATAAGAAAGAATATTTTAAATTTATATTTCTATATTAAAATTACTTATTTCATTACTTTTTCAGTTGAAAAAAAAATTCATCCAAGTAAAAAACTTCCATGTAAAAATGCAGAAGTTAGTAATCTCATTAAATGAATCACTTAATTGAATATACGATAAATGTTAATTTTAATGTTTTATTTAATTTAAGACTTCAGTTTCAAAATTTCAAATTTAGCAAGGACGAAACCTAACCATCAAATGGTGAAAGTGATTTTTGCTTTTCTTTCTATCAATTTAATTAATGAAAAATATTAAATATAAAATCCCTTTTGATTTATTTTTGACAATAAAAATCACTGTCAAGACATAGGCCTTGGACTTGGAGTAATCAACCTTGAATTATTTTAAATCTTTTATGATGTAGTGAAAGATTTGAATTCTTGACGAATTTTGTTGTATGCTTCCATGACACATTCTGCAAATTTTACGATAAAATTTATCTATTTCTTTTTCCTTTCTGACATATCGAATAATTGATAGCATAGAGATTTATTAATTGCAGAGTAAAATTAGCTCCTTGTATATTTCCATGATAAATGATGAGCATTCCATGAATTTAAAACAAATGAATAAATAAAAGAATAGATAATTATATTAACTGCAGAGACTATTCTCTAACTTGCAAATAAATTAATAAATATACACTAGCTAGTGATTATTGGAAGTAACATAAAAGAATCTAAACACAGTGAACAGGACATTTCTTCCCTGCCACACCATAAAGTATGCTACAATGAATGCATCAATCTGCGCGAAGATCCAAATATTAGAAGCGATCATCAAATCACGCATGGAAGGTTAGGATTTAAAAAATAAAATTATATGATCTTTTTAAGTAATCTTATAATTTTTCAACTTTATTTTAATCCTAATTATTAAATGTAAGAACAGTAGGTTAAACATTCGTGTTACCTAATTAATTGTCTCTATTCTTCAATTAATCTTTACAGGCAGTTTTTATACAAAAATCACATAATCATAGCATTTTAATTTAATACATCAATTTTCAACATAATTTCGAACTAAGTTTTATATGTTTAATTAAAATTTTTATATTTAATTTAATATCTACTAATTCAGTTATCATAGAAATAAGTTAAATGAAAACCACGAGAAAGAAAAAGATGACAGAACAAGCAAATGTCCAGTGATATTATTTTATTTATTTAAAATGTTAATTAAATGAATGGTGTGTAAGAATTTTAAATTTATTTTAGGATCTCATGTATAAAATTAGAACACCATAAATATGAAATTAGAATTTACTTACCTGATGGATTTGTAACTATAATCGAATTTAGTGGAAGCTAATGAATTCTTCTCAACTAGATTTTCATCTTCATTCTTCTCTTTGGTGGCGGCTTTCAATGGGTAGAAATCATGTGTATGAGAAGTGAAGAGGGGACCTAACCTTAATCCTTTTTTATAATCATAGGAATTCTTCCCATAAAAGGATTACTAAGTCTTTGAACCTACGCAACTGCCAAACCACATTAAATTATGTAGATGTGCTAAGCCCATATATTTAAAATCACAATTTTAAATGGGCCTCATGCATGTCTTACAATTGGGTTAAATTTTAATTAGTCAATTTTTTTTAAATCATAAATTACTAATTAATAGTAGCTCACTTTATAGAAAAATTCTAACATGGTGAACTAAGCAGATACTAAATCCATTGTATTCCATATATTTTGAAGATGTTTAAATAAATCAACTTATATATAAATAAATTAGGATTATTTTCTTCAAAATTGAGTGCAATCATATATATCATTTATAAATAATCTAAAATCATATCTCACCAAATAAGTCGATATTATTTCAAGAAAAAAATATACAATAACAAACAACATAGAATTTATATAAAGGAAAACAAGTTATACAAAAGATAGTGCTAAAAAACACGAAACCTCATGTATTTGTGATATTCTCAAATTACTGCGGACGATTAGGGTAGCCTATCTTGTTGTTTTGAGGCCTCGAATTTGAACCTCCATTTGAGTAACTTTGAGGAGGGCGAGGAGGAGGGGGATTTGAGAATATCCCATTTGCATTGTTTTTAGGCTTTGAGCTCATTTTACTATCAATTTTGCAACTTCGACTATCAAAGAGATAAGTAAGAGCAAGTTATATAATTTGATTTTGCTTTGGAGAGGACTTACAACATGCCTATTTATAAGACTTTTTTCTTCTTATATAGGAAATAAAATCGGAATGACAGTAATTTCATGAATAATGTGAGAAAATTTCCAAGTGAGAGACGTTGTAATTTAGTATATCCTTAGAAATTAGAAGAGCAAGTAATTTAATATATTAAAAATAAAGCCAACATTCCAAATTAATTCATCTATTGTTTGTGAAAGTTTTAGATAGGTTTACTTAGAAATTGAAATGCCTTTTTCAATAACGGCAAGTGTAGCAATTCATTTTTTTATAATAAAAGTAATAATTAATTTAATGTATACACACAATATGCTGGGTTCAAAATATCTCAAAGTAATATGGGTTGTTCTTCCACAACTATAATATTAAAGAAAATATGTGTATATTTTTAAGAATAAAAAGAGCAATGGTACTAAAACAAAATTCTCGTGAAAAATTAATATAAATGGTTCTTTTATACAAAGTCAAAGAGGTTTGAACGGACCACAGTCAAATTTAACAATATTTTCTGCTTTGCCAAAGACTTATACATGTGAATGTGCGATTTCATTCATGAAAATTTTCTATTAGGAAGATTAGAGGACATTTCCAAATCCTTCTTAGGTTCGTCTAAGAAGGATTTTGGAGATGTACATTTGATCTTCTAAACCGGAGATGTTGAAAATTATTTTTTAGCAAAAAAAGGAAAGTTGTTGAAAGTTTTCATGAATCACAGGCCCACGCCTATAAGTTCTTGGATTGAAGAAAGAAGGAAAGAAAGATTTTATGTGGATGGCCCTTGGGTGATTTTTCCTCGTCATTTCTATTTTGGTATATTTTGGGAAAGAGATTGAAAGGGATGAACTGAGACTTTGCATGTGAGCACGACAATATAAGGCAAAACGCAATCTTGACGTAATCTTTGGCGAAAGTCTATTCAAACCTCTTTGACTTTATATACGCGTAACAATTATATTCATCTTCATTGACATTTAATCTATTTTTACTTCCACCTTTTTATTTTTAAGAAAATATGCTATAAAAATATGAAATAAACCTTTATTTTTTATATACTCTTACGTCTTTTTTTTTCATTTTTTTAATTTTTTGCTAATAATAAGAATAATAAATTGTTTAACATATACAAATCAGATATGGTGAGTTCGAACCTAGGACATAAAAGAAAAAAAAGCTCCCAAGATAACATCTGATATGATTACATCACTTCAAGCATTTTCTTTTTTATTTAAATTTATACTAACCTATTTTATTGTAGAAAAATAAAAAAGATAAGTAAACAATTGTGCAATGGTAGTTAACCTATATTTCAATAAAGACCGGTGTAATTTACCGGATACGAAAGATTTGATTGAGTTGCTGCTTTCTACTTGAAATTCAAAAATTTTCTTCAATTTTCATAGCTTAACATGCAAGAAAGAAGTAAGCTTCCTTCGTATCTTCCTCACTTAATAAGTTTTAAACTCATTCAATTCGTTTCAAAATGCATTTCAATTTCTAAGTTCAATATTTCATACCAAACTTGTCGGAAACTTTCACAAATTATACATTGAATTACTTTGAAACACTATTATTGGTTTTAATTTTGATATATTAAATTATAGATATCCAATTACTTGCTCTTCTAACTTGTGCTGACAGAGTAATTAATTACATCATCTGTCACTTGGAAATTTTCACAAACTATACATGAAATTTCTTTGCCATTATAGTTTTATTTCCTATATAAGAAGGAGAATTCCTTATAAATGACCAAGTTAAAGGCACTTTCCAAAGCAAAATCAAATTAAATTGCTTGCTCTTATTCAACCTTTGTTAGTCGAAGTCCTAAAATAGTTACCAGAATGAATTCAAATCCCCAAAACAACCAAATGGGATATTCAAACCGACCTCCTCCTCAACCTCAACAGAATAATTCGAATGGTAATTCGAATCGAGGGCCAACCTCGAATCCTACAAACAATCAAATGGGTTACGCTAGACGTCCGTAGTAATTTAATATGATCTCAAATACCGGGTAATTGTAGCAACGAACTCTTTTGCGCCATTTTGTATATGATTTATTGTGTTATATATGAACGTTATGTGGTTTGCTATTGAATATTTTTTTTCTTGAATTCATTTCTGTCTTATTTGATGACAAATGGCTTTAGTTTATTTATTAATTAATGAGTTTTAATGATTTTTACTCAATTTTGAATATTAATAATGATCTTACATTTTGTTCAATTACACATTTTAAACAAATATTACAAAACCATTGAATGTTTGCTTGTCTGTCGTTTTTGACACAATTTCCATCAGCTTATCTCTATGTCAACTGAATTAGTAGCAATTAAATTAAGTATATAAAATTTCAAATAAACTTAGCAAACCGGATTTAAACTTAAAATTGAATACATATACATATATATATATATATATATATATAACGAACTATAATACGCCAAGTATGTAATTCTTGTTTAAAAATTTTCACGATTGATAGAAATTGTTAATTTGGCGGACGATATTGTATCTTGGAACTCAATTTCAAAATTTTAAAATAGATGAGAGCAATTTTCAACAACTCGGTTTTTTCCCCACTCACAATTTATTTATTTAATTTTTAATTCTAAACCAGGGCTAATATGTTTTAATCTTGGTGCAGGTGCCATGCATTCATTGTAGGTGGTGCCGAAGAATAAGCAGAGTATCTTGTTCATTGTTTGCCGTGTTCAGATTCTTCTATGTTATTTCCAATAAATCTCTAGCTAGTTTGCGTGCATATATATGTTGTGTTAATTTATTTGCAATTTAGGAAATAAGGTAGCACCATGTAAAAGAGAAGTATCTACAGTACATATGTTTTATTTAGTTATTTTTTTCATTTTTTATATTTTTAAGTCCTCCAATGCAATCCTTATCATATCTACCTAATAATATATTTGTCGTGAGATTGATAAGCACTAGTGATAATCCAATTTAGCATCATGCACACTACTCGCTCCTACAAGAGCTAATGTGTTCTACCTACATGTGTTACACACCACTCACCAGATGCGTTGGTTTGGGATTTCCTTTATGAAGCCTAGCATTTCCTTCACCCATTTCCCTTCTGACGCCTACAATTTCCATTTTCAAAGAAATTTTATTGATATTTAGCATTTAATTTTGTTGATTTTCAAAGAAATTTTTTGAGACACGTGTTGAGCTGAGAGAAAAATTCTCATGTTCTACCTAATACTGTCCCATGTTTTCTTTTTTTTTTTTTTTAACTTTTTAGGTACAATAATAATAATAATAATAAGAGTATAATATAATAATAATTTATATCTTTACTATTAATCTTTCTTTAAATTTAATTGAAATAATTCTTAAGATAAAATATTTTAAATAATAAATAATTTTAATTTTTTATTCAATAAGTTAATTTATTATATTATATATTTTATTATTATTTATTATTTATTAATATAATATAATATAATATAATAATAATAACAATCAAAATCTTTACGATTCATCTTTACTATTATAAAATTTTTATTTTTAATATAATATAATTTTTTTAGGATAAAATATTTTAAATTACAAATTACTTAAAATTTTTATTTAATAAGTTAATTTATTATATTATATATTTTATTATTAACTCTTAATATTATATATTATATATTTAAATTTTTATAAATATTTAAAATATATTAAAATTTATTTTAGTATATAAATATTATATTTTTAAATACAATACTTGAAAACTAAAATTAAATTTATTTTTAAAGGAAAGAAAATTTCCTAATTTTTTGCATTTTCTACAACATATCCTGTACTGTCTTCTTTCTATAAGTGTTGTTAATTTCTTTCACTTCCTTAATTTTTGCATTTCCTTAATTCTTAATTCTTCCTTAATTCAAAATTTATAATTTATTCTTTTATCATATATATTAATTTTTGTTAATAATAAAAAATAATAAATATCTGTGCAAAGCATGGATAAAACTCTAGTGTATATATATATATATATATATATATATATATATATATATATATATATATATATCGTGGAAATGTAGACAACTAATTTCATTCTGCAATTAATAAATCTCCAGGCTATTATTGTTATCAAAAAGGAGAGAAAAAAGGGTTAAGTTTCAAGACAATTGAAGTAAAATTCCTTTGGTTCTTGCCTAAATTTCTCCGATGAGATCTTGACAAGTCTATTAATTACTTGATTTAAAGAAAATAATATACACATTGATATTTATCTTAATTGCCAAATTATAATTATTAATAGTAATTAAATTGAATAATTACATACACATCATGATATCATTAAAGAACTTTATGACCAATACCTAAAAATTTTTTCCTAAATTTTATCCTAAGTGTTTGTGTAAATTTACGGAATGAATCATGGAAATATACAGAAAATTTTCTCTAGAATTCTAATCTTTGACTAAATAATAAAATACTTTAAAAAATTCAAGGTTGATTACTCCAAAACCTACTTCTTGGGGCTGGACATAAAAATTTTTGCTCGTGAATATTTCAAATCCAACATATTTAGATATTCAGTTTTCTAACTTGCCGAAGATGATAGAATTAGCAAAATATGCGCAGATCAATAATTTTGTATTTTTTTTATAATAGTAGTACAAATCATTTAATACATATGTAATGTTAAATTTTACACTTTGTAATTAAATGTTTCTAATTCAAAGTTGGGTTTTCATAATCGGTAAGATCAAGCGCATTGAACCCATTTCCAAAAGAAAAAAATTTCACTATCAACTGTCCAATGAGCCTTCAAGTTTACTGGCTCTACCATGTTCACTCTAATTTCACACCTGCTTCGTGATTATATTAACACAAATCAAATATGAAATATGTTTATCAAATGATTATCCCCGGACTTTGCCACAGTAAAAATCCTTCAAACACATTAATTTCGTTTAAAGATATGGCTGATTTTGGTTGTGGTCCCAACTCTTTCCCATTTATATACTAGCAGCCAATTTTCTCTCTCTATTGCTTATGACTTTTCAAACGCAATTTTTTCAAAGAAATAAATTTCAGACATTTATTATTATAAGCTCTGGTTTGCCTTTTCCATTTACATGCCAACCATTTTTCCTTGTCTGTTGCCTATGAATTTTCAAATTCAATTTTTTACAAAGAAATAAGTTTCGGACATCTATTATAAAAAGTTCTAATTTGTTTATGATAGACAACTTTGCATCTCACAACCTGACTTTCAAATAACGTGAGCACCATAAAAACATCTAATTAGTATTAATTTACTAGTTAGCTATCCTTATAAACTTTTAAAATGTTTCTAACTCTTTACAACTTAACTTTACTAAAAATAAAAATAGGAATTTATAGAAAATAGAATTAATTGCATGTGCAATTGAAAATTTAAAATATAATTTACATACATAAAAGAGTTATACAAGATTATTAAAGTTCTTCAAAAACAAAAGTTTACATACAAATGTTGTAAGTAGAGAAACTCCCAATTCAACTCGTCCTATTTCCATTTAGGATCTTCCTTAGGATCAAATTCAATGGATGAGAAAGATGGAGGATCTGACATATTAACAGAACTAGAACTATTGAATATATCCTTCTATGAATGGTTGTGTAAAATAGGATTAATGACAAAAGGGTTTGACTCAAAATTTAGAGTTTTACAATATCATCAATACAAGACTTTCTTGTTGTCATTTACAATCTATAACGAAATATAACCTAGAAAGTTTCCCAGGGCAATAGGAAGGTCCTTATATAAACATCAATTATTCTTTGGTGATCCATGGTCAGAATTTGTAAATAAAATATCAACAATAGAGAGTGTGAGTATTAAAATACTTAGTGATTGACTACTTTTGTCCTTTTTTAAGGAGTTTTCACCATAATAAATCAAAGATATATATATGTAATATAAAATAAATAATGATTTAATTTAACTCTGTTATATCTGTTATAACTTTTCTATATAATGTTTACAAAGGTTAATCTAATGAATTGCTATAGTTGTTATATAGATTTCTCCTTATATCTTTGATTTAGCCTTATTCTTTGCCACCCAAGGCATTAAGCGATTAACCTTGTCTCTCCAACTCTTACCATTCCTCTCTTTCTTTGTAAGGGATAAGTAACTCCTTTCACAAATCAAATTTAAGTTAAGTAATATTATAATGCTAACCATAACATCCATTACTTATTTTAAATTCATAGGGTATGATCAAAATATCAACTATGCTATAAAATCTAGCCATTGTTATACACATTCACAATTCATCATCACATAACATTACATCCCACGTTGATATTTATATTCAACCATTCCATTCAATATAATGATAATACTTAATTCTTTTGAAAAGCTAGTAATTATAACTCAAGTATCATCCATGCGATACAAATTTCAATTGCTTACAACACTTTCAATATAATGTATTAAACACTAATCATGCTAAATGGCATGACTTCTCCATGGTTTAGAGCCTTTTTGAGCTTCCAAATCATCTCATATTTTCACCAAAATTTTATCTAATGCTTATAACACACTAACGTACCTCAAGCAACAATTTTCTCACTATTTAATTTTCCTCGGGTGTTGTTCACTTAGCACTAAAATGATAAAATTCAAATATGATAGCATAAGAATAATCATAATGAAGCCCATTTTTAATATTTAAATTACTTCTAATTATTAATAATTTTTTATACAACATCCCTAGCCTATTAATTAATGAGGAACTTCAATTATTTCTCAAAATTAATATGTTGTATTGCTCATACAGAACCAAAAACTTAGAATTATCAATTCTAAGTAGTTTTGGAGTTGTTGTAGAAAAGGAGCCTTCTAGGTATCCATATCAAATCCAATTGCTATCAATTTTTTATGAAAGATTACAAGCATATTAATAATCAAATAATATTAATTACTTTAATTTTTCTCAATCAAATTATGGCATAAACAACACCAAATAGTAGTATACAAAATTTAGAATTCTATTTTAAGCTATTGTAACCAAGGTCCTTTCAAATGCACTTTTCATAACTCTAAAATTTTCCAAAAATTTTCAATTCTTTCCACACTTATCTTAACACTATTTGTAGCATGAATATACCAAAAATAGAAATTTAGATAGTTCTTAATTCATAATTCGCAAGAGAAATATAAACATACCATTAACTTTCTTGATAGATTTTGTTTCTACATTTTCCTATAGTCATTTCCTTAAGAAAAATTAATGAATCATCTCTTACTCATCTTAACACCATAATATCATCATCATATCCTCATATTAACATTTATATAATATCAAAAACTAAATCATTTAGCATCATAACTCAATTTATGTCTACAATAGTAAATATCAAGTCTCTTCATCTTTCATGAGAAAATTCAATAGAACAAGGAGTAGTTGCCACTCACTTTAACTTCTTGACTCTTTAGCTTTCAAATAGATTTCATAACAGCAAAAGAGTAACTTCACTAAAATAAATTAAATTTTAGAAATTTTAGAGAGAAGATGATCGTGAAAACTTCAAGAAGATGAAAGAAAACCTAGGTTACCTTGTAAGAATTTAATAAAATTGGTTGGAGAAAAATTAAAAAGTTGAAAACCCTAGTATAAAGGCCTTAGGGAGTCACTATTTTAAGATAAGAAATAAGATAAGAAAGAAGTACAATTTTGTACAAAAATGACCTAAAATGGTTTTATATAAAACCCTAATTTCTAAGGCTTCCATCATAGGCTTCCTATTTTTTATTTTTGTAAAAATTTGGCTAAGAATTCTAGCATTTAGGGCACAATTTTTTTGGCATAAATCAAAATATTTTTTCTCAAGTCCACTAAAATGTAACCAAATGAAATGTCTAGAAATAATGATAACAAATGCCCTTACTTTTCCAATTATTTACTTATTTGTCATAAGTTTCTTTCATAAGATTAAGCCTTATTTAGGCTAGAATTTTCTAGTCCTAAAAATCATATTTATGCCTAAAAAAGAGTTGGGGCTAAATTAGCCTAGGAAAGCTAAAATGATTTATTTTAATTTTGATTCCAATCTTCAAATTTTTAGACTACTCGAGCCGATTTCGGGCTACCTAAGCTTTTAGTTTCCTTTTAGGCCTTCGTATAATTTTCCTAAACTCAATGTTAGGATTTTTATGATATTTTGACATATACTATTGCTTAATATAATTTGTGCAAAAAAATTCTAGTTAGGTGAACCCTCATATTATCTTTATCGTTTATTCGAACTTTACCTAATTACATTATCAAGTTTTTGTTAGGGTGATTTCTATTTAAAATTTCTTCTTAAATTTTCTTATTCTATGGGGTATTACAAATTCTCCCCTTCAACAATATTCATCCTTGAATTTTGTTTTAATGAATCAGGTCGTAATAAATGGAATTATTAATAGCCTGTATATAAATCTTGGATAGAATTTTACCAATTAAGGTTAGATACTTTTTTTTCATATCTTTTTTTTATTCCCATGTAGCTTTTTATGCTCCATACTTTTCCTATATTACTTTTACCATTGGGATTTTCTTGGAATGCAACTTCCTCACTTGTTTATTGATGATTTGCACAAGTTATTCTTCATACACTAACTTTGGATCTAATTCTATAGGCATTTCTTTTAATACATGGGATTTATCTGGAATATATTTTCTTAACATTGACACATGAAAAAAATTAGATAGATTGCTTTCATGTTTTGTAGTAGTTCCAATTAATAAGTGACCTTCTCAATTCATTTAGTGATCATATAAGGATCTAGATACCTTAAGGTTAACTTCCTTTCTTTCCAAATCTCATTATCCCTCTTACTAATGAAACTTTGAAAAATACACGATCATCTTCTTAGAATTTTAATTCCTTTCATCTGTTATCTATATAGGATTTATGTTAACTTTGAGCTATTTATAATTTTTCTTTAATAATATGAACTTTGTTAATAGTGTCCTCAACCAAGTCAAAGCCAATCATTTTAACTTCCGTTAGTTTGAACTATCTAATAGGTGATCTACATTTTCTACCATATAGATTTTTAAATAGAGTCATTTGTATATTGGTGTGATAATTGTTGTTATATGTGAACTCCATTAATGACAAGTGTTTATCCTAACTCTTTGCAAACTCAGTTGCATAGGCTCTTAACATGTCTACTAAATTTTGGACTATTCTTTTAGACTGCCCATCAATTTTTATGTATTAAATCATAATTAAGTATCCAACGTCTCCTAAAATGACTACTAGAATTAAGAAGTAAACTACAACCTTTGATCTAAAATGATTATAGCAGTACCCTATGTAATAAAATAATTTTATCCAAGTATAGCTTAGCATATTGTGATACAGTGTATATCATCTTTACTGATAGGAAATGTATTGTCTTTGTACGATGATCTATGATTACCCATATAGAATTATATCCCTTACTAGTTTGTGGCAATCTAACTATATAATCCATCATAATACTCTCCTATTACCATTTGGGAATGTAAATGCTCTAATAAAGTGCCACTTGGCATTAGAGCTCTATTTTCACTTATTGATAAGTTAAGTATTTGATCACATATTCCTGCACATCTATCTTCATTCCATCCCACTAGTATACATTTTTCAAATCTTGATATATCTTAGTTGTACCAGGACGCATTGTATAAGATGATTTATAGGTTCTTTTCAATACTTTTTTCTTATGATTTTAGGTATCCATAATTGATTTTTGCTCCTTATCACTCTATTTTCATTCATTGCTAGACTAGTCTCCTTTTCATTCATAGCTTTACTCTTTAGCTACTAATATTAAGGATATTCTTTTTGGGCTACTTTAATTTGATTTATTTTAATAAAATGCACCATTATACAAGCTAAATTTGCTTTTCTATTTTCTTTCAACTTCTTTTCCTTACTTTTAGGAGCTTTCCAGCTTAAAACATTAACAACTACATTAGCTTTGCCTAGATGATACTAAATGAAGAGTTATAATCTTTGACAAACTCCATCTACCTTTTTTATTTCATGTTAAATTTTTCTATTAAAAAATATACTTAAAGTTTTTATAGTTTGTATAAGTTTCATAAATATCTCTATATAAATAATGTCTCCATATTTTCAAAGCAAACACCATAGCTTCCATTTTTAAGTTATAAGTGGGATAATTTATCTCATGTTTCTTCAATTGTTAAGGAACGTAAACTATCACTATACCTTACTATATTAACAAGCATCCTAATCCTACTTTGAGAGCATCACAATACATTGTATATCTTACTGCATTATTAGGTAATGCTAACAATTAGGCAAAAGTTAAACATTTTTTCAATTTCTAAAAACTCTTCTCACATTTATTATTCCACAGGAATTTAACTCCTTTATGAGTCAACTTGGCTAATGGTAGAGCTATTCTCAAGAAGTCTTTTATAAATCTTCTATAATATTAAACCATCCTGAGAAAACTGCATATTTCAGTCATTAAGGATGGTTGTGACCATTTGAGCAGAGCTTTAACTTTTTGGGGATCCACTTGTATTCCTTATTGCAACATTACATAGCCTAAGAAATGTACTTTCTTCATCCAAAACTCATACTTTGAGAATTTAGCATACAATTTATGCTCCCTCAATGTTTGTAGTGTGATTCTTAAATGTTGCACATGCTCCTTCTCACATTTGGAATATACTAAGACATCATCAATAAACATAACAATGAATTTATCCAAGAAAGGTTTGAAAATATGATTCATCAAATCTCCAAATGTTAAGGGAGCATTAGTCAACCGAAATGACATAACCAAGAACTTATAATGGCCATAACGAGTTTGAAATGTCGTTTTAGGAATATCCTCCTTCTGAATTTTCAATTAATGGTAACCTAACTACAAGTTGATTTTTGAAAAATACTAAAATCCTTACAATTAGTCAAACAAATCATCTATTCTCAATAGAGGATACTTATTCTTAATAGTGACCTTATTTAGCTGCCTGTAATTAATACATAGTTGCAATGTGCCGTCTTTCTTTTTTACAAATAGAATTGGTGCTCCCTATAGTGATGTACTGGGTTATATAAAAACTTTATCTAATGTACTAGGATGTATAAAGACTTTATTTAACAAATCTTACAATTGCTTTTTCAATTCCTTTAATTTCGTTTGTGCCATTCAATAAGTTACTATAGAAATTAGATCTATCCTAATAATGGTTTCAATTGTAAATTTAATTTTCCAATATGGTGGTAACCCTAGTAAATCTTTTGAAAAAACATTAGGAAATTATCTTATTACAGGAACTTCATTTATTCCCATATTTTCCTTTTTAACCTCTTTTTCATCCCTACTTTCTTTTTACCTTAAAAAACTTGAAATTCTCTTCCCTTTAGTTAATAAGTTACAATTTTATGATAATAGTTAACATAAGCATGATATTTTGATAACCAATCCATTCGTAGAATTATATCATAATCCTCGATCTTTAATACAATTAAGTTAATTGAAGTGAAATGTTCATCTATTTATATCATACACCTTTTAACATCGTGAGTTGCAAAGATAACATCTCCCACTGGTATATCTATTAATAAAGGTTTATCTAATTCATCTAACAGTTTTAAAAATTTAATTGCTAAATTTTTAGATATAAATAAATGCATAGCATTAAGATCAAACAAAACTTTCACCAAATTTTTTTTAACTAAAATAGTACCTATCACCACCATATTAGAAGCTCGTGCCTCCTAGCATGTATGGTGAGCACCCTTGCTTATGTCTTAACTAGCTCCTTCCCTTTGTTTTCCTTATTGGATGTTGTTGGTTATTTTGTTGTAGTTGTATTTTAGGTAGGTTGCGTATTTAAGGAAGCAATGTTGCTTCTTTGTTAGGTAGTTATGCACCTAAAAGCTTGATGTCCTATTTGTCCATACCTAAAGTAGGATCCATATGGCCCGAAATGACTAAAATTACATTGTTGATGCAAGGATAGCATCGGATTTTGGAATGAATAGGTCCCATTTTAAATATTAGGGCCTACTTTTAATTTGCTACCAAGAGTTCTTTTTAGGAAATTTCTTCAATCTAGGGATTTGTTTCTTCCTATCCATGCATTTCCAGCTAGCACATTCTAAGTTGTTACTGCCTTTCCAGAATATTTGCTACTTCTTCCTTAAAATTTTATTTTTCTTTTTCTTGAGCTTGTTTCTTTACTCTATCTCTCCTTAGTGCATATCTCTACTTTGATTGCTTGATCTAAGGCTTGCTTATAAGTCATTCCATAAAAAATATTCACTCAATCATAGAAATAATCTCAAAGATAGTATATCAATTTGTTCACCTTAGCTTTCTTTATAGGCACTAAATGTACCACATATCAAGATAAATGAGTGAAATGTGCATCATATTGAGCTATTATCATAGATCCCTAGGTTAATTTCTTAAATTTGCTTCCCTAACACTTAGCGATAAAAATCTATCCATCAATTTAGCTTGAAACTTCCTCTAAGTAATTGGTTTATTGGCAATAATTACAGGTCAAATGTTATGAACATACCAGAAATGAACCACTTCCTCTAATTGATAACCCATTAATTCCACCATTATATTTTCACTACATCCTAATAACTTGTAAGTTCTTCCTATCTTATCTACAAATTAATAGAGATCTACTACTGGACGTATACCATCATAGTTTAGGGGGTTTAACTTTTGAAACTCATGTACTAACATAATTGTTCCCTTAGAGGCAACGAGGGAACTTGTTACCTTGGTGCTAGTAAAGTTAGATGTGGAGCAGGAAGATGCTAGTTTCAAGCTAAGATTCTTTCTAAAGTTTGCTATAGCATCGTAGCCCATGTTGGAGCTTCAAGATACTCTTTTCCTACCTTATGCAAGTTTTTTTGGAGGTATATTCGTGGAAGTTTCATGCTCTAGTACATCTGGATGTACTCTAGTTTTTCTATGAGGCATTCTAGTTTGAGTTTATCCTTTCCTAGCCATAATTCTATAAAATAGTTTTAAACACCAGATACTACTTTTCTAGAAAATGAAAAAGAAAGATACCTATTAAGCTTTATAGATCTATAGTGATTTATGTTTACTCTTCTTGCAACCTTCCATAGATTTCATATCCTAATTAAGTCTTCTTTTGATTCTACTATAATAGCTATCCCAACCTAGGCTCTAATACTAACTTTATCATGACTCAAATTTCGAACAACATGACTAGCATAAAAACATTTGACTAGTATTAATTAACCAGCTAATTGTCTTTATAAGCCTTTAAAATATTTTTGAATCTTTACTACTTTACTAAAGATAAAAATAGGAATTTATAAAAAGTAGAATTAGATGCATGTGCAATTGAAAATTTAAAATATATTGTATAAACATAAAAAGAGTTATACAAGAATACTAAAGTTTTTTAAAAACAAAAGTGTAGATGCAAATGTTGTAAGCAGAGAAACTTTTATTTTGACCCATTCTATTTCCATTTAGGATCTTCTTTAAGATCAGATTCAATGGATAAGGCAAATAAAGGATCTGACATATTAACAAAACTAGAACTATAAAATATATCCTATGAATGGATGGGTAAAATAGGATTAATAATGAATGGATTTAACTCAAAATTTACCATTCTGAGTTTTAGATTATAATTAATATGAGGCCCCGTCATTGTCATTTGGAATCTATAATAAAATATAACCTATAAAGTTCGCCAAGGTGACAGGAAGGTCTTTGTATAGACATCAATCATTCTTTGGTGGTCCATATTTAGAATTTATAAATAAAAGATCAACAATAAAGAATATAAGTATTAAAATTCTTAGTAATTAGCTACTTTTTTGCTTCTTTAGGAACTTTTCATCATAATAGATTAAAGTCACACACACACACACACACACACACACACACACACATATATATAACAATGTAAAATAAATAATAATTTAATTTAACTCTATTAATATCGTTATAACTTTTCTATATAATATATAAAAAGATTACTCTAAAGAATGATAATATTTGGTATTTAGGTTTCTCCTTATGTCTTTAATCTAGCCTTATCCTCTGCCACCCTAGGCATTAAGCCATTAATCTTATCCTTTTAACTATGAACACTACTTTCTTTCTATGTGAAGGATGAATAAATTCGTCCAAAAATCAAATTTAAGTTAGGAAATGTTATAATACTAGTCGTAGTATCAATTACTCATTTTAAACTCATAAGGTATGGTCAAAATACTAATTATACCATAAAATCTAGCCATTCTTATACACATTCACAAGTCATCATCATATGACATTATATCCTAGGTTGATATTTATATTCAATCAGTCCATTCAACATAATGACAATACTAAATTATTTTGAAAGGCTAGTAATTTGTAACTCAAGTATCATTTGTGCAATACAAATTTCAATTACTTTTAACATTTTTAATATAATATATTAAATACTAATCATGCTGAATGGCATGACTTATCCATGGTTTAAAGCCTTTTTAGGCTTCCAAATCATCTAAAATCTTTACTAAAATTTTATCTAATGCTTCTAGCACACTAATGTACCTCAAAAAATAATTTTCTCACCATTTAATTATCCTTAGATACTATTCACCCAGTACTAAAATAATAAATTCAAATAGAATAGCATAAGAGCAACCATAATGAAAACTTTTTTTAATATTTAAACCACTTTCATTTTTTGCTAAATTTTCATACAATATCTCTAACATGTTAATTAATGAGAAGCTTCAATTATTTCTCACTATTAACACATTAATACTATTCACACAAAATCAAAAACTCAAAATTGTCAATTTTGGGTAGTTTTGAAGTTGTTGTAGAAAAGAGGTCTTCTAGGAAACCAAATAAAATTCAATTGCTATCAAATTTCCACATGAGGTTACTAATATATTAATAATAAAAAATCAATTACTTTAATTTTTATTCAATCAAATTATGGCACAAACAACATAAATAGTAGCATATAGAATCTTGGATCCTATTTTAAGCTATTGCAACCAAGGTCAATTCAAATGCACTTTTTATAACTATAAAATTTTTCAAAAGTTCCCAATTCTTTCCACACCCATCCTAACACTATTTACAGCATGATTCCAAAAATTAAAATTTAAATAGATTTTAATCCTTAATTCCTAGGAGAAATAGTAACATACCATTAAATTTTCTTGACAAAATTTTGTTCCTATCTTTCCTATGGTTATTTCCTTAGGAAAAACTTAATAAATCATCGCCGACTCATCTTACCACCATAATATCAACATCATATCCTTATATTATTATTTATACAATATCAAAATTAAAATTATTTAGCATCACAACTTAGTTTACATCTACAATAATAAATATCATCAAGTCTCTTCATTGTTCATTGGAAAATTTAATAGAACAAGGGGTAGTTGTCACACACCTTAGCTTCTTAAATGTTTAGCTTTTAATAGCTTTTAGAATAGTAAAAGAGTATTTTCACTAAAATTAATCAAATTTTATAAATTTTAGAGAGAAGATGATCATGAAAACATCAAGAAGATGAAAGAAAACTTTGGTTACCTTGCAATAATTTGATAGAACTAGTTGGAGAACAATTAAAAATTGAAAACCCCAGCAAAAAGGCCTTAAGGAGTCATAGTTCTAAGATGAGAGATAAGCTAGAAAGAAGTAGAATTTTATGCAAACTCAAAATGGCTTTAAATAAAATCATAATTTCTAAGGCCTCCATTATAAGCTTTTTATTTCTTATTTTTGTAAAATTTTAGCTAATAATTCTACCACATAGGGCATAATTTTTTTGTCATAAAATTAAAAGATTTTTCTTCACAATTCCACTAAAATTTAGCAAAATAAAATGCTTAGAAATAATTGTTAACAAATGTGCCTAATTTTTTATTTATTTACCCATTTGCCATAAACTTCATTTGTAGGATTAGGTCTTGTTTGGGCTTGAAATTTTTGGTTCCAAAAATCATATTTATGCTTAAAAAAAGTTAGGCTAAATCAGCCCAAGCAAGTTAAAATGATATATTTTGATTTCAGACCTAATCTCTAAATTTTCAAATTACTCAGGCTAATTTTGGACTACTTGGGTCCTTAATTTCCTATTAGATCTTCGTATAATTTTTATAAATTCAATGTTAGGCTTTTTATGATATTTTGACTAATACTAAATTCATAGTAATTTCTAATATAATTTCTACAAAAAAAATTCTAGTTAGATGAACTCTCATACTATATTTATGGTTTATCTAAACTTTACTTGATTATGTTACTGGGCTCCTATTAGGATAATTTCTATTCAAAATTTCTTCTTAAATTTTCTTACTCTATTAGGGTATTACAATTTAGACTTTTGACATCATTGTCATTAGTTGATTACCTAAGTAACATTTATATTTCCATCCTATAATACTTTCATTATACTATCCTTAACTTTATGGATCTTTAAGATTCACATAGGAATTCTTTAAATTTGGAATACACTACTATAAAATTGCTATACAACATTATTATATTAACATTAGTTAAAGTGAAAATCGACATATATAGGGTGTAACGACTTTTTTTGTAAATATGAATAACTTATAACATGTACTTCAACTAATAATTAAAGTGAAAAGTTAGTGTGGTCCTTGCCATGTTAGTTAATATAAAAGATAGATGTTGAAAGTTAATCATCCATAAGTTAGGATAATGTTTTCCGATAACCATCATGCAAAAGACATTTAAATTATTTCATGGGAGATATAAAATATTTACATGTTGGTTTTAATTTAATAACTAATTTTTATAGTTTTTTATAATTTCTCTTTCACTCCATTTTTTATTTAGACAATATCAGAGGATAACACATTAATTCTTGCTATACATTTAAAAATACTTTAATTGTTATAATCATAACTTTCCTATTAAATCATGGTTATTTTCTACTAGGATATGAAGCTCATGATAATAAGATATCCATAGTTTAATAGCAAACTCATAATCATAAGATTTGAAACATTTTTAACTACGTAGCATTGATGGTGTGTGTTATCCTTATATTCCACTTGGTATTATAAGGAATTGGCTAATGCTTGTGGAATCTAGTGGAGCACTTCAACATGAGGAAAACAAAGCAAATCTCTTTTTCGCACATGAATCTAAAACGAGGGTTTTAATTTTTTCAACAAAAGGGATGGCTATGCTGTAAAGTGTATTGATTATATATTGCAATTTTTGTGTAAGTTGTTATTTTATGGAAAAATATAGTGTATAATGATGTATTAATTTCATCAAATCATTAATTGTAATGTTACTATACAATATTTACTAGTTAATGTTGATAATGTTATTAGCAAAATGATTTGTAAATGATATTTGTTGTTAAAAAAATGTTAGGATATAGAAAGCCAATAATGTTGTTTAAAAAATGGTATTCATTGTTAGAGAAATGCCAGGATGCAAAAGTTCTATTGAAAAAAATAAAAAGCATGAACCATGTCAATTAGTTATTTAAAAGCCAACATGGTTTGGAAAAATTAGTAAAGAAAGGTGAAAAGTTGGATAAAAAAATTAGGATGCAATTCTCACATTGATTTTTTTGATCGAACCAACATCTAACAATATACCATTAACCATCTAACTTGTAATCAATGTTAAGCATTCAGCAAGGATAACAACAAGCATTTACCAAGGATGACATTTATGAGTTGTCAAAAAACTAACATAACTTATGACTTCCAAAGATACATCAATAATTAACTAATAAAATGAAGCATATGTAAAATGTTACTTTTTATTAATGACAAATATCTAATGTTCTACTAGTACATCAATAGTGAATAGTTGTAAAGCATCAGGAAACTATGAAAATTTACAATTAAAGGTATATCTACAATCAACTATGAAATAAAGTTTATATAAGATGCTAGTTTTGATTAATGATCTACATTTAATGCTTCCCTTGTTACTTATAAATTTCATTTCCACCATCCATTTGAAATATTTAGGCAATGTTTTAGCCTTCATATTAAGATAAACCACTTTTCACCAAAAAAAAAAGATTGTACATTAGAGATTGTAAATTATTCTATTGGTCGACATTACTTATGCTATTAAAAGGTTATAAAATCAATTAAAGTTTCTTCCAAGAACTTGTACCCATATTTCAGCCATAAACATAAAAAGTCAACAAAACAATTGGAAAGATTTCGGATAAGAATCTTTCTAGATGCTTTGTAAGATGGTTGTGTTCATTGTTGGAGTGTGAATGCAAATCCCTAGAAAAAACTTTAAGAGATTCTAGTACCTTTTCAACATTGAATACTATAATCCACAACTTTAAGATATTCTAGTACCTTTTCATCTTAGAAGCCTTTTTTATTGATGGATTCTAGAAGCCATTGATCTACACCTTCCATCTCAATCTCAGAAGTTGTCTATGTTATGTTTGATATGAAGATAGATCATGTTCTATATCAAGAAGCACATTTAAAGATATAAAAAAATAGATAAGTTACAAAACTGATGTTAAATTGTAGTTGCTTGTTTATTTTTGCATTAATAATTTTGTAATGCATGAATGGTGATGTAGTTTTTCTTCTTATTATAATTTATCATCATTTTGCAGCCATCTCCACTTTCCAACTTAGAAACCGTCAAACAATATAATGAAATTATGAGAAGAGGATACCCATATTTCTTTTTATTCAAAATCGGTTGTTCATTGTAAATTATATATATTTTTTTGCATTTACTAATGTACTAATATAGGAATAAATAAAATGACAAAATACCATTTCATAATAGATCATTAGTTTCTCATTTGTTTCACTTATATTCAATTTATTGCTATTTGTAACTATTTAATTATATAGGAAAAATGTCATAATGCAAAAAAGAATTTTAATGTTATTGATTTCACTTAGAATAAGTTGAATTAAAAATAAATTTTATTAATTTAAAAAATGATATTAATGTTTTTACAAGATTTATACTAAATTTATAAAATTGTTACTTGAGAAATTGTAGAAAAAGTCAGCCAAGCAAAATATTTTGGATTAGTCGAATTAAAATACTATGACATTAGTTTTTATTTGATAACTAATGTGTAAAATTCTCTAGTAGAATGACATCCTTTTATTATAAATGTCCTACTTTTTTTTAGTAGCTAACATGGAAACATAAAACAATGCGAAACGTAAGGTGCAAGTTAAAAATAAAAAGAATGAAATTAAGACATCATTTACAAATTTCATTTTAAACCTTTTCTAACCTTAAAATGATTCTCTCCCCACCAAGGTATGCTTACTTTCCAACCTTAAGATGATTTTCTATAATTTTGTATTTATGCTCGTCAATTATTTTGCAGTACTAAAATTTTGTTAACTTATCACTAAATATGTAGGGTTGCACACTTAATAGAAAAGCAAAAAAATATAAAAGTAAAGAGTTATTTAGTTTTTGTTTGGATTGGGGGAGCTAAATAATTGCAGTAGAATTTAATCGATCCTAGTTAAGGATCTATGTGAAACAATTAGATCAAGGTAAGGATTTAGCCATTACCTTCTACAGACAATTCAAAAGCTTAATTGTTGATCACCTTTTTTACTTGCTTTCGATTGAAAGCTCTGAGGTATCCACATGAACCTATGAATCACTGTGACCATCCTACAACCATGGATTGGAATTCTCCTCCTTTGCCTCACAGTGTTAGCTATGCCCCTTCTAGGGTTATGGTCAAGGAGAGTTGTTAGGATTTTTTTTGTGCTATTTGATATGCATGAATAATAAAATAATAATATATTAACACCCAACATGTCTATTTAAATAAGTGCAAAAAAAATTCTAACTAATTGGACTTTATTCCATGTATAATTATGAGCTTATAATTGAACTTTATAATTATAATATGAAATTCCCATATACTAGGCCCAAACAATTTGTTGCATCAATTCTAAGTGTGCGATCCTATAAGCTCTCATTATATTAGCAATGATCATAAATCATTTTAATGATCATAAATAATAAGCAGTTTCTAGTAACACATCATTGTTATTCAAGTAATGAGAAAGTGAGTGATTTGACTGAACCTTATATGTGATCATTATCTATGACCTTTTATCTTAAATATATAAATTGAGCATAGGATATGGACCATGTCATTTTTGTATAACCCAATTCAAAAGTTTCTTGATTTATAAGTAAGTTAATTAAAGTAGATGTAATTGATAACTCATATCGATCCATCTGAGCATAGCCATATATTTTTCTCAACCTTAATCAAGGGGCCCATAGATGTCACTCCTGTTATATAGTTAGGATAAATTCTATTTTGATCACATAAATTCCTTTACATGATATATGCATATCCAATAACTACCTTTGCATTCACTTAACCATGAGTAACATAGAGCAATATTAAAATGTGGAACCCATATGTAGGGAACTTTGACAATTTCAAGTTAAAGAACTATATTAATGATGATCATTAAGAATCACTTATGTCACTCATGTAAGGATCCATGTAGTGTTCTTAGAGTAGGTTGATCCAGTACATAAGTTCTTTAACTTATACTCATGTGTAGACTTAATATCTCATATAAGTCATTATACATGTTAGTCTTAACATATTAATACAACCTAATCAATAATGATAAATGATTAGGGATATTTAAGAATACAATTATTCTAATGTTATTATCATAATTAAATATACTACACAGAAAATATATTTATAAATATGATAATTGAAATTATCTTTAAAATAATATGATTCAAATTTACAATGATATATATGATTGGTTTTAGGATATATACACTAACAGTTTTGTGTTTGTTCTTACAACTTAGTTTTTAATTTCATAATTGACCATGTTTTATTACCCTTCATTTAGTATAGCTTTTATAGGTTTATATAGGCAAAAAACTTTATTTCATTAATCTTCTTTGACATTTGATGGTATTATTTACTATTCATTTATATGAAATTCACACTATTATACATTAAATTTTAATGAATGTTCATTGTGTTGGTTGAAATTGGACTCAAGAGTGCTTTTTTAGTGAGTGTGAACCTTATATCTTGAGCAATAAGTATCAAGAAAAATTTAGCAAAAAAGCATTAGGATAAATTTAGTAAGGCATATTCTGCAATGAACATTAAGACAAATTTAGCAAAATACCTATCTTTAGTTGAGGGTATTACATATAATTTTTCATCATTTTCAATCCTTTATAATTCAATTTGTTCTTTAAAATAATTGAAATTAAGATTTTATAGATTCATAGAAGGTGTTAGTTTCTATTTCTAGTTAGAGAGTTCTTATAAGCTTGAATACAAAGGAAATAGGGTGGATGAGAGAATGAAGAGAGGATGAGGTTAAGGCTTATGTAATGGATAAGTGATGAGGAATTAGGGGGATAAAGTTTGAGTGGTAGGATGTAAGAGATGCCACATTGATTATTAAATTAAATTGACATAATATTATGAAAATTACACATTAGTTGTTTGAAAGAAAATCATGTTTAATATTATTTCTCATAGTGCTAAAAAAATAAATGATGTTGGTTTTGATTGACATAAGAACTGACATTATAATTATCATTTACAAAAATTATAGAACTATTGTTAGAAATGGATATACAATGATGTTTGAGTAAATGTCAATCAAATATTGATGTGTAATCCTCTAAACACCTAATATCAGCTAGTTATTCTATAGTAATGGTACTTATGTTCCTTTTCAAATACATAACCAAATATTATTGCCATAGTGGAGTAATGGCACCTAATTTTACTTTTGGGGTTTTACTCTCCATCATGTTTGGGGTTTAAACTTATGACCTTACATGTATTTATTAAATGGGTTATTAGTCCTACCATTATAAAACAAATCACAAATAATAAAAGCACTTATATAAATCATAATGAGTATATATATGATGACATCAACTTGATAGATCCTTTTTATTTTTTTGAATTTGCAAATAATATAAGAACTCATATAACTCAACAAGAAATTTTACAAGTATGCATATGCTTCACATATAAGATGTTTCTCAATATCACTCATGTAAAACAAAATTATCCCAATAATAATTAGTAAAAAAATTAGTTCTAATAATAAGTATTCATATGCTTCACATATAATTTCATAATACTTATTTACATATAGATTAAATATCATTCCTATGCTTAGAACCATGAGACTTTATAAAATCAAACATTTCTTATGTCATTCCTTAGTATTTTAATATAAAAGCACAAAGCATATCATTTTTTTAATTAATTAAGAACAATATATTAAAAGGATAATGATGCAACATGTTCATAATTCAAGAATTGATTAAGGCCTAAATCACATGCTTTCAAACATAAAACAGCTTGCCTTTTAAATATTAGTCATTATGTCTCTTGCACATGAACCATCATATTTATTAAGCATGGACCTTTGTGTCTCTTACACATGAGTTGTTTTATTTCTTGGACTTGAACAATTATTACTATTGAGCATAAGCCATGACATTTATTGCAAATGAACCATCATGTTATTTGCCTTTACAACCAATTAACACTTGTGTTATGCTCAAAATTATAGCACAAGATAAAATTTTTTATGGCTATCCTATTTAGTCATGGAAATACTAATTGAATAGTCCTATAGTACAAGCAAGCATGGCAAGAAAGGTATATCCATAGTTAGTAACTTATATTGCCACAAATAAAATCGTGATAAAAAATAAAATAAAATAATTATAAAAATTAATGTAACTAGCTAAAATAATTTTTATACATCCAAATTGAATCAATTATTTAGTCAATTCAATCAAGTGCTATCCTATCATTTTTGTGTGAACATCTATTGAAACTTATTGATATTTTTAATCCATATCAAAATAGTGTAAATGGTTAAAACTCTATCCATTTAGAAATTGTAAATTGCAGTTATGGGGAAGCGAACCAAAATCTCTACGCTAAAGAATGCTAAGCCTTACTATTATGCTAGTTTCCTTCTTTAGCATAATAATACAATATATTTTATATAAAATTTTAATTAGTTAGTTAATTTTAAAAATAAAACTACATTTATGTGATACTAATTATATAATAATAAAACATTATGTAAATACATAATAAAAATAATTATAATAAAATACTTTATGACTTTATTTTAAATTTTTTTATAGAATAAATTTTCATTTATTTCATTACTAATTTTATTTGTATTAAATTTATTCTTTACAAATATCTTATCCTTCCATTTATCATGTAATTAACCCATCAATAAATTATAAAATAAATAGACTAAATTGATTAAATTATTATTTAGAAAGGAAAAAATTAATATGAAATATCTATGAAGAATGAAATTAATATAATTGGGATTACTAAGGGATGAAAATGAAAATTTAAACTATTATATATATATATATATATATATATATATATATATATATATATATATATATATATATATATATATATATATATATATATATATATATATATATATCACTGTCTTAAATATAATTTACTTAAAATTTTTTAATATAATAGTTTAATTATTATTAAATTATACATAATTTTATATAATTATTATTATTAAATTTTTAATTAAATTTTTGTTAATATTATAGTGATGAATGTAAAACTTGTTATTACATATTTCTATAACAAAACTTGTTATAACTTATGTTATAAATCATACTAGTTATATATAATATAATGATTGTAGTATTTTCATAATACATATATCTTTTTCATCAATAAATTTTTTAAGAATAATGTGATGTGATAAAAAATAAATCTTTTTATAATATTTTATACCTTGAATGATCTATTTTTGTTGAAGCTATATTTTAAAAATTAGACCAAATAATGAATTGAAAAAATTGTTCTATATGAATGTATTATATACATATATGTATATGTTAATCATATTAATTTTTAGTTTTAGTATGTAACGAATTTAAATTCATTGACTAATTATATAACACAATCTTTAATATACTATAATATTCATTTTGTTGATATATATTAATTTTATTATGTAAATTTAATTGATAAAAATTTAAATGGTTATTTATTATTTATGAAAAATTGATATATTCTAATATATATTAAATTTGGTACATATATAAATAAAAATGCTTAGAAGTTTAATAATTGAACTTGTTCTTACACATCTTAAGGCTTAAGGTTCAACTCCTATTTCTATTTTTTTTTTAAAAATAAAAGTACATAACTATACAATTTATAGGTAATTCTATCTTTTTACATATATTTTATGAATTGATTAATTGAAAATATTATGTTCTATAGCTTTTTTTTATTTTGATTGAATAGAGGCTAATCAGTTGATCAAATAAGCTATTTACTAAGTTCTTAAAACAATTGTTTGACTTAGTCAATTAATTAAAGATCTCTAACTTAAGTAATGAATTAGCTATTTGCTAAACACCCATAATACATAAACATTTATATTTTTTATTATTTATCATAATACAACAAGTTACACTTATTATAAATAACTTTTTTTATATGTATAGTTATAAAAATATACATTTGGTTATGATTTTATTCATAGAATTAATTCACGATATAAGTAATATTTTGATATAAATAAATTTTTCTAATTTATATGATAGGATAAGTGATACTTTGTCAAGTAAATGTGTACTTATAACTTAAGGCATAAGTGATACTTTGTCATAGGGAACGTATTCTCATAACTTGGTTTGTGGCATAAGTGATATTTTATTATGAATAAAGTTTTTTCATAGCATAAATAATACTTTGCCACAATGAATGTTTTCATATAACTTAGTTTTATGGTACAAGTGATATTTTATCATAAGTAAAGTTTTTCCATAATGCAAGTGATACTTTGCCATAGAGGTTGTGTTCCCATAGTTTAGTTTATGGCATAAGTGATATTTTGTCATGGATAAAGTTTCATTGTAGCATAAATTTTTTATTTTTTGTACATTTGTTTGAATTTTTCGTTCTTATGGTAGGAGATAAAGTTGGCACAATTTTTGAATTTTTGTGACATAATTCATGGCACAATTTTTAATTTGTTATAATATATATACAAGCCATCATGTTCACTAAACATCATTATTACACATTTACCTTTTAATGTTGCCACATTAATATTGGTTATGCTAAAAATTGACGTATATAATAGCATAGTGGCATTTTTGCAATTATGATTAATTTATAAATTGATGTGATAAGTTAGCATGATGCCACTTTTTAAATTAAGAGCAATTTTCATATTGGTTTAAATAAAAAATTAATGTCGAAAGTTATTTGTCAATAAGTTAGGTTGTCAATTCTTATAACCATTTTCCAAAAGGCATTCGAGTCATTTAGCTTGGAAATATAAAATATTTGTACAATAGTTTTTCTTTAATAACTAATGCCTATATTGTTCCAACTATCTGTAAATTTATCTTTCATTATATTTTTTATTTAAGTGGTGTAAAAAAATAACACACTATCGATGTTATACAATTAAAAGTGCTTTGAATTTTATGATTATGAATTTCCCATCAAATCGCGAGTATCTTCTATTGGAATGGGATGCTCATGATCATAAGATATTCATGGTTTGATAGGAGACTTATAATCATAATATTTGAAGCTTTTTTAATTACGTAGTATCAATTATGTGTGTTGTCCTCATATTTCACCTTGTGCTGTAAAGAATGAATAGCTATTGCTTGGAAAATCTGGTAAAATACTTCAACTTAATGAAAATAAACTAAATTCTTTAACAAACGAAATTTTTTTACAAAGATTTTAATTTTTTCAATAGGAGGAATAGATAGCTAATGTAAACTATATTGATAATGTATTATAATTTTTGTGTAGATCATTATTTTATAGGAAACATGCAATGTATAATGATAATAATTTGTAGACTAAATCAAATAGTTAATTGTATAATATTTTTTAGTTAATGTTAGAAAAATGGGTAAACTATAATCGTTGCAAGAAAAATGCCAAGTTGTAGAAGCTATGTTATAAAAAAAAATAAAAAAGAATATTTTAAATTTATATTTATATATTAAAATTACTTAATTTGTTTCTTTTTCAATTAAAAAAATTCATCCAACTAAAAAAATTCCATGTAAAATTGTGGAAGTTAGTAATCTCTTTAAACAAATCATTTAATTAAATATATGATAAATGTTAACTTTAATGTTTTATTCAACTTAAGAGTTCAATTTTAATATTTCAAATCTAGGAAGGAAAAAAACCTAACTATCAAATGGTGAAAGTGATTTTTGCTTTTCTTTCAATCAATTTGATTAATGAAAGATATTAAATAAAACACTTTTTGATTTATTTTTATAATAAAAATCACTATCTAGACATAGACTTTGGACTAAGAGTAATTAACCTTCAATTATTTTAAATTAACCTTCAACTATTTTAAATCTTTTATTATGTAGTCAATGATTTGAATCCTTAATGAATTTTGTTCTATACTTCCATGATACATTTTGCAAATTTCATGATGAAATTTATCTATTTTATTTTTCCTTTTTGACATATCAAATCATTGATAGCATAAAGATTTATTAATTGTAAAATTAAATTAAATTCTTGTATATTTCCATGATAAATTATGAGCATTCCATGACTTTAAAACAAATGAATAAAAAAATGGAGGAAATATTTAAATGATAATAATCAAATACTACATCATCTTGACTTCCACATTATAGCATGAGAAATTAATCAACTAATTCTTAATTAACCATACAAGATGACATATCTAGTTCACCTAAATCTATCTCTTAGGATCATAAGCTAGATATAGGAAATTACTTCCCCTGGTAGTTTCTCTGTCTATATGGGAGGTTAGATCGATAGAATACTAAATCTTAAGATAGTGGACATGTGAGGTAAGGATCCTATATTTATATAAATTTATCTGGGTTGAGGATCCTATCTATTATAGGATCCATACTTGTATTATTAGTGTTAGGTTAAGAACCTAATTAACCATTCATTTTGTCACACATAAAGCCTAATTAACAATAATCTCATTTTATTAATAAATTATGTATATTCCATAAATTATTTAAAAATCTCCTATTTGGACATATGTAATTTATTAATATGGCCACAAATAGATTAATGTTAATATAGAAATGATAGTTTTACACTTATCAGTCTAATTGAGATCATTGATATGTGATTACATAAATGCTCTATTCGATGGGATACTAGCAACAACACATACTAAATACCCACACCTCATTAACTAACATTATTAATATATGTAGAATAAGACTTATGCAATTTTATATGACTAGGTGTAAATTTACGTACCATGAGAGAAGGTCTAAATGTCTCTAATTACACGCCATAACCCCAAAATATGCACAAAATGCATGGTGATAATATGAATATCTCATTATAAGTATTTCCTTTGAACATGTCATAAGATATCAATAAACTCATATCAACAAAACTCACACTACCCCAAGACATCTAAAAAAGCTTAAGTGAATTTACATTATTCATATGATCATGCTTTCATATTTAACCTTAAACCTTTGGTTAGTGGATTTGTAAGCATACAATCCATGGAAAATAAGTAATATACTCATGTACTTTCTCTCTCACAAATATGTACTTCAATTTAAAGTCGTTTACATAAGTAAATTTACCATTGGTGAAAGAAAATCTATGATAGTAGCATTGTTACAACATAAATCTGCTTAAACCTAAAAAACACTTAACTTATCAACTTGATAAGAAATTTATAGCATGCGACATGTCCTGCCCATTAATAGAGGATGCTGTAATTAACTGCACAATAATTTTATGACACAACACCTCTTAACACATGTTTAGTCATAATTTTATGATCACTTAGACAACTAATAAAGTGAGTTTAAGTAACTTGTATATAGGAGATCTCACAATATTCTTTAAGTTAAAGTGAAATTAATTGTATCACTTGGATACAAGATGGTTTGCAGTCTAGAACCATTGTCCAAAAATAACAGGATATATATGATTGATGTATATGGGATAACTTTTATCACTTAGTATAATGCTTAGGCCTCTTAAATTTTGATCTTGTTAGATTAACAAATGTGAGAGTGCACTAACATATTAGACTTTTTTGGTGTCAAAATTAAATAAGCTAAAAACCTTTAAGACTTGTATAAGATGGATCCACCACACAAACAATATTGGGTCTAGCACACTTTATTCCTAGGCCTTTAATTAGGTTTATCTAAATTACTTTATCTTAATTAACACGCATTTCCTTGTTATATAGATCCAAAATTACTAAAATACTCATATATTTTGATCTATTTTGCTATCCTAATTTCACTTTTTTTCTCATATATATTGTACATTATTTTGTCAAGTCATAAGACTATACATTCCTTTTTATTAACATCAACTCCACTAAAATAAACAGTTTTAGACCATAAGCTAGTTTTAAACACATCTAAAGAGGAAAGATTTTATAGTCTACATGTCTTAGTTAAATATAGTTCTTGAATACTGATTTGACCTAGAACCCTTTTTATTCAACATTCCCGTTTTCAAGTAAATGTTAGACATATATATATCTACTTTGCATTGAAACAAACCATGGGAAGAAATAAATGAATTCATTAGTAATAGAGTTGACATATACTATCTTTAGTTCCTAATATGTGAGCATTTTGAAAAGCTCCCAATATCCTAAAATATCTTTTAAAAAGAAAATAATTTTAAGATTGGAGATGGTCTCAAGCTCTAACAAATTCAAGTAATATAAATATGAAAATAAGTGAGTTATGTACCAGAGTAAAAGGTTTATTTAATTTCATAAGATAGATGAAACATCTATTAACCATAAACAAAAAAAGTTCTTAATGGAAAAACTAGAAAATGTATTTAAGTATAAGCTCACTGAAAGTAACCATCTCTAACGAGTAGGCTTCTTGTTTAGATTTCTTTGAATTTTTCTTTTTGTTCTCTAACAATTTCTTAAATTTGGAGCAATCCATGTTCTTATACCTGTACTTGCAAAATTGACACTTGCCTTTAAATAGGCCTTTTTGGGTTTTGTACAATCATTAATTAACTCCTTCTTCTGATCATGTGAGGACTTCCCACGATTGTCTTTAAAGTGTTCTCTCACTCTTTCTCTAGAAGAAGAACCATGAGCCACTAAATTAAGTACATAGCTTTTCCCTTTTCTTATGTTCTTTTCTGCTTAACTTAAAATGACTATCAAGTCATTCATTATTTATTCACTCTTTTAAGCTTGATAAGTAACCTTTTGAGCATCAAATTCCGAAGGTAATGACTCAACTACTTTCTAGACAAGATAATTATCTTCTAGATGAAGTCCCAGAGTCTTTAATTTGTTACAATAATTATTAAGTTTTAATATGTACTCTTGAACTCCATTGACTCTATCATAAAAAGATTTTTCAAGTAGTGAGAGATAGTATTCCTTTTGTGCATTATCAAATTTCTTGGATTTTTTGCCATAAATTCTAGAAAAGTATTTGCATAAGTAGTGTTAGTCACAAGGATACCTTCTATAATGGCTAGGTCTATAGAATACTTTATGATCATCAAACAAATCTTATTGGATTCCTTGCATTTTTCATGTTTTTCTTTTACATCTACAGTGATTTTGGTTCAACCTTGGGTTTTAGTTCATTGATCTTCATATCCAACCTTGTAATGACTAAATACAATCTTATAGATTCAGCCTAACTATATGTGCAACGTAGTTAAGAAAAATATATCAAACTATTAATTCATGTATACACTTAATCATGCTCTCATTTTCCTCTCAATTACATAATTTTATACAGTATTATACTATAAAATCCAATGTTGGGGCTATTTTAGAACTTCATAACATAATGCGAAAGCCAAATGTCATTTTCGTAAAATTTAACACTAATGAGTGTTTAAAATTCTAGACATAAAATACTTAAGTCTCCACTCATATTATTACCAACTTACTATACCAATGATTTAATATCGAAGGATATTTAATATTATTAATATAACCTCTCCCTTATAAGTTTTAAAATTATTTTCCTTTTCAAATTTTTTTGGAACAAAATTCTATGCAATTGGTCCTATGAAGGAAGGTACACAATTATATTAAATTTCATGGCATAACATGAGTATATAGTAATTCCCATTAAATGTAATAATAATCCAAAAAAATTATTACATTATGTAAATAATGTTTATAAATGCGACAAAAATTACAATAAATAGCTAACAACATAGGAATTACCTAGGAAAATTTTTAGGCAAAATTAATCTTAAACAAATATGCAAATAAATTAGACAATAATTAACATAAAATATTTTTAATTTTGAAAATTTTGAAAAAATTCCCAAAAAAGAGTGCTTAGAGGATAGAGCTTAATGGTGCAATCATTATTCAAAAATTTTGTTGACAAGGTAGCATGTGTACCACATACGGTGCCTACGCATGTGAGCATCGCACGCATGGCATTGTTTATCCCTATCACCCAATGAGTTTTGTGACCTGGTTCATGATTCGGAAATAACCTAATGCCAATCTTCATGATTTTCATGTGAATTTTTTGAAAATTTTACCTAGATTTATTGTACAATCCATATACTAATTAACCCTACAATTTTTATCTCCAAAAAACACTTCAAATTTTAGTTTTGAATTTGCAAAATTCTCCTAAGAAAACTCACCCAGACCCATGATAACCATATAGAATTTCAGCACGTTTCTTGCATTATTTTAATCCTAAACTACTAGCAATCTTATTTTCAACAAATCCCTATCATAAATTTGGATTAAGTGGCATTAGTTTTGAAGTTTCAAGTATTTTCCCAAAATATCACCTAAAATTGTGAGTTTCTCCTGAAATTTCTATGATATCTATCCTTGAAAAACTGCCTCTAAAACATGGCCTTATAATTAATCAAACTTATCTTTTTCTAGAGTGAGACAATTTCAATTTATAGAAAATTTGAATCACCACTTCAAATGTGGTTCTGAAAAGTCATTGAATTTTTTTTGTTCTAATTTTCAACTCCTAAATGCTTTATGTAGTTTTTTAAAGGGTTATGATTATGAAACTCTATGTACCTTCTAGGTTCTCATATAGGAAATTATAAAAACAAACTAAAACATGCTAACTAAAATGTCTAATATCATCCAAAATTAATACCCATCATTTATGTAAATTTTCCATATAATTTGGAAGCCAAATATGCTCATCAATATGCATATGCAACTAAGATTATGGTAGTTTGAAGTATCGAAGAATGGCAAAAAAGAACATACCTATGTATTCAACAAAAAAATGCATATTGTATTGCATTTAAAATATTGTTCAAAAAATCTTAACCATAATCAAAAGCCAAACCTATCTCAGATACTAATTGAAGGAAAAATTTAAATGACAATAATCAAATATTACCTGATCTTAATTTTCATATTATAGCATGAGAAATTCATCAATTAATTTCTAATTAATCATATAAGATGACATACCTGATTTGCCTAAATCCATCTCTTAGTATCACAAATCAAATACAAGGAATTATCTCCTTCAATAGTCTCTCTATTGTATAATAGGTTAGATTGATAGAGCACTAAAACCTAGGATAGAAGAGATATAAGGTAGGGACCCTATATTTATATAAATTTATCCAGGTTGTGGATCCTACCTATTATGGGATCTATACCCATTTTATTAGTGTTATACCAAGTATCTAATTGCCCATTCATTATATCACACATAGAGTCTAATTAACAATAATCCTATTTTATTAATAAATTAGGTATAATCCACACAGTATTTAATAAAGAATAGATAATTATATTAACTGTAAAGACTATTCTCTAACTTGCAAATAAATTAATAAATATACACTAGCTAGTGATTATTGGAAGTAACATAAAAGAATCTAAACACAGTGAACAAGACACTTCTTCCCTATCACTGGCATAAAATATGGTAAAATCAATGTATCAATCTGCACGATGATCCAAATATTAGAAGCGATATTCAAATCATGCATGGGAAGACTAAGATTTTAAAAATAAAATTACATGATTTTTTAAAGTCATTGTATGATTTTTCAACTATATTTTAATCCTAATTATCAAATATAAGAACAGTAGATTAAACATTCATGTTACCTAATTAATCGTCTCTATTCTTTAATTAATCTTTACTTGCAGTTTTTATACAAAAATCACATAATTGTAGCATTTTAATTTACCACATTAATTTTCAACAAAATTTTGAACTAAGTTTTATATATTCAATTAAATTTTTTATATTTAATTTAATATCTACTAATTTAGTTAACGTAGAAATAAGTTAAATGGAAACCATGAGAAAGAAAAAGATGACAAAACAAGCAAATATCCAATGATATTATACCATTTATTTAAAATGTTAATTAAACAAATGGTGAATTAAGCAGATATTAAATCCATTGTATCCCATATATTTTGAAGATGTTTAAATAAAGCAACTTATATATAAATACATTAGTATTATTTTCTTCAAAATTGAGTGCAATCATATATATCATTTATAAAAAACTAAAATAATATCACACCAAATAAGTCGATATTATTTCAAGAAAAAAAATATACAATAATAAACAACATATAATTTATATAAAGGAAAACAAGTTATATAAAAAAATAGTGCAAAAAAGCGCTCAACCTGATGTATTCGTGATATTCTCCAATCATTGCGGACGATTAGGGTAGCCCAACTTATTGTTCTGAGGTCTCGAATTTGAGCCTGCATTCGAGTAACTCTGAGAAGGGCGAGGACAAGGGGGATTTGAAAATCCCATTGGGTTGTTTTTAGGCTTTGAGCTCATTTTACTATCAATTTTCAACTTCGAATATTAAAGAAATAAGTAAGAGCAAGCTATTTAATTTGATTTGCTTTGGTGAGGGCTTATAACACGCCTATTTATAAGGCCTTTTTCTTCTTACATAGGAAATAAAATTGGAATGAAAAAAATAATTTCATGAATAATATGTGAAAATTTCCAACTAAGAGATGTTATAATTTAGTATGTCCTTAGAAGAGCAAGTAACTTAATATATTAAGAATAAAGCCTACATTCCAAATTAATTCATGTATTGTTTGTGAAAGTTTCAGATAGGTTTACATAGAAATTGAATTGCCTTTTTCAATAATGGCAAGGGTACTAATTCATTTTTTTATAATAAAAGTAATAATTTATTTAATGTACATACATAATTTCTTGGTTCAAAATATCTCAAAATAATATGAGTTGTTATCGTCTCAAAATCGACACCATTTTGAGATTTGTGAGACAATCTGGCTTTGTATGTTGCCAGTTGATTTCTTGTGCTATGTGAATTTATTAGAGAAATTATTAAGAATTGACATGAAAGATAAGCAAGGTTTGATCACAATTTTTTGATGCTATCTTTCATGCTACACTGTCACATCAATGACTAAGTATGCATAATTCATGATATTTTGTAACCATGGAAGGTCATACATTATTAAAGAATGTAATCGTTGCCATGATTCAGTATTATTGGTTATATAGGCTTAGTCAAATTTTCAAGTATTTATCTCTAGGGTGGTATATTTTTAAAATTATGGCCACATGTATTTAAAAATTAGTTCTTAGCCCAAGAGTTATTTTTTAAAATAAAATATTTTATAAAATAAATTAATTACAATTAATGTTGTCCAAGTGGGAGAATGTAAAAATATTTTTTGGACTACCATTAATTGGATCTTTTATTTTATTTTATTTAAAATGGGCTAAATTTGATCTTAGAGTTATAGTTTTGAGTCTAATTTTTATGATCACTTTTAAAGACTTAAAATGCTTGGTAGGCTGATGTATTCTGTAACAAGTATAAATCTTTAACTAACTGAACTTTTGATGGGTGAGCCTAGTAGGGCTTTCTATTTAAGCAGGTTAGGTCTCCCTAACTACTCTACGCTCTATTGATAATCATAAAACACTCTGTGAATTTTGATGCCCCATCGGCTACAAATTCATAGAGACGGTAGGGAAGATCAAATATTTGTTTATCAATTTATTCATATTTCATTATAGAGAATACAGGTACGCTATCTATTTTTTAAAATCATATATTTTATATTCTTAATTTATATAAATTTATATGCTATTTGAATAATTTTGCTTACATTTGGTATCAAAACCTCTTACAATAAATTTAGAATTAAAATACATGTCTTCTTTATATGATTTATATGATTGTTATCATCTATTTTGATTTGATAATTTTTTTTATCAAATTAATTAATACAGATTTAGATATATTGTGTTTTTTATCCTCCCCTGCTTAATTTGATGTAATATAGTTGTCTCTGCCTTTATAAATTTCTTTGGACTCAATACGTCTGATTTTAATTTGATACATTACAATTGTCTCCTGTGTTTTGTTAGAATATTAATTTGATTTTACTGTTCTTGTTTTTGGTTTTCAATTTGATTTTGAATATTTGCTGAGCTTTACGGTTTTCGTCGTGGTTGATATAATACAGTACAGAATGGAGTTATTTTTCTATTTCTAGATTTTTTTTTTGGGCAAAAATCTGTCGCCCAAGAAAGGGCTTTTAGCTAGCACCCTGTCAATGATTTGTTTTGATTTTTGTCCTTTCTAGATTTTCATATCAATGGTTTGTTTTGATTTTTGTCTTTTTCTGGACTTCAATGATTTATTTTGATAGTTTCGTCCTTGTTTATAGCATGGCCCGCGCATCATGATCGATGCGTGGGGTCCATGCAATTTTTTTATTATTTTATTTAGACATAATTTTTTTAACTAAACATTTATTATATATATATATATATATATATATATATATGTATATATATATATTAATTAAAATAATTTTACATATATATATATACTTTTCTAATAATAAAAAAACTATGAATTTTTTTTAAAAAATAATATATTTTTTCATATTTATATTAATATATTTTTCTCTCTTGAAATTACAATCCTAAATTTATACTCTCTTAAGAAAGTTAGGAGGAAATTCAAAAAAAATTAATTTTTTTAATTTGTACCAAAATTGATTGAGATTGTATTTTTTATGTAATATAATTTTTTTTATGATCAGTATTGGTACATATTATTTAGCATCCCTTAATAAATTGATCATGTTTTACTTTAATTTATAATTTTGAGCTTCATTTAAATATTTCGATTCTTTTAGGAGACTTATGGATTAAAATAGATAATTATCACTACAGTGAAATTATTTATTTTAATTTATAAATCTTCAAGTTATTGATAAATATTTACGAGATTGATTTTTAATTATTACACATAATTATCTGCCTAAAGGGGATAAGTATGTGCTGTAATTAAAAATGATCTTATTAATATTTATAATTATTTCATATAATGATCTGTCCAAAAGGGATTATTGTATGATATGATTAAAAATTAGTTTATTGAAGCAAAATATTATTTCTAGACTTATTTTATTATTATAAATTTTACCTGCCAAATGGGGGTAATTTTGTAATAATAATGTATCATCTTGGTTGGCTTCAATTTTTTAAGAGAGCTTTTTATATATTGCATTCTCTGCTCAAAGGGAAGAATGTAATGATATTTTATATACTCCTAAATGTAGTTATGAATAAATTTAAAATGTTCAGAATTAACATTTTGCATCTCTAATTGTTCTTTCACAATCTCTTTTGTAGTGAACAATAACATTACAACTATTGAATTGTTAAATGGTACAAATTATAAGAGGTGGAAGCAGGATATAGAATTTGCTTTTGGTATTATAGATCTTGATTTAATTTTGCATGAGCCAGAACCACCAGCACTCACTCTTAAAAGTACTAAAGAGCAAAAGAATTACTATGCAAAATGGGAGAGATCTAATAGGCTTAGCCTAATTGCAATTAAGAGATTTATACCTGAACATCTATTAGGTGGATTGGTAGATGCAACCAAGGCTAAAGAATTTATGGAAGCTATAGGGCAAAGGTATTAAGTATTTGATAATGCTAAATCTGGATGCTTGATGAAGGAACTGATGACTATGAAGTATAATAATACTAGTGGTGTAAAAGAGTTTATTATCAAGATGGGTCACCTCTAAACTTAATTAAAGAACTTAAAAATTGAATTGTCGGATACCTTTCTTATCCCACATGCTTTGAATTCCTTACCTCCAGAATTCAGTCAAATCAAGATAGCCTATAATACCTTGAACACTGTTGGGAATTCGGATTATCATACACAGTGAAAATTCAAAAACTTGATCTGAATTCTACTTAGGATCCATGCAAAAGACATAAATCAATGATTAGGGTTTTACCTATTGGGCACTCATGTTTCTACTGATCAAAACTTGAGAGAGGGGATCAATCAAATGCCAGCCGGAAAGTACAGCGTCTCTACGGTATTCACACGAAGTGAACAACGACTTCTCACCCTCCATGAATTTGCTAGGATGTGTTTCTCTCTCTAGGATTAGGATTGGGTGTTTTCTGAGTGATTTAAGGTTTTATGGAAGCTTATGAGTTTGTGTAAAAGTGCTGCCCTTAAGTCATTTTTTATAGAACTTAAGTAAGTCATAATCCTAGTCCTATCAGGATAATGCCTCTAAAATCCTAATCACACTTAATAACTCATCTTATCCTTATCCTAGAGAGAATGAGTAGAGATATGACTTATTTATTAATTATTTAATATTAGATAATAATATTATCTTATAATATAAATATCTTAATATTTAGATAATTGTATATAGTTATCAAATATCAAAGTAATATTATCTCATAATATATTTATCTAATATCTGATAACATAATTATTTGATATTACTTTAATATCAAATAATATCACATAATATTATATATATATTACGTGAACAACATATTATTATTCTTAATAATAATATATATGTATGAAAATAAGTCTAATTAATTATATATTAATATAATTAAAGTCCAATTAATTATTGTCTTATTCCTACTCCTTTTTGTGTGACCTTGTAGGTTCTTACTACGTTGACAATGACTCATTATTGAGCCATAGATAGTGAGTGGTATCTAGCAATACATTACTGCCACTCAAGTAGTAAGAATATCTGTGATTCGACATCCACCTAATATATGATTAACGCTTTACATCATAGTCCATTTTGTAATAATATTCAAATTGAACTGGAGACATGGAGTGTATCATTTTCGTCAATGTTCAATTTATATTTCTTGATACTGAGTAGACTTCAAAACAAATTATCAATATCACATATTGATCCATTTGAGCATGGCCATGCATTTTTAAGTCTTACTCAATCAAGGGGCCCAAGGATATATCTTCTTTCTATAAGAGTAAACAAATCCCATCTATATCACCACTTCCCTCTGCATGATTCGTGACACACCCAATCAACGCCCTACTTGTCATCCCAATTAAAGATGATATAAGATGATATTAAAGTGAGTAACCCCTCATGTAGGGAACCGTAGTCACTTCAGGTCAAAGGAATATATGTAACTATGACCATATGAGAACTATTAATGATACAAGTCTTATCCATGTAGTGTTCTCATAATGGGCTAGTCCAGTACATTTGTTCACTAATAATGTACTCATATATTAACTTGATATTATACATCTATGATTTATAATCATTAGTCACTATACATGCCGATTTCCATATATTATTACTATCCTTATCATAATAATACTTAACTAGGGACATTTTAAGAATCGCAAAACTATTTCAGGGATAATTATTATATTAAGTTATAAATTATGCAAAAAAATTGAAAGTAAAATATAATAGTTGCATTGCCTAAAATAAAACATAATACATTGTGTATTATTTCAATCATCTATATGATTAGTTCTTAGGACACACACCAACAAACACACCCTCGACCATTAATAAAGTCATCATTAAGTGTGTTGCTGAGGAAGAAATATTAAGGAAAGAAAAGAAAGAAATAAATTTTTTGACCCAATCAAAATCCTTACCTAACAAAAGCCTAACCCATAAGAAAAAGAAACCTAAATCACATGCTCCAAGGAACAATTTTTCTAAATCTCAGGAGGCCCACAAGTATGGTAATAATAATACCAGTCATAAACCACAAGTGGGAGGTCCTACAAGTTCCATTCATAAGAATGTAGAGTGCTATTATTGTCATAAGAAAGGTTATAAGAGGAATGATTGCTATAGATTCATGTCTTGGTTAGAAAAGAAAAAGGGAAATAAGAATGGTAAACTGTTATCCTTAGCTTGCTTTGAATCAAATTTAGTTGATGTCCCTATAGATTCTTGGTGGTTTGATAGTGGTTCCATAACTCACGTTGCAATTACCTTGCAGGGGTTCGTAAGCAAGAGGAAACCAAGTGAGAGAGAATCCAAGCTTAGAGTAGGAAATGATCTTGAAGTTGCAGTTAAATGCATAGGAGATGTTATTTTATGTTTAGAAAACTTTATTGAGATTACATTGAATAATGTTTTTTATGTTCCTAGTTTTAGATGTAATTTAATTTCAATTTCTCTTTTGGATAGGGTTGGATACAAATTTATTTTTGCAAATGGAAAAGTTGATATTTTATTGCATTTTAAGTCCATTAGTTTTGGTGTTCTTGATAATGATTTATATAGGTTACTTATAGCCTTTAATAGTCCTTTTGCTTCTTTGAATGTTGAAAATATGGTTTCAAAAAAGCCTAGAATTAAGGAAACATCATTAGTTTTATGGTATAGGAGATCGGGACATATATCTAGGGATTGGGTAGGGAGGTTAATTAAAGAGAATATTCTTCCTTCCCTAAATTTTGATGATATGGACATATGTGTGAGTTGTATTAAAGGCAAGTTAACCAAGACTAAAAAGAAGGGTGCTACTCGTAGTTCAGATCTTTTAGAGATAATTCATACTAATATATCTGGACCATACTCTTCCACCATTTGTGGTTATCGTTATTTTGTTACATTCATTGATGACGCTTCTCGATATGGTTATCTTTATTTGATAAAAGAAAATTTTGATGTACTTGAGAAATTCAAAATTTTCAAAATTAAAGTTGAAAAATAATTAGGAAAAGTCATCAAGATTGTGAGATTTGATCGAGGAGGTGAATATTATGGTAAACAAGATGTGTCTAGGCAACATATGGGACCGTTTGCTAGGTTTTTACAGGATTGTGGAATTTTTCCATAATATACCATGCTTGGTAGTCCTGAGCAAAATGACATTGCTGAAAGACACAATCGGACTCTTAAAGACATGATGAGGAGCATGATGAGTGGAATAAATTTACTTGAATTTCTTTAAGGTGAAGCCATTAAAACTGCTTTGTATATTCTTAATCATGTTCCTAGCAAGTTAGTACCCAAAACACTATTTGAGCTTTGGATTAACCCTTAATCATTTTCAAGTTTGGGGTTATCCTTCTGTAGTAAAAATTTATGATTCATCAGTGAAGAAACTTAATCCAAGATCCATTCGTTGTTACTTCATATCCAAATCGTGCAAAAGGATACAAGTTCTATTGCCCTACAAGAGGTATAAAAATAGTTGAGTCCATGACTGCAAAATTTCTTGAGCTTGATGTTGCTAATTTGTCACCAAATCCAGGGCACCTTAAGACAAAAAATGATGCAGCTTCAATTATCATTATGCTAATTTTACCTAGTCAGACTATTGTACCTCTATTTATTCATGTTAAGATATAAAATGATCAAAATGCAAAGTGTGACCAAATTATAGAACCTGTGGCAGCTGTTCCCACTGAAAATTATCAAACTATTCAACCTGTAGAGTAGATTCTTGTCAGAAAGTCAATTAGAAAAAGGAGGTCAACAATTTTAAAGGATTATTATGTCTATCTTAATGAGAGTATATATGACATTGAGGATGTTATTGATCCAACTACATATAGTCAAGCAATGAATAGTCAACAGTTTGATTTATGGTTGAAAGTTATGAATGAGAAAATTCAGTCTATGATCAAGAATGAAGTGTGGGAACTTGTTGAGCTTCCGCAAAACTGTAAGGAAATTAATTGCAAATGGGTGTACAAGACTAAGAAAGACTCAACTAGCAGAATTGAATGATTTAAAGCAAGGTTGGTAGCTAAAAGTTTCACTCAGAGAGAAGGGATTGACTACTTCGAGACCTTTTCGCCAATATCTTCTAAAGACTCATTTAGGATTATTATGACCTTGGTTGCATATTTTAATTTGGAGTTTCATCAGAAGGACGTTAAAATAACTTTTTTGAATGGTGAATTTATGGAAGATGTCTACATGAAATAACCTAAAGGTTTTTAGATAAGTGGATTTGAGCATCTGGTGTGCAAGCTATGAAAATCAATATATGGTTTGAAATAAGCATTCCGGCAATGGTATTTGAAGTTTGATGAGTTAATTACATCTATAGGCTTTATAGAAAATAATGTTAACTAATGTATTTATCTCAAGATCAGTGGAAGTAACTTTATTTTTCTTATCTTGTATGTTGATGATATTCTATTGGTGAGCAATAGTCTAGCTTTACTACATAATACCAAACAAATTTTGTCTAAAGCTTTTGATATGAAGGATCTTAGTGAGCTATCATTTGTTTTAAGTATTCAGATTCACAGGGATAGAACCTTAACTTATTAGGATTGTCTTAAAAGGCATATATTGGTAGGATTCTTGAAAGATTTGAAATGCAGAATTATAAACTCAGGAATGTTCCAGTTGTGAAAGGTGATAAGTTTACCAACATGCAATGTCCAACAAATGAGATAGAGAAACAATCAATCCAAAATGTTCCCTATGCAAGTGCTGTTGGAAGTTTAATGTATGCTCAAATTTGCACCAAACTAGATTTAGCTTTTGTGGTTAGTGTTCTTAGCTCATATTTGTCTAACCCTAGTAGAGATCATTGGCGTGCTACTAAGAAGGTTATGAGATACTTGTAGAAAACCAAAAGTTATATGCTTATTTATAAGAAGGTTGATAACTTCGAAGTAATTGGATATTCAGACTCGAATTTTACTGGATGTTCTAATGATATAAAATTTACTTCAAGTTACATCTTTATAATGGCTAGAGGTGTTATATCTTAGAAAAGTGCTAAGTAGACATTGACAGCTTCTTCCACCATGCAAGCAGAATTCGTTGCTTGTTACGGTGTTGCTTCACAAGCTATTTAGTTGAAAATTTTCATTTTAGGATTATAGATTGTTGATTCTAGTGCTAGACCATTGAAAATTTATTGTGACAATAGTGCTATGGTTTTCTTCACCAAAAACAATAAAAGTTCTAGTGGATCTAAGCATTTGGAGTTGAAATACCTCACAGTAAGAGATCTTATAAAGAAAGGGGACATAATAGTAAAGCACATTCATACTGATACTATACTAGTGGATCCTATGACTAAAGGACTTAGACCTACAATTTTTCAAAAGCACATTATAGGAATTGTAGGTTCTTTTGATGTCTTTGGTTAGTGGGAGTTGTTTTTTATTTTTATGATTGTCTTTTATGTAATTTTTCATATGTTCCTTTTCTTATATCTTCACATATACATGTTAATACATTGATTATGAATTTATGTTATTTTATTGATGCATGCATCATTTGATTATATTGTGCTAATATTATAATTTTTTATGAGGGCTAAGACTCGGTGCCAGTCGTTAGTCCTTGAGCTTAATTGTTTGTCTCAAAATTGACACCATTTTGGGATTTGTGAGACAATCTAGCTTTGTATGTTACCAGTTGATTTCTCATGCTGTGTGAATTTCTTAGAGAAATCATTGAGGACTGACATGAAAGATAAGCATGGTTTGATCACAATTTTTGATGCCATCTTTCATGCTACACTATCACATCAATGATTAAGTATGTATAGTTCATGATATTTTGTAACTATAGAAGGTCCTACATTATTAAAGAATGTAATTGCCACCATAATTTGGTATTATCGGCTATATAGGCTTAGTCAAATTTTCAAGCATTTATCTCTTGGGTGGTATATTTTTAAAATTGTAGCCACATGTATTTAAAAATTAGTTCTCAGCCTAAGAGTCATTTTTCAAAATAAAATATTTTATAAAATAAATTAATTACAATTAATGTTGTCCAAGTGGGAGAATGTAAAAATATTTTTTGGACTACCATTAATTAGATATTTTATTTTGTTTTATTTAAAATGGGCTGAGTCTGATCCTAGAGTTATATTTTTGAGTTCAGTTTTTGTGATCACTTTTATGGACTTAAAATGCTTGATGGGCTGATGTGTTATGAAGTAGGTGTAAACCTTTAACCAACTAAGCTTTTGATGGGTGAGCCCAGTAGGATTTTCTATTTAAGCAGGTTAGGTCTCCCTAGTCACTTTACGCTCTATTGATAACCACAAAATACTCTGTGAATCCTAGTACCCCATCAGCTGCAAATTCGTAGAGAATACAAGTACGTTATCTATTTTTTAAAATTATGTATTTTATATTCTTAATTTATGTAAGTTTGTATTCTATTTGAATAATTTTGCTTACACAATATTAGCTAGCAAAAACATGTGTGTATATTTTTAAAAATAAAAAGAGCAATGGTACTAAAACAAAATTCTCATGAAAAATAAATATAAATGTTCCTTTTACACAAAGTGAAAGAGGTTTGAATAGACCATAGTCAAATTTAACAACGCGTTCTGCTTTGCCAAAGACTTATACATGTGAATGTGCGATTGCATTCATGAAAATTTTCTATTAAGAAGATTAAAGGACATTTCCAAATCCTTCTTAGGTTCGGCTGGAAATGTACCTTTATTCTTCTTAATAGGAGATGCTGAAAGTTAATTATAACCAAAAAAAAAGTTGTTGAAAATTTTAATGAATCACAGACCCACGTGTATAAGTTCTTAGATTGAAGAAAGAAGGAAAGAAAGATCTGATCTGGATGGCCCTTGGGTGATTTTTCCTCATCATTTCCATTTTGGGAAAGAAGTTGAAGGGGATGGAACTTAGACTTTGCATGTGGGTACGACAATCTAAGGCAAAACGAAATCTTGACGTAATCTTCCGCAAAAATCTATTCAAACCTCCTTGGCTTTATATACGCGTAACAATTATATTCATCTTTATTCACATTATATCTAATTTTACTTATACCTTTTTATCTCTAAGAAAACATGCAATAAAAAAATTATGAGCTAAAACTTTATTTTTTATATACACTTAAGTCTTTTTTCCCTAATTTACTAATAATAAGAGTGATAAATTATTTAACATACACAAATCAAATATGGTGCGTTCGAACTTAGGACATAAAGAAAAAAAAAAAAAGCTCCCAAGATAATATGTGATATTATTGGACCACTTCATACATTTTCTTTTTTATTTAAATTTATACTCACCTCTTTTATTGTAGAAAAATAAAGAAGATAAGTAAATAATTTTGCAATCATAATTAACCTATATTTCAATAAAGACCAGTGTAATTTACCGGATGTAAAAGATTTGATTGAATTGCTGCTTTCTAATTGAGATTCAAAATTTTCTTCGAATTTCATACCATAACATGCAAGTAAGAAGTAAGCTTCCTTCGTATCTTCCTCACTTAATAAGTATTGAACTCATTCAATTCGTTTCAAAATGCATATCAATTTCTAAGTTCAATATTTGATACCAAACTTGTCTGAAACTTTCTCAAATTATACATTGAATTACTTTGAAATACTATTGATGGTTTTAATTTTAATATATTAAATTGTATATATCAAATTACTTGCTCTTCTAACTTGTGCTGACACACTAATTAATTACATGAACTCTCACTTGGAAATTTTCACAAACCATACATGAAATGTTTTTGCCATTATTGTTTTATTTCCTATTTAAGAAGGAGAAGGCCTTATAAATAGCCATGTTAAAGGCACTCTCCAAGGCAAAATGAAATTAAATTGCTTGCTCTAATTCAACCTTTGTTAGTCGACGTTCGAAAATAGTTACCAGAATGAGTTCAAATCCCAGAAACAACAAAATGCGATTCGAACGGCAATTCGAATGGAAGGCCAAGCTCGAATCCTAAAAACAATCAAATAGGTTATGCTAAACGTCCGCAGCAATTTAATAAGATATCGAATACCAGGTAATTGTAGCAACAAACTCTTTTGCTTCATTTTGTATATGACTTATTATATATGAACGTTATGGGGTGTGCTATTGAATATTTGATTTTCTCCAAATCATTTCGGAGTTATTTGATGCGAAATGTCTTTAGTTCATTTATTAATGAGTTTTAATGATTTTATTCAATTTTGAGTATTTATAATCTTACATTTTGTTTAATTAACATTTTAAACAAATATTACAAAATCATCGAATGTTTGCTTGTTTGTCAATTCTTTTTTACATGATTTCCAGCGGCTTATCGCTAAATCAACTGAATTAGTAGCAATCAAATTAAATATATAAAATTTTAAATAAATTTATAAAACTGAATTTAATTTTAATCTTGAAAAAATATATATGTAGCAAACTATAATACAACAACTATGTAATTCCTGTTTAAAATTTTTCACGATTGACGGAAATTGTTGATTTGGCGGACGATTTTGTATCTTGAAACTCAAATTTGGAATTTTAAAATCGATGAGAGCAACATTCAACTACTATGTTTTTTGTTCACAATTTATTTTTTTAATTCTGAACGTGGGCTAACATGTTGTAATCTTGGTGAAGGTCCCTTCCATTCATTGTAGGTGGTGCCAAAGAATAAGCAGGGTGTCTTGTTCATTGTCTGCCGTGTTTTGATTCTTCTATGTTATTTCCAATAACTAGCTAGTTTGTGTACATATATATGTTGCGTAAATTTATTTTCAAGTCAAAAAATAAAATGGCACCTCTAGAAAAGAAGACTGTGCAGTAAATATATTTTAGTTAGTGATTTTTTTCGTTTATTATATTTGTAAGTCTTCCAATGCAATGCTTATCATATATTTTCATGGAAATATATACAGCAAATTTCTTTCTGCAATTAATAATTCTCCTAAGATTTAAAAAATGATCGACAACTACAATATTGTAATTTTGGACCAAACTGCATTTGTGATTTTCTACAATTTTAGATTATTATGACCATATTTTCTTGCATTTATCTGTATTATAACACGACTACAACCACAACCACGACTGCGACTATAACTGTAATTTAAATCCCTACTCAAGATTGTTATTGTATCCAAAAGGAGAAGAAAAAAAGGTTAAGTTTCAAGATAACTTAAGTAAAATTCATTAGGTTCTTGCCTAAAGTTCTCCAATCCAATCTTGAGAAGTCTATTAATTAATTGATTTAAAGAAAATAATATACACATTGATATTTACCGCAATTGTCAAATTATAATTATCAATATTAATTAAATAGAATAATTGCACACACATCATGATATCATTGAAGAACCTTATGGCAAATACCTAATAATTTTCTTAAATTTTACCCATAAATTTACAGAATGAAACATGGAAATATACAGAAAATTTTGTCAAGAGTTCAAATCTTTGACTACATAATAAAATATTTTAAAAAATTCATGGTTGATTACTACAAAACCTATGTCTTGAGGAGGGACCTAAAAATTTTTGCTGAAAATTTCAAATCCAGCATATGTAGATATTTAATATTTTAACATGCTAAAGATGATAGATTTAGCAAAATATGTGCAAACCAATAATTTTCTATTTTTTTTACAATAGTAGTATGAATCACTTAATACACATGTAATGTTAAATTTTAAACTTTGTTACTAATTTAAGGATGGGTTTTCATAATTGATGAGATCAAGGGCATTGAAACTATTCCCGAAAGAAAAGATTTTCACTATGAACTATTTAGAGAGCCTTCAAGTGTTTTGGATCCACCAAGTTCACTTTAATTTCACACCAGCTTTATATATAGTCTTATGGTTATATTATCATAAATCAAATATGAAATATATTTATCAAATGATTATACCTACACTTTGTCATAGTAAAAATCCCTTAAACACATTAATTTCATTAACATAGTCAAACATATGACTTAGTTTGGTTGGGGTCCAAAATTTTTCCTATTTAAATATTTCCAGCCTATTTTATTTGTTTATTACTTATGAATTTTCAATCTCAATTTTAACAAAGAAAAAAACTTTATACTTTTATTATTATAAGCACTAGTTTGCTTTTTCTCTCACTACAACAAAAATCACTTTCAGCGATGACATTTGTCATTGCTGTAGATAATTTGGTTACCATTGAAAGCAAAAGTCATCATAGAAAATATTGTTAGCATAGGTTCATCATTGAAATGATCTACACCAATGAAAAATTCTCATTGGTAAAAGCACACTTTTTTGCGATGACATAACCATTTAAAATTTCAATATTTTTAAAATTTCAATGCTTTTATTGATGACTTAGTTGTTGCTGAATTTGAAACTCTTACTAATAACAAAATCATTGGTAAAAAGTTTGAATGTCGTCACTGTAGGTTTAAAATTGAAAAAAAAAAAATCATAAAATTAAAAAGTAATTAAATTAATATATTATATTTAATAATATAGGTAATAATATTTTTTATTTCAATAATAATTTTTAATTTAATTTTATCTAATTTAAATTGTACAAATAAAATATGTTAATGATATTAATAATAATGAGTAACAAGGTCACATGATTCATATAAAAAAATGAATACTCATAAATTAATTCTGAAATTGTTTATACATAAATAAAAAATTTTATGTGCATGAAAAAAAATCATGCATACAAAATCTAAGGGGAAGGAAGATGCAAATAATTCAATATATTATCATCCGTGCTAAGATTATCATTATCATCATCATTCTGATGACGTGGATGATATATAGAAAGTGGTGCCTGGGAAGGACCGGGTGGCTGGGCAAAGAGTATAGCCACAAATCTACTTAGCCCAGGTAGTGTAGCAATGAATGTGGCATCGATACTATGAGACCCTACTATTTGAGTAAGCAAGTTAGCTTCGTTAAGTATGTCTCGAACTAATACTAAATCTGTTATTGTTAAGCATGTTGTTGCTACTGCTCTTAAATTAATAGTAGATTCAGTAGTAGTTTGGGACATACTTAATGGAGCTAATGCTGCTGCTATTGCTCTTGAATCAACAGTTGACTCTACTAAAGTTGCTTTTGACTCTACTCCAACTGCTGTTGACTTTGCTATAGCTACTTTTACAGCTCACCCACTTAGGACACATAGTAAAAGCTTGCTCCAAAGCTAGAAGTGCTCATTGAATGGTACGTTTGGCCAGCTAACACATCACCTATTGCCTTCCTGTACCCTCGATGAGTGCCAAGCATTTTATTGGCGATGATAGCTTCATCGATTCGTATAGAAGTCCTAGACGAACCAGTGGATTATACATTAGACTGCACGTGCTGTGTCGCCAACTTAGTCATTCTTATCTTGAATTTTTAAAACAAAAATTAATTATACATACTACAAGAAATTTTGTATCTTTAAAATATAAAGTTTAGATAACTAACATACTACTTTGTGAGGATCAGATGCACCCGCTCTCCCATCCTATTCATGTGTTTGTCCCTAAAATTCTTTAGCATTGACTGTAACTCACCTATCTCCCTATTTCTCTATTCATATTTTACTAGAAAAAGAAAGGATAAATATAATTATTGAATTAGCAATAGATTATATATTTAAATAATGAATAATAAATTGAATTATCTTATCATAACAATGTGTAATAATGGATTTTGATCCATGCTGATCATTCATCACCTTCTTTGCTCAGTTATTTGCATTCCTCATAGATAACTACTGCAAATTAAGAAATAATCATATAATATAATTATATTTACAATTTAGATATATGAAATATTAACATAACTTCATTAAATATTATACTTACCCTGTAATCATTACTATCGAAGAAATCCACGCACCTCTATCATGTTTGGAGTGAGACAGATTGTGGCACACAGTGCCTAGTATGGTCTAGGTGAAAATCTTGGTCTCAATGGCCCTTATACTCTAGAAAGTGCCTATTCAACTTGTACTTCCAGTCTTTGTAAAGGTCAGCAACACTTCGCATAAAGCCACTAAGCACTCTATCCTGCTCAGCCTTAATGATGCCCTGGAACTCGAAGTGGGATTGCATTAGAAGACACTTAACAAATTAGTGAGAACTATATCCAAAAATTTCAATACCAAATATAGCGAAGTTAGGATAGGGAGGTGATGCATACTTAAGCAAACCTTCTGTATAACCTTGTCTCACAACTGTTGAGGAACTAACCATTATAATTTATAATAAGGCAACATATATGCTCAAATGATACTACCTATGTCACAGGAGAGATGGCTAGCATTCTCACTAATCAGATACTATGTACTAGTTGTATCGAACTATATAGGCACTAGTCTCTCCCCATTCCTTTCTATCTTTTTGTGTAGCTTAAGGAACCTATTCAGACTTCTCTTATTCAGAGCTACAACTTTGATGGATAACAAAAAATATTAATACCATAAATTCATATTTAATAAACAATTAACATAAGTATGGACAATTAGAAAAGATACCTAATCCCTCACACTATGATAGAATGTGAGTAGGCTAGTGTGGAGGGTCCCATCCAGCATCACCCCTATGGTGTTATGCCTCAACATCTGCCATGACTAGAATAATCCACATTATGTAAGTATTTAAGAGAAAAGCCCACAATTGAATCACATGACAAGATATAAATTACCATATTCATATAATAAAATTACACAATTATGATATATCATGCAAAACATATATTATTTTCCTAGTCTAAATTAATGTCGATAAACCTAATAGACTTATCCCTTTGGTCATTAGTTTCTCCATCATCATTAGATTGTATAAGCTTATCCTCCATATAATCTTCAATTGTTTCATCTTCAAGATTGTTATCATCATTAATGAAGATATCCACTCCTTTTATGGCAAATCCAATATTCCTAGAAGGTAAAATGATTGAAGGACCATTTCTTTAATCCCTCAAGTTGATTAAATGAAAATCTCTAAGATCAACTATAAGGTTGAAATTGGAAAAGTTGCTTTCCTATAGGAATGACAACTCTTGTACACTAACATCATTGTTAGGTAGATCCCATATATTGTGATGCACAACAATATGGACGACCCTCCAATTTAGCCCCATTAAGAAGATCCTTGATATATAAGACTTGTTGTGCTTAAGTGGCAAGAACGTAAGAGTCATCTTTGTACCATTGCCCATTAATGGAGATGCTTGTAATGTTCTTATCAATGTAAAGCTTCTTATTTCTAGGATTAGTATCATACCATTTGCATTTGAATAAAGTTCTTTTGTACTTATTTAGATAAGTCAGCTCTATAATATTATCTAGTACATCATAAAACATGTCACCTTCAGTTTCCAAAATGGAAATATCACTATTCTGTGTTTTATGTTTCACATCCTAGGTTTCAATTACAAAGCGCACTCCATAAACAATACACACTGAGTATATCATAGTAGTAAAACTAGGACTGGAAGCTAATAATAGTAACTCTTTAGTGACTTTGAGGGAATTATTTTTATGTAAATGGTACATATATTAAAATAGTATTTTGTGAAGAGTTAAATTGAAAAGAAATTACAAATAAGGAACAACATTTACATGATTGATATAACACATATGGAAAGAACAAACTTTTACGTCAAAATAAAACCACATGAGAAATTTTATTTTCTATAACTCATTTATGTTATCAGCATCACTTCATTTGAACTCTTGCCAATACTTACTACATAATATATGTATTTTGGTCCATTGTAATTAATATAGATAAATCTATGAATAAATATAAAGACTTACTAGAGATACTTTTCGGTATTTGTACAATTATTTAAGATGTACCATATGACAACATCTCAATCCCTCATATTAAAGTGAGATTTGATATTTTTCCTTAAAGGTCGACATTGAGATCAAAATACTAACAATGCCTTTTTTTTTATGTTTGGATGCTACATCTCGATTATAATCAGGCCGATTGAATCTAGTTTCCACCCCTTCTAGGCACATGAAACAAAATGTTAACATCTCATCAACAATATATCCTTTTGCAATTGAACCCTTAGGTTGAGTATAATTCCTGATATAATCCTTTAACTTTTTTATGTAGCTCTCATATAGGTACATGTATCGAAAATGAACTGAACCACCTTGCAAAGCTTTATTAGGCAAATGCATCATTAGGTAAACCATTATATCAAAGAAAGCTAAAGGGTATATCCTTTTAAGCTTGTATAAAAATGATGATAATGTCTTGCTTGGCTTATAAGACATCCTTCCTATTAAGAGTTTTATTGAATATTTGGTTGAAGAAGTTGCATAACTCAACAATCAAATATGATAATTTCCTTTGTAAAAATTCCTAGATTGAAGGTCCTAAATATCTTTACATGATAACATAATAGTCATGTGATTTCAACCCCTTTAACCTCGTATCACAATCAGTCGTATTCTACTTAAGACTCCCAGCAAACCTATTAGGAAATTTCATATTCTTTATAAATTAGCAAAATCATCTTCGTTCTTCTTAGTTGAGGGTGTATGCAGCATGTGGTTTGAAAAGTTAGCCCTTCTCTCCATACAAATGCAAGTCTGGCTTTAACTTCATGTCTATCAAATCTCATCTCGCATTATCTATATCTTTTGTATTATGCTTGATATCTAATAATGTACCTAGAATACTATCACATGCATTCTTCTCAACATGCATCACATTAACATTATGCCTCAAGTTCATTGTCAGCTAATACAGAAGGTCAAAAAATATGCTCTTACCCTACCTTGCAAAGCTTTATTGGGTAAATGCATCACTAGGTAAACCATTATATCAAAGAATGCTAAAAGGTATATCCTTTCAAGCTTGCATAGAAATGATGACAATATCTTGCTTGGCTTGCAAGATATCCTTCCTATTAAGAGTTCTAATGAATATTTGGTTGAAGAAATTGCATAATTTAACAATCTAATATGATAATTCCTTTGGCAAAAATTCCCAGACTGAAGGTCTTAAATATCTTTACATGATAATTTCATTAGTAACTGGTCTTTATACCAGAAAGTCTCTATACCACTTTACCTAACTGGTCTATGATAATTTCATTAGTAAGAGGATGAAAAAAGGCTCTCCTTTTTAGCCTTCCGTTGAATTTCTTTTGACTTCTTTATGTGTGACTCCTTATAAGCCAATGATGATGACTAACATAAGTAATTTTTCCTTAACTCGAATTGATGGAGTATTGTCATTGCTCATAGGACATGCTTTATAACCTTCTTTACTCCACCTAAAGAAACTACTTCAAGTGGAAAAATCATTTATAGTCCACAACAAAGTAGCTTGCATATTAAACATGGTATTTGTATTAGCATCTCTGATCTTAACCCCCTCTCCCAAAGATGCCTTAACTTTTTTACAACCGATCTTAGGAAAATATCGATATCCTTGCTTAGCAATTGAGGCCCAAGTATTAATAGGGTCAATATAAAAAAGGATTAATTCATGCAAATTTATGATGACAAGTTATAAGTAGTCATGACCACTGGTCATATGATGTATGACAAGTTCTTATTACTAAAAAAATTAAATCCATCTACATTTAAGCTTAATCTAACATTTTACAAGTTGGCAGAAAAATCGAGATGTCTTTTATTAAATTCTTGCCAAGCTTCTCCATCAATAGGATGTTGTATTACTTTATCCTCTATTGACCTGCTAGTATGATGCCATATTATATCTTTTGTAGTATGCCTCGACCTATATAATTGCTTTAACTGAGGAGCCAGTGGAAAATATCGAACCACTTTTTAAGACATATTTTTTAATTCATGTTTTTCTCGACCCATTGGCTCTCCCTATAGATTGGATAATTATCCTTCAAGGTATCTTCTTTCCAAAGAAGTGCACAATCATGCTTACACACATGGATTGACTCATATCCTAACCCTAACTTGTTGAGCCATTTCTTTGCACGATAATGTGATTTAGGTAATTTATTATCCATCAAAAGTGCCTCTTTCAACAACTTTAAGAGAGTATCAAGTGACTTATTAGTATACTTATGTAGCACTTTCAACTACATGAGTTTCGCTAAAAATTTTAAAGTTAAGAATGATGTGTATCTCGAATATAGTTTTATTTCCATTTGTTCAAATAGATCATCATAACCACTATAATTTGATCCAATGTCCCCCTTGGATACATCCTTTTTCCCTTTTTCTTCATCATAAACTAATTCTTCAATATCATGAAGGTCGATGAAATTATGTATAATATTCACCATCTCATCCCTATTATCAAGAGATACCCCCTCGTTCCTTTAGAAGTTGAAACATCCACTTCACCATGGTGTGCCTAATTTATGTATAATGGATGAAATCCATTATTTATAATATGTGCCTCCAATGTTCCTAAAATTTAGAACAATAGATTCATGTACTTCTTACATGGATATCTCACCAAATCCCTTCCATCAATAAAGTTTCTAGCTTTAAAGACAAATGCCATTGCACCGTTCCAATACTCATTTGACAAGCAGTTTCATAGATGGATCCAACTTTTATCTATAGATATCTTATCACTGAATTGGAAAAAATAACTTCTTATGGAATTAAGTGTTAGGATCAAGGTTTGTTATGTGTCCTAAATCCACTATATCACTCCAATTCTAAAGGGTAGGATCCTGTCTCATTTAAGATATTTCTATATTTATCAATTCATCCATACTTATCATTTCTTTCATGGAGAAATTTCAACAGTATCTTCCCATAGTTCTCTAAGTGTGTAATCTATATATCAATAGAGTTCACACTCGAAGAATAGTTAGGATGACAAAAAATTTTTACAATGTTAAATGAGAGCCAGATAAATTTTCCATAATAACTATAGGATATATCTTAAATTGTCCAACTTTATAGGACAATTCAAGGGCTGGTTGACGTATAGAGATCAACTAACTCTTGAATGGGTCTAAGCTTACAGTTCAAATATAAATACAATTCTATTTAAAATTATTCTAAAAATATATTTACGATAATTTTAAACTTACATTATAACATTTTATGAATATCGTTATTCAAGTGTGTTATTATTTATATAGTTAAATATTCTAAATATCCATATAAATTCCCATTGTTTAACAAATTGGAATTAGGAATTCAATTTTGTAACCTACTCTACCACATTTATAGGATGTACAATTTAACTCTTTTGTCTTGATGTATGATTTATAAGTACTCAACTCTTTTGACTTGACATATATTTTATTAGTACAAATATATTTTCAAGCTTTCAAAATTTTCAAGTTTCTATTAGTATACAATCATCAAATTGATATAGATTGTATTTTGTACTAAAATTCTTATTAACATAAAAATTTAAATCCTTGTAATCCCTTTAAGATTACTACTTATATGTAATCCTATTATTACGACTTTGTGATTTTCTTAAAATATATAATTATATGTAATCTTATTATTACTATTCTATGTGTAGTTTTCATGTAAATTTTTTATTTTTATCATGTATAAAATATTGATATTATTATTGAATATATAAAAAATTAAATTTTAAATATTTAATATTCTATATTAATATATTCAAATGAAACATTTTTATGCATTTAATTTTCAAATATTTAATATTTTTTGTTCACATTTTTAAATAAAAATATTTCCATATAGGTTTCATGATATAAAAAATTCATATCATATTTGAAAATATTTGCATTGTATAAATAATTATGATCAATATTGAGTAGATATTATTTTTATACAAAAAATGTTAGATATTGTATAAATTCATATATAAAATGAAAAATTATATGAAAATTACAATAAAACCTATTTGAATTGATATTGAATTGCTATTATTTTTAATACATTTCCAATGAAAATATTGAATGTATGGGAATTTGAATACATATTAATCATTATTGAATAAATATTACACATTGTTATGAAATTTGTATGATTTGTAATCCCTATTAAATTATATAATCAAATGAAAATTTTATATTATTACATAAATTGTAATATAAAATTTCTTTTTATATTAACAAATTTTTTATTTTAGTCATTATACATTGTTGTGAAAATTTCATTTTAACAAAAATTGAAAAACTTTTTCATATGAAATTTCTTATATTATAAAAAAAATTCATATCACAATTTATCATATAAAAAATTTCATATAACAATTTATCTTCATCCTTTTTTTATATCAAAAAATATTTCATGGAATAATTTATCTTTTTCCTTTTATTTATTTTTAATATAAATTTTCTTACAAAAATTGTTATATGAAATTTTTATTAAAAATTATATAATAATCATTATTGAATGATAAAATTTTTTTAATCATTATACATTGTTATGAAATTTTTATGAATTCTAATCCTTATTAAATTGTATAATCATATGAAATTGTGTTACATTTTAAAAAATTATTATAAGAAGTCTTGAATTTTTTAAAATTATTGTTAAATATAAAAAAAAATTCATTAAATATAATATTTCCATCAAATATATTTATAACATTTAGTTTCTTTATTATATGTTTTCATTGAAGTATATTTACAAAGTTATATTGAAAAAATTTAATTACATACTTAAAAGTTTATTTTCATGTCGATGTATTATATAAATATGTTTATATAATTGTTCTATTTTCATACATTACTATGTTTCAATAAAACTAAAAAATCTTTATTCCAAAACTACATCCTAAATTGAATAACTTACACATATATTGAATTATTCAAAACTAACTCCATCTACCTAATTGAATAGTCCACACACATATCAAATTATTTAAAACTACAAATTTATTCAGTAACATAATGATAACAAAATTTATTTTTATAAATTGTACATTAAATAAAAATTACATAAACATATTTAACATTTATACCATATAAATCTAACTAACATTAATTTCATGCTAAAGATGTCATATCATCAAACTAAATAAATTCGCTATATATTATTATAGCAAATAAATTCATATCATATTATTCATCTCACAAATTGCATAACGAAATGAAATCTTATAAAATTTAACACACATATCTCATTGAAGTAAATCTACTAATTGAATATCCTCTAACCAAACATAAATAATAATAAATTGTAATAATATACAATATACATAAATTGTTATTTTATATTATTAAAAATATAAATAAAAATATGCTAAAATATGAGAGAACATACTTGAATAATTCCTGCCTTCAAGTTCTCTCCTCACCGTATGAAAATGGGACTAGAGGTGTGGTGCTGGGGGTATTTATAAACTTATCCTTCAGTGATGACAAATTTCTTGGTCATCGTTGAAGGGTTATCACCAAAGACTAAGGCCTTCAGTGACAATAGTTGTCATAGCTAAAAGCTGGAATAGGAAATTGTGCTATCTTTTAGTAACGACAAAAGTCATCACTAAAGGTTAAGGCCTTCAACAATGACAGCTATCATCATTAAAGTCTTTAATAATAGCCTTTAACGATGATAACAGTTGTCAGTGAAAAGGTTGAGCCTTTTGTGATGACAATTGTCTTGACTAAAATTTTTTGCTTCCCACCCATGGAAAATAAAATGGCATTATGTTATCATTGATGACTTTGTCATTGGTAAAGTCAGCACATTTATCACTAATGACTAAATATGTGTCCTTACTGAAAATATTATTAGTGTTGATTTGTTTTGTTGCATTGTATTTACATATTACGAACCATTTTTCTCGTTTATATATTGCTTATGAAATTTTAGACTCAATTTTTCATGAGGAAATAAGTTTCAAATATTTATTATTTAAAGCTGTAATTTGTTTATGAGAGGTAGCTTTGCATCTAAACTTTTAGACATCATTGTCACTAGTTGATTGCTTAAGTAACATTTATATTTCCATCCTAAAATGCTCACATCATACTATCCTTAACTCTATGGATCTTTTACATTCTCATATGAATTCTTTAAATTTGGAACACATTACTACATAATAATTATACAACATCATCATATTATCAATAGTTAAAGTGAAAATTAACATACATAGGGTTTAAGATTTAGGGCATAGTGGCATTTTTGTAAATAGGAACAACTTCTAACATCAATTGTAACTAATAATTGACATGAGAAATTGGCATCGTACTTACCACATCGATTAATATAAAAGACTAACATCAAAAGTCAGCCATCCATAAATTAGAAAGATAATTTTCTATAACTATCGTACAAAAGAGATTCAAATTATCTCACCGTCTTAATTAAATAACTAATATGTATAGTTATCTATAATTTTTCTTTTACTCTATTTTTTATTTAGGCAATATAAGAGGAAGACACACCTATTCTTGTTACACATTTAGAAATGTTTTAACTGTATTATGATTAGGAGTTCTCCATCAAACCATGATTATCTTCTACTGAGATGGGAAGCTCATGATCATAAGCTATCTATAATTTAATAGAAAACTCACAATCATTAGATTTGAAGCATTTCTAACTATATAGCATTAATGGTGTGTTTTATCCTTATATTCCACTTGGTACTATAAGGTATTGGCTTATGCTTGTGGAATTTGGTGGAGCACTTCAACATGAAGAGAACAAACAAATCTCTTTAATACACATGAATTGTAAATAAGGATTTTAATTTCTTTAACATAAGAAATGGGTGGCTAGTTTTTGTGTAAGTTGTTTTATCAAAAATATATAGTGTATAATGATTTTTAAATTTTATCAACTGATTCATTATAATGTTATTATACAATATTTACTAGTTAATGTTGTTAGCAAAATGATTTATAAATGATATCTATTGTTAAAAAATTTTTAGGATATAGAAAGTTAATAATGTTGTTTTAGAAAATGATATTTATTGTTAAAGAAAAACTAGGATACAAGAGTTGTATAAAATAATAAAACAAGCATGAACCATGTCAGTTATTTATTAAAAGACTAACATGGTTTGAAGAAATTAGTAAGGAAGGATAAAAAGTTAGATAAAAAAATTAGGATATAGTTACCACATAAATTTTTAGACCTAACTAACATCTAAACGTATAGCACTGGCTACCTAACTTGTAATGAATGGTAAGCATTTAGCAAGGATGGCAACAAGAATTTACGAAGGATTACATTTCTAAGGTATCAAATAACTATCAAGACTCCTAACTTTTAAAGGTATATTAGCAGTCAACCTATTAAATAAAGCATTGTAAGATATTGATTTTTATTAATGACCGGTGTCTAATGTTCTACTTGTATATTAACAATTGTGACGTATCAGGAAATTGCCAAAACTTATGACTAAGGGTATGTTAACAATCACCTATGAAATAAAGCTTGTGTAAGATGCTAGTTTTAATTAATGATATCTATTTAATGTTTTTCTTATTGCCAATAAATTTCACTTCACCTTTGATTAGAAATACTTAGGTGATATCTTAGCCTCCATTATTAAGATAGATCACCTTCCCCACTAAAAGAGGGCTTCTAAGTTTGAGGTTGTAAATCATTGAATTGATCAACATTACTTATGCTATTAGAAGGTCATGGAATCAATTAAATGTTCTTCCAAGAACTTGTACCCACATTTCAACTATAAACACAAGAAGTCTACAAAGCATTTGGAAGTATTTAGGACAAGATTCTTTCCAAATGCCTTGAAGAATGCTTGTGTTCATTGTTGAAGTGGGGTTACAAGTCCTTGGAAGGAACTTTAAAAGATTCTAGCACTTTTTTAACGTTGAGCACTTGGATCTACATCCTTTATCTCAAAAACCTTCTTTGTTGATGGATGCTATAAGTCATTAATCTACATCTTCCATCTTAATTTTAGAAGTCATTTCTACTAGGTTCGATATAGAGATGGCTCATGTTCCATATCAAGAAGCACATTAGACATATCAAGAAACTAGATGGGTTGCTAAATTGGTAATAAATTGAAATGAGAAAAAGTTGTATATCCATTTTTACATTAATAATTTTAGAATGCATGAATGGTGATGTAACTTTTCTTCTCATTATAATTTATAATCATTACCTTCTAACTTAAAAGTCATCAAATAATATGAAGAAATTACAAGAAAAGGGTACACATATTTCTTATTATTCAAAGTTTTCTATTCATTGTAAATTATATTTTTTTTCGTTATATATACTAATGTATTAATATAGGAATAAATAAAATGGCAGAACACTATTTCATAATAAATTGCTAATTTTTTTTATTTTTGTTTATATTTGTCTAATTGTGTAAGAAAAATATTATAAAGCAAAAAAAAGAAAAGAATTTTAATGCTATTGATTTCATTTAGAGTAAGTTGGATTAAAAACAAAATTTATCAATTCGTAAAATGATATTAGTATTCTAATTTAAGCTAAAATTATAAAATTAGTGCTTGAAAGATTGTCAAAAAAGTTAGCCGAAAAAAAGATTTTGGTTTAATGAAATTAAAATGTTATGATGTCAATTTTTATTTAATTACCAAAGTGTAAAGTTCTTTAGTAGAACAATGTCATTTTATTATAAATGTCAGGTTTTTTTTAGTAACTAATGTGGAAACTTAAAATAGTGCAAAAAACAAGGTTAAGTTAAAAATAAAAAGAGTGAAATCATGAAACCATTTATAAATTTTATTATATACCTTTTTTAACCTTAAAATAATTCTCTCTCCACCAAGGTATGCCTATCTTTCAATTTTAAGATGATTCTTTTTATTTTTTTTTGTTTATAACCATTAATTATTTTATAGTACTAAAGATTTATTAGCTCATTGCTAAATATGTGGTATTGCACACTTATTGGAAAAACACAAAATATAAAGGTAAGGATTTATTTAGTTTTTGTATTTGTTCATGCAACATAGTTTCTAGTTTCATAATGGACCACATTTTATTGCCTTTCATTTTGATACAACTTTTATAAATTTGTAGAGGTAAAAAATTTAATTTCACTCATCTTTTTTAGGATTAAGTAGTATTATCTACTATTCATTTATTTGAAATGTGTAATATTATACATTAAATTTTAATGAATGTTCATTGCATTGGTAAAATTTGGACTTAAGGGTGCTTTTCTAGGAAGTGTGAATCTCATATATCTGGCAATAAGCATCAAGAAAATTTTAGCAAATGAGCATCAAGACAAATTTGGCAAAGCATCGATCTCTAATGGGGTATTATATATAAATTTTCATTGTTTTCAATCTTTCATTATCTAATTTTTTCCTTAAAATTATTGAAATTAGGATTTTCTAGAGTAATAGGAGGTGTCAATTTCTATTTCTAGCTAAAGTGTTCTTATGAGCCTAAATACATTGGAAATAGGAAGGATGAAGGAGTGTGAGGGGACAAGATTATAGTTTAAGGCAGCAAATGAGTGATGAGGATCAGGGAATGGGTTTGAAGGATAGGATGTGGGACATATGGAGGATGAGGGAGTAAGGAAGGGATGTTAGGGTTTAGGGTAGTGGATAAGTAATAAGGAATTGGGGAGGTAAGAGGTAGGATGTACTCCATTGATTATTAAGTTAAATTAATGTGATATTTTGAAAATTATACATTGGTTGTTTGAAAGGAAACCATGTTTAATGTTATTTCTCATATGCTAAAAAAATAAATGACATTAGTTTTGATTGATATAAGAACTGATGTCATTGTTATAATTTACAAAATTTATAGAACTAATTAAAAATCGATATACAAGAATGTTGGAGTAACTGTTGGTCAAACAACAATGTGTAATCTTCTAAACACCCAATATTAGTTAACTATTTTGTAATAATGACACTTATATTCCTTTTCAAATACACAATCAAATATTGTTGCCATAATGGTTTTACTCCCGTTCTTGTTTAGGATTTGAACTTAGGATGTACAAATCATAAATAATAAAAGCACTTACATAGCTCATAACAAGTATATATATGATAACATCAATTTGATCAATCCTTTTTCTTTTTTCAAATTTGCAAATAATATAAGCACTCATATAACCTACTAAGAAATTTTACATCATGGGAAACAAAAATTAAGGATTCTTATCTTTTTATTATGTAAGAGATAAACATTTATTTTGAAAATAAGGTGTTTCTTAATATCATTCATGCAAAACAAAATTGCCCTATAGCAATTACCAAACAAAATTGGTTCTAATAACAAGTATGCATATGCTTCATATATAAATATAATTTCATAATACTCATTTACACATAGAATAAATATTATTCTTATGCCCTTAAACCATGAGACTTTATAAAATTAAAGTTTTCATTACAAAAATCAAACTTTTCTTATGTTATTCTTTAGTATCTTAATATGAAAGCATACAAAATATCATTTTTTAACTAATCAAGTATAATATATTCATAATATATTAAAAGGATAATAATGCAACATGTTCATAATCCAATAATTGATTACAACCTAAATATTATGTTTTCCAACATAAAACAACATGTCTTTTAAATATGAGTCATTGTGACCCTTGAACATGAACCATCATATTTATTACGTATAGACCATTGTGTCTCTTACACATGAACCATTGTATCTTGGACATGAACAATTGTGTTTATTGAACATAAGCCATGGCATTTATTGGAAATGAACCCCCGTGTCATTTTTTTATAAGCCATCATGTTTATTAAATATCATTATCACATATTTACCTTTTAATGTCACCATATTAATATCAATTATACTGAAGATTGATGTATATATTAGTGTAGTGGCATTTTTGTAATTATGATTAATTTATAAACTAACATGATAAGTTGGCATAATGAAGCTTTTGAAATAAAAAGCAATTTTCATGTTGGTTTAAATAAAAGGCTAACGTTGGAAGTCATTTGTCAATAAGTTAGGTTGTCAATTCCTATTATCATAGTTCAAAAAGTATTTGAATCGTTTTACTTGGAAATATAAAATACTTATATGATAGTTTTTCTTTAATAATCGATGTCTATTATTGTTCTAACTATTTATAAATTTCTTTTTCACTACATTTTTTATTTACATGGCATAAGAAAATAATACACCATCAATATTGCACAATTAGAAATATTTTGAATCTTGTGATTATGAGTTTTCCATCAAACCATGGCTATCATCTATTGGCATGGGATGCTCATGATCATAAGATATCTGTGGTCTGATGGGAGACACATAATCATAATATTGAAAGCACTTTTTATTTTGCAGTATCAATCATATGTGTTGTCCTTATATTTCACCCGATACTACAAAGAATGAATGGCTATTATTTGTAAAATTTGGAGGAATACTTCAATTTGATGAAAACAAATAAAACAACTTTGACAAACTGAAATTTGTAAGAAACATTTTAATCTTTTCAACAAGAGGAATAAGTGGCTCTATTGTAATCTATATTGATGATGTATTGTAATTTTTCTGTAGATTATTTTATAGAAAACATATAATGTATAATGATTTGTAAATTAAATTAAATAGTTAATTGTACAATATTTTCTAGTTAATTTCAAAAAATTTGGTAAGCTATATCCAATGTGAGAAATATGTCAGGATGCAGAAAGCTATGTTATAAAAAATAGATAAAAGAATACTTTAAATTTATATTTCTATAATAAAGTTATTTATTTTGTTACTTTTTCAATTAAAAAAATTCATCCAAGAATAAAACTTCCATGTAAAAATGTGGAGGTCAGTCATTTTTTAAATGAATCATTAAATTAAATATATGCTAAATGTTAATTTTAACATTTTATTTACTTTAGGACTTCAAATTTAATATTTCAAAATTTGCAAGGGCGAAACCGAACTATCGAATGGGGAAAGCGATATTTGCTTTTCGTTCTATCAATTTAATTAATGAAAGATATTAAATATAATACCTTCTGATTTTTTTTTGGACAATGAAAACCACTGTCAAGACGCAGGCCTTGGACTTGGAGTAATCAACGGTGAATTATTTTAAATCTTCTATGATGGAGTCAAAGAGTTGAATTCTTGACGAATTTTGTTCTATACTTCCACGATGCATTCTGCCAATTTTGCGATAATATTTATCTATTTCTTTTTCCTTTTGACATATTGAATGGTTGGTAGCATAGAGATTTATTAATTGCAGAATAAAATTAATTTCTTGTATATTCCATGATAAATGATGAGCATTCCATGACTTTAAAATAAATGAAAAAAAAGAGAAACGAATATATAATTATATTAACTGCAGAGACTATTTTGGTACATGGCGCTACTTTATTCTAACTTGCAAATAAACTAATTAAACGCTGGCTAGCGATTATTGGAAATAACGTAAAATAATCTAAACATAATGAACGAGACACTTGCTCTCTTGGTCTAAATAAAATATGCTACAATGAATGCATCAACCTGCACATCAAAATATTAAAATTCATAATCAGATTTAATATTGGAAAATTATGTTTTAAAAAAAATTAAATTATGTGTTCTTTTTAAATAATTATTTAACTTTCAATCATCAAATCATGTTACCAAATTAATTGTCTCTATTAATCAATTAATATTTATATTCATTTTTTGTAGAAAAATCACATTATTATAGCATTTTAATTTACTACATCATTTTTCAACATAATTTCAAACTAAGTTTTTCATATTTAATTAAACTTTTGTATATTTAATTTAATAGCTGCTAATTTAGTTGACGTAGGAATAAGTTAAATGAAAACCATGTGAAAGAAAAACAAGAAAAAACAAGCAAATATCCAATGATATTATAGTATTTATTTAAAATTTAATTAAACAAATGGTGAATTAAGCAGATACTAAATCCATTGTATTCCTTATGTTTTGAAGATGTTTAAATAAAGCAACTTTTATATAAATCAATTAAGGTTATTATCTTCAAAACTATATATATATATATATATATATATATATATATATATATAAACTAAGACCATATCTCACCAAATAAGTCGATATTATTTCAAACAAAAAAATATGCAATAAGACAACATAAAATTTATATAAAGCAAAACAAGTTATATAAAGAATGGTGCAAAGAAGCACATAACCTGATATGTTTATGATCGATGTTCTCAAATTACTGAGGACGTTTAAGGTAACCACTCTTATTGTTTTCAGGTCTCGAGTTTGAACCTCTGTCTGAGTTACTTTGAGGAGGGGGAGGAGGAGGAGGGGATTTTAGATATCCCGATGGGTTGTTTGCAGGCTTGCTCATTTTACTATCTGTTCTGCAGCTTCGACTATCAAAGGGATGAATAAGAGCAAGCTATTTAATTTGATTTCGCCTTGGAAAGGGCTTACAACATGCCTATTTATAAGGCCTTTTTCTTCTTATTGAAGTAATAAAACTGGAATGCCAAAGTAATTTAATGAATAGTCTGTGAAAATTTCCAACTGAGAGACGTTGTAATTTCGCATATCCTTACAAATTAGAGGAGCAAGTAATTTAATATATTAAAAACAAAGTCAACGTTTCAAAGTAATTCATGTTTTGTTTGCGAAAGTTTCGAGCAGGTTTGGTACGAAATATTGGACTTGTAAATTGAAATGTCTTCTTCAATAATGGTAAGGGTAGTAAATCAGTTGTTTGTTTATAATAAAAATGATAATTCATTTAATATACATACAAAGTACCTCAAACTAATATCAAATGTTAATGAACAACTACAATATTAACCAAAATGTAGGAATATATGTTTAAAAATAGAAAGAGCAACGGTAGTAAAAACTTTCATGGAAAATAAATATAAATGGTCCTTTTATACAAAGTCAAAGAGGTTTGAATAGACCACTGTCGAAATTTTGCCAAAGATTACTTGAAAATAATTAACAATGTATTCTGCTTTGCCAGAGACTATTTACGTGTGAATGTGCGATTGCATTCACGAAAATTCTCTGTTAAGAAGCTTAGAGGACATTTCCCTATCCTTCCTAGGGTTAGCTAAGAAGGATTTTGGAAATGTACTTCTAATCTTCTTAACAGGAGATGTTGAAAATTATTTATATGCAAAAAAAGGAAAGTCGTTGAAAATTTTCATGAACCCCAGATTCATGCGTATAAGTTCTTCGATTGAAGAAAGAAGGATAGAAAGATCTGACGCGGATGGCCCTTGGGTGATTTTTCCTCGTCATTTCTATTTTGGGAAAGAAGTTGAAAGAGATAGAACTTAGACTTTGCATGTGGGTACGATAATCTAAAGCAAAACGCATTCTTGACGTAATCTTTAGCAACGGTCTATTCAAACCTTTTTGACTTTATATACACGTAACAATTATGTACATCTTTATTGCCATTTAATCCACCTTTACTTACATTTTTTAAAGAAAATATGCAATAAAAAATAAATAAAGCTTTATTTTTTTTATATTCATTTATATCCTTTTTTTTAATTGCTAATAACAAGATATACAAATAAGATAGAGTGAGTTGAAATCAAGGACATAATGAGAAAAAAAAAAGCGTTCAAGACAGCATTTGATATCGTTACAACACTTCTTATATTTTCTTTTTTATGTAAATTTATACTCAACTCTTTTGTCGAAAAAAATAAAGACAATAAGTGTATAATTTTGCAATGGTAATTAACCTGTATTTCAATAAGGACCGGTGTAATTTACCAGATATAAAAGATTAGATTGAGTTGCAGCTTTCTATTCTAATTGAAATTCAAAAATTTCTCCATTTTTCTCCATTTTTCATAGCTTAACACGCAAGTAAGAGGTAAGCTTCCTTGGTATCTTCCTCATTTAATTGGTTTTGCACTCATTCAATTTGTTTCAAAATGCATTTCAATCTCTTAGTCCAATATTTAATACCAAACTTGTCTGAAACTTTCACAAATTATGCATTGAATTACTTTGAAATATTATTGTTAGTTTTACTTTTGATATATTGAATTATAGATATTATATTACTTGCTCTTCTAACTTGTCCTGACATACCAATTAATTATATCATCTCTCACTTGGAAATTTTCAAAAACTATACATGAAATTTTTTTGCCATTATAGTTTGATTTCCTATATTAGAAGGAGAAGGCCTTATAAATAGCCATGTTAAAGGCACTCTCCAAGGCAAAATCAAATTAAATATTCTTACTCTTATTCAACCTTTGTCTACAAAATGGGATATTCAAACCCACCTCCCCGTCAACCTCAACCGAATAATTCGAATGGAAGGCCGAACTCGAATCCTGAAAACAATCAAATGGGTTATGCAAAACGCCTGCAGTAATTTAGTAAGATATCAAATACCAGGTAAATGTAGCAACAAACTCTTTTGCGCCTTTTTGTATATGATTCATTGTGTTATATATGAACGTTATGTGGTTTGCTATTGAATATTTTTTTTTCTTGGATTCATTTCGGACTCATTTAATGAGAAATAGCTTTAATTTATTTACTAATGTGTTTCAATGATTTTATTCAATTTTGAATATTAATAATCTTACATTTTGTTTAATTAACATTCTAAACAAATATTACAAGATCATTGAATGTTTGCTTGTTTGTCATTTTTTTGGGACATAATTTCCATCAGCTTATCTCTACATCAACTGAATTAGTAGCAGTTAAATTAAATATATAAAATTTCAAATAAATTTATAAAATGAATTTAAAATTAATCATGAATATATATATATATAGCAAAATTCAACTACTCTTGAAATTCAATTTCAATTTCTTGAAATTCAATTTCAAAATTTTAAAATCGATGAGAGCAAAATTCAACTACTCTGTGATTGTAAGTTTTTGTTTTTATTTTTTACAAATTATTTTTTTGATTTTAAACCAGGGCTAACATGTTTTAATCTTGGTGCAGGTCCATGCATTCATTGTAGATGGTGCCAAAGAATAAGAAGAGTATCTTGTTCATTGTTTCCCGTGGTTAGATTCTTTGTTGTTTCCAGTAAATCTCTTGCTAGTTTGTGCACATATATATGTTGTGTTAATTTATTTGCAAGTTAGGAAATAAGGTGGCACCATGTAGAAAAAAAATCTCTGCAGTAAATATATTTTATTTTGTCGTTTTTTCGTTTATTATTTTTTTAAGTCCTCCAATGCAATGTTCGTCATATATATCATGGAAATATATAAAACAAATTTCATTCTCCAATTAATAAATCTCTAGGCTATTATTGTATCAAAGAAGGAAGGCTTAAGTTTCGGGACAACTTTTGTAAAATTTTTAAGCTGCTTGCTTAAAGTTTTTCAATCTGATCATGATAAGTGTATTAATTACACAATCTAAAGAAAACAATATGTACATTGATAATTATCACAATTGTCAAATTATAATTATTAATAGTAATTAAATAGAATAATTACATACACATCATAATACTATCCAAAAACTTTATAATAAGTACCTGAAAAATTTTTCCTAAATTTTATCCAAAGTTTTAGTTAAATCCAGCATATATATCTATATATATATATTCAGTCTTTTAACTTGCTGAAGATGATAGATTTAGCAAAATATACGCAAACCAGTAATTTTCTATTTTTTTTATGGCTGTAGTACAAATCACTTAATACACAGCTAATGTTAAAATTTACACTTTGCAATTGGATGTTACTAATTCAAAGTTGGATCTTCATAATTGGGAAGATCAAGAATATTAAACCTATTTCTAATAAGTTTAATGAGCCTTCAAGTGATTTGGATCCACCAAGTTCATTCTAATTTCACACCAACTTCATATATAGTCTTGTGATTATATTATCTTAAATCAAATATGAAATATGTTTATCAAATGATTATCTCTCGACTTTGTCATAGTAAAAGTCCCTCAAACACATTAATTTCACTAACATAGTCAAAGATATGCCTGATTTTGGTTAGGGTTCCAACTCTTTCCTGTTTATATATTGTCAACCATTTTTCTTTGTTTATTGCTTATGAATTTTCATACTCAATTTTTACAAAGAAATAAATTTTAGACATTTATTATTATAAGCTCCGGTTTGCCTTTTCAATTTTCATATGCCCAACCATTTTTGTCTTTTGTCTATTGCTTATGAATTTTCAAACCCAATTTTTTACGAGAAAATAAGTTTCGGACATCTATTATCAAAAGTTGTAATTTGCCTATGGTACATAGCTTTGCATCTAGACTTTTAGATATCATTGTCGTAAGTTGACTACTTAAGTAACATTTATATTTCTATCCTATAATGCTCACATTATACTATCCTTAAATTTATGGATCTTAAGATTCTCATAGGAATTCTTTAAATTTCAAACACACTACTATAGAATTACTATACAACATCATCATATTAACATTGGTTAAAGGGAAAATTGATATATATAAGCTGCAATGGGATTTTTGTAAATATGAACAACTTATAACATTGGTTCTAATTAATAATCGACATGAGAAATTGGCATGGTACTTGTTACGTCGGTTAATATTAAAGATCAATGTCAAAAGTCAGCCATCCATAAGTTAGGACAATGGTTTTCTATAATCATTGTGCATAAGACATTCGAAACATCTCATGGCAGATAGAAAATGTTTACATGTCAATTTTAATTTAATAACTAACATTTATAGTTTTCTATAATTTTTCTTTTGCCCCATTTTTTATTTACACAATATAAGAGGACAACACACCCATCCTTATTGCACATTTAGAAATGCTTTGATTGCTATGATCATAAGCTTTCCATCAAATCATGATAATCTTTTACTAGGATTGGGAGCTTATGATCATAAGATATTTATGGACTGATAAGAAACTCACAATCATAAGATTTGAAATATTTCTATCTATGCAGCATTAACAACTTGTGTTGTCCTTATATTCCACTTGGTACTATAAGAAATTGGCTAATATAGGAGGAATCTAGTGGAGCACTTCAACTTGAGGAGAACAAACAAAGCTCTTTTAACACACATGAATTTGAAATAAGGATTTTAATTTCTTTAATATAAGGAATGGGTGGTTATGCTATAAGGTGTATTGATGTTGTACTATAGTTTTTATGTAAGTTATTGTCTTATGGAAAATATATAATGTACAATGATTGATAAATTTTATTAAATGATTAATTGTAATGTTACTATACAATATCTATTGGTTAATGTTAACAATGTTGTTAGTAAAATGATTTGTCAATGATATTTGTTATTAGAAAAATGTCAGAATATAAAAGGTTGATAATGCTATTTAAGAATATGGTATTTATTGTTAAAGAAATCATAGGATGTAGAAATTGTATTAAAAAAATAAAAATAGCAAGAACCATGTTGATTATTCATTAAAAGAACAACATAGTTTGAAAAAAATTAGTATGGAAAGATGGAAAGTGGGATAAAAAAATTACGATGCATTTACCATAGATTTTTAGACCTAACTAATATTTAAAGGTATACCACTAACCATCTAACTTGTCATGAATGGTAAGCATTTAGCAAGGGTGGCAGTAAGTATTTACTAAGTATTACATTTATGAGGTATCAAAAAACTATCAAGACTCATGACTTCTAGAGGTATATCAATAGTCAACTTATGAAATAAAATATATGTAAGATTTCAATTTTTATTAATGATCAATGTCTAATGTTTTATTGGTACATCAACAATTGTGAGGTATTAGGAAATTGTCAAAACTTATAACTAAAGGTATGTCAACAATCACCTATGAAATAAAGCTTATGTAAAATGTTAGTTTTGATTAATGATATACATTTAATGTTTTGCTTGTTTCTTATAAATTTCACTTTAACCTTTAATTAGAAACATCTAGGTGATATCTTAGCCTCCATTATTAAAATAAACCACCTTCCCCTTAAAAAGAGGGCTTCTAAGTTTGAAGTTGTAAATCATTGAATTGATCAACATTACTTATGCTATTAGAAGGTTATGGAATCAATCAATGTTTCTTCCAAGAACTTGTACCCACATTTTAGCTATAAACACAAGAAGTTTGTAAAGCATTTGGATGGATTTCAAAGAAGATTATTTCTAAATTCCTTGTAGAATGCTTGTGTTCATTGTTGAAATAAGGGTACAAGTCCTTGGAAGGAACTTTAAGAGATTCGGCACTTGCTTAATATTGAATACTAAGATCTACATCCTTTATCTCAAAAGCCTTCTTTGATTGATTCTAGAAGCCATTGATCAATGTCTTCCATCTCAATTATAGCAGTCATTTCTGTTAGGTTTGATATGATGATAGATCATATTCTATATCAAGAAGCACAATTAGACATATCAAGAAAATAGATGGGTTGCCAAACTGGTAATAAATTATAATGAAAAGAAGTTGCATATCCATTTTTGCATTAGTAATTTTGTAATGCATGAATGATGCTGTAACTTTTCTTATCATTATAATTCATTATCATTACCTTTCAACTCAAAAGCCATTAAATAGTATGAAGAAATTACAAGAAGAGGATACATATATTTCTTTTTATTCAAACTCTGTTATTCATTGTAAATTATATTTTTTTCATTGTATATACTAATGTACTAATATGGGAATAAATAAAATTGCAAAATACTATTTCATAATAAATTGTTAGTTTTCTGTTTATTTCATTTACATTCAGTCTATTTTTATTTATATCTATCTAATTGTGTAAGAAAAATTTCATAAAGTTAAAAAGATTTTTATTGCTATTGATTTCATTTAAAGTAAATTGAATTAAAAATAAAATTTATTAGTTCATAAAATAATGTCAGTATTGTTACAAAATTTATATTAAAATTATAAAATTAATGCTTGAAAGATTGTCAAAAAAAGTTAGTCAAGAAAAATATTTTGATTTAATGATATTAATATGTTATAATTTCAATTTTTATCTAATAACCAAAGTGTAAAATTCTCTAATAGAACAATGTCATTTTACAATAAATGTTGGGTTTTCTTAATAACCAACATGGAAACTTAAAGTAGTGCAAAAAATAGGGTACAAGTTAGAAATAAAAAGAGTGAAATCATGAACCCATTTATAAATTTCATTCTAAACCTTTTTCAACCTTAAAATAATTTTCTCTCTACCAAGGTATGCTTACCTTTCAACCTTAAGATGATTCTCTTCAATTTTTTGTTTATGCTCATCAATTATTTTGTAGTACTAAAGATTTGTTAGCTCATTACTAAATACATGGTATTGCACACTTACTAGAGAAGTGTAGAATATAAAAATAAGAATTTATTTAGTTTTTGTACTTGTTCACACAACTTAGTTTCTACTTTCATAATGGACCATGTTTTATTGCCCTTCATTTTGATATAGCTTCTATAAGCTTGTATAAGTAAGAAATTTAATTTTATTCATTTTCTTTGGGATTTAATAGTATTATCTACTATTCATTTATTTGAAATGTGTAATATTATGCATTAAATTTTAATGATTGTTCATTGTATTGGTAAAAATTGGACTTAAGAGTGCTTTTTTAGGTAGTGTGAATCTCATATATTGAGTACTAATCATCAAGACAAATTGAGCAAAGCATCTATCTCTGATTGGAGTATTATATATAATTGTTAATTGTTTTCAATCTTTCATTATGCAATTTATTCTTTAAAATCATTGAAATTAGGATTTTGTAGGGTTATAAGAGGTGTGGATATCCATTTCTAATTAGGGTGTTCTTACAAAGGATATAAGAAGGATAAAAGAGTGAGGAAGGGATGAGGTTAAGGTTTAGGGCAATGGATAAGTGATAAAAATTGGGGGATGGGATTTGAGGGGTAGATATGGGACATAGGGAGGATGAGGGAGTAAGGAAGGGATGATGTTATGGCTTAAGACAATGGATGGGTGATGAGGAATTGGGGGGTAATAGGTAGGATCTCCTACATTGAATATTAGGTTAAATTGATGTGATATTTTGACAATTATATATTGGTTGTTTTAAAGAAAACCATTTTTAATGTTATCTCTCATGATGCTATAAAAATAAATGTCATTAGTTTTGATTGATATGAGAGCTAACATTATTGTTATCATTTACAAAAATTATAGAACTAATTAAAAATGGATATACAATGATGCTTGAGTAAATGTTGGTCAAGCCAAATATGTAATTTTCTAAACATCTAATATCAGTTAACTATTTTGTAGTAATAACACTTATATTCCTTTTGAAATACATAATCAAATATTATTATTATAGTGGTTTAGTGGCATCTAATTTTACTTTTGGGGTTTCACTCCCTTTCATATTTGGGGTTTGAACTTAGGACCTTACATGTATTTGTTAAAAGGGCTATCTGTCCTACCATTATAAAACAATTCACATATATAGAAGCACTTACATAACTCATAATGAGTATATATATGATAACATCAACTTGATCAATCCTTTCTCTTTTTCTAAATTTGCAAATAATATAAGTAATCGTATTATTCAATAAGAAATTTTACATCATGGGAAACAAATATTAGGGACTCTCATCTCTTTAACATTTAATTTGAAAATAAGAAGTTTCTTAATATCATTCATGCAATACAAAATTGTCCTAACAACAATTACAAAAAAAAAATTGGTTATAATAACAAGTATGCATATGCATCATATGTAAATGTAATTTCATAATGCTCATTTACATATAGAATAAATATTATTCTTATGCTCTAAACCATGAGACTTCATAAATTAAACTTTTCTTATGTTATTCCTTAGTATCTTAATATAAAAGCATAAAGTATATCATTTTTTTAATTAATCAAGCATAATATATTAAAAGGATAATGATGAAACATGTTTATAATCCAATAATTGATTAAGGCTTAAATATTATTTTTTCAAACATGAAACAACATATCTTTTAAATATGAGTCATCATGACTCTTGAACATGACTATCATATTTATTAAGTATGTACCACTGTGTCTTTTACACATGAGCCATTGTATCTTGGACATGAACAATTGTGTTTATTGAACATAAGCCATGTCATTTATTGCAAATGAATCCTCATTCATTTGCATACAAGCCATCATGTTTTATTAAAATTGTTACATATTTACCTTTTATTGTCACCATATTAATATCAATTATACTAAAAATTGCCATATATAATGGTGTAGTGACATTTTTGTAATTATGATTAATTTATAAACTAACATGATAAGTTAGTGTAGTGACACTTTTGAAAAAAAGAGCAATTCTCATGTTATTTTAAATAAAGACTAACATTGAAAGTCATTTGTCAATAAGTTAGGATGTCAATTCCTATTACCGTAGTTCAAAAGGTATTTAAATCATTTTACTTGAAAATATAAAATGTTTATATGATAATTTTTCATTAATAACTTATGTCTGTAATGGTCCCAGCTATTTATAGTTTTCCCTTTCACTTCAATTTTTATTTAGATAGTATAAGAGAATAATACACCATTAGTACTGGATAATTAGAAATGCTTCGAATATTATGATTATAAGTTTCCCATCAAACCACAATTATCTTGTATTAGCATGAGATGCTCATTATTATAAAATATCTATAGTTTGATGGGAGACTCATAATCATAAAATTCAAGGCAATTTTTATTTTGCAGTATCAATTGTATATGTTGCCCTTATATTTCACCCGATATTACAAGGAATGAATGGCTATTGTCTACAAAATTTGGAGGAGTACTTCAATTTGATGAAAAACAAATAAAATATCATTAATAAATAGAAATTTGTATAAATATTTTAATCTTTTCAGTAAGATGAATAAGTGGATACGTTGTAATCTATATGGATGATTGAAGACATATAATGTACAACGATTTGTATATTAAATCAAATAGTTAATTATACAATGTTTTCTAGTCAACGTCAAAAAATTTGGTAAATATATCCATTGTGAGAGAAATGCTAGGATGCAGAAGCGGTGTTATAAAAAGAATATGTTAAATTTATATTTCAATAATAAAATTATTTATTTTGTTACTTTTTCAATTGGAAAAAATTCATCCAAGTAAAAAACTTCCATGTAAAAATGTGGAAGCCAGTAATATCTTTAAATGAATCATTTAATTAAATATATGATAAATGTTAATTTTAAGGTTTTATTTTATTTAAGACTTCAATTTTAATATTTCAAATTTAGCAAGAACGAAACGTAGTTATCAAATGGTGAAAGTGATTTCTGCTTTTCTTTCTATCAATTTAATTAATGAAAGATATTAAATATAATACCTTTTATTTTTTCTTTTGGACAATCAAAATCACTGTCAAGATGTTGGCCTTGGACTTGGAGTAATCAACCTTCAATTATTTTAAATCTTTTATGATGGAGTGAAAGAGTTGAATTCTTAACGAATTTTGTTCTATACTTCCATGATGCATTCTGCAAATTTTACGGTGAAATTTATCTATCCTTATTGCCTTTTGACATATTGAATCATTGATAGAAAAGAGATTTATTAATTTTAGAATAAAATTAGCTTCTTGTATATTTCCAAGATAAATGATGAGCATTCTATGACATTATTTTCTAACTTGCAAATAACTTAATAAATATACGCTAGCTAGCGATTATTGGAAGTAACATAAAAGAATCTAAACGCAATGCATCAACCTGCACAAAAATCAAAATATTAGAATCGATAATCAGATTCAAAATTAAAAGATTGTTTTAAAAAGTAAAATTACGTGATCTTTCTAATGATCATATGGATTTCAAAAATATTTTAATCCTGCTTACCATAAGAACTGTAGATCATACATTCATGTTGTCTAATTAATTGTGTCTATTAATCAAATAATCTTTATATGCATATTTTATACAAATATCACATTTCCATAGCATTTTAATTTACTACATCATTTTTCAACATAATTACAAACAAAGTTTTATATATTTAATTAAAATTTGGTATATTTAATTTAATAGCTACTGATTTAGTTAACAAAGAAACAAGTTTAATGAAAACTATGAGAAAGAAAAAGAAGACAAAGCAAGCAAATATCCAATGATATTATAGTAATTATTTAAAATGTTAATTAAACAAATGGTTAATTAAGCAAATACTAAATCCATTGTTCCTTATATTTTGAATATATATGTTTAACTTATGTATAAATCAATTGAGATTATTATCTTCAAAATTGAGTGCAATCATATATACACACACATATATATCTATATCATTTATAAATAAACTAAAACCGTATCTCACCGAATAAGTCGATATTATTTAAGGAAAAAAGAATATACAATAGCAAACAACATAGTATTTATATAAAGGAAAACAAGTTATAAAAAAAATGGCGCAAAAAAGTACGTAACCTGATATGCTTATGATGTTTTCAAATTACTGCCGACGATTGAGGCAACCTGTTAGTGTTTTCAGGTCTCAAGTTTGAATCTCTATTTGAGTTACTTTGATATCCCATTGGGTTGTTTTTAGGCTTTCAGCTCATTTTACTATCTATTTTGCAGCTTCCACTATCAAAGGGATGAATAAGAGCAAGCTATTTAATTTGATTTTGCTATGGAGAGGGCTTACAACATGCCTATCTATAAGGCCTTTTTCTTTTTATGTAGAAAATAAAACTGGAAGGCTAAAGTAATTTCATGAATAATCTGTGAAAATTTCCAGCTAGGAGCCGTTGTAATTTAGTATGTCTTTAGAAATTAGAAGAGCGAGTAATTTAATATATTAAAAATAAAGCCAACATTCCAAAGTAATTCATGTATTGTTTGTGAAAGTTTCAAGCAGGTTTGGTAAGAAATATTAGACTTAGAAATTGAAATGTCTTCTTTAAGGGTAATAATTAACCTTTTTATAATAAAAATGATAATTAATTTAATGTATAAGTAAAGTACCTCAAAATAATACCCGATGTCACGACACGACTACAATATTAATAAAACTGTATGTGAAAATTTTTAAAATAGAAGGAGCGACAGTACTAAAACACAATTCTCATGAAAAATAAATATAAATGGTCTTCGTATACGAAGTCAAAGAGGCTTGATAAACCACAATCAATTTTTTTGCCAAAGATTGCTTGAAAATAATTAACAATGTGTTCTGCTTTGCCAATGACTTATACATGTGAATGTGCGATTGCATTCATGAAAATTCTCTGTTGAGAAGATTAGAGGACATTTCCAAATCCTTCTTAGGGTCAGCTAAGAAGGATTTTGGAAACGTAACTCTAATCTTCTTAACAGAAGATATTGAAAATTATTTATGAATAAAAAAAAAGGAAAGTTGTAGAAAATTTTCATGAATCACAGACTCAAGTGTATAATTTCTTGGATTGAAGAAAGAAGGAAAGAGAGATCTGATGTGGAAGGCCCTTATGTGATTTTTCCTCGTCATTTCTATTTTGGGAACGAAGTTGAAAGAGATAGAACTTAGACTCTGCATGTGCGTACGATAATCTAAAGCAAAACGCATTCTTGACGTAATCTTTGGCAAAGGTTTATTCAAGCCCCCTTCACTTTATATTCACATTATATTCATCTTTATTGGCAATTAATCTAATTCTACTTACATCATTTTATTTCTAAGAAAATAAAAGGACTAAAATTTTAATTTTTATATACACTTACATCCTTTTTCTTTCTTTCTTTACCAATAACAAAACTGATGAATTATTTAATATATTTAAGAAAGATATAGTGAGTTCGAAAGTAGGACATAATTGTAGCAACAAACTCTTTTTGCGCCATTTTGTATATGATTTATTGTTTTATATATGAACCTTATGTGGTTTGCTATTGAATATTTTTTTTTCTTGAAATCATTTTGGAGTTATTTGATGAGAAATGGCTTTAGTTTATTTATTAATGAGTTTTGATGTTTTTATTCAATTTTGAGCATTAATAATATTATATTTTGTTTAATTAACATTTTAAACAAATATTACAAAATCATTGAATGTTTGTTTGCTTGTTTGTCATTTTTTCTTACATTATTTCCATCGGCTTATCTCTAAATCAACTGAATTAGTAGCAATCAAATTAAATATATAAAATTTCAAATAAATTTATAAAACTGAATTTAATATTAATCTTAAAAATATATATATATGTAGCAAACTATAATACAACAAGTATGTAATTCTTGTTCAAGATTTTCACGATTGACAGAAATTGTTAATTTGGCGGACGATTTTGTATCTTGAAACTCTATTTCGAAATTTTAAAATCGATGAGAGCAAAATTCAACTACTATGTTTTTTTTTTTGCACAATTTATTTTTTTAATTCTGAACCTGGGCTAGCATGTTTTAATCTTGGTGCAGGTCCCTTGCATTCATTATAGGTGGTGCCAAAGAATAAGCAGAGTGTCTTGTTCATTGTCTGCCGTGTTTTGATTCTTCTATGTTATTTCCAATAAATCTCTAGCTAGTTTGTCTACGTATATATGTTGTGTTAATTTATTTTCAACTTAGGAAATAAGGTGGCACCATGTAAAAGAGAAGTCTCAGCAGTAAATATATTTTATTTAGTCATTTTTTTGTTTAGCATATTTTTAAGTCCACCAATGCAATCCTTATCATGTATTTTCATGGAAATATATACAACAAATTTCTTTCTGCAATTAATAATTCTCAAGGCTGTTATTGTATCAAAAAGGAGAAAGAAAAAAAAGGTTAAGTTTCAAGATAATTAACTTAAGTAAAGTTCATGAGGTTCTTGCGTAAAGTTCTCCAATCCAATCGTCAGAAGTCTATTAATTAATCGATTTAAAGAAAATAATATACACATTGATATTTATCACGATTGTCAAATTATAATTATCAGTAGTAATTAAATAGAATAATTAAATACACATCATGATACCATTGAAGAACCTTATGACAAATACCTAAGAAATTTTTCTTAAATTTTACCCGTAAATTTACAGAATGAACCGTGGAAATATACAGAAAATTTTCTCAGAAATTCAAATCTTTGACAACGTAATAAAATATTTTAAAAAATTCAAGGTTGATTACTCCAAAACCTACCTCTTGAGGATGGACCTAAAAAACTTTTCTGCTAAATTTTTCAAATCCAACATAGTTAGATATTTAGTATTTTATCTTGCTGAAGATGATAGATTTTGTAAAATCTACGCAAACCAATAATTTTCTATTTTTCTTAAAACAGTAGTATGATTCACTTAATACACATGTTAAATTTTAAACTTTATAATTAGATGTTACTAACTTAAAGATGGGTTCTCATAATTGGTGAGATCAAGGGAGTTGAATCCATTTCCAACAGAAAAGTTTTTCACTGTAAACTGTTCAGAGAGCATTCAAGTGATCTGGATCCACCAAGTTCACTCTAATTTCACACCAGCTCCATATATAGTCTTGTGGTTATATTATCATAAATCAAATATGAAATATATTTATCAAATGATTATCTCTAGACTTTGCCATAGTAAAAATCCCACAAACACATTAATTTCATTAACATAGTCAAAGATATGGCTGACTTTGGTAGTGGTCCCAAATATTTCCTATTTAAATATTGCCAGCCAATTTTCCCTGTTTATTGCTTATGAGTTTTCAAACTCAATTTCAACAAAGAAATAAAGTTTAGACTTTTATTATTATAAGCCCTGGTTTGCTTTTTATATTTACAAATTGCGAGCCACTTTTCTCTTTTATCTATTGCCTATGAATTTTGACACTCAATTTTTTACGAGGAAATAGGTTTCGGACATCTATTATCAGAAGCTCTAATTTGTAGCTTTGCATCTAGACTTTTAGACATCATTGTCACCAGTTAGATTACTTAAGTAACATTTATATTTCCATCCTAAAATGCTCACATTATACTATCCTTAACTCAATGGATCTTTTAGATTCTCATAGGAATTCTTTAAATTTGGAACACACTACTACATAATTACTATACAACATCATCATATTAACATTCGTTAAAATGAAAATCAACATGTATATGGAACAATGACATTTTTGTAAATATGAGCAACTTATAACATTAACTGTAGTTAATAATTGACATAAGAAATTGGCATGGTACTTGCCACATCAGTTAATATAAAAGACCGACATCAAAAGTCAACCATCCATATGTTAGAGCAATAGTTTTCTATAACCATCATGCAAAAGAGATTCAAATCATCTCATAGGAGATATAAAATGTTTACTATTGGTTTTAATTTAATAATTGACATTTATTTTTATCTATAATTTCTCTTTTACTCTATTTTCCATTTAAGCAAGATAAGAGGAAAACACAGCCATCCTTGTTATACATTTAGAAATGCTTTAATTGTCATGATCATGAGTTTTCCATCAAATTATGATTATCTTCTACTAGGATGAGGAGCTCATGATCATAAGATATTTGTGATCTAATAAGAAACTTGTGATCAAAAGATTTGAAGCATTTTTAACTATATAACATTAATGGTGTATATTGTCCTTATATTCCACTTGGTATTGTAAAGAATTGGCTAATGTCTGTGGAATCTAGTGGAGCACTTCAACATGATGAGAACAAACAAATCTATTTAATGCACATGAATTTGAAATACATATTTTAATTTCTTCAACATAAGGAATGGGTGGCTATGCTTTAAAGTTTATTGATGATATATTATAGTTTTTGTGTAAGTTATTTTATGGAAAATATATAGTGTATAATGATTTTAAAATTTTATCAAATGACAAATTGTAATGTTATTAAACAATATTTACTAGTTAATATTGATAATATTATTAGCAAAATAGTTTGTAAATAATATCTATTGTTAAAAAATGTTAGGATATAGAAAGTTGATAATGTTATTTGAAAAAATGGTATTTATTGTTAAAGAAAAGCTAGGATACAGAAGTTGTATAAAATAACAAAGAAAAGCATGAACGACTTCAATTATCTATTAAAAGACTAACATGATTTCAAAAAATTAGTTAGGAAAGATGAAAAGTGAGATCAAAAAATTAGGATGTAGTTACCACATAGATTTTTAGACCTAACTAACATCTAAAGATATACCACCAACCACCTAACTTGTAATGAATGGTAAGCATTTAGCAAGGATGGCAGTAAGCATTTACCAATGATTACATTTATGAGGCATTGAAAAACTATCAAGACATATGACTTCTAAAGGTATATCAATAGTCAACCTCTAAATTAAAGCATATGTGAGATGTTGATTTTTATTTATGATCGATGTCTAATGTTTTACCAGTAAATCAATAGTTGTGAGGTATTAGGAAATTGGGAAAACCTATGACCAAAGATATGTCAACAGTCACCTATGAAATAAAGCTTATGTATGATGCTAGTTTTGATTAATTATATGCATTTAATGTTTTACTTGTTGCTTATAAATTTCACTTTCACCTTCAATTAGAAACATCTAAGTGATATCTTAGCCTCCATTATTAAGATAGATCACCTTCCCCCTACAAAGAGGGCTTCTAAGTTTAAGGTTTTAAATCATTGAATTGATCAACATTACTTATGCTACTAAAAGGTTATGGAATCAATCAAGGCTTCTTCCAAGAACTTGTACCCACATTTTGGCTATAAACATAAGAAGTTTGCAAAGCATTTTGATGGATTTAGGACAAGATTATTTCCAAATTTCTTGTAGAATGCTTATGTTCATTGTTGAAGTGTGGGTACAAGTCCTTGGAAGGAACTTTAAAAGATTCTAGCAACTGAATACTAGGATTTACATCTTTTATCTCAAAAGTCTTCTTCGTTGATAGACTCTAGAAACTGTTGATCTACATCTTCCACCTCAATATTAGAAGTTGTTTTTGTTAGGTTCAATATGAAGATGATTCATGTTTCATATCAGGAAGCACATTTAGACATATCGAGAAAATAGATAGGTTGTTAAATTGGTAATAAATTATAGTGAGAAGAAGTTGCATATCCTTTTTTGCATTAATAGTTTTGTAATGCATGAATGATGATGTAACTTTTCTTATCATTGTAATTTATTATCATTACCTTCCAACTCAAAAGCCATCAAATAATATGAAGAAATTACAAGAAGAGGATACACATATTTCTTTTTATTTAATGTCTATTATTCATTGTAAAATATATTTTTTCATTGTATATACTAATGTACCAATATAGGAATAAATAAAATGGCAAGACACTACTTCATAATACATTGTCAGTTTTTAATTTATTTCATTTACATTCAATCTATTTTTGTCTATATCTATCTAATTGTGTACGAATATGTCATAAAGCAAAAAATATTTTTATTGCTATTGATTTCATTTAGAGTAAGTTGAATTAAAAACAAAATTTATCAGTTCATAAAATAATATCGATATTCTTAACAAATTTATGCTAAATTTATAAAATTAGTACTTGAAAGATTGTAAAAAAAAGTTAGCCAAGCAAAAGATTTTGAATTAATGAAATTAAAATATTATAATTTTAATTTTCATTTAATAACCAAAGTGTAAAATTCTTTAATTGAACGATGTCATTTTGTTATAAATATCATGTTTTAATTAATAACCAACATGAAAACTTAAAATAGTGTAAAAAGTAACGTACAAGTTAAAAATAAAAAGATCGAAATCATGAAACCATTTATAAATTTCATTATAAACTTTTTTCAATCTTAAAATAATTCTCTCTCTACCAACGTATGTTTACCTTTCATCCTTAAGATGATTTTTTTCAATTTTTTACTTATACTCATCAATTATTTTGTAGTACTGAAGATTTGTTAGCTTGTTACTAAATATGTGGTATTGCACGCTTACTGGAAAAGTGGATAATATAAAAGTAAAGATTTACTTAGTTTTTGGATTTATTCACACAACTTAGTTTCTAGTTTCATAATGGACCATGTTTTATTGCCCTTCATTTTGGTATAGTTTTTATAAGTTTTTATAAGTAAGAAATTTAATTTCATTCATCTTCTTTGAAATTCGATAGTATTATCTACTATACATTTCTTTGAAATATGTGATATTATACATCAAATTTTAATGAATATTCATTGTATTGGTAGAAATTAGACTTAAGAGTGCTTTTGCAGGGAGTGTGAATCTTATATATTGAGCAACAAGTATTAAGATAACTTGAGCAAAGCAAATTGAGCAATGAGCATCAAGACAAATTTAGTAATGCACCTATCTTTGATTAAGGTATTAAATATAATTTTTCATTGTTTTCAATCTTTCATTATCTAATTTATTCTTTAAAATCATTGAAAATAGGATTTTGTAGATTATAGGAGGTATGAATTTCTATTTCTAGTTAACATGTTTTTACAAAGGAAATAAGAAGGATGGAGGAGTGAAAAGGGGATGATGTTAAGGTTTAGGGCAATGGATGAGTGATAAGGATCGAGGGATGTGATGTAAAGGGTAGGATATGAGACATAGGGAGGATGTGGTAGTAAGGAGGGGATGAAGTTAGGGTTTAAGGTAGTGGATGAGTGATGAGGAATTTAGGGGGGTAAGAGGTGGGATATATCACATCAATTATTAAGTTAAATTGACGTGATATTTTGAAATTTATACATTGGTTGTTTGAAAGAAAACCATGTTTAATGTTATTTCTCATGATGCTAAAAAAATAAATATCATTAGTTTTGATCAATATAAGAACTGACATTATTGTTATCATTTAAAAAAATTATAGAAGTGATTAAAAATGGATATACAATGACACCCAAGTAAATGTCATTTAAACACTAATGTGTAATCTTCTAAACATCCTATATCAATTAACTATTTTTGAGTAATGACATTTGTATTCCTTTTCAAATACACAGTCAAATATTGTTGTCATACTGGTGTAGTGGCACCTAATTTTATCTTTGGGTTTTTACTCCTGTTCATGCTTAGGTTTTAAACTTAGGACCTTAGATGTATTTGTTAAATGGGTTATCTATCCTACTATTATAAAACAAATCACAAATAATAGAAGCACCTACATAACTCATAACGAGTATATATATGATAACATCAACTTGATCAATCCTTTTTCTTTTTCTTTTTTTGAATTTGCAAATAGTATAAGCACTCATATAACTCAATAAGAAATTTTGCATCATAGGAAACAAATATTAGGGATTCTTATCTCTTTGCTACATAAAAGACAAACATTTATTTTGAAAATAAGATGTTTCTTAATACCATTCTACAAAACAAAATTGTCCTAATAACAATTATGAAAAAAAATTGGTTCTAATAACAAGTATCCATTTGCTTTATATATAAATATAGTTTCATAATACTCATTTGCATAAAGAATAAATATTATTCTTATGCTCCAAACCATGAGACTTTATAAAATTAAACATTTCATTACAAAAACCAAACTTTTTCTTTAGTGTCTTAATATAAAAACATAAAGCATATCATTTTTTAATTAATTGAGCATAATATATTAAAAGGATAATGTTGCAACATGTTCATAATCCAATAATTGATTAAGGCCTAAATATTATGCTTTCAAACATAAAACAACATGTCTTTTAAATATGAGTAATCATGACTTTTGAACATGAACCATCGTATTTATTAAGTGTGGACCATTATGTCTCTTACACACGAGCCATTGTATCTTGCACATGAACAATTGTGTTTATTGAACATAAGCCCTGGCATTTATTGCAAATGAACCCTCATGTCATTTGCATACAAGCCATCATGTTTATTAAATATCATTATATATTTACCTTTTAACATTGCCACATTAATATTAGGTATATAGAAAACTAACATATATAATGGTGTAGTGACACTTTCAAAATAAAGAGCAATTTTCATGTTGGTTCAAATAAAAGACTAATGTCAAAAGTCATTTGTCAATATGTTAAGGTATCAATTCCTATTACTATAGTTCAAAAGGTATTTGAATCGTTTTGCTTAGAAATATAAAATGTTTATACATAGTTTTTCTTTAATAACCAATGTCTATTATGGTTTCAACTATATATAAATTTCTCTTTCAATACATTTTTTATTTAGATGACATAAGAGAACAATATGCCCTCAATACTGCAAAATTAGAAATGCTTCAAATCTTATGATTATGAGTTTCCCATCAATCTACAACTATCCTCTATTAGCATGGGATGCTCATGATCACAAGATATCTATGATTTGATGGAAGACTCATAATCATAATATTCAAAGCATTTTTTTGTAGTATCAATCATATGTATTGTCCTTATATTTCACCCGATATTATAAGGAATGAATGGTTATTGTCTACAAAATTTGGAGGGGTACTTCAATTTAATGAAAACAAATAAAATATCTTTAACAAACAAAAATTTGTATAGAAGATTTTAATCTCTTCAACAAGAAGAATATGTAGCTACACTATAATTTATATCGATGATGTATTATAATTTTTTTATATTATAATTTTATAAAAAACATATAATGTATAATGATTTGTAAATAAAATCAAATAGTTAATTTTACAATAGTTTTAGTTAATGTCAAAAAATTTGGTAAACTATATCCATTGTGGGAGAAATTCCAGCATGCAGAAGCCGTGTTATTAAGAAAAAGGACATTTTAAATTTATATTTCTGTAATAAAATTATTTATTTTGTTACTTTTTCAATTGAAAAAAATTCATCCAAGTAAAAAATTTCCATATAAAAATGTGGAAGTCAGTAATATCTTTAAATGAATCATTCAATTAAATATATGATAAATGTTCATTTTAACGTTTTAATTAATTCTTGACTTCAATTTTAATATTTCAAATTTAGCAAGAACGAAACCTAACAATCAAATGGTGAAAGTGATTTTTGCTTTTCTTTCTACCAATTTAATTAATGAAAGATATAAATACCTTTTGATTTTTTTTTTGGGACAATGAAAATCACGGTCAAGACGTAGGCTTTGAGCCTCGAGTAATCAACCTTGAATTATTTTCAATCTTTTATGATGGAGTCAAAGAGTTGAATTCTTGACTATTTTTTTTATTCTGCAAATTTTACAGTAAAATTTATCTATTTCCTTTTCCTTTTGACATATTGAATCATTAATAGCATCGAGATTTATTACTAGCAGAATAAAATTAATTTATTGTATATTTCCATGATAAATGATGAGCATTCCATGACTTTAAAACAAAAGAAAAAAAAAGAAAAGAATAGATAATCATATTAACTGCAGAGACTATTTTAGAACTTGGAGCTACTTTATTCTCTAACCTGCAAATAAACTAATAAATAAACGCTAGCTAAACGATTATCGGAAGTAACATAAAAGAATCTAAACATAATGAACGAGACACTCTCTCTAGGCGCACCTTACAATATACTACAATGAATGCATCGACCTGCACGAAGATCAAAATATAAAATTCATCATCAGATTTAATATTAAATGATTATATTTTAAAAAATTAAATTATGTGACTTTTTTAAATAATTATATAACTTTTAATTATAGTTTAATTTTGTTCATCAAATATAAAAATGGTAGATTATATATTCCTGTTACCAAATTAATTGTCTCTATTAATCACTTAATCTTTATATTCAATTTTGTACATTATTATAGCATTTTAATTTACTAAATCATTTTTCAACATAATTTCAAACTAAATTTTTTATATTTAATCAAAATTTTCTATATTTAATTTAATAGCTACTAATTAAGTCCACGTAGGAATAAGTTAAAGGAAAAACAGGTGAAACAAAAACGAGACAAAACAAGCAAATATCCAATGATATCATAGTATTCATTTAAAATGTTAATCAAACAAATGGTAAATTAAGCAGATACTAAATCCATTGTATTCCTTATATTTTGAAGATGTTTAAATAATGCAACTTATATATATATCGATTAAGATTATTATCTTCAAAATTGAGTGCAATCATATATATAGAGAGAGCATTCCTATTTGCCTCGGCGAAATGTGCCGAATTTCACGTTCCGAAAGCAAATGGAGGGTGAGATTAAAAATTTTGTCAAATCTCACACAACATCTAATGGCAGTGCAATATCATTTCACTTTTCGGCATCAATTCAGTACTTATATTTCGGAAATTATAGCATTTTTCATATATATATATATAAACCATATCTCACCAAATAAGTCGATATTATTTCAAGCAAAAAAATATGCAATAGCGGACAACATATAATTTATATAAAGCAAAACAAGTTATATAAAAAATGGTGCAAAGAAGCACATAACCTGATATGTTTATGATGTTCTCAAATTACTGCGGACGCCTAAGGTAACCACTCCCATTGTTTTCAGGTCTCGAGTTTGAACCTCCGTTTGAGTTACTCTGAGGAGGGCGAGGAGGAGGGGATTTTAGATATCCCGATGGGTTGTTTGTAGGCTTGCTCATTTTACTATCTATTTTGCAGCTTCGATCAAAGGGATGAATAAGAGCAAGCTATTTAATTTGATTTTGCCTTGGAAAGGGCTTACATGCCTATTTATAAGGCCTTTCTCCTCTTATAGAGGTAATAAAACTGGAATGCCAATGTAATTTAATGAATAGTCTGTGAAAATTTCCAACTGAGAGACGTTGGAATTTAGCATGTCCTTACAAATTAGAGGAGCAAGTCAACATTTCAAAGTAATTCATGTATTGTTTGCGAAAGTTTCAGGCAGGTTTGGTACGAAATATTGGACTTAGAAATTGAAATGTCTTCTTCAATAATGGTAAGGGTAGTAAATCATTTTTTGTTGTTTATAATAAAAATGATAATTCATTTAATATACATACAAATTACTTTAAAGTAATATCGAATGTTAATGAACAACTACAATATTGACCAAAATGTAGGTGTATATTTTTAAAAATAGAAATAACAACAGTACTAAAACAAAATTTTTATGAAAAATAAATATAAACGGTCCTTTTATACAAAGTCAAAAAGGTTTGAATAGACCACTGTCGAAATTTTGCCAAAGATTACTTGAAAATAATTAACAATGTACTCTGCTTTGCCAAAGACTTATGACATGTGAATGTGCGATTGCATTCACGAAAATTCTCTGTTAAAAAGCTTAGAGGGCATTTCCGTATCCTTCTTAGGGTCAGCTAAGAAGGATTTTGAGAATGTATCTCTAATCTTCGTAACAGATGTTCAAAATTATAAATAAGCAAAAAAAGGAAAGTTGTTGAAAATTTTCATGGACCACAGATTCATACGTGTAAGTTCTTGGATTGAAGAAAGAAGGATACAAAGATTTGACGTGGATGGCCCTTGGGTGATTTTTCCTCGTCATTTCCATTTTGGGAAAGAAGTTGAAAGGGATAGAATTTAGACTTTGCATGTGCGTACGATAATCTAATGCAAAACGCATTCTTGACGTAATCTTTAGCATCGATCTATTTGACTTTATATACACGTAACAATTATATTCGTCTTCATTGCCATTTAATCTAATTTTACTTACATTTTTTTAAGAAAATATGCAATAAAAAATGAACTAAAACTTTATTTTTATATACAGTTATATCCTTTTTTTGTTCTTTCTTTGCTAATAACAAGAGTGATAAATTATTTAACATATATAAATAAGATATAGTGAGTTCAAACCAAGGACATGATGAGAAAAAAGGCTTTCAAGACAGCATTTGATATCATTACCCCACTTGATAATAATCTTCATCACTATTGTTTCTAAACATCGCAAAGGAGGTACCAAGGGAGCTTAGTGTCCCGTTGCTCCTGAGTGACATTCCCAACAAGAGCTCCCTTTAATATGATATTTGCTTACATTTAAATGATGGATATCCCAAAAGGGATTAGTAAGATTTCTAGTAAGGAAGAAGATTTGCTGGCATGAAGCAAAAAGAAGGTATTTGAGGATATATTTTTTAAGAAAGATAGTGAGGCTTTTAATCATACTGTAATTTCATATAAAGATACCTTATTGAGGGTTAATGAAGGGGTGGAAGAAGAAGAAGAAGTTATGAACAAGAAGGAGGAAATAGATGGTCTGGAAGAATTAGAAGAGGATTTGGAAGAAGATCAAAATAAGGAAGAAGATGCTTACTGTCTGAAAGTGGTAGTTTCAAGGAAGGAAATGTTGGAATTATGTAAACCATGGAGAAGAGCTCATTGTTGGGCAAAAGATTGGGGTTAAAATTTCTAAAGCAGAGAATGCAAATGTTGTGGGGTATCTATGGAAATTTTGAATTCATTGATATGGAGGATGATTATTTCCTAGTGAGATTTGCAAATATCCAGGATTATAATTATGTACTCTAAGAAGTCCATGGATAGCATATGATCACTATCTTATAATGCAAAGATGGAGACTAGATTTTGATCCATTTGATGATGAATTTAGAAAGGTAGCAATATAGATATGAGTCTCTGCTCTTCTAATTGAGTACCACAACTAACATTTCTTTTGGAGGCTAGGGAATCATTTTCGGAGGACTTTGAATGTTGATAACAACATTTTAAGGAGAGGCAAAATTAATGAGGATTATGTGGTAGAAAGAGCTAAATTTGCTCATATCTATATAGAGATTGACTTATGAAAATAATTTCTTTCTAAGTTTAGACTTTGCAGTAAAATTCATAGGGTAGAATATGAAGGATTACACGCCATATGTATTAAATGTGATAGATACAATCATAGAAAGGAGACTTGTCTAATTAGAGAAGAAGCAAATAGTCATGGATAGGGGGTGTTGATATTCATATAGTTTTTGGGAATCCCTAGACTGATAGAGTTAAAGTGGGAAGGGAGGCTTTTGGAACCTGGATGATTGTTCAAAAGAATAGGAGAAAAAATAGTAGAGTTAGAGGGTAGAAGAATCTAGAAATAATAAAGAGTAAAACATTAAGGAAAGATATAGTATCTTAGGGGAAAAAGAAAATATGGAACGTATTTAGGGTTCTTACTTTGATGTGTTAACTAATGATGAAGAGGTGAATGATATGGAAATTATTCTGAATGTTGAAATATCATTGAAGGCTTTTGATAAGTAGGGAGAAAAGATAGGAGAAGCAAATTCCTCACACGGGAAAAACCAAAAAGAAATGAAATTATATAATCAAATGAGCCTAAATATGGGGGAGGCTTTCAAAGGAAGAAATAATGCTAAGAAAAGAGTGGAGAATATTCAAACTCAAGGAAAGAAGGAAAATGCTGGTGTTCAAAAGAAACAAACTAGCTTATTGAGTGCTTAAGCTCCTTTGGTGCTGTTTCCTTCTAAAAATTTCAATGCTAGGTAAAACTCTCTTGCATTCCAAATTCCTCCTCAAATCAACTTGGTTATAGGAAAACCTAGTGACTCAAAGACTGTTCAAGAAAAAAAGTCAATAACAAGGCTAGTAGGGAACCTCCCAAAATCATCAGACAAGAATTGATTTATGGAGCAAATGAGAAGAGCTAATAGATAATTTCAGATGTTGGATGGTAATTCAGCTATTAAGGCCCTAGATGGTATTAAGGTAAATTACCTTAATTAATGAAGAATATGCCCTTCTTTTTTATTTTCCAATGTCTTGCCTAGCTTGGAATTGTATGGGAACTAGTGCAAAGCCTTTTCCTAGGTTAATTCAAGACTTGAAATTTTTATATATTGTTAAGGTTTTAGCCTTGATGGTATTCATAAGGTAGATCTTATTAGGTATTCAGGAGGGATTTAGCTTCTTTAGAATGATTAAGAGGTGAACGTGGAAATATTGGAGATTCATAATCAATTTATATATACTAGAATTGGCTTTCTCCTAGAAGATTATGAAAGTTTAATGAGATTTATCTATGCTAGTTCTAAACCCTATAAAATGGAGATTCCTTGGTAGAACCTAACCAAAATAGCTAATCAAGTTAGAAATCCATGGATTATGATTAGGGACTTCAACTCCTATCTATCCTTTGGAGATACATTAGGAGGTGGACAACTAAATTGGAGTAACATAAAAAGTTTGTTCATTGCATAGAGGTGTGTGGTCTATTTGATAGAGGCTTTTCTAGTCTTACTTTTACTTGTGAGAGAAAAGAGTTTAAAGAAAGGATTGATTAGGGATTATGTAATATAGATTGGAAGTTGAGATATCCTAAAGTTGGAAATAACCCCCTTTTAAATCTAACCATAGACTTCTATTATTGAAAATTAAAAGGGTAGAAGGCTTTGTTGAAAGGAATCGACCTTTTAAGTTTTCTATCGCTTCATTATTAGAAGACTCCTTTGCAATTATTGTTTCAAATACTTGGATTGATTTGAATGGATAAAGGAATGCTATGGATATTTTTATGACTAAAATTAATGATTGGAAAAATAATTTATTTGATAGTATGGTTAAGAAGAAGAAATGATTAATGGTAAGATTGAAGGGTATTGACCGGAAATTAGAGGAGGGACCTAATTACTTTCTGGAAGGGCTCCAAAAAAGTTATAGAAAGAATATGAAAAAATCCTTCTCTAAGAAAAAATTTAATGGTTTCAAAAATTAAGATGCAATTGGCTTTCATATGAGGATAGGAATACAAAGCTTTTTCCATGCTTCTACAATTATAAGAAGAAGAAGAAATAGAATAGTGCCCTTGAAAGATGAAAATGGGGAATGGATTACAAATGAGATCAAACTCAAGGATAATGTAGTTGAATTTTATTAAAAGTTATATTTAAGAGAAATTCAAGGGGATACAAGGTTTCCTATCAGCAATTCTTTTCCAAGGTTGCAGGTAAGATCAAAGAAGAACTAGTAGCCTTGGTATCTAAAAGAGAAATAAAAAGGGTAATTTTTGGATTGAATCTTCACAAAGCCCCAAGTCCAGATGATATTCATGCTTGCTTCTTCCAAAGCCAGTGGAATATTGTTGGAATTCTATTTGTGATTTAGTTCTAGATATCTTTGAAAACCTAAAGAAAGTAAAATATATTAATAAAACTTTGTTAGTCTTAATTCCTAAGATAGAAAGACTAGAATGCTTAAAGCAATTTAGACCTATTAGTCTTTGTAATGTAGTCTTTAAAATTGTAACCAAAATTATCGCTAACCAGATTAAACCAATTTTGAATAATTTAATTTCACCAAATCAATGCAATTTTGTTCCAAGGAGACATAGCTCAGATAATATTGCAATTGCTTAAGAAGTTATCCATACTATGAAGAATAAGAAAGGAAAGAAGGGAATTATGGCTATTAAGGTAGATTTAGAGAAGGATTATGATAGAATAAGTTAGGATTTTCTTGAAGACACATTAAAAGAAGTAGGATTCCCTCAAAAATTAGTTATGTTAATTATGCAATGTGTTTCATCAAGTAGAATGAAGTTACTTTGGAAAGGAAACAAGACTAAATCTTTTTATCCTTTGAGGGGGATTAGATAAGGAAATCCTTTATCTCCTTATCTTTTTGTGCTATGCATGGAAAGATTTTCTCATTACATCTTTGAAGTAGTTGAATAGGGCCAATGGAAGCCAATTAAAGTTTGCAAAAATAGATGTTTAATATGTCATTTATTTTTTGCAGATGACCTTATTTTGTTTATTGAAGCTTTATTAGATCAAGTGAAAAGTATTTTGAGTTGTCTTGAAATTTTTTGCTCAAGCTCAAGTTAAAAAGTGAGCAAAGATAAAATAAGAGTTTATTTTTCCAAGAATATTAATCATAAAGAGCTACTCAAATTAGCCAAGAATTAGGGTTTACTTCTACTACTAATATAAGAAAATATTTAAGTGTTCCTTTGTATCATGAGAGGGTGAAGAGACTAACTTGTCCTCATATCCTAGATAAAATTCAAAAAAGGCTTTGTGCTTGGAATGCTAATACTCTTTCTTTTACTAAAAGGATTACTCTTTCCAAAGCAATCATTTCATCACTTCTTATGTATTTTATGCAAACAACTTTGCTTCTGGTTAGAATATGTGATGAAGTAGAGAAGAAAATAAGGAAGCTTATATAAGGTTTTAATGATGAAAGGAAGAAGCCTTATCTTGTGCAATAGGACTAGGTTTGTAAGCCTAAACAATATGGTGGTATTGGTCTTAGAAAGTTGAAGTACTAGAGTGAAGCTTTCCTTATGAAAGTAGGATTTAATCTAGCAAGAAAAATTCTTTATGGGCAAGGGTTCCAAGACAAAAATATAATTATAGTTCTCTCATGATTCCCAAAGTAGAAAGGAAGAAATCTCAATCTAATCTCTTAAATAGGGTTCGCCAAATTTGGAATAATTTATAGAAAGGTTTTAAAATGATTATCTATGATGGTAAGAATACCAAATTTTGGAAAGTCCTATAGGTTGGAGACTACCCACTAATCAATCTTGCAACTAATGATGTCCCTATGAAAATGAAAGAGCTCACAGTAGATCTATTTGTGATGGAGGATGGTAGCAAGAATTGGAATATGTTTGATTATTTACTCCTAGATGCTATTTATAGGAAGATAGCAAACATTCATCCCCTTCATAATAGCTTTGGACTTGGTAGGATCTCTTAGCACCCTACTAAGGATGGCTACTTCTCTATGAAATTAGCTTATTAGTTCTTGATTAGAGAAGATGAAAATCAAAAAGGCCTTTGGAAGGAGATATGGAAATGGAAAGGACCATAAAAAATTAGAACTTTCATTTAGTTATTAGCTAATAGGGGTCTGCTAACAAATTCAGTTAGACATCAAGGACATATGTCTTCAACAGATGCCTATCTTAGATGTAACAAGAGTGAGACATTCCTTCATGCCTTGAGAGACTATGATGTAGTTAACTAATTTGGCTAAGAATAATTAGCCCATGATACTAGGAGTAATTCTTTTCTGTGACTGTTGAAAAACTAGATTGGATTTAATTTGAGAAATAGAATAGGAAGATATAGGAATTTGGATTGGAGTCTTTTATTTGAAGTAACCAATCAACAAATTTGGCTTCATAGGAATAGAAGGGTGTTTGACCATAATTCTTTGATGAGTTCTAATTTGGTGCTGTTATGCTGTATGAAAGCTAGAGAATGGTCTAATGCTTATACTAAAATGGGAAAATCTAGTTTGAGATGCCAGAAAACTAAGGTTATATATGGATGGAAATTTCTAGATTTTGAATGGATAAAGGTGAAAATAGATGGTTCATGCCCTCATGGAGGGGAATCAACTGCCTATGGTGGCATTATAAGGGATTGTGCTGGAGATTGGATCAGTGGTTTTTCAAGAAATATTGATAGAGGAAGTGTTCTATCAATTGGATTATGGGGAGTTCTTACTAGCCTTGAGTTGGCTTAGAACAAAGGCTATAGAAAAGTTTGAATGGAGTTAGATTCTCAAGTGGCACGTCATTGAATTGTTAATGAATGTGAGGTGGTTCACACTAGTTGGCCTTTAATCAAGTAGATTAGAAACTTGAAGAGTAGGGATTGGCAAGTAAAGATTTCTCATACTTATAGGGAAGGGAATAGAGTTATTGATTAGCTTGCAACTAAAGAGCACCAGATGAGTTTAGGAGTTCATTATTCAATGAAGTCCCACATGGATGTGAAAAATTGTATATGGAAGATAATATTGGGGTTTCTTTTTCTAGAGTTGTTAGTGTTTAATTGGGCTTAGCCCCTTTAGTAGCCAAAAAAAAAAAAAAATAGACCACTTCATATATTTTCTTTTTTATTTAAATTTACACTCACCACTTTTGTCAAAAAATAAAAAATAAAGAAAATAAGTGTATAATTTTGCAATGGTAATTGACCTATATTTCAATAAAGACCGGTGTAATTTGCCGGATATGAAAGAATAGATTGAATTACAGCTTTCTATTCTAATTGAAATTCAAAATTTTCTCCAATTTTCATAGCTTAACTCGCAAGTAAGAGGTAAGCTTCCCTCGTATTTTCCTCATTTAACTACTTTTGCACTCATTCAATTTGAATGGAAGGCCGAGCTCCAATCCTAAAAACAACCAAATGGATTATGCTAAACGTCTGCAGTAATTTAATAAGATCTCAAATACCAGATAATTGTTGCAACAAACTCTATTGCGCCGTTTTGTGTATGATTTATTGTGTTATATATGAAAGTTACGTGGTTTGCTATTAAATATTTTTTTTCTTGACATCATGTCGGACCTATTTGATGAGAAATGGCTTTAGTTTATTTATTAATGAGTTTTAATGATTTTATTCAATTTTGAATATTAATAATCTTACATTTTGTTTAATTAACATTTTAAACAAATATTACGAAATCATTGAATGCTTGCTTGTTTGTAATTTCTTTTTTTTTTTTTGACATAATTTCCATCAGCTTATCTCTACGGAATTAGTAGCAATTAAATTAAATATATAAATTTTCAAATAAATTTATAAAACTGAATTTAAAATTAATCGTGAATATATATATATATAGCGAACTACAATGCAGCAAGTATGTAATTCTTGTTTAAATTTTTCTCACGATTGACTGAAATTGTTAATTTTGACGGACGATTTTGTATCTTGAAATTCAATTTCAAAATTTTAAAATCGATGAGAGCAAAATTCAACTGATTGTATTTTTTTTTTACAATTTATTTTTTTAATTGTAATTTATTTTGAAACATTAATATGAAACTTCTAAACATTTATTTTTTTTTTACAATTGCAAAATAATTTTTACAATTTATTTTTTAATTGTAATTTAGTTTCATATTTATGGAAATAAATTTTGTGCACTTACAAAGGATAGAAGTTTAGCTGCAGATCATATTGATGTCCAACAATGTATTTTCTCTGAATTTTTTCAAGCCTTTAGCCTCCAACAATGGTAGAAATAAATCACATTATTCATTATAAGTTTTTAAATAAATCAAGTCTAGACTAATATATTGAATGACTAAACAAACTTAATCTATTTAATTTTCGGGCTAACATGTTTTAATCGTGGTGCAGGTCGATGCATTCATTGTAGATGGTGCCAAAGAATAAGACGAGTATCTTGTACATTGTTCCCCGTGGTTAGATACTTCTATGTTATATCCAGTAAATCTCTTGCTAGTTTGTGGACATATATATGTTGTGTTAATTTATTTGCAAGTTAGGAAATAAGGTGGCGCCATGTAGACTAAAGTCTTTGCAATAAATATATTTTATTTAGTCGTTTTTTCGTTTATTATATTTTTTAAGTACTCCAATGCAATGTTTGTCATATATATCATGGAAATATATGCAACAAATTTCATTCTGCAATTAATAAATGTCTAGGCAATTATTGTGTCAAAAATGGGGGCTTAAGATTCAGGAACTTAAGTAAAATTTTTTACGTGCTTGCTTCAATCAGATCATGACAAGCCTATTAATTGCACGATCTAAAGAAAACAATATGTACACCAATAATTATCACAATTATCCAATTATAATTATTAATAATAATTAAATAGAATAATTACATACACATCATAAGACTATTGAAAAACTTTATGATAAATGCCTAAAATTTTTTTTCTAAATTTTATCCAAAGTTTAATAGTAAATTTGCAGAATCAACCTTGGAAGTATACAGAAAATTTTGTCATGAATTCAAATCTTTAACTACATAATAAGATATTTTAAAAAAATTAATACTCCAGAACCTACATCTTAAGGCTAGACTAAAAAAAATTGCTCGTAAATATTTTAAATCCAACATATATACATACATACATATATATATATATATATATATATATATATATATATATATATATATATATATATATATATATATATATATATATATATATATATATATATAGTCCTTTAACTTGCTGAAGATGATAGATTTAGCAAAATATGCACAAACCAGTAATTTTCTATTTTTTTATAACTGTAGTACAAATCACTTAATACATAGCTAATGTTAAAATTTAAACTTTGCAATTAGATGTTACTAATTCAAAGTTGGATCTTCATAATTGGGAAGATCAAGGATATTAAACCGATTTCTAAAACAAAAGCTTTTCACTATCAACTGTTCAAATGAGCCTTCAAGTGATTTGGATCCACCAAGTTCATTCCAATTCCACACCAGCTTCATATATAGTCCTATGATTATATTATCTTAAATTAAATATGAAATATGTTTATCAAATAATTATCTCTAGACTTTGCTATAGTAAAAATCCCTCAAACACATTAATTTCATTAACATAGTCAAAGATATGGCTGATTTTGGTTATGGTTCCAACTCTTTCCTATTTATATATTGTCAACCATTTTTCTTTGTTTATTGCTTATGAATTTTCAAATTCAATTTTTGCAAAGAAATAAATTTCAGACATTTATTATTATAAGCTCCGGTTCGCCTTTTTGATTTACATATTGCCGACCATTTTTGTCTTTTGTCTATTGCTTATGAATTTTCAAACTCAATTTTTTACGAGGAAATAAGTTTTGGACATCTATTTATCAAAAGCTGTAATTTGCCTAAGGTAGATAGTTTTGCATCTAGACATTTAGGCATCGTTGTCACTAGTTGATTACTTAAGTAACATTTATATTTCTGTCCTATAACACTCACATTATGCTACCCTTAAATTTATGGATCTTTAGGATTCAAATAGGAATTCTATAAATTTCAGACACACTACTATAGAATTAGTACACAAAATCAAGTGAAAAAGAATATATATAGGGTGCAATAGCATTTTTGTAAATAAGAATAACATATAACACCGGCTCTAACTAATAATTACATGAGAAATTGGCATGGTACTTGCCACATCAATTAATATTAAAGAATGATGTCAAAAGTCAGCCATCCATAAGTTAGGATGATGGTTTTCTATAATCATTGTGCAAAATACATTTGAATCATCTCATGGGAGATAGAAAATGTCAACATGTTAGTTTTGATTTAATAACTAATATTTATAATTTTCTTTAATTTTTCTTTTGCTACATTTTTTATTTATACGATATAAGAGGACAATACACCCATCCTTATTACACATTTAGAAATGCTTCAATTGTTATGATAATGAATTTTCCATCAAACCATAGTAATCTTTTACTGGGATGAGAAGCTTATGAACATAAGATATCTATGGTCTAATAGGAAACTCACAATCATAAAATTTGAAGCATTTCTAACTATGTAGCATTAACGGTGTGTGTTGTCCTTATATTCCACTTGGTACTACAAGAAATTGGTTAATATCTATAGAATCTAATGGAGGACTTCAACATGAGGAGAACAAACAAACCTCTTTAACACCATGATTTTGAAATAAAGATTTTAATTTCCTCAACACAAGGAATTGACAGCTATGCTATAAAGTTTATTGATGATGCACTATAGTTTTTTTGTAAGTTGTTGTTTTATGGAAAATATATAATGTATAATGATATATAAATTTTATCAAATGATTAATTGTGATGTTACTATACAATATTTACTAGTTAATGTTGACAATGTTGTTAGCAAAATGATTTATAAATGATATCTGTTATTAGAAAAATGTTAGGACATAGAAAGTTAATAATATTATTTGAGAAAATGATATTTATTATCAGAGAAATATTAGGATATAAAAGTTGTATTAAAAAAATAAAAAGAACAGGAACCGCATCAGTTATTCAATAAAAAGACCAACATGGTTTGAAAAAATTAGTAAAGAAAGATGAAAAGTAGGATAAAAAAATTAGGATGTTGTTACCACATAGATTTCTAGACCTAACTAACATCTAAAGGTATACCATCGACCACCTAACTTGTAATGAATGGTAAGCATTTAGTAAGGATGGCAGTAAGCATTTACCAAGGATTACACTTATAAGATATCGAAAAACTATCAAGACATATAACTTCTTAAGATATATCAATGGTCAACCTATAGATGTCTAATGTTTTGCTGGTAAATCAATAGTTGTGAGGTATCAGGAAATTGCTAAAACTTATGACTAAAGGAACGTCAATAGTCACATATGAAATAAAGCTTATGTAAAATGTTGGTTTTGATTAATGATATACATTTAATGTTTTTCTTGTTGCCTATAAATTTCACTTTTTACCTTCAATTAGAAACATTTAAGTGATATCTTAGCCTCTATTATTAAGACAGACTACCTTCCATTAAAAAAAGGGCTTCGAAGTTTGAAGTTCTAAATTATTGAATTGATTAACATCACTTATGCTATTAAAAGATTATGAAATTAATCAAAGTCTTTTCTAAGAACTTGTACCCATATTTTAGCTATAAACACAAAAAGTCTACAAAGCATTTGGACAAATTTAGGACAAGATTATTTTCATATACCTTACAAAATGCTTGTGTTCATTGTTGAAATGCGAATACAAGTCCTTGGAAGGAAATTTAAGAGATTCCAACACTTTCTTAATATTGAATACTAGGATCTACATCCTTTATCTCAAAAGCCTTCTTTGTTGGTGGATTCCAAAAGTCATTGATTTACATCTTCCCTATCAATCTTAGAAGTAGTTTCTATTAGGTTCAATATGAAGATAGCTCATGTTCCATATCAAGAAGCACATTTAGACATATCGAGAAAATAGATAGGTTGCCAAACTAGTAATAAATTATAGTGAGAAGAAGTTGCATATCTATTTTTGCATTAATAGTTTTGTAATGCATGCATGATGATGTAACTTTTCTTATGATTATAATTTATTATCATTACTTTCCAACTCAAAAGCCATTAAATAATATAAAGAAATTACAAGAAGAGGATAAATATATTTCTTTTTATTTAAAGTTTATTATTCATTGTAAATTATATTTTTTTGTTGTATATACTAGTGTACTGATACAAGAATAAATAAAATGGCAAAACACTATTTCATAATAGATTGTCAGTTTTTTGTTTATTTCATTTACATTCAATTTATTTTTGTTTATATCTATCTAATTGTGTAAGAAAAAATGTCATAAAGCAAAAAAAGAATTTTAATACTATCAATTTTATTTAGAGTAAGTTGAATTAAAAATAAAATTTATCAATTTATAAAATAATGTTAGTATTCTTATAAAGTTCTTGAAAGATTGTCAAAAAAGTTATCTAAGCAAAAGATTTTGATTTAACAATAGTAAAGTGTTATGATGTTGATTTTTATTTAATGACCAAAGTGTGAAATCCTCTAGTAGAATGATGTTATTTTATTATAAATGTTAGTTTTTCTTAATAACCAACATGGAAACTTAAACTAGTGCAAAAAGTAGGGTATTAGTTAAAAATAAATATAGTGAAATTATGAAACCATTTATAAATCTCATTCTAAACCTTTTTCAACCTTAAAATAATTCTCTCTCTACCAAAGTATGCTTACCTTTCAACCTTAAGATGATTCTCTTTAGTTTTTTTATTTGTGCTCATCAATTATTTTGTAGTACTAAAAATCTATTAGCTTGTCACTAAATATAGGGTATTGCATGCTTACTGGAAAAGCACAGAATATAAAAGTAAAGATTTATTAGTTTTTATATTTGTTCACATAACTTATTTCTAGTTTCCTAATAGACCATGTTTTGTTGTCCTTCATTTTGATATGGCTATTATAAGTTTGTATTAGTAAGAAATTTAATTTCATTCATCTTCTTTGGGACTTGATAGTATTATCTATTATTCATTTATTTGAAATGTATAATATTATACATCAAACTTTAGTGAATGTTCATTGTATTGGTAGAAATTGGACTTAAGAGTGCTTTTTTAGGGAGTGCAAATATCATATATTGAGCAATGAGTATCAAGACAAATTTAGGAAAGCACCTATCTCTAATTGAGGTATTATATATAATTTTTCATTATTTTCAATCTTTCGTTATCCAATTTATTCTTTAAAATCATTTAAATTAGGATTTTATAGAGTTATAGGAGGTATGGATTTCTATTTCTAGTTAAAGTGTTTTTACAAAGGAAATAGGAAGGATGAGGGAGTGAGGAGGGGATAAGGTTGAGGTTTAAGGCAGTGGACAAGTGATAAGGATTAGGGGATAGGGTTTGAGGGGTAGGATATGGGACATAAGGAGGATGAGGGAGTAAGGAGGGGATGATGTTAGGGTTTAGGGTAGTAGATGAGTGATGAGGAATTAGGGGTAAAAAGTGGGATATATCACATCGATTATTAAGTTAAATTGATGTGATATTTTGAAAATTATACATTGGTTGTTTGGAAGAAAACCATGTTTTATATTATTTATTTTTCATGACGCTAGAAAAAATAAATGTCATTAGTTTTTATCAATATAAGAACTGACATTATTGTTTTCATTTACAAAAATTGTAGAATTGATTAAAAATGGATATACAATGACACTCGAGTAAATGTCAGTCAAACACCAAGCATAATGTTCTAAACACCCAATATTAGTTAACTATTATGTAGTAATGACACTTATATTCCTCTTCAAATACACAATCAAATATTGTTGCTATAGTGATTTAGTTGGCACTTAATTTTACCTTTGGGGTTACATATTTGGGGTTTGAACTTAGGACCTTACAAGTATTTGTTAAATAGGTTATCTATCCTACCATTATAAAATAAATCACAAATAGCAAAAGCACTTACATAACTTATAATGAGTGTATATATATGAGAACATCAACTTGAACAATTCTTTTCTTTTTTCAAATTTGCAAATAATATAAGCACTCATATAACTCAATAAGAAATTTTACATCATGGGAAACAAATATTAGGGATTCTTATCTCTTTACTACCTAAGAGACAAACATTCATTTTGAAAATAAAATGTTTCTTAATATCATTCATGCAAAACTAAAATGTCCAAATAATAGTTACAAAAAAAAAATCAGTTCTAATAACAAGCATGCATATGCCTTATATATAAATATAATTTCATAATACTCATTTACATATATAATAAATATTATTCTTGTGCTCCAAACCGTGAAACTTTATAAAATTAAACTTTTCATTAGAAAAATCAAACTTTTCTTATGTTATTCTTTAGTATTATAAAAGCATAAAGTATATCATTTTTTTAATTAATTGAGCATAATATATTAAAAGGATAATGATGCAACATATTCATAATCCAATAATTGATTAAGGCCTAAATATTATGTTTTCAAACATGAAACAACCTGTCTTTTAAATATGAGTCATTGTGACTGGTAAACAAGAACCATCGTATTTGTTAAGTATGTAACATTGTCTCTCTTACTTATGAGCCATTGTATCTTAGACATGAACAATTTTGTTTATTGAACATAAGCCATGGCATTTATTGCAAATAAACCCTCATGTCATTTGCATTCAAATCATTGTGTTTATTAAAAATCATTATTACATGTTCACCTTTTAATGTCGCCACATTAATATCAGTTATATTGAAAATTGATGTATATAATGATATAGTAGCATTTTTGCAATTATGATTAATTTGTAAACCGACATGATAAATTGGTGTGGCGGCACTTTTGAAAAAAAGAGCAATTTATATGTTGGTTTAAATAAAAGACTAATATCAAAAGTTATTTGTCAATAAGTTAGGATGTCAACTCCTATTACTATAGTTCAAAAGGTATTTGAATCGTTTTGCTTGGAAATATAAAATATTTATATGGTAGTTCAAAAGTTGATGTTCTCAATCGTATGTATTGTCCTTATATTTCACCCAGTACTGCATGGAATGAATGGCTATTGTGTACAAAATTTGGAGGAGTACTTCAATTTGATGAAAACAAATAAAATACCTTTAACAAATGGAAATTTATAACAAAGATTTTAATCTTTTCACCAAGAGCAATAAGTGGCTATGCTATAATCTATATCGACGATGTATTGTAATTTTTTTGTAGATTATTATTTTATAGAAAACATATAGTGTCTATTGATTTGTAAATTAAATCAAATAGTTAATTGTAAAATATTTTCTAGTTAATGTCAAAAAATTTGGTAAACTGTATCCATTGTCAGAGAAACGCCAAATGCAGAAGCTTTGTCAAAAAATAAAAACAAAAAGTTACTTTTTAAATTGGAAAAAATCCACCCAAGTAAAAAACTTCCGTGTAAAAATGTGCAAGTTAGTAATAGCTTTAAAAGAATCATCTAATTAAATATATAATAATGTTAATTTTAACGCTTTTTTTTAATTTAAGACTTCAATTTTAATATTTCAATTTAGCTAGGACGAAACCTAATTAACAATTGTTGAGAGTGATTTTTGCTTTTCTTTCTATCAATTTAATTAATGAAAGATATTAAATATAATACCTTTTGATTTTCTTTTTTGGAAAATGAAAATCACTGTCAAGACGTACGCCTTGGACTTGGAGTAATCAACCTTGAATTATTTTAAATCTTTTATGAAGGAGCCAAAGAGTTGAATTCTTGATGAATTTTGTTCTATACTTCCATGATGCATACTGCAAATTTTACGGTAAAATTTATCTATTTCCTTTTCCTTTTGACATTTTGAATCATTGATAACATAGAGATTTATTAATAGTAGAATAAAATTAATTTCTTGTATATTCCATGATAAATGATGAGCATTTCATGACTTTAAAACAAATGATAAAAAAAAAAGAAAAGAATAGGTAATCATATTAACTGCAGAGACTATTTTAGTACATGAAGCTACTTTATTCTCTAACATGAAAATAAACTAATAAATAAACGCTAGCCAGTGATTATTGGAAGTAACATAAAAGAATCTAAACATAATGAACGGGACATTTTCTTTCTTGGCCCACCATAAAATATGCTACAATGAATGCATCAACCTGCACGACGATCAAAATATAAAATTCATCATCAGATTTAATATTAAATAATTATATTTTAAAAAAATAAATTATGTGACTTTTTTAAATAATTATATAACTTTTAATTATATTCTATTTTTGTTTGTCAAATATAAAAATGGTAGATAATATATTCATGTTACCAAATTAATTGTCCCTATTAATCAATTAATCTTTATATTCATTTTTGTACAAAAATCACATTATTATAGCATTTTAATTTACTACATCATTTTTCAACATAATTTCAAACTAAGTTTTTATATTTAATTAAAATTTTGCATATTTAATTTAATAGCTACTAATTGAGCTGACGTAGGAATAAATTAATTGAAAATCATGTGAAAGAAAAACAAGAAAAAACAAGCAAATATCGAATGATATTATGGTATTTATTTAAAACGTTAATTAAACAAACGGTGAATTAAGCAGATACTAAATCCTTGTATTCCTTATATTTTGAAGATGTTTAAATAAAGCAACTTATATATAATTCAATTAAGATTATTATCATCAAAATTGAGTGCAATCATACACACACACACAGAGATATATATATATATATATATATATATATATATATATATATATATATATATATATATATACACACACACACTAAAACCATATCTCACCAAATAAGTCGATATTATTTCAAGCAAAAAAAATATGCAATAGCTGACAACATAGAATTTATAAAAAGCAAAACAAGTTATAAAAAAATGTTGCTAAGAAGCACATAACCTGATATGTTTATGATGTTCTCAAATTACTGCGGACGTTTAAGGCAACCACTCTTATTGTTTTCAGGTCTCGAGTTTGAACCTCCGTTTGAGCTACTTTGAGGAGGGGGAGGAGGAGGGGATTTTAGATATCCCGATGGGTTGTTTGTAGGCTTGCTCATTTTACTATCTGTTTTGTAGCTTCGACTATCAAAGGGATGAATGAGAGCAAACTATTTAATTTGATTTTTCGTTGGAGAGGGTTTACAACATGCCTATTTATAAGGCCTTTTCCTTTTAATAGAGGTAATCAAACTGGAATACCAAAGTGATTTAATGAATAGTCTGTGAAAATTTCCAACTAAGAGACGTTGTAATTTTGCATGTCCTTACAAATTAGAGGAACAAGTAATTTAATATATTAAAAATAAAGTCGATATTTCAAAGTAATTCATGTATTGTTTGCGAAAGTTTCAGGCAGGTTCGGTACGAAATTTTGGACTTAGAAATTGAAATGTGTTCTTCAATAATGGTAAGGGTAGTAAATCATTTTCTATGTTTATAATAAAAATGATAATTCATTCAATATACATGCAAAGTACTTCAAAGTAATATCGAATGTTAATGAACAACTACAATATTGATTAAAATGTAGGTGTATATTTTTAAAAATAGAATGAGCAAAATTTTCATGAAAAATAATTAGCAACGGGTCAAAAATTTTCATGAAAAATAATTAGCAACAGTACTAAAACAGAATATAAATGGTCCTTTTATACAAAGTCAAAGAGGTTTGAACAGACCACTGTCGAAATTTTGCCAAAGATTACTTGAAAATAATTAACAATGTATTCTGCTTTGCCAAAGACTTATTACATGTGAATGTGCGATTGCATTCACGAAAATTCTCTGTTAAGAAGCTTACAGGACATTTCCTAATCCTTCTTAGGGTCAGCTAAGAAGGATTTTGTAAATGTACCTCTAATCTTCTTAACAGGAGATGTAGAAAATTATTTATAAGCAAAAAAAAGGAAAGTAGTTGAAAGTTTTCATGAGCCGCAGATTCATGCGTGTAAGTTCTTGGATTGAGGAAAGAAGGATAGAAAGATCTGACGCGGATGACCCATGGGTAATTTTTCCTTGTCATTTCTATTTTAGGAAAGAAGTTGAAAGAAATAGAATTTAGACTTTGCACGTGCGTACGATAATCTAAAGCAAAACGCATTCTTGACGTAATCTTTAGCAATGGTCTATTCAAATCTCTTTGACTTTATATACACATAAAAATTATATTCGTCTTTATTGCCATTTAATCTAATTTTACTTACATTTTTTTAAGAAAAATATGCAATAAAAAATGAACTAAATCTTTATTTTTATATACAGTTATATCCCTTTTTTGTTCTTTCTTTGCTAATAACAAGAGTGACAAATTATTTAACATACACAAATAAGATATAGTGAGTTCAAACCTAAGATATAATGAGAAGAAAAGCTTTCAAGAAAGTATTTAATATCATTACGCTACTTCATATATTTTCTTTTTCATTTAACTTTGTATTCACCTCTTTTGTTGTAAAAAAATAAAGAAAATAAGCGTATAATTTTACAATGGTAATTAACCGATATTTCAATAAAGACCGGTGTAATTTACTGGATATAAAAGATTAGATTGAATTGCAGCTTTCTATTCTAATTGAAATTCAAAATTTTCTCCAATTTTCATAGCTTAACACGCAAGTAAGAGTCAAGCTTCCTTCGCATCTTCCTCATTTAATTAGTTTTGCACTCATTCAATTTGCTTCAAAATACATTTCAATTTCTAAGTCTAATATTTGATACCAAACTTGTCTGAAACTTTCACAAATTATATATTGAATTACTGTGAAATATTATTGTTGGTTTTAATTTTGATATATTAAATTATAGATATTAAATTACTTGCTCTTCTAACTTGTGCTGACATACTAATTAATTACATAATCTCTCACTTGGAAATTTTCACATACTTTACATGAAATTTTCTTGCCATTATAGTTTTATTTCCTATAAACAGCCATGTCAAAGGCACTCTCCAAGGCAAAATCAAATTAAATTTTCTTACTCTTATTCAACCTTTGTCAGTCGAAGTTCCGAAATAGTTACCAGAATGAGCTCAAATCCCAAAAACAACAAAATGGGATTTTCAACCGCCTCGTCAACCTCAACAGAATAATTCGAATGGTAATTCGAATGGAAGGCCAAGCTCGAATACTAAAAACAATCATATGGGTTACGCTAAACGTCCGCAGTAATTTAATATGATCTCAAATACCTGGTAATTGTAGCAACGAACCCTTTTGGGTGATTTTGTATATGATTTTTTGTGTTATATATGTATGTTATGTGGTTTGCTATTGAATATTTTTTTTCTTGAATTCATTTGGGACTTATTTGATGAGAAATGGCTTTACTTTATTTATTAATGAGTTTTAATGATTTTATTCAATTTTGGATATTAATAATCTTACATTTTGTTCAATTAACATTTTAAACAAATATTACAAAATCATTAAATACTTGTTTGTTTGTCATTTTTTTGGTATAATTTCCATCAGCTTATATCCATGTCAACTGAATTAGTAGCAATTAAATTAAATATATAAAATTTCAAATAAATTTAGCAAACTAAATTTAAAATTAAAATTGAATATATATATATATATATATATATATATATATATATATATATATATATATATATATATATATATATATATATATATAATACAGCAATGTAATTCTTGTTTTAAATTTTTTACAATAGATAGAAATTGTTAATCTGGCGGATGATATTGTATTTTGGAACTCAATTTCAAAATTTTAAAATGGATGAGTGCAAAATTCAACTGCTCTGTGATTGTAAAGTATTTTCCCCCTCACAATTTTTTTTTTTTTTAATTCTAAACGAGGGCCAATATGTTTTAGTCTTGGTGCAGGTCCATGCATTCATTATAGATGATGCCGAAGAATAAGCAGAGTGTCTTGTTCATTGTTTGCCGCGTTTAGATTCTTCTATGTTATTTCCAATAAATCTCTAGCTAGTTTGCGTGCATATATATGTTGTGTTAATTTATTTGCAAGTTAGGAAATAAGGTGGCACCATGTAAAAAAGAAGTATCTACAGTACATATGTTTTATTTTGCTATTTTTTTTCGTTTATTATATTTTTAAGTCCTTCAATACTTATCATATACATATATATATATATCGTGGAAATATATACAACTAATTTCGTTCTGCAGTTAATAAATCTCCAGGCTATTGTTGTATAAAAAAGAATTAAAAAAAAGAAGAAAGGGTTAAGTTTCAAGACAATTTAAGTAAAACTCCTTTGGTTCTTGCCTAAAGTTCTCCGATTTGACAAGTCTACTAATTACTTGATTTAAAGAAAATAATATACACATTGACATTTATTATGATTGCCAAATTATAATTATTAATAGTAATTAAATAGAATAATTACATACACCTCATTATACTATTGAAGAACTTTATGGCAATACCTAAGAAATTTCTCCTAAAATTTATCCTAAGTGTTAGTGTAAATTTACGGAATGAATCATGGAAATATACAGAAAATTTTGTCAAGAATTCAAATCTTTGACTACGTAATAAAATATTTTAAAAAATTCATATATTTAATCTAATAGTGAAATTTCATCAAATGATTAATTGTAATATTACTATACATATTTACTAGCCAATATTAATATATTTTGCTAGCAAAATGATTTCTAAATGGTATTGGTTGTTAAAAAAGTTAGGATGTAGAAGTTATATTAAAAAATATAAAAAAGGCATAAATCACATAAATTACTTATTAAAAAATTTTAAAAAAAGATGAATAGTTGGATCAAAAAATTGGTATGTAGTTGTCACATCAAATTTTTCACCTAACCAAGGTCTAAAGTTATATTGTTGGCTACCTAACTTGTAATAAATGATAAGTATTTACCATAGATGATAACAAGCATTTACCAAGGATGGCATTTATTATATATCAAGAAACTGCAAAGACTTACAACTTCTAAAAGTATATTAGTAGTTAACATATAAAATAAAACATACATAAGATCTCAATTTTTATTAATGATTAATGTCTAATGTTCTATTATACATCAACAATTAACAATTATGAGGTATCAAGAAGCTGCCATAACTTATGACATGGCATATCAATAGTCACCTATGAAGTAGAGTTTATGTAAGACATTGGTTTTGATTAATGATTGATATCTAATGTTCTACTTGTTGCCTATAAATTTCAATTTCACCTTTCATTTGAAACATTTAGGCAATGTCTTAACCTTCATTATCAAGATAGATCATTTTCTATCAAAAAGAGAGTTTTTAAGTTTAAGGGTATAGACCATCATATTGATCAATATTACCAATTTATTAAAAAGTCATGGAATTGATCAATGTTCCTTTTTAAACTTGTACCCATACTTTGACCACATGAATTCTACAAAGCATTTGAAAGGATATTGAATAAGAATCCTTTTAAGTACTTTGTATAATGCATGTGTCCATTGTTGAAGTGTGAGTACAAGTCCTTAGAAGCAACTTTGAAAGATTTTAGCACCTTTTCAATATTGAATGCTATAATCTACACACTTCATCTTAAAAGCTGTTTCTATTGATAAATTCCAAAAGCTGCCAATCTACACCTTCCATCTCAATATCAGAAGTTATCTTTATTGGGTTTGATATGAAGATAGCTTATATTGCATCTTAAGAAGCATGTTTATAAATATTAAGAAAATAGATGGGTTATAAAACTAATGATAAAATATAGTGGGAAAAAGCTACATATCCATTTTTGCATTAATAGTTTTGTAATGAATGAATGGTGATGCAATTTTTCATCTCATTATAATTTATCATTACTTTGCAACTAACATAAAAGCTTTTAAGCAATATAAAAGAATTATGAGAAGAGGATACTTATTTTTCCTTTCATTTAAAGTTTGTTCTTCATTTTAAATTATAGTTTTTTTTGCTATATATCGATGTGCTAAGAAGAAAATGAATAAAATGGTAGAATATTGTTTTCATAATAAATCATCAATTTCTCCTTTGTCTCGTTAAGATTCAATTTGTTGATGTTTGTATTTGTTTAATTATATGAGAAAATATCGTAATGCAAAAAAAATTAATGTTATGTATTTCATTTAAAGTAAGTTTAATTATTAAAAATTTTCTTTGGCATTCTTACAAGATTTATGTTAAAATTATAAAATTATTACTTGAAAGATTATGTAGAAAAATTTTTCCAAACAAAAGATTTTGGTTTCATGAAATTAAAGTGTTATGACATCAATTTTTATTAAATAACTTATATGTAAATTTCCATAGTAAAATGACTTTGTTTTATCATAGATGTCAATTTTTTAACAACTAACATGGAAACTTGAAATAGTGAAAAAGGTAAGGTGCGAGTTGAAAAAAAGAGAGTGAAATCATAGTGCCATTTGTGAATTTTATTCCAAAGTTCTTTTAACTTTAAAATGATTCTCCTTCTATTGGGGAAAATCTAAGGTGCCCCCAGGATTTCTAAACCCTGAGTGGTGTGGTAAAATCTCATCCATTAGATGAGATTACCAAAGACTTAGGTAATATGCCACACCACCCAGGGTTTAAAACCCCTGGGGATACCATAGTCTTTCCCCTTCTATTAAGGTATGTTTAGCATCCAACCTTAAGATTATTTTCTTTAGTTTTTTGTTTTTATGCTTACTAATATTTTTGTAGCACTAAATATTTGTTAGCCTATCGCTAAGTATGTGGGGTTGCATACTTATTAGAAAAAGCACGATATCTAAAAACAATGATTTGTTTAGTTTTTATATTTTTTCTTGCAACTGATTTTCTAGTTTCATAATCAACCATATTTTGTTTTCTTTTATTTTGATACAACTTTTACAAATTTGTACATGTAAAAAAACTTGGTTTATTTTTTTTATATACTTAGTCATATTAATACTAATAATTTTATATGAAATTGTAATATTAAACATCAAGTTTTAATGAATGTTCATTAGATTTGTAAAAAAAAAATTTAACTTAAAAGTATTTATCTAAAAAGTGTGAAGCTCACATTTTGAGCAACAAGTATTAAGATATATTTAGAAAAGCATTAATCACTAATTGGGATGTATATAACCTTTCATTATTTTCAATCTTTTATTCAACTTATTCTTCAAAACCATTGAAATTAGGATTCTATAGAGTCATATGAGATGTTGGTCTTTATTTTTAACTAAGGTGTTCATAGGCTTAATTATAAGAGAAATGGAGAAGATAGGGAATGAGGAGTAGATAAGGTTAGGGTTTGAGGTAGTGGATAAGTGATAAGGAATAGAGGGATAAGGTTTGGGAGTGGAATGTGGGACATATAATGTTAAGATATGATATTATAGAAATTATCGTTAGTTGTTTAAAAGAAAATGACATTTATTGTTAGTTCTCGTTATACTAGAAAAATAAATAATGTCAATTTTGATTAACATAAGAACTAACTTTATTGTTATCGTTTACAATAATTATAAAATTGACATTAAAAAATAAATATACAATGATGCATGAGTAAATGTCAGTTAAATATTGACATGTAGTTTTCTAAATACTCGATATCAATTAACTACATTTTAGTATTAATACTTATATTCCTTTTTATACACAAGCAAATATTGTTGCCATAGTGGTGTAATAGCACCTAATGTTGCCTTTAGGATTTTACTCCTTATCATGTTTAGCATTTGAACTTAAGACTTTGTGTGTTTTCATTAAGTTGATTATCAATTCTACCATTATAAAAAAAATCCCAAATAATGGTAACTTATAATGAGTATGTATATATATGATGGCAACAACTTGATTAATCATTTTTCTTTTTTGAGATTTGCAAATAATATAAGCAATCAGATAACTCTACAAGAAATTTTACATCATAGGAAATAAATATTAGGGGATTCTTATCTCTTTAGTATATAAGGGACAAACATTTATCTTGAAAATAAGATGTTTCTTAACATCATTCACACAAAACAAAGTTATCCCAATAACAATCACAAAAAAATGGTTCCACCAACAAGTTTTCACATGCTTTACATATATAATTTCATAATACTCATTATAGAATAAATATTTTTCTTGTGTCTAAACCATGAGACTTTATAAAATTAAACTTTTCTTGTGTTATTCCTTAATATTTTAATATAATAGCATATAGTATATCATTATTAAAAAAAATTTAATTAATCAAGCATGATATACTAAATGGATAATAATGCAACATGTTCATAACCCAATAATTGATTAAAGTCTTGAATCATATGTTTTCAAACATGAAAAACCTATATTTTAAGTATTGATCATCTCGACTCTTACACAAGAACCATTATATTTATTAAGCATATAACATTGTGTCTCTTATACATGAATAATTGTGTCTGTTGAACATAAGCCATGGCATTTCTTGCATATGAACCATCATGTCAATTAAACATAGATCATCATATCTTTTGATCATGGACCATCATGTCATGAACCATTATTCTAATAAACATGAACCATCATAACTCCTGATCATGAATGAATGTGCCTTTTGCACATGTATCATTATATCTATCAAACAAGAACTATTCTGTCTTTTAGTCATAAAATATCATGTGTATTAAATATAAACTATCATTTCTTTTAAACATGTACAATTATGCCTCTTAAACATATATATACTATCATGTCTCTTAGACATGATTCAATATGCCTTTTAGATTTCCTAGTTGGATTTTGAGTATAATGATTTACATGGCAAGTGAAGTTTCTGGTTTAAGTCCAAAGTGGCTTAACTATGCCAAGGAGAACTAATATATCTTTTAAATGTAAATCATAATATCTCTTGGACATAAACTAACATATCATTTTAATTCTAATTATAAGAATAGAGAAATCACAATTTCCTAATTCTTGATTTAATATTATATTTTAAGCTAAAAGTTTTGTAAAATAAAGAGGAATTACTATCCTAATTAAAAATAGTCTTCTAAAAATACCTTGCCTAACATTTTACTCTTTGAATTTTCGTCTTTATGTGTTTTTTTTTCATTTTTATCTATTTTATTTTGGTTGATTTTTTTCTACTTAACTCTAACATTATTAATAAAATGGATGACATGGAAGTCCAAAATCTTATGTGACTCTATCAAGTTTTTTCATGGAACCTTTTATACTTTAAACTAATAATATGATTTGATTTAAAAGAATTTGTAATACCTAATGGAAACCAAATAGAACAAAACCATTAGAACCTAATTAGAAAGTATCTATTAATGGATTCTTTTAGGTGAGTAGTGAAAAAACCCACTAATTTTAATAAATAGAAAATTCTTTAGAATTTATTTTAAAAATTTTGACCATTTCTAGAAGTATTCAAGGTTCAAAGTAGAAAGCATCTTAGAATTGCCTAAGGTTTTCACCTTAAAGCATCTTATAAAAACCCAAGTAATTGAAAATGTGAAATTTTTAGCAAATTCAAGACATATGAATGGCTACATATGTAATACAAAAGGGGAAATATTGAATTTGAAAATCAAATATTATAAAAAGTCATAAAGTTAACTAGAAACTATACAAAATAGTTTTTATGAATGACATTATGTAAAAAAATCCTAAATTTATGATTCTTCTTGAAATACATACATATATATATATATAATATTTTCATTAATTTTTTATTAAAAAGAAAATTATGATTTGATTTGATTAGTGAAGAAAATAATATAGCCCTCACTAATGTTGTTTGATTAAGCTTAAATCTTAATTAACATTGTAGATTCAAATACTTGGTAATTTTATTATGAAAATCAAAGAGTAAGTTTTAGTATTTGAATTATGAATTCCAATACCATTCTTGAAAGGAAATTATCATAGAATTAATTTGAATATGAGAATTAGTAGTATTATCCAAGTGCATTAGTGAAATGTTTTATATTAAAGTTACTTGAAGAGCAAGTTTAAGTGTAGAAATACATGAATAAATTGGAAAGCCAATGGGATGAAGGCATGCCGTGCATAGGAATGAGGAGAGTTTAGCACATGGAGCATTTAATGAGAGAATATTGCATTATAAATTAGAAGATTTTATTAGATTTTAATTGATAACACCAAACCTAGGAACTTATATGCTTGGAAGCCAAGAAACCCTATGTTAACCAAGCTTCTAATGTGAACATTTAGGGTTTGTAATTATTAAGAAATATATGAATGGATCTTAGTTGTATTTTGTTTAGATTTTATCCCCAAAAATTGGTAAAAATTATGGCCAACAAGAGGAGAAAGGATGATGTAATTTTCTTCTAAAGCAATAACATAAAAAGCCCTTATGTTTTACTATAAATGGGGGTGAGGTTTTGCATTTCTCCTCAAAATTTCTCCTCACACCATTTTGAGAAGCAACTAATGGCTAGAAATAAAAACAAGTGAGAAAGTGTTCTTGAGTTTTTTAGAAGATTCTTCATTGTTCTTCCAAGCTATTGGAAAACTCTTGAGTGCTAGTGGAATTATTGCAAGCTTTAGCTCCTCTATTCTCCAAGGAAGGTAAAAATACTCATAGTTTAATGGATAATGAAACTTGAATCCTTAGGTGTGTAAAAATCAAGCAAGATCAATACAAGTTAGTAAAGATCTACCTCTTTTCTTCATGATTTTCTTTTAAGAAGATTTTTATATATAAGATGCATATGTTTTATGGTTGATAGTCTATTGAAACCATGATTTTCATAGTGGATTTGTTTGAAAAATAGTTTCCTTAAAGGTTTCATAATGAAATCTTGAAGGTGCTAGTTTTGAAATGGTTGTTTGGTTTCCATTTTTAGAAAAGGAATATCTTTGAAAATAGTTTCTTTAAAGGATGAGAAACAAAAAGAATGCTTTTGAAAAACATATTTGTAAAGAAAGGATCTTGAAAAAGATATGGAAAATGAAAAATGGTGAGTGGAAATAAATTAAATTTTCATGTAAATAAGGCAAAACATTTGTTGAAAAAGCATGCATGGCTTTTGGGTTCTCTATAAGAACTAAGGTTAAGATTTTGATTTTTATGCAAAAATTAAGTGTACATTGTTTTAAAACCTTGTATGAGTATCATATAATTAATACATCAAAGTTTTAAAATAAAAATCATCCTTGAAAGAAAGAAAGAAGCTCTTAGGTTCTTACTTTTTACTAGGAATAGGAAGATAGCAAAAAAATTATGTTTTTCTAATTAAAAAAATATGTTATATTATGTTATAAACTCATTTTGAGATATTAGTACATGAAGGTTTTTAAAGAAAAAATCCTTTAAAAAATGGAGACAAAGCTTTCAAATTTGGTGTTAAAAATAATATAAAATTTTCTATTCTCTATTTAAAATTAGTTTCCTACAAAGTGATTTTCAAGTAAATTGCTTAGGGTAATTAATGTAATATGTTTTAATATGAAAATGTTTGAAAAATGAGGTTTGAAACCATTATTTCATTGCTAGAAATCCTAGAAAATATATTGTAAAAATTGCATGTGAAAATAGAATTTCAAAAGCTATAAGCATGTCTCCTTTAAGGTGTTTTGTTAGTTGCATGTGTGGGTAACTTGTGTAATTTATTTTGAGCTTGAAAAATGAAGTTTAGACACATTGTTTTAGATTTTAAAATTTATGAAAGAGGCAAGAAAATTTTAATATTTAAAATGAAATTTTCAAGTATAGGTTGCTTGGTAAAAACTTAAGAAGGGTTTATACTTAAATTAGCAAGATAAAATAAGTTTTCTTACTTGTTAAGATAATGCACAAGGCATAAGCTTGAAAGTGCACAACTAGGAAATGTTGGAACATGGAAAGATTCATGTTAATGCTTTATTTTTTTTATAAAAATTAAAATTTGTTAGATTCTTTTTTTAAAGAAAATGTTGTTTAATTATAGTACACAAGTATATGAATTTACTAGTGAAGAACTATGCTTGAATGCAAATGAAAAGTTCTTGAAAGAATTAAATGAGATGTTTCTAGTGCATGGTTATATTATGAAATTATTTATAAATGCATTAATAAATTTTTATGCAAGGTTGAATGTAAATTAATTATACAAATGAAATAGGATCTCTTGCATGAAATGATATCTAGCATATGAAAATAAAAGCAAGAATGTTTGACTTAGTCACTTGAAATGTGACAAGGTAAATATGATCTATATCTTGCTAAATTTTTAAATAAGATTATGAAAATGATATGTACTTGTTTTAGCAATGAATAACATTTTAACCTAACCTTATTTGGTGATATGAGAAAATGAGGCTTAAATGCCATAAGTGATTTTGAGGCTCTATATCATACATGAATTTGTGGCTTGAATGCCTATGTGATGATATGACATGAAAATATGATATGAGACCTTTTTATAGAGTGTGGAGATTAGCGTAATGCTCTCTATTTTAAGTCACATGAAATGAGGAGTAGAACATGTATAGTTAGAATAAGGTTAGGAAACATGTGATTAAGGTTAGTTAGGAGTAATAAAGAGGAACATTTTATGCCTCCTTACCATTAATTTGTATATTACATGATTATGTTATTCTATATATGTGATTCAGTTATTGCTCAATTTATTCACTATTGCAAAAGAGTTGATTGACATTGAGTATTTAGGAGATTACACTTTAGAAAGTGATCGACATGTAATAAACCATTATAGTATAAGCGATTTTAACATCAATTTGTAAACTATTATAGAATAGAAAAGTAACATCAGTTTTTATTCCATTAAAACAATAAAAAGTTCACGTCATTCAAGTTTCTATAATATAAGAAAACAACATTAATATCATTTACTTTCTAAAAATCAATGTCTAATAAACAAAATAGCATATCAGTTTGTATAAATAACCAATGCTCATTAACCTAAACTTTAACCTCTAGTTCCTTACTTTCTTATCTGAAACCTAAGCAAGATCCCTATGTTCTTCAGACCCTTATCCTCTATATATTCCCTCTATTCCTAATAAGACAAAGAAAGCCAAATTTTCTTATTACTCTAAAATACAAATTTAAACAAATTTAAAGAATAAATTGAATAAAAAAAAATTAAAAATGGTGAAAGGTTGTATACAATACTACAACGAGAGATGAGTGCCTTGCTAAATTTGTGTTTTGATACCCACAACTTAATGAAAGGCTTCAACTTCTTAGAAAAGCCTTTTGAATACAATACCTACAAATGCAATAAGCATTCATGAAAAATTAGTGTATTATAGATTTTTACATGAAAATATAGTAGATCTAATATGACAAAAAGCTAAAGAAGATGAATAAGATCAAATTTCTTCCCTATGTAAACTTGTAAAAGTTGCATCAAAATGATAGATAATAAAATAATATTGAATAAAAAACTAAAAACTAATTTGTAAAAATAAATAAGAAATTCTCATAATTATATTTTGCATTTGTCTAATGTGTTCTAAACTTTCCATATTTAGTAATAAGCTAACTAAGCTTTAATCTTGCAAAACAATTAGTAAACAAAAATACAAAACTAAAGAAAATCATCTTTCATTTGGAAAGAGAGCATACCTCTTTAAACAAAGAATCATTTTAGGGTTGAAAAAGCATCTGGATGAAATTTGCAAATGGCACTAAGCTTCACTCCTTTTATCCTAAACTTATGCCATGCTTCCACATTTTAATTTTCAATTCATGCTTGTGGCCTAAGTTTCCATGTTGATTTTTGAAATGAATTGATGTTTAAATTTAATATTAGATGTCAATTTTAAGAAAACACCATCATTTTTATTGCAATGACATCTTTTTATTAAGTAATGATTAATGTTAGTTACTAAACGAAAACTGGCATTTTAATGTATGCATGTCTATTAATAAAAAAGAGTTTTCTTTCCTTTTAGACAACTTTTTCTATAACCATTCCAAAACAATCCCAAAACCTTTTCATAATTATTCTAGAATGGCTAGATACAAGAAACATATATATATATATATATATATATATATATATATATATATATATATATATATATATATATATATATATATATATATATTAGACTAAAACTAATTTAATTGTACATATCATATGTATTAAAATTTATAATTTCTAGTTTATATTATATATATATATATATATATATATATATATATATATATATATATATATATATATCAAACAAGAATATGAAAACATGATTTATATATATCATATGTATATATAGCTAATAGCATTATATGTTTTAAGTCTAAATTCTGCCAAAAAGATTAATATGATTTTGTGAACTAAATTTTTTTGTCTCTTTATTTATGTTACTTTAAATGAATTGGTAGTATTAGAATTATATTTTGCATTATGATGCTTTTCTTATACAATTAAATAGACACAAATAGCAACTAATTAAATGTAAATGAAACATATAAGAAAGGAGATAATTTATTATGAAAATTGATTCTTTCATTTTATTTATTTCTATCAATATATGAACATATACAAAGAAAAAATTGTTATTTACAATGAACATTAGACTTTTCATTTATAATAAACATACATAGCATCTCTAAACAAATTAAAAGGAAAAGTGGTTGTCATTCACCTATAATTCATTCATATCGCTTGATTGTCTCATTTATTATAAGCCACTAATTGTCCTTGTTTCTCAATGTGAGGACATGCTAGTAGTTTTTAATGTGCTATCTCAAATTTAGTTTAAATATCTTATTTATGCTATGCCAATTGATACCATTAGTTTTCTGGCTATTGTTTTGGCATCTCTCAAAGTTTCATGCATTAATACAGAATATGGTAGCACAAAAATTATGAGTTATAGTTAGATTATGGAGCATTAAAACTCAAGCCTTTGTGAACCATGTCTTTTATGGTGGGTAAAAATATGGTTCATAGATGTGAGTTTTGATAATTTATAATCTTACTATAACTCACAATTTCTACACAACCATATTCTACATTTAAACATGAAACAAATTCCATAACAATAAATTTGCAATAAACAATACCAATTAGTAAAGCATAAATAAGACTTAGTATTTGAGATAGCATATAGAGCAAATAGCATGTCTTTAGTCTCACATTGAAATATAGTGATAGTTAGAAGCACATACTAAATGAAGAAATCAAGCACCTCATTAAATACAAATTTAATATCATGCAACACCTTAAATACCCTCTTTTTGATGGAATGAGTGCTATCTTCATAGATTGCCCACTTATTTCCAATAGGCAGGGAGAGCCTTATTTATAAGCTAAGAAATAAAAAATTAAATGTTAGTTATTACTTTAAAATTGACAACATAAGATGGTAGCTAAATGCTAAAATATGTAAATTGTTGATAAACTACTATAATGATTGAAAAGGACTCACACAACCATCACTAAAAATCAATTGATGTTTTAATTTCAAGTTAATGATTTGTCACAATGATTGAAATGGATTTGAATGGCAGTTATAAAAGACAACTAACATTTTACGTTCCTTTATTATTTCCATTTAAACTCATCATTAGTTCTATTTATTTGCACTTTTTCAATTTTATTCATTTAAAATATTTCATAAATTTATTCATTTAAACTTTTTCATAAATGACATTCATTTGGATGCCTACAGATTATGAGAAAATGCCATCATATTGGACATTAATTAATCACAAAAAATTGACATTTTTATTTTTGCCATTTTCTCATTAAAGGCTTTTGAATTTTTATAGATTTCTATTATATAAACAATCAAATATGATAAAAAAGTTGTTTTTGAACAAATTTAACTTGGAACATTATATTTGTTTCAATATGTATTTTTATGTTAATTTGTGCAATCTAAGTGCCTAATATAGAATTTTAAGTCAAAATAACATAAAGATGAGCAAAGAAAAACAATTATGAAAATTAAAAAAAATAATTGTCATTGCTTTATTCATAATAAAAGTACAAATAGATAAGTAAAAAGAAATAATATCTCTATAAATTTATACAATATAACTATACTAAATCATCAATAAATAAAAACTATATGTGTACATATGAATACACAAAAACAATAAAAAAATCATTTTTTATCAAAATCTTCATCCTTGATATAAACTCAAATGTTGTTTGCTAAAATTTCTCTACTTTGATTGCTTCATGGAAAATGAGAAACTATACAACAAGAGAATTGGATGTTAGTGGAGTGAAAGATTAGCAGCAATTATCATTCATCAGCTCTTCTAATCCATTTATACTCAATAGGAAATGAAAAAGTATACAATGGTAGAGAAATAAAGGTTAAAGTTCTTCCATTGTACATTGTCTAGATGAAAATGAAGTGATAGATTAGTAATAACATTATGTACCAACGATATCATACTTAAAAGCATATTGAAGAGATGTTGGAAGCATTCATGTGGAAAGATAAAGTTTAAGAGAAGATTTATAAGGAAAACATAGACATCAATTATTAAACAAAACTAACATCTTATGATTTTGTGGCTTCCTATGCAGCTCATTAAATGCCTTTTAGATCATAGTTATTAATAAAGACCAACATCTTATGCTTCTATGGTTTCTAACAAGACTCTTGAAATGCCTTTTATACGATGGCTATTGACTAAAGTTGACATCCTGTGATTTTACAATTTCTAATAAGACTTTTGAAATTAATTTTAGGTGATAGTTGTGTTCAAAACTAAATGTTTAAATGTCAATTGTACCCTTATTTATCATTTTAGATTTTTATATAATTTTAAAAATGTTATCATGTCAAAATAAATGTTGATTTTGTTGTAAATTAACATCTGTCAACTAACTTAAATCATCAATTTTGTACTAGTGATTTGAATTCCTATAAGCATAGGAAAACGAAAATGATAATTCTAAAATGTATAGAGAAAGGAATTTCTTGTAAAGGAAAAAATGTTTCAATATATGTACTATATATAATTGATTTTTTTAGCTAAAACCTTTCAGAAAGTTAGTTTTGTAGCCATCTCATTGAGTAATTAAATTATTTGCCATACTTGAGGATGTTTCTTTCAATTACTCCTTGAAATGATGTCCATTAAGACTCACAAGGTGTGGTAGCAACTATTTGAGACTACGCATGGTTGATACGAGATAAAGTTGCATTTTTCATATTGTGATTAATGACATTAGGATCTAGCAGTAGACTCAAATGTGAGTAGTTAGGACTGATACCTCAATGCCAAATTTAGTCAAGCAATTCTTGGACTTACATTCTATGCCTGAGGAATTATCTCATAAGGTAGCCTCTGAGGACCCCATACTTGATGGTCTTGAGGTTGTTAGGTGTAAGCTTGATGAACCAACTTATGATTATATGCCTTACAATCCTTTGGACCTAGTGCCACTGTAGACACTTGTATCATCAACAATAACTCTAGTAGAGTCACCATCTTACTCACTAGTCACAAAGGACTCAACCATTCCTAATTATGTCTCTAAAGGGACAATTGATAATTGGTCTTATTGATAACTATCATCTCTACCCTTACCTTTTATCTATTTTAGTTATTTGTATAACTGTTATATTACTTTTCCATAGTAATTGTATCATTATTTTACTGTGACTAATATGTTATGTTATAAGCTAGCTGCCTTTGTATAATTATCATTGGTACACTTCTATATAAATGCCTTGACACATATATGCATAATTATCTATGTGATGTATATTTGTTTTAGTTGCATATCTGATAATTACTTTAATTATCTTATGAATATATTAAAGGATTATTTTGATGAAATATAAAGGAGGGCTAGTCGTATTCAAGGTATTTTGAGAAAAAGGTAATTATTTTACTAAAATATTTTTATATATCTTGAATTCTGAAAGTATTTAACATATAGTTACTTATTTTCTTACAACTTATTACATGATTTTTCAAAGAAATATTCTAAAGAGAAATATTTCTAAATTGAATTCAAAAAGAAATTTGATTCTAAAGGAAAATGTTATTTCTAAAAGTATGTTAATTAAAGAAATATGATATTTTGATTTTTTTCTAGTCTTTCTAACTTGATCCTATTTTATTTTATTTTATTTATTTTATATTTGAATCCAAGTTTTAAAATAAAACTTAAGAAACGAGAAACATTTGTTTCCTGAAAATTTTAAAAGAGAAATGTTTGCAAAAATATTTCTAAATCATCAGTATATTATGTTTCAACTATTTCCTTCCAAAATAAGAAAATCTCTATTCTGAAAAGGAAAAATATGTATCGCTGATTATTTAGAGATTTCTAGAAATGGAAATATATATATATATATATATATATATATATATATATATATATATATTGAGTATTTTATTAGAAAAGCGTCCTCGATGTTTATACACATAAAAGGTAGTTTGATCTGCTTACTTTTTTTTTCTATTAAAGAATTTTTTTTTATCTACTGAAGATTTTGCTTACCTAAGGACGAGGTTCTATATCTTAAAATTATATTTTATATTCAAAGTCATAAAAGATTGTATCTTATCAATTTAAGAAAACTATTTTTTAGAGAATCTATATATATATATAGTTAAATTTCTAAACTCAAGTTTTCTGTATATTGCATATTTTCAAAGGACAATTAAGTTTTTTTTTTCTTTTTGAAAAGCTTATAAAGATATTTGGTTGATATTTTATATCAATTACGATGGTTCAAAATAGATTGTGACATAATTACATATATCTTAAATACAAACTTAATTGAGTCAAACTTAATTGAGTCATTTTTTAGATATAGACATAATTACTTTAATTGAGTCATTTTTATTATTAAATACAAACTTATTTATCTTACATAAGCACTTTTATATAAGTGGTATTTAATGTCTATACATGCATTTAAGGGCATCATATCAAATTTTGGGTTTCAATCATTATTTTAAAAAAGCGTAAAATGGAAAGGGAGGATTTAATTGAAGGAATTTAAATTTATCAATGATCAAATTATTTTATTAGCGGTAATATTTATTTTAAGTAATATTTAATATTTTTTAGAAGTTTTTTCTTTCTTCTATATCTAAATTTTGATTCCAGATCTTGCGTGCGGGCTTAAAAAACATTCCTAGCCTCGACCAGCAATGAAAATGGGTTTTAGTCATTATTACATGGTGCAAATTTTACCAAAATCATTGCAAGTTCTATATTTGTATATTCTCCTTTTATTTCCTATCATGTAATTAATTAATTTTACAAATATTAAAAAAATAATTTAATTTATCTTTTAATAAACTTTTTAAAATTATTCTTTATTCATAAAATTTAAAATAGTTAAAAACCAATAAAGAAATATAATGAAATAAATGCAAGTGGGTTGAAAGTGTAAAGCATAGAATAATAAAATATTTATTTATAAAATGGAAAGATAAAAATAAAAAAAATTAATGTTTCATTGGAATTTTAATGTAATAGATAAAAACATAAATTTTTTTTTGAAAATCTTACAAATAATAAGGAAGGAAAGGATGGTATTTTATTATATATCCAATTATATATAAAAGCCAAAAGGACAATAAATGTTGTTGTAATATAGTCACATAGTCAATCCAAGCTCAAATACTAAAACATTTTACAACTTCATCATCTCTCAATTATTATAATTCAAATTTTATCAAAAATACACTTTCGAACAATATGGAATAGATTACAAAAACCTCGAACATCTTTTTCAACTGCTTCCATCTTTCTTTTTGTTGCAATAAAGTGTTACAATATATCTGTTTAAAGTTATAAAATGAAAAAGTGGCAACCTTTTTCCTGTTTTTAAGGAAAAACAAAAGATTAAAGGTAATAAGGAAAACAAGCCCTAAGGTGTACACAGTGGTATGGTTCGTTATGCACATTTCAATACTTAAATTCGCATCTCAATGAGATAAAATAATCTTAAGAGAATGTGACAATTTGAAATGGGCATACCTTAAACTTCTATAGTTTCGATAGAGCGTGAGTTATGAGTAAGATAATAGGATGTTACCAACCCTTCACTAGTGTTGATTACTAATAACTAAAATCATTTTTGAAATGATAAGACATTATGGATCCTCTATGGTGTTGTCTAGTGATATTGAGGCATGGGTCAGTGCTGAACCTATCAATTTGGCTTGGTCCAACGGTTGTGAGCTAATCAATTATTTTAAGCATCGTAAAAAGCCATTAAAAGACTAAATTAATTTACGTGAATTTTTTTTTCGCAAATATAATTTAAATCTGGCAATGTCATTAATCAATCTTGTCATGGAATTTTTTGAAAGTTAATTACCAAATAATAATATTTGTTGAAAATTTTCATGAATACGATTTCACTGTAATAGTTGAGGTCGAAATTTAGGTGAAAAAGAAAGCCAGCAATGCGCATACCAGTAACAATTCGGAGCTTCATGCCTTCATGTTTCTATTTCCATTAATAGGTTGAAAAGAAGGAACAGGAAGGACCGTGCGTCTTTGGATCATTTTAATTGTATCCATATTTTTCAAGTAAATTTAACAAAAACTAGTAGTATATTTCATAGAAGTATCCTGAACATTTCCTCAACATATATATATATATATATAAACGTTTGGCTGTAAGGGAAATATATATATATAAACCATTTGACTGTATAATAAATGACAAAAAGAGGCTTTTTACATTATCTGACTATAAAGAAAAGAAAATTGATTGCAGCATTCTCAGTCAGAAGACTCAGAACTCGTGTATTTTCTTCAGTTTTAATTGCTTAACACACAAGGAAAAGTAAATTTCCTTATCTTTTCCAATTGTGTTTGAAGTTTGAATTCAACTTCAAAACTCAGTAATCAAAACATTCCTACCCGTCTCTTAATCGAGTCCAACATTTCATACCTTCGTCTTGATGGTGTAATTTCACAAGAAAACTTATTCTCACCATCATATTCTCATCAAATTAATTGATGTTTGAAAAAGCTGTTAATGTTCTTACCGACATACACTGCATTTCCAAAACCGTGTTTTAGGGTTTTTCTTATGCATGTATACAACGTTATAACAAATGTTTCTTTGAAATTTTCAAAAATTATCCATGAAATTACTTCTGGCATTCTGGTTTTATTTTCTATGTGAGAAAAAGTCCTATAAATAGCAAAACAAAAAGACAATGAGAGTCACAGATCAATATTTCCTGAAATAGAATGAGTTCAAAGGCTCCAAACAATCCTATGGGATATTCTAATCAGACTTCTCCTTCTCCCTCCCGTCCAACGGGCAACTCAAAGGGAGGTTCGAGTTCTAACCCTAAAAACAATCCAATGGGTTATTCGAAACGATCCTCTCAGTCGCAGTAGCACAAAAGGATCGTATATACCAGTTTATAATATCTGCCCTTTTGCACTTTTTTAAGAGTACTAAAGCTAATTTGTTGATTTGATTTACTCTAACAGGATTTAGATTGCAGTAACGGCAACAATCATATTGTAATTACTAAAATTAATATGGCTAAATATAACCATTATAGTACAAAATTATGAAAAATCACGAATATAATGCAATGCGCAATTTGAGTTTGAGCTGTAATTGAGAATCTTTGACTCTACAATTCTGCTAACCGTACCCTTGGCAAATGTGATGTAAATTAGACATGCTAGTTGGGCTTAGTAACTCTATTGGCTCAATTTGTCCCCATTTTTCATTTTTCTTTTTCTTTTTTATTTTTTGATAAATTGGAGGTGAAGAGGTTCAAATACGACATATATAGCATAGTACCTAAGTTTCACGCATCTAGATCAATAATTAGGGGGTTAACTTGGTTGATTCTGTTAAGCTTTTTGTCATGGGAAAAATGTCAACTTGTTTAATTAAATAAGTCAAAAAAAGTTTTATTTTGTTATCTATGTAAATTTTAATATAAATTAATTCTGAATTCTAAAAATTCGTCTTTATCTTATATTTATCTGAGTTTTAGTTAAGAAATTACATTTTAATTTCCTTGTTAGGTCTTTCTGTATATTATCGGCTATGTTTTAACTCAGGTAAGTTTGCAATATTGTTCAATAATTAATTCATACCAAAATGTTTCACTAATTAATTAGAATTCAATTATCTTTCTTTTAGAATTGAGTTATATATGGTTAAAGTTGTTAAAACTTAACATCAACAGGCTCCATATAATATAAGGTAAGTTCAATTACAAACAGGTTCATCTATCTAAATTATATTACACGAAATATATAATAAGTGAGATTGAGTAAATTAATATGAGTGAATATACTTTTCATATATGATTTATTTTGATTTGTAATTTTTTTATAAACTATATATGAGGTTATGTTATGTATAACGTCTTTCGATCTTTTTGCAGGTTCATGCAAAGAAAAAGTGGCATATTTTATGGCGGTAGCTAGAGAAGAAAATTGTCTTGTTCTTCCGGTTTATGATTCTTTTATGTGTTCCTTAAAAATTGAGATTACTCGTTTGTATATAGTAATTTATATGCATGTATGTGGGTTTATTTGGAGATATATGGACTTTGTTTCTTGTTTTCCCTTTTGTAAGTTTGTAACTATAGTTGGTTTATGAAGTGATATGCATTAAAATAAAAAATCTTCAGGTAGTATATAAGTCTGTCTTGCCTTTTTCCCCCTTTCTACTTTTGGGATAGAACAAGTTAGAAGTCATTTGACACACAAGTGTAAATTGACTTCAAATCCAAGATAATTTTAATGCAAGGCATGTTACTCCATTATTAAAAGCATAAACAGTTTTGTTTTATAATACTGCAATTTAACTTTCATCAACGGGATGGTTTCAACTTCATACTTCTTTTAATTGATTAAAAAATGTTTCTTTTTTATTTTTTATTTATAAATTAATAATATAGTTTAAATATTTTGCTTTTAAGATTTTCTTACTTTTATATGTGGAAATATCTACTAATTTTTTTATTTTTAATAGAAAGAAAAAGAAAATAATATTATCAAATTAGTTATCAATAATTTTGAGAGAGACACAAATTGGTTAATAAAGAACGAGGGATAAAAAAAAAGAATAATAATATCGAATCATTCACTCAATCAACTTTTTAACACTCATCTTTGTAGATGTACTGAAATATTTCATAAAATTATTAGTAAGGACAGTGTTAAAACAAAAGCAATATTAATTGGTCAGAAATAGAAAGAGTTGTTTATTCAAAATTTATAGGACAGTGGCCAAAATCAATATCATATAGGAGCACTAAAGTGGGACAACTCATTAAGCTATGTTACGTTAATTATTACAAAAACAATTATGTGATGCACCGTGGCATCCTCATAATTGTTTGGGTTTATACAAAGCAAATAACTCAAGTTCCTATAATTAGATTCTTAGAAATATGAGCCAAATTTGGGAAATAGTTTCCTTAATACCTATAAATAACATGGGGTTTACAAACGAAATACAGAAAAAAGATTGGATCATATAAGATTTTGTAAGTAAAAAGAGAACTTCTCAATTCTAGAAGAAAATAGCCTCTTTTCAACATTAATAAAACTAATGATAGGCATTGAAAATAGAATTGCCTACACTTTATTGGGGTCGTTAAGTGTCACACAAAAGGTGTAACTAATACTATAATCAACAATCATTGGCCGTCACAATTAATTCATATGATTATTAACAATTATTGACCATCACCAATATTTTATGCATAACTTAGTGTCATGGACCAATAACTCAATGGTTGAGATGTACGACATTCAAATATTCATCATATGACGAATAAGTCTGTCAACCAGTTAATACACCACAAAAACTTAGAAATAACAGAACAAACATACAAATATAGCACAATTGAGGCAACTATATAAGCATATAACCAACGTATATAAGCAATCAATAAATCAAAGAAAAAAAGTAATAATGATACAAAATATATGTAATGTGAACAAATACAAGCAAATACAATTAAAAATGGCAAAATTTTGAGTTATCGTAAATTGAAGAAGGCTACTTCTATTATTCATAAAAAGTCTCATTACATAGTTTGGAAGTGTGTAAAGGGAACCAAGCCACATATTTTAGCTCCAAAACTAATACCAAGCAATCACAAAGGCCATTGGACATTTGTCCTTAAAGAGTATTCTAAGCCAAAGTCCTCCTAACATAAGTAGATATACTTTTTAAGGATTGACATAAGGCCTTTTCTTATAGCTTGAGCTAGAATTTTAGCACAAAAATACATTAGCATGAAGATAAAAATTCAACAATCATAGCTATATAATTAGCTAGTAGCAATAAGCAAGTTATCTTGGTAATTAAAAGAATAAAAGAAAAGCCCCAAAATAAAGAGAAAAGGGAAAATGGTACACAAGTCAAATTTATCCCAAATTTGACTTACAAAACCTTGATCATATGCTTGATTTATTTGCCAATTTTCATGCCACATAAAGCTTATTTTCCTAGTTAGTTTGCTCATAAGGCTAACTTGTGACATCCTTCCCGACTTGAAAAATGTCAATGTCCTCATTGACAACTTAGTCAAACACAGCTTTCACAAGAATCTTTAATGTAATCCCTTGTGCTTCTCCCTTGATCTGTCAACTTATTTGAGCTTCACTAATAAGTAATTTATCTTTAACACTTCGACTTTGACAAAAATCCTTGAAAATCTTCAATGTGCTATAATTTAGCTCGTCCTTTGGCTTTTTTCTGGCTTGTCTCCTCAAGATTATTATTGACTAAGAAAAGCTTTTACCTCCATAGCATCTTGAACTTGAATTTAACATTCAAGTAATGTCCTTTATCATGGCTAATAAGGTTAAATAAAGATTTGTCACTCTTGTTCTAGTAACACATGGCCACCCATAAACTACTCTTGCGATTAAATAATAGCATTTTTGAAGCAATGTGAGAATCAATGATCATTATTACAAGTCAATCATTAAGACTAAGGTGGATCGACATGCATGATCCTAAAATATTTGTTGGGTAGCTTCTACCTCACCATCATTAAGATATATATAATCCTATCAGTATTGTCATAAGCTCCTCCTAAAGGATTTGCCTTGTTCATCCCCCTAGATGTAGCACCTTACTAATGAAAATCCATGCTTTCTAGCATGACTATGCAAAAGAAATGTTAGCTCGTACTCTACTAACTCACCAAGCTTATTATGGCAAACTCCAATTGGGACCTATTCCTCCATGTTGGTGTGGTGTTACTCAAAAGTCTCTAGAACTTGGAGTAACTCAATTTTAACATAAGACTCACCTTTATCATTAGAATTATGAGTACTACCATTGTTTTTCCCTTGTCCATTCTCTTGTAGCTTGGCTTGTAAAGCATTTAGGGTTAACTTCTTTGGAAATTTTCCCACTTTGTATGGCTTGACATGAAAAACATGACAAAGTCTTTGACTTTTCATTATTATTGGAAGACCAAGATGAAGTCAATCCTTAGAATTTGGAAGATGATCAACTATTCCCTCCTTTCTTTTTGGACTTGTCCCTTTGCCTGACTATTCACAATTCCTAAATGAAATAGACAAAAAATTATATCTATATAATTTTTTGTAAGTAATTTGAGAAAAGACTCTCAAGTGCTTTCTTATGGAATAATCTTTAAAAGTAGAAGTCTCTTTCAAGAAAAGAGAGAATAAATTAATCTTTTATAAGTAAAAAGAGAAAATTTCTTGATTGCTTCCAAACAAAAACATATTTAGATCTTTAAGAGATAAGGAAAAAATCCTATAAGCAAAGAAAGAATATTCTCAAGTGTTTGCACCAAAAGAATCTTTAAAGAAAGGACAAAAAGACAAAAGACGTAAACATTTTGTAACAAATAAGATATAATCTTAGGTGTTTCCATAAAAAATGTCCTCAAGTCTTCAAGAAGTCCAATGAAATATTTATAAGGATCATTCCAAGTCTCATTGAAGCAAGAGATCAAGTATAAAACCCTCTATTTTCCATCAAATAAAACAAAATCCTCATTTAAAATGAAGAAAGTGATCAAGTCTAAAGATCCTTACCATCAACAAAAATTTGCATGTTAATTAGAGGTTAAAAGAAAAGAAGTAACTACAAATTAAGAAATTAAAATTGTAACTTATTTAACATAAATTTTGTATGTTAATTTAATACACAATTTTTGTGTATAAATTTATCAAAAGCCTAATGGAAAACTCTCTTCCTCTCACTTTTTTTGGTCAAAAGAAAGCCTAAACCCTAAATCAAAATTCAAATCTCAAGTTTGAAGTCATAAGAAAAATTTCAACCATAGAAAATATGAAAGACATGTTTATGCTCATGAAAAATCCACATCCATCCAATACTAAAAGCAAGACTCCATTTACTACCAAATTAGAAAACTAATTAAGGCTACAAAAAGCTATATTGTTGCCTCCTTTGGCAAAGTTCTTAATAATGGAAAAAAGGATATTGTGTCTTTCAAAAGAACAACTAATCACTATACAATTTTTGCAATCGTTAATGGAAAATTTTATTGGAAACTAAAGCTTTTCACTCAAAAATCATAATATTCAACAAATTTCTAACAAAAAAAGTATATAAAAAATGCTCATTGATTTTTTTTCTTGAAAGAAATTTAGGGAAATGAAATCGCAATTCCATGAAAACATTCTATCAAAAATCCATCAAAAATAGCAATTTGTTAATAGCTTATAAATGTAAGATATATAAATTTAAAATTTATAAATAATTTATAAAATATTAAAATAAAAATTTAATATTCAAATACAATACACACAATAAAAAATGAAAATACACAATTCCAAATAAAAAATGATCAATCAAATCCTAACTTGATAAAATCATCCATAGCGATGTTCTCATTATCCTATCATGCTAGACTAGGGAAGTTTGAAAGGGAGATAGGCCTTTTAACCATCCATTAGGTACTTGTATGCATATATAAATGGTAGGTATATTAGTGGAAGGTATATGCCCATAATAACCATAAGCAGATGGTTAGGGCTACTGTATGCTCCTAATTTTGCCAATTCACACCTTATCACATGTATCTTATCCATCATACTATTCACTTGAGCTGCATGGATGCAATTAGAGTGCACCATTGCAATAAAATCTATCATCCTTATAATAAGTACCTTTAACCCTAGCTCATAAACCTGACTCTTCTTTTTGCCTTTGACTATCTTAATCTATAAGTTGATATCAAAAAAGGCTAAAAATCATCCTAACAAATAACCTCTCTCATCCACCCCCACTATGTGTTAGCTTAAGTTAACTCTTCCTTTTTCTTCATAAAAGCTTTATACACGATTTGACAATTATTTATTTAGAATTGAATAACAAAAATTGAAAAAGAATATGAGAATTTACATACATAGGATTATGTAGCTTTCAAGGAAACCCACTACTAACCTTTCTTCATGAGATCGGTGTAATAAAACAACCCATCCATAAAAAGCTTAACCCCAATCTTAGTAATTAGCATGTATAGCAAGGAAAAATATTAATACAATTATTATGATATTTTAAAGGTACATAACTAAAAGACAATAATATGATTTAGGGTCAGTCGCATACCATATGGAGCTAGAGCTCCACCACCAAAATGGACCTATTAGGGTATGAGGACACCCCTTACCAGGTTGTATCAAAAGCCATGTTCCTTTTTGCATGCTATAAATTCTAGGCTAACTAAGGGTTGTTTTAATACTTGCAAAGCCCCTCCCACTTTGTGTTGGGTTTCACATGTATTGTATAACGTAGTGAAAAAATGAATTTTTAAAATTATGTGAAACCTTTCCAGAATCAATGCACTAAGACATAGATTAAGAACTATGGTTATAAGATTACCTCTTAAAGTGTAGATCATGAATCACAAGCAAAATTAAAAGATAATGCCTCTATGGTATCCACACAAAGTGAATGACAACTTCTCTACCTCCCAAATCAGCTAAGAGATGTTTCTTTCACATGAGACTAGGGCTTTTGGTGCAATGTTTTGGTGGCAATTTTGTGTCATGCTCAAAGTGATGCCTACATTCTTTTTTTTATATAATTAAGGCATACCACTTTCCTAGTCTTAATAGGAAACCACCTATACCTCTTTTAATTTTATTTAATCCTAAAAACCTTATCTCTATCATGGTAAGAGTGAGGAGAGATAGGTCTTATCTATTAGTTACTAATATTATGTTAATATTAATAACTAAATTTTATTAAATAATAATATTATCTCATAGCATGATTATCTAATATTATTAGATAATAATATTATTCCATAATATAATTATCTAATATTAAATGACATAATTATCTAATATTACTTTAATATCACATAACATACTGTATATTATGATAATATATATACGCACTAAACAACAAACCTAATTAATAGGATTTTAGTCTAACTAAAGCCCAATTAACTACTGTCTCATTCCTACTCCTTTTATGTGACTACATAGGTTCATACTACATTAGTAATGACCTATCAGTGAACTATAGATAGTAAGTGGTATTTAACAATATATCATTGTCACCTAAGTAATAAGAATGTCTGTGATTTGACATGCACCTAATGCATGAACAACAATTTGCATCCTCATCAATGTTCAATCCACATTCTTGATACCAAGTAGACAAACTTAAACAAATGATCAATATCACATATTGATCAATTTGAGCATAACCATGCATTTCATAGTCTCACTTAATTATAGGGCCTAAAGATATCTTTCCTTTTATACAAGAGGAATAAAATCTTATCTATATCACTCACATCCCTTTGCATGATTCATAACACATCCAATTAATACCTTACACATCATTCTAGTTAAAGGTGACATAGGATGACATCAAAATATGTAACTCCTTATATAGGGAATTGTAATGACTTCAGGTCAAAAGACTACTTGTATTGTCGTCACATGAGAATAGCTAATGACACTTGTCAATCCATGTAATATTTTCATAGCTAGTCAGTCCAATATATCTATTTACTAATAATGTACTCATATATTGACTTGATATCATATACACATGATTCATAATTATTAGTCACCATACATGCTAATCTTGTCATACTATTGTTATCCTTTTTCACAATAATATTCAACTAAGGACATTTTAGGAATAGTAAAATTATTCTAGGGATAATTGTTATATTAAGTTATAAATTCCAAAATGAAACAAAATATAATAATTATATTACCCAAAATAAAACATAATACATTTTGTGTTATTACAATTATCTTATAATTGACTCTTAGGAAACACACACCAACACTTTGCATATACCTGCGAACCTTTTCTTTTTAATCTCATCTAGAATATCCTTAAATTTTATAAAACCTAATACTCATAAGCAAGGTTCTAAATGTAATTTTTTTTTGCAATTTTAGGAAAAAATTATGATTGTTAGCTAGTGAGAAAAAATATAACAAAATAAGTACAACTATGATTATAACTATTAAAATATACATGTCCTAAACTCATCAAAGAGCAACTTCCAAAAGGGCTCCAAAATCTACTTTCAAGTGGACCATAACCTATCATATTTGCTCTTTATGATATGAGCAAGGAAGGTGGTAGACAACTTAATGGGGAAGAATCTATTAAAAATATTAACACATAATTAATTAACATATTATTTTCTTTTAATGAAGAAATTTAAATACACAAATAAATTAAAAATGAATACTTATTTATCCTTATTAGGAATAATAGTTTCCTTATCACTAAGAATATGCTGCTAATGGAGTAAGGATATACTAGATGCTTTTAAAGAAAGTCAAGGCTTCAAGATAGACCTAGTAGGACACATGAAACTATTATTGCATCAACCCATTTAATGAAAGTTGCAATGGTGATAGGAAGTCTCTTGTAATAGCAAGTATAAGCACAAACATGTGCCTGAAGGTGCATCTATAGGAGGCAATGACTTATTAGTTGGAGTCATGCTACCTTGTCCCCTATCTCACCTTGATTGGCCATGTCCATAACCTTATTGAATCATCTATAATTAACACACACACACATAAATTTTTGTACAACAAAATTAAATGCTGAAGTAGTGTAATAAAACTTACTAATCAACAACATAAACTAGTTAAACTATTCATGAAATAAAATGTAAACTAGTATATCTTTCTAATATTTAGCTAAAATTTTCTAACAATTAACTAAATATTTCTAATCAATTTATCGATGAAACTAAAAATCCACTAATATTAACTAAAACAAACTAAACTATTAATTAAATAAAATTAACTAAAATTTTCTAATTAAGTAAATTAATTAATTAATTAAATTTAACTAAAAATTTCTAATCAACTTGCTAAAGGAAACTAATTAATAAGCCTATGTAATTAACTAAATAAACTTAAATAAACATTTTTAATTATCAATTTTGATTAGTAAATTAATCAACTAAGCAATTAACTAAAAGTTTCTAATCAACTTATTAATAAAAGTAATCTATAAGCTGTTGTAATAAGCTATGCAATGAAAACTAAATGAAATTACCTAAGAAATTAACTAAATAAGTTAATTACCTAGGCCTCCATAATGAAATAAATAAACTAAATAAAATAATTCAAACATTTTTAATTAACATATAAATAAAACTAATAAGGCTTTATAATTAACTAAATAAAATAAATATAAATATTTGTAAGTGAATGAAAAAAATTGACTACCAACCTTTATCCAAGCACTAAGATAATGGAAAGGAAAAGCTTTCTAAAACCAGAATCAGAACTACACAAAGACCTAAAAATTGTTAAAATTAATCAATGAAATTAGCAAACAAAATACTGGAAATAATTTAATTAATTCAAATATTTCAACTCTACCTCTAAACTATATGAATAGAGATAAAAAAATTTCAAAACCACAAATGCTCACAGAGGAGAAAAGGAAATGTGAGAGGAAGAGTTCTAGCACACTATTTCATAAATTTCAAAATTTTTGATGGATTTTTGAAGGATTTTCCATTGTAAATAGTGAGATTATTTATATAAAAATTTGCACCAATTTTTTGATAAATTCTCAATGGATTTTTTTAATTTATGATGGAATCACTACAAGAAAAAAAATGTATACTGATGACATTTTCATAATGTTATATAGTAGGAAAACTTGGCACAAAAAAATGAGTATGGTAGAAAAATAAGGAACATTAGCCACTAAAAGTTAGCATAGAAGAATAATGGTAAACCATTGTTTATATGCTTTAATAGGGTTACTTAGAACTCAGTGGGGGACAAATAAGAGCACTTGATATAATTGATAAAAGTAGTAGTGAGATTGCATTATGAGTTATTCCATAAGTCTTGGGAGTCCATATAAATATCAACTATTTTCTATTAATTTATGACAAGATGTTATAATCCTTTTAGCCATATTTTTCTTTTACATGTCTTTCAATGCAGTAATATTTTGAGTTTGTAGACATTTCATAGGTAGAGCTACGCCATGTCTATAATGGCATCTAGTGCACTACAACCGATTAGTATAGAGATTGGAACAAGGTTTTGCACAATCATTTCTTGAAGTATGAAGGGATAACCTCACTCATAACTTTGCAAGCATGTTATAAACAATCCTAGCCTATATGCTAGTAAATCATTAGGAGAAGTGGAGCAAGATGTTAGATAATAAAGAATGCAAAGGTAATAATGAATTAAATAATACATATGATAACTTTTAATGTCAAGATTATTGTTATCTCTTGTGATGTCTTTTATGTTTTGCTTTGAATTTATAGGTGAGGTCTAAGAGAAGTGAATAGAATAGAGCATAGAAGAAGTATAATGATCTAAATGGGCCCAAGTCCATTGCAATGCACCAATACAACAAAGTATGCTAAGTAAACATTTGTTAAATTTAATATAATAAATAATTTTAATTAATGTTGCCCTACTTTTTCTTTTAAAACTAGCCTAAAGAAATAAGTAAATAGGTGTATTGTAGCCATTAATAGAGAATTTCACCTAATGCCATACCAAAATCTTAGGGAAGTGATGTTTTCAGATGTCCAAGTTAATTATGTAAATATTTTTATTCTTATTTTCTAATTTTAATTACTTGTAATAACTTTCTACTTATGCTATCCTTTTGTCTTTTAAAAAAATGAAGATCTGAATGTAAAAGCAAACCATTTAGCTACAATCACTATTTGGTCTTGCATCTAGCTCATCAATAGTTGGCACAACATAAATCAATGAGCCTACCATTACCAACGAGGGGTTAGGTACTCATCAAAGGTACAAGAAAAGGACTAGTCATGTATTTCAAAGGACACCTTGTGGCACCCCTAATAATAGCTTATTGAATGCATCTTATCCTCCATAATAGTAACATTATGTCATATTGCGTAAGATGGACCAATACATTGTTCAAAGTTAGCAGCATATGGAATATTAACAACAAAGGCCACAACACACCAAGTTGTAGCTCTAATGGCTAATCAAGCAAGTGCTACTTGGGCTCAAGGTGAATGCTCCTTCATTATTTCCTATTCTTTTTGACTTAGGGCCCATCCCTCCCTTGCTATTTTCCCTTGCTATTGCCTACCAGATTTTTTTGGTATCATCTACCCTTGGACCTTAGCCTCAGTAAGACAATGCCCAAGATAACAACAATTATATAGATTTAAAAAATATTTATATTATGTACTTAATTTTTTTATTTGCAAATTATATTCTTATGTACAAACATCATATAATTTTATCATTGTATATCATTAGGAGTTTAGTTTTATATATTTATTTTTTTGGTCTATTTTGATATCAAAATATAATGATATTTTCAAATTTTTAATAATTATAAAAAATGTGTGAGAATAATATTTACTATTAATATAGTTTACAAATATAGAATCAATTAATAATTATACAAATTTTTCCATTAAAAAATAAAAAAGTCCATCCATGATAAATATTTTCGATATAGGTTTTCTTTTTTTAAAAAATTAAACTAATTGTTTACTCTATCAACACTATCAATATAGAGTGTGCATATTAGTGACGTCTATAGCAACAAAAAAATTGCCAATGGTATAGGTGTGCTGTCACATCAAACATATACATACATGGCAAATGTTCCAATGATGCTTGTGTTAGTATAGGGTTGAGGAGTCTATAGATACGTTTTATTAGCGATGATATGTTCTTAATGATATTATCATTAGTATAGATATATAAGGATGATATTTTCATTTATATCAATAGAAAATGTCATCACTATAGGCTTTGGTCCTTATAGTGATTTTCAACAAAATTAATTTTATTAGAAATTGCAAAATTTTAGAATTTCCTCAGTCATTTTTCGATGAATTCATTTATAATTTTTGAAAAATAGGCCATCAGAAATTTTCATTGAAAATTGCAAAAGTTTTAGTAGTGAATAACGATTGTCCTTCATCATTAAGAGTGGAAAGCAACTTTCCATTTTGGATACCGTAGTTAGGATGCTTTCAAGTCTCCTAAAAAAAGCTACGTTGGTTAATTACACCCCTAATGAATTAGAAGATGCCGTATTAGTTATGATAATAGAAATTAAGTATGTGGACAATTGCTAATTCCAAGAAATAGGACAAGCTATTGAAAAATTAATAAAAAGTTGTCCCAAAAAAAAAAAAGATAAGCAAATTGAAGCTTGACTTAGTTAATATAAAAGACTATTTCTAGACGCTTTTGACTCCAAGGGACCTTAGATTCCTTTTAAGCAAAATGAGTTTGGAAATCTTGGAACAAAATGAAAAGGAAAAGAAAATGAGATTAAAAAATTATCCAAGAAACTTTCGAGACTTTAACAAAGTCACTGTGAGATTGTTGTCTATTTAGCAACTCTAACATATGATTGTGGACACAATTCTAGTCCAATGAGGAGGCTTCCCACTATTCTCCTTGGTTTATGCAAGGCTATATATTCAAAGGATTAATGAGATGTATAAACCATTAAGATATCAACCTTTAAAATACCAACAATTTATAAAAAAATGGAAATTTAAGACAAATATTGCTTATTTCATTGAAACATTCAACAATGCTGGAACAAATGGAATTTGATGCTAAAACAATTTGCATGATACTTAAAAAAAATTAAAAGAAAAGTTTACGTTATTTTACCTCTTTTTTTTCTTTTTGAAAATGTAATACTACAATTAAATTTTGTAATGTCATTAATTAATCATCTCAAGGAATGTTTTGAATAATAATAATAATAATAATAATAATAATAATAATAATAATAATCATGAATGCAATTATACCTAATGGTGCACATTGAGAAATAAAGTGAGAAAGAAGGATCAATGTCACCATACACTACAACAAACTAACACTTGTGCCACAGTTAAAATCATAGCACAAGATCAAAATTTTCATGGCTATGCTATTTGGCCATGAAAATACTAGTTGAATGGTCTCATGGCACAAGTGAGTGTGGCAAGAAATTGCCACGGGAAAAAAGGTCCTGTAGCATAAATGATTTTTTTTTGCCACGAGTTCAGTTATGCCTAATAAATTCTTTTATCCACAAGTGCAAACGTGGCAAGAAAGACATATCCGTGGCTAGTAATTCATATTGCCACGAATAAAATTGTGCTAATAAAATAAAATAAAAAATTATAAAAATTAATATAATTAGCTAAAATAATTTTATATATTTAAATTAAATTAATTATCTAACCAATTTAATAAGGTGTTATCCTATTATTTTATTTGTATATCTGCTGAAATCTATTAATGCTTTTAACCCATATCTAGTTAGGATAAATTGTTGAAACTCTATCTATTTAGAAATTACAAATTACATTTACCGAGAATTGAACCTGAATCTCCAAATTGATGTATGTCATGCCTTCTCATTGTGCTAGTTTTCTTATTTAATAGTATAATACAATATATTTTATACAAAGTTTTAATTGATCAATTGACTTTAAAAATAAAACTACACTTATGTGATACTAATTATATAATAATAAAATATTACATAAATACATTAAATAAAAATACACTAATGCTAAAATATTTTATAATTTTATTTAAAAATTAATTTTTTATAAACTAAATTTTTATTTGTTTCGTTACTAATTTTACTTATATCAAATTTATCCTTCGAAAATATCTTATATTAAAATTATCTCTCATGAATAATTAATTAGTTAATTTTATCATTTTATTAATATTTTTTATTAAATATTATTAATTGAGTTATTACAAAATAAAAGCAAAATTTTCACATCTTTGAAGCAATTTTTCTAATTTTCTAAACTCCTTCAATAAAGGTTAAATTATATGAAATAAATGTCCATAAAAATCATAACTTTGAACTATTATGTATATTTAAAATTTAATTATAAATTATTGACTTTTAATTTTTATTAATAATACATATTTTTGTTATTCACAAATATAAGTTAAATCATTTAAAATTTCACAATTTTTTTATTTTAATTTCTTTTCTCATATGTTATTTATATTTAATTTTTATTCTTCTATTTATAAAGTCATTAATCTATCAATAAAATTATAAATGAATATACTAAATTAATTAAATTATTATTTAGTAGGAAAGAAATTATTACAAAATATATGTGAGAAATAAAATTAATATAATTGAAATTAATAAAGGATGAAAATGAAAATTTAGACTAATATATATATATATATATATATATATATATATATATATATATATATATATATCACTCCCTTAAATATAATTTGTTTAAAATTTTTTAATATGATAATTTTATCATTATTAAATTATACATAATTTTACATAACTATGATATTCAATTTTTTAATGAAAATTTTGTTAATATTACAGTAATGAATGTAAAATTTATTATTACATATTTCTATAATAAAACTTATTATAACTTATCTCATAAATTATACTATTTATATATAATATAATAATTTTAGTATTTTCATAATATATATCTTTTTTGTTAACACATTTTTTTAAAATATTGTGATGTGATAAAAAATAAATTTTATAATATTATTTACCTTGAATGATTTTTTTTAATTGATATTTTAAAAATTAGACTGAATAACAAGTTGAAAAAATTGTTATATATGTATGTATTATATATGTGTAAATGTAAATCCTATTAATTTTTAATTTTAATATGTATAGTATTTAAATTCATTGAATAATTATTTAACACAATCTTTAATATATTATAATATTTATTTCATTAGTGTATATTAATTTAATTATATAAATTTAATTAATGAAAAGTTAAATAATTATTTATTATTTAAGAAAAAAAGTTACATTCTAATAAATATCAAATTTGGTACATATATAAATAAAAATGCTTAAGAGCTTAACAATTGAATTTTTTCTTAATATTTTAAGGTTTGGGATTCAACTCCTATTTCAATTATTTTAAGAAAAATAATAAAAGTACACAACTATATAATTTATAGGAGTTCTATCTTTTTACATATATTTTATGAATCAGCTAATTGAAAATATTAAATTCTATAATTTCTTATTTTGATTGATAAGGTTAATTAGTTGATCAATTGATAAATTAATTATTTGCTAAACATCTATAATATATAAATATTTATATTTTTTATTGTCTACCATATTGCATCATATTGTACTTATTATAAATAATATTTTTTATATGTATAGCTACCAAAAATGATATATTTAACTATAATTTTATTCACAGAATTAATTTATGGCACAAGTAATTATTATAGATAAATTTTGCTTATTTATATGATAGAATAAGTAACACTTTATCATAAAAAATACATACTTGTAACTTAATTTATGACATAAGTGATACTTTACCATTTGAAATATGTTCTCATAACTTAATTTATGACACAAGTGATATTTTATCATAAGTAAAGTTTTTCTATATCACAAGTAATACTTTACCACGAAGAATGTGTTCGTAGAGCTTAGTTTTTCTGTAGCACAAGTAATACTTCATCACAAGAAATACATACTCGTAACTTAATTTATAGCATAAGTGATACTTTACTATGTGAAATATATTCTCATAACTTAATTTATGATACAAGTAATAATTTGCCATAAGTAAAGTTTTTCTGTAGCACAAGTAATACTTTACCATGAAGAATGTGTTCTCATAGCTTAATTTTGTGGCACAAGTGATATTTTGCCATGAATAAAATTTTTTTGTAGCACAAGTGATCTTTGCCATGAAGATTATGTTCTTGTAGCTTTGTTCGTGACACAAGTGATATTTTGCCATAGGTAAAGTTTTCTTGTGGCATAAATTTTTTAATTTTTTGGACATTTGTTTGAATTTTTTTATTCCCATGGCAAATGGTAAAATTGCCACAAATTTTTGAATTTTTGTGGCATAAGTGTTAATTTGTTGTAGTGATAATAGTAATGATGTCGAGCTTTTGTCTTCGTATTTCTATTGCCCACAAAAAGTCAAAAAGAAGGAACAGTAAAGTAAGGTGTGTTTTGAATGTATTATGCCCACACAATTTTAATATTTTTCAAGTTAATTTAACACTACTAGTATATATCATAGAAATCAATTGCACATTCCTCAACTATTCGAACCTTTGACTCTAACGGCAATATATATATATTCCCATTTGACTATATAATAAATAGCAAAAACATTCACATTCTCTTACTAAAGTTCAAAAAAATATATATTGGATTACAAAACCTGTATTTTCTTTGATATTTATTAATGCTTAATGCATACAAAAGAAGTAAATTTCTATCATTTTCAAGAAGAATCTCTCTACTTCTCTCAATGTGCAGGAAGTTTCTACCTAGACAGAAACATCTAAACTTATTAATCAAAACATCCCTTCCAGTCTTTTAATCAAGTCCAAAACTTCATTTTCTAGCAAAAAAAAGTTTGACACTTCATGCATTCGTTTTGATGCTAGAAATTTCATCAAGAAAACCTATTCTTAGAATGCAAACTCCGCCATTGAATTAAGGAGAAATCATAAATTATCACTACTATGAAATTGGCTTTTAATGTTAGTTGTTTAACTAATTTAACACTAGTTATCCCTGATGTATATATGGGTGTTGTTGTATATGTTAGACAATTTTACATTGGTTTTATAACTGATGAAAAAGATAAGAAAAATAGCATTGGTTTCCAAATAAAAAACTGTCGTCATTTCTTTGTGAGAAATTCAACATGAAGATATTTAACAATATTCAATGTTAGTTTTTTTAATAAACAATTGATGTCATACTTTATATACCAATTTGGTTGGTAAAAATAACTGATTGCAGTATATTATTTCCCTTAACCTCTCCTCCAAAATCCTAACCCTTACTATCTTCCCTTTCCTTGTATTTCCTACACTCCAATTAACTAACATCTTTATCTCAATTTGAACAATCTTAAGTAAAAAAGGGTAAAAGATTATCTCTATTAGATATGGGAATTGCAAGTACCTATTGGTTAATACATGAGATTAGTACTTCCCATAAAAGCATTCTTGAATTCAATATATACAAATGCAATAAGCATTCATTAAAATTTTGTATTTGATATTATACCAAATGTCCAAAAAATGAATGAAATCAAATTTCTTAACCCCAAAGACCAAGAAAAGCCACATCAAAATGAAAAGTAATAAAATATGGTTGATTGTAAAATCAAAAACTAAATTGCATGGAAGAACAAATATAAAAAGTAAAATAAATACTAGCATTTGAATTTTGTATTTTTCTAACGTGTTAAACCTTACATATTTAGCCACAAGTTAATGAAGCTTTAATTCTACAAAATAATTAGTAAGCATAAACATAAAATTAAAAAGAATCATCTTAAGATTGGAAGATAAGCATAGCTCATTAGAGAAAGAATCATTTAAGAGTTAGAAGAGTTTTGAAATGAAATTTATAAATAACATTATGATTTCACTCTTTTTATTTTTTAACTCGCACCCTATTTTTCACATTGTTCTGAGTTTTCACATCAATTACTAAAAAAAACCTAACATTTATAATAAAACAAAATCATTCTAGTATAGAATTTTACATGTCTATTATTAAACAAAAACCAACATCATAAACCAAATTATTTTGTTTGGCCAACATTTTCCATAATCTTTCAAGTACCAATTTTATAATTTTTAGCATAAATCTTGTAAGAACCAACATCATTTAAGAATTGATGAAATTTGTTTTTAATTCAACTTAACCTAAGTGAAATTCATAGCATTAAAATTAATTTTTGCATTACAATATTTTTCTTAAACAATTAAACGAATACAAATAGCAATAAACTGAACAATAAAAATAGATGAAAAATTATAATTTCCAATGAACAACAAACTTTAAATGAAAAGAAAAACAAGGCATGACTTTTTGTAATTCTTTTATATTGCTTGAAAACTTCTAAGTTGGAGGATGTAGATGAAATGAAATTGATGATAAATTATAATGAGAGGAAACAAAATAACCACCTTTGCAATGAAGTCAAGCCTTCTAATTCCAATGCAAAAATGATCATTTTACTTCTTCTCACTATAATTTCTCATCAATTTTCTTGTTTTTATATTTTCTTGACATCTTTGAAAAAATGTCATTCTAGAGATGGAACCCAAATGCTATAATTTAGAATGAAAAATAGCGATGGCCTTAGAAAGTATAGATGGTTGCAAACTAATAATAAATTATAATGAAAAGAAATAGTATAATCATTTTTGCAATGAACTCAAGTCGTCAAATGCAAAAATGATCATGCTACTTTTTCTCACCACAATCTTTTATCAGTTTTCTCATTTTTGCATTTTCTCAATGCCTCTAAAAAATGTCATTCTAGAGATGGAACCTAAATACTATAATTTAGATTGAATAATGGAGATGGCTTTGGAAAGTGTAGATGATTGCAAACTAATGATAAATAGTAGTAAGAAGAAGCAACATAACCATTCTTACAATAAGCTTGAGCCTTCCAATTCAAGAGTGATCATACTACTTCTCACTACAATTTCTCATCTATTTTCGCACCTTTCTATTTTCTAGATATCTTTAATTGTGCTTCTTGAGATGGAAGCCAAATGCTATATATAATTAAAAATGAAAAATAAAGATGACTTTAAAAGGTATAGATGGTTGTAAACTAATGAAAGATTATAGTGAAAAGAAGCAGCATATCCAGTTTTGAAATAAATTCAAGTCTTCCAATGTAAGAATGGATATAATATTTTTTTCTCACTACAATTTCTCATCAATTTTTGTATCAAGCTTAGATGTTTCAAATGGAGAATGGGAATGAAAATTATAAGCAACATGCAGAGCTTTAGGTGACAGTCATTAACTAAAAACTAACATATTACTTATGTTTTATATTATATAGCTTGATTGTTGATATACTTTGAAATGTTGTAATTTTTGACAGTTTTATGCATTGAGTATTTAATATGCATTTACACATCGATTATTTAAAATATCAACATAGTATATGTTTTCATCCTTCCATAATTTATCTCTTCATCATCTAATACATGTTTAGTATTATTTATGGGTAAATATTTATTACATGCTAGTTGACTATTGGCATACTTTTAGACATCAGTAGGTTAAAAAACCAATGTGGTATATGTTTTTTAAAACCACATCAGTTTTCAATAACTAATAACATTGTTTACCATTTTTTTCATACAACTTCTAATCCTGACATTTTTCTAAAATAATAACCTAAAAAAAACTATTAGATCATCAATATAGTTTACAGCATAATTACTATATAATCTTAAATTAAAATTAATATAACTTATGACATAATCAATACATAAAATCAATATCGAGTGAAATATGAGGACAATAGGCCTATAGATGTTACACACATAGAAATGCTTCAAATTTTTATCATGTAAACACATTAAATCATACATATCTTCTATCCATAATCATCTATACTTGTGATCATAAGATCCGAATCTTTTCCAAATGTGTAGCAAGAATAAGTGTGCCATCCCCATAAGCCATCAAAACAAAAAATGGAGTGAAAGAATATAGATAGAAAGAAAAAAAATATACCTCAATTATCAAACCAAAACTGATGTCCTTACTTAGTTGAACCGACATTTAAAGTTTTATAGTTTCCTGATACTTCATACATGTCATCTTTGGTAAATGCTTACCATTTGCAATAAGTTAGGTGGTTGATGTTATATATTTATATGTTGATTTGATTAAAAAAAATCAACATGGTAAATTGATCACAACTTTTTTAATCTAATTATTCATCTTTTCCTCTAATTTTTTGAAACCAGATCGAATTTTTAATGACTAACTAACATGATTTATTTTTTTTAATTTTTTTATAACATAATTTTTGCATCCAGACATTTTTCTAACAATAAATACCAATTACAAATCATTTTTCTAACAATATTATCAACATTAGCTAGTAAACATTGCACAATAATATTACAATTAACCATTTGATTTAATTTATAAATCATTATGCACTATATATTTCTTATAAAACAATGACCTATACAAAACTATAGTACATAATCGATATAGTTTTCAACAAAGTCACATATTCCTCATGTAGAAGAAATTAAAATCCTAATTGTAGATTCTCATTTATTAATGACATCTAGCCTATTTTTGTCATGTTGAAGTGCTCTACCAAACTTTGTAAATATTAGTCATTCATTCCTTGTAGTTCCAGATAGAATATGAGGACAAAACACATAATCAATGCTATAAAATTAAAAATGCCTTGAATCTTATGATTATGAACCTCCTATTCAAATGATGGGTATTCTATGATTATTTGCATCTTATTCCAATAGAAGATGACTATGGTTTGATGAGAAACTCATAATCATTAGATTTAAAGCATTTCTAATTATACATCATTGATAGTGTGTTATCATTTGATACCACATAAGTAAAAAATGGAGTGAAAGATAAATTTATAGACTATGGGAACAATAATGAATATCAATTGCTAAAGAAAAATCACTATGTAAACATTTAATATTTTAAAGTAGGATGATTCAAATGTCTTTTAGACAATGATCATAGGAAACTATGTCCTAATTTATCAAAGAATGACTTTCAATGTTAATCTTTTATTTAAACCAATGTGATAAGCTACTCCTAATTTCAAAAATGCCACAGCACCAACTTGAAACATTAGTTTTTTTATTTGAGTTAATGTTATAAGTTGCTCATAATTGTAAATATGATACCATATAATTTTATATGTCAATTTTCAATATAATGAACATTAATGTGGTGTTAAAGGGAAAATTTATGGTAATATATCCCTTTGATTTTTGGGTACCTCATTACATTTAATATTCAAAACTATTAATTGTTACAATATCCTTTTAACTTTGTTCATGTATGATAAATTGCACTCAAGTAAGATACTATCCCATAGCTCCCGAGGAAACCTAGGTGCCATATTATATTGATGTGAAGGTGAAAATGCAAAAATCACAACCATATGCTTTCATACTCATCACATTAATTGAACAAGAAAATCATGTTAAAATGATTAAAATATCCTCTGAATGTGGAAAAATTAGAAACATAGTACACAAATTAATTACTCATAAATTTAAGGCATAAGACTTTCATGCTATGCTTGAAATTTTCACACGTTCATGTCAAACCAAGTATGTTTGTCCTTTCAAATTGCATGCAATATAGATGTTGACCGTATAAGTTGTCATTTATAAATAAGTTTGAGGGCTTCATCATAAAAATTAATAGTTATGGGCGTTAACCTCAATGCTGAAGGAGTAATTTACATTTTCCCTCAAATTAATTAATGTTTGAAATTAAGCTTTTAATGTTCATAAGAATATACATTGCATTTACAAAACTACATTACTATAATTTTTTATACATATATAAAACATTACAACATTTGTATCTAGGAAATATTCACAAATTATACATGAGATTACTTTGGCATTTTGGTTTTATTTTTTATATAAAAAAGGAAAAGGCCCTGCAATTTTATTCAAAATTTACGTGTATAACTGACATATAAAAGCCTACAACTCCATCACATTTGTATAAATTTTTGTATAAGTTACAACTTTGAATTTAAAAATATCATAAAAATGTGAAATTCTTCTTGTAAGGATTATCAAAATATATATTAATACAATACAATTTTTCATTAAATATGCATAGAAACGTAATCCATGTTTTTTAAAGTAAAAATAGAGAATGACCACACATTGCCTTATGGATTCAAACCTCTAACTGTAAACCCCCCCAAAAAAAAACTTTGACTGTATAATAAATAATAACAAGAAAACCTTAAAAATGGGATTGCGCAATTGGAAGTTAGAATTTCCATAGTTATTTCGGGTTTCATGGCCTACCATGCTTTGGAGAAGTAAATATCTTTGATCTTTTGGGTTATTGTAAATTGTTATATTGAACCATTCATTTCTTCAGTTCAAATATGTTATTAAATGCTTCAATAGAGAATTAAATTATAAAATAAACTACCAACTTGGTCTTTCAATAATAATGGTTGTATTATATTTTTTTCTAAAAACTTATTTTATATCAACAAATTATAATTTCTAACAAATTAAATGCAATATTTATCTTTCAAGAACATATTTAATGTAAAAATAAGATATTTATGTACTTATATGATATATGATGTAAAATAAACTTTTAGAAGAAATGTGATGTAATTTTTATATCTTTCAAGAATCAATAATTTGCTCCAAATTATATGAGTATTATTTCAATTTTAATGAGACATATGAAATGTTTGATCTTGAATATATATATATATATATATATCTTCTATAATTTCTTCATTTGTTAACAAATCAAGTGAAAAAAAACCATTCTTCTCATAAGTCACAATTGCAATTTTACTATAATTAGTAAAACCAATAAAAATGAGAAAAATGTGGTTATTATTGAATAAAATTATGAAAAATCTCGAATACAATATGGTCCATAACAATAATATTTTTCCCAGAATCATAATTGGGAATTTCAAGTTAGAAATTTGAGTCAAACCTTATAACAAAAAGATTCCTAGTTTCCTACTTATAATCAAAACATTCCTACTTGTCTCTTGATCAAGTGAATCATATATATTATATCTTTTTTTGTTAGTGCTAGTAATTTCATAAGAAAACCCTAATCCTAAAAAATCAATTTATATTTGAAAAAGTTGTATGTTCTTACCAATTTACACTGCATTTCTAGAATCGTGTTCATGTAATTTTCTGGTACATATGCATACATCATTACATCCTCTTCCACTGGGAAGTTCACACAAATTGCACACCACATTACGCTAGCATGTTGGTTTTGTCTCTACATAAGATAGAATAAAGCAACTTCAAGGGCACAGATCAAAATTACATTGAATTAACAAAACCTATTATTAGTTACAAGACTTGCAAAAAATATCAAAATGAGTTTAGATCCTCAGAACAGTCTGATGGGACCTCTGCAACCTCAGCCTCATCCCTAGACCAACACAAATGGACATTCAAGTTTTGACCTCCAAAACAATCTAAGAGGACCTTAACCTTAACCTAAGCTGCAACCTCAGCCTTGTCCATAGACTAACTCAAATAGACCTTCTGACCTTTGAAACAATCCAATGCGCCAATTGATAAATATCAGGTTATAACAATAAACTCTTTTGTACTTTTTTCTTGTGAAGAGTGCTCGTTAGTTAATTTGATCCTTCTTTTTTTTTTTTAGTTTCACTCATTACTATTTTTATAAAATGCCATTTGAACTATCAATATAGCATTAGTTTAGTAAAAAGTATGTTAGTTTTGGGTGAATTTCACCTATCATTAAATAAGGATTCAATTTTCGAATATGATATATCCTTGTTGAGAGAAAAGAAATCCCTTTATACTCTAGTCCTTGAAATGGTTCAAAAAAAAATACAACTTGAACTAGGGTTGCAATAGAATCAAATAACTTGATTGATAATTGCTTGACTGACTCACCTAGATGTCATCTATGTCTTGCTTATTTATATTGATCTTCAAGAAGAAACACTATAAGAAAAAATGGCAATACCGATGACACTTATTGCAATGACAAAATTTTGGTCATTGATGATTTAAGATTGGACTTTTACCAATGACTTGATGCCTCAAAATTTAATGGGTGTCATTTTTTTAGATTAAAAAAATTTGATGGGAAAAAACACTCTTTGATGATAACAAATGCCGTCCATAAGGGTCATGAACTTTTCCTAGTGATAAATGTCATTATTGAAGATTGCCCTAAATATTGGGTAGGAAAATTCAATTTTTAGGTCATTGGTAAAAAGTTTGACTTTTAATAACAACAAATCTCTTTACTAAAAGTGAAGACACAATTTATCATGCCCCTTTTTAGTGATGACAAATCTCCTCAGTAAAGTTTCTAATTTTCACCGATGACATTATCATCATTGAAAGGTAGGGCATAATTTCTTATGCCCCTATTTAGTATTGACAAGTGTCGTCAATAAATGTTGAAAACTTTTATTGATGACATATGATGTTGTTGAAGAAGGGCATGAGAACTTGTGCAAGTGAATATCCTATTTTATACCAATGACAATGTCATTAATGAAGGTTTTCAATTTTCATGGAAGATAAAAAATTTTGTCATCACTAAAGGGTTAATCTCTAAATACCCCTCAGTGCGATTTGACTCTCATTTCACATGAAGAAGAGGGAAGTAGTAGTGCCAGAGACAAGAGGTAAATGAGGGCTTTCTAATTTTTTTATAATGCAATATATTTTTTATATATATATTTTGTAATGTAGTATAATTTCTTATTTATATAATTTTTGATTTGTTAAATGTTATTGTTGTTCATTGTTGCTCATGTTGGACATTTGCAGAGTATTTGATTAGTAAATTTATTCTATTAAGGTATATAAATTAAATTTTATAACATTTTATTTGAATATGTAATTTATGAGGTGAATAATATGAAATGAATTTATTTAGTTTGATGATATGATTACTTTGGTATTAAAAATGTTACATGTGTTTACATAGCTTTGTTTTAATGTAAAATTTATAAATATAAATTTTGTTGTTATTTTGTTATTGAGTAAAATTGTAATTTTGCATAATATGATATGTGTATAAATTATTTAGTTAGGTTAATATGAGATGGAGTTCTTATGAGATTTTGTTTACAAATCTTAAGGTTTAGGATGTAGTTTTGAAGTACAAAATTTTTAATTACATTGAAGTAATATGACATACGAAATTACAATGATTATATAAACATATTTTAAAAAATATATTGACATGGGAATAAACTTTTAGGTATGTAATTAATTTTTTCAATATAACTTAGTGAAAATATTTCAATGAAAACATATAATAAAGAAATCAAATGTTATAAATATATTTAATCAAAATATTATGAATATATGAATAAAATATTTTGAAAGTTTTAAAAATTTAAAAGAATTATATATGTAAAGAACAAATTAGTATGTTAAATGAGTTAGAAAATATTGTGATATTGAAAATAGAAAATGTAAAAAATTTGAATATACAAATAAATCATTTCAATAGATTGGAAAAGTCAATAATTTTATACAATGAACAATAAAAGTAGATATCATAGGAATAAACAATAATAATGATTGTACAAATGAAAATATAACTTATAAAAATGTAATGATTACATAAATATATTTGAAATAATATATTTATATGAATGTTAGGTTTTGAAAATGAAAATCATATTTTGGTTAATATAAATTAATAAACACATGTTAAACAAAATGTGTTAACATAAAAAATTTAAATTATGGAAATATATTCAAATAATTACATATTGAATATATGAATAATAATTTTAAATATTTGAGAATTAAAATTTTCATATATTCAAAAATAACATTAGATATTATATAAATACATAATAAGAACAAAAATATATATGCAAATTACATATAGTGTAGTAATAATAGTATTACATACAATTATATATTTTAAGAAAATCACAAATCACAAAGATATCATAACAAAATATGATGACTGTTTTGACATATTTTACATAATCCTCAATTGTTAACATGAAAAATAGAATTTTGAATATATAATTAAATATTGAAAAAATATAACTTGGTAAGTATATTTTAATAAAAATGTATAAATGAAAAAAAAATTGAATCTTAGAAATGTATTTAATAAAGATATTATGATGATATATATAAGAATTTTTAAAAGATTGGAAGAATTAAAATTTTTATGTCATTAAGAATTCTCATACAAAATACAATTCATGTCAATTTAACAATTATGTAATCAAAGAAATTTGAAAACTTTGAATGCTTAAAAATTTACCAATACTCAAAATATACATCTCATCAAAAAAAGTTGAACAGTGCATCTTATGAATACAATGAAGTAGGTTTAAAAATTGAATTCCTAATTCTGAAATGTTAAACATAATAATTTATATGGATATTTAACAAATTTAACAATGCAAACAATAATACACTTGAATAACAATACTCATAAAACAAAGTAATATAAGTTTAAAATTATTATAAATATATTTTTATAATAATTTTAAATAAAATTGTATTTGTATTGTAAGCTTAGACCTGTTCAAGGGTTGATTAATCTCTATATAACAACTAACCTTTGAATTGTCCCACAAAGCTGAATAGTTTAAGATATGTTATGTAGTTATTATTAACAATTTATCTAGTTCTTGTTTGACATTGTAGAAATTTCTTGACATTCTCACTATTCTCTGATGAACTATACTAATTTATAGTTTACACATTTAGAGAACTATGGGGAGATGCTACCAAATTTTCTATATGTAAGAAAGGATGAGTGTGGATAAATTAAAATCATAACTATAGAAATATCTTGATTTGGATAAGGCCTTACCCTTTAAAATTAGAGTAATACAGTAGATTTAGGACACATAAGAAATATTGGTCATAACATTTAATTTCATAAAAATCCAACTTCTTCCTATTTAGTGGTACAATATCCGTAGATAAAAGCTAGATATATCTATGAGCTCACTTGTTGGACGAGTATTAGAATGGTGCAATGGCATTTGTTAAGAAAGTTAAAGGCTTTGCCTATAAAAAGGATTTGGTGAAATGCTTATGTAAGAAGTGTATGAATCTATTATTTTAAAAATTAGCAATGTTGGAAGAATATATTATAGATAATAGACTTCACCCATTATATATAAATTAAGCACGTCATGATGAAGTAGATGCTTTGACTTTTAGGAGGACGAGGGGTATCTGTTGATTTTAGGGATGAGATGGTGGATATTATATAAGATTTTATTAGCCCTCATGTAATAGAAGAAATAGATCATGATGAAGGAGAAAGGAGTGAAGACGTATATGAAAAGGACATTGGAATGAATTATAGTGGTTATGATGACCTTTTTAAACAAGTGAAAACAAAACTGTATCCAGGATGCACAATATTTTTAGCCTTAAACTTTATAGTGAAACTCATGCATTTGAAGGTGCTATATAAGTGGAGTAACAAGTCATTTGATGCTCTTTTGAAATTGTTGAAAAAGGTGCTTCTGAAGGATAATAAATTTCTAGAATCACACTATAGTGTAAAGAAATAGTTTAACAAATTAGGATTAGGGTATGAATCAACCCATGTGTGCATGCATGGCTGTGCACTTTTCTGGAAAGAACATGCTTCAAAGGATAACTATCCAATTTGTGGGGAAAGTGATATATAGATAAAAATACAAAAGGAAAAAAAATACTTCGACATTTTCCATTGACTCTTCAACTGAAGCAATTGTATAGGTTAAGGCACATTGCAAAATGTCATGATCCATTTTTCAAACATTATGATCGATGAAAATATACATAACTAATGCTATTGTACTAGCTAAATATCCTTATAGGCCCTACTAATACTACTAACTCCTCTCTTTTTCTCTGATTTTCAAAATTATTTTACACATGTATATAGCTAAAATATTTTATATAGTGCACATTCAAAAATTCTTAAAACATTTATATGCAACAAATATAATTTACATATTATTTTTGTTTTATTTTTTTCTGAAAACCTTGTATACAAAAAAATTTATAATATAGACAAAATCAAAATATAGATAAAAAATGCACTTCTATATTGAGCTTAATGGAAGGTATGGATACATGTATCAGATAGCAACACTAGATTGACATCCTATATCTATAAATAGGACACCACAAGTAAATAAAGTGAGTACGGAATACTTAATGAGTGGAAATGTCTACCTTCTTTATTAATGGGTATTTATAATAAATATTATCATTCATTAACTTAACATGTAGTAACCCATATTGTGTATTATTTAAAATTTATGACTAAAGAATGGTTATAGTAACTATTAGTAAAAATTTATCGAATGATTATAGTTGATATCCAAGTTTCACCTTATGTCTTCAGTCTAACCTTATCCCTACCACCCTAGGCACAAGACCACTTCTCTCCTCCTTTGTAAAGGAAGTTAATCTCCCCCCATAAATTTGATATAGAATGAGTAATCATACTTACAATCAGCATCAATAGAATGCCATTAGCATACATGGCCATCAACTATGTATGTTAGCATTTCATAACACAAGATATGGGCAAATACCAACTATAATATAAGGGTTTTGTTAATAAAATCTACCATTCTCACATATTTAATCTTCAACAGCATATATCAACTTCTTTAAGATTGTTATGCAATCTTTTCATTCATGATAAATTGCTTAAGCATTATCAATTATATCACAATCCTCATATATAATTTCATTTCACCATTTCTCATATATAATCACATTTCAAGGTTGACACTTAACCATTCCATTGAAGTAATGAAAGCATTCAATTCTTTGAATGACTAGCAAATTGTAATTCAAGCATCATTCATGATCTATGATCATGTAATGTTATATCCAAAGTTATCACATACAACCTTTTTAACTTCATTAATAAAAACATACAAATTTTAATGAATAGCTATTCAAATTATCCCAATATAATCAATCTTTTTATAAATTCAAATCATTCCTTAAAGAAATTATAACTATCCTATTGCTAATTACCTTGTATGTACTATGGCTTTGGTACCTTTTAAGGCTTTTAAATAAATTCTAAATTTCATCAAAAATTGTCCTAACATTTCCAATATAATATTACACATCAAACATTAATTAATTTGCCTCATTTCTTCTAACAAATACTATTTACTCAGAACTAAAAATGAGAAATGTAAAAAGGACAATATAGGAGCACTTGCAATTCAAGCCTCTTTTGAGTAGCTAGATCATCTCCAATCATCACCAAGTTTTGATATAACATCTCTTATATGTTAAACAAAAAATAACTAAAGTGTTATATATCAAATTTCATGACTTTGCCCATGCACTAAAGGCATAAACTCATAATTGTCAAATTTGGATAAGACTGGAGTTATCAAAACTAAACTATCATTTGGGCAACCAAATCAACTCCATTTGCCACTAAAATTTAAAACAAGCTTATAACATGCTAAATATTATGTCTGAAATTTTTCATAATTTTCCTTATTCATGTGGTGCCTCAAAGATGTTCAAACCCAAGAGTAACTGGGATAGGGGTTTAAAATGGGTATCTCACCTATAACCTATTTTTTCATCCATATAAATTTTTTTAAAAATTTCCAATTTCATCTATAGTCATTCTAATGTTAAATATAACCTTAAAATATCAAGGATTGAAATTTTTAAATTTTCTCACCACGATTCTAAGGGCAAACAGAAATACATCTTTAACATCTTTTTGACAAAATTCCTTCCTACACTTCCTTGTAATAATTTTCTAAGGAAAGACCCTATAAATCATTTTATAGTCATTTCAATATTATCATAATACCAATATCATATCACACCTCACAATGCATCATATTAATTTACAATAAGCATTAAACATGAAGATAGCTAAATAATTACTAACTAATCATAAGTGTTTTACAAATATATAATCCTATTGGGTTGCCAATCTTTACAATGAATTCCTTTTGGGTATCCAAGTCATTTCAATAGATCCTTAAATTGGGCAACAATATATAACACATATATCTTGCAAAATATCAATTGTAAGCATTAAACATATCACTCCTCACAATGCATCGTATTAATTTACAGTAAGCACTAAACATGAAGGTGGCTAAATAATTACCAATTAACCATAAGTGTTTTACAAAAATATAATCCTACTAGGTTGTCAATCTTTATAATGAATTCCTTTTAGGTATCCTAGTCATTTCAATAGATCCCCAAATTGGGCAACAATATATATAACATATATATCTTGCAAAATATCAATTGTTTGACATAATTTCAATCTTTCTACAGACTGTTCATGCAATCCTATTTCACAACAGTAAAAATAGGGCAGCACCAATAATGTTCATAGAAATGAATTTTTAAAATATTTAAACAATCTCAAAAATTTCACAAATAAATATATGAGGTTGTCAACATGTTATTTAATCAAATAAAAATCATATTCCATCAAGATCTCATGCTTTCACTAGTCATGAAAATTCATCCATCCAGTGTTGCCATTTTAAAACAGCATTAGAGCTACTTCCAGAATTTGCCCTTTTAGCACTTAACATTTTTTATTTTGATGAAACTTATGCTGTTAATTTATCAATATATTAAGATTTCTAAAATATATTTTTCATAATTTTTAACTATCAATATATTGGTAAAAAAATCCTAAAAATAGAAGAAGCATAACCCAATCACTTGCTTTGAGCTCAATTCATCTATATTTATGAAAATTCATCTTAAAAATACATGAATTCTCACCCTCCACGAATCTGCTAAAATACGTCTCTCTCATTAGAATTAGGATTAGTATATTTTTCTTGAGTGATTTAGGATTTAATGGCAACTAATGTGTATCTCTAAAGTACTGCCTTCAAGTTCCCTTTATAAAACTAAGGCATACCACATTCTTAGTCCTACTAGAATAATGCTTTCAAAATCCTAATCTCACTTAATAACTATCACCTTATCCTTATCATGAAGAGAGTGAGGAGAGATAGGACTTATCCATTAATTATTTAATATTAGATAATAATATTATCTTATAATATAATTATCTAATATTAAAATGGCATATAGTTATCTTATATTAAAAAATAATATTATTTCATAATATAATTTTTTAATATTTAATAATGTAATTATTTGATACTACTTTAATATCAAATAATATCACATAATATACATATATAATATGTGAAAATATATTGTTATTTTAATAATATATATATGCACGAAAATAAGCCCAATTAATTGAATTTTAATCTAACAAAGCCTAATTAATTATTGTCTTATTTTTACTCATTTTGTGTGACCTTGTAAGTTCTTAATACATTAGTAATAGTCCACTTGTGGACTATAGACAGTGAATGATATCTAACAATACATCACTGCCACCAAAGTAGTAAAATATCTGTGACTCAATATCCATTTAATGTGTGAACAACACTTTGCAACATAGTCCTTTTTATAATGATATCTAAATTAAACTAGAGACATGAAATGTGTCATCCTTGTTAATGTTCAATTTATATTTCTTGATACCTAATAGACTAAAATAAATTATCAATATCTCATATTGATCCATTTGAATACAACCATGCATTTCTTAATGTCACTTAATCGAGAGGCCCAAGGATATCATTCTTACTATGTAATAAGAACAAAATTCCCATATACATCACTCACATCTGTCTACATGATTCATGACACACCCAATCAATGTCCTACAACACATTACAGTTAAAGGTGATAAAGGACAATATCAAAGTATGTGACTCCTTATGTAGGGAATCGTAGTGACCCTAGCTTAGAAGACTACGTGCATTATGATTACATGAGAATAACTAATGACATATGACAATCCATGTAGTTTTTTCATTGCGAGCTAGTCTAGTACATCTGTTCACTAATAATTTACTCAGGTATTGACTTGATATCACATATCCATGATTCATAATCATCAGTCACTATATTTGCTAGTCTTGATGTATTATTACTATCCTTTTCGCAATAATACTTGATTAGGGATATTTTAGGAATAGTAAAATTATTCCAAGGACAATTATTATATTAAGTTATAAATTATGTAGATATATAAAAAATTAAAAAAATAATAATTACATTGCCTAAAATAAAACATAATACATTGTGTATTATTACAATTATCTTTATGATTAACTCCTAGAACAAACACACCAACAATGCAAACCTAGTGGTGAAAATGTTGGGTCAGAGAAACTAGCTTTCAAATGATGAAAGCGAGGGTTTAGAAGAAGTGATATATCAGTTCTGATATAAATCTCATTCAAATATCTCATTTATTATGCGAGAGTATTGAGACTCCAAATGAATGGGTTATTTTAAAAAGATTGCTAATAAGAAATATGGCCAAAAACTTTAGGGTTTCATAAAAAATGGAGAAAAATGGAGAGTTAAAGTGTAAAAAATGAAATTTAATGGCCTTTAAGTATGTAAACCATATTGATTATTAACAAAAATTGATGTGATTATTAACAAAAAATTGACATGTTAGCATTCATCAATATGCATAATTGATAATTGGTGTCACTTTAAATATCAGTTATTTTCAAAACCAACATTTAACTTTATCCCAATTTTCTAATCTAGCTCTTAACCCTTAAGATGCTAATTCTCTAATAACTAACAAAGAAAATTACAAAGAACATATTAAATTGATCATGTTTTCAAAAATATCACCACATTATTATATAGATTGATTGTTCTTTAACCAATGTCAATTTGCATTTTAGTAGTGTTTTCTCCTCTTCTCAAAGTTTTCTTGAAACCTGTCATGAGCAACTAATTTTCTACATCAATTTAAGGGATTAGCACTAAATTTGGTTTGATTTTGAGACCTTGGTCATAATTTTATTTTTATTTGTTATTTTTCTATTCTTGTTGTGAATAACTACCTAAATAGTTTGTTAAATGCAATCAATTAATTGATTATCTATTGTAGCCTATAACTAAACAATTAATTGCAATTAATTCTTGCATGTAGGTCATTTATGATTAATTGAAATCAATAGTAATTAAGCTTTGGTGATTTGATACATGGGTCAATCATTAGTTGTCTGAAAAAATAAAGGACAAAAGCCAATGTTGATGTGTAAAATTATTGATTTGGTCTTATTCTTCTTCCATATGTTTAGGGTTTAAGATTTGATGTGTAAAATTGGCAATGTTGATGTGTAAAATTATTGATTTGGTTTTATCCTTATGAATATTTACTAGTATTACTGATTAAATTTAGGCATGTGTTCTAAATTGAAATTCATAGTAAGAGATTAATTAGGTTCGTGTTCTAATTAATCAACATTTGAAACTCAATTATTGTTAGCATTGGGTAATTTTTAGTTAAATAGTTGAATCAATTCTAAAGCTTGTTAGATGTCTATGATAAATCTAAGAAGTGGAGTATATTATCCCTTGGATTGCACCTTCAAATTCTGGTATTTCAATTTTAATTATTATTTGTTTTGTTTAAAATTGCATTTAAAGATCCCTTGTTTTACAATTTATCTTCATAAATTGACTTTTATTCCTTTAAGTTTGACTTGACACACCATAACTACATTTAGTAATAAATTTTGGTGTAAAATGACATATATCATTCTACTAACACAATTTTAATATTTTTCAAGTAAATTTAACAAAAACTAGTAGTATATATCATAGAAATATACTAAACTTTTTCTCATCTATTCGAACCTTTGACTTTAAGGACAAAAAAACATATATACGAGTCCATTTGACTGTACAATAAATAACAAACCTCTTACTTTTTCTGACTAAAGAAGAAAATTGGATTGCAAACTTGTGTATTTTCTTTAGTTTTCATGCTTAACGCACAGGAAGAAGTAAATTTCTCTCAATTTGTCCCAATGTTTTCGAAGTTTGAATCCAAGCAGAAACGTTCAAAACCTATATTCAAAAGATTCCTCCCAGTCTCTTAATAAAGTCCGACATTTCACGCCTTCATTTTGATGCTCGTAATTTCACAAGAAATCTTATCCTCAAAATGGGAACTCTTATCAAATTAAGGAAAAAAATGCATACTACTTCCTTTAATTTTGGTAGTTACATTTACCATCTATAATTTATTGAATTTTGCAATTACCTCTCAATTCTATTTATAAGTGAAAAATTATGCACATAAGTTCTTGTGCCATAACTCCAGTAGAAACTTAAGTACCACATTATACCAATGCGAAGGTGAAAATACAAGAATCATAGCCATGTGCTTTCATACGTATCACATTGGATAAAAAAATAATTTCAAAATGATCAAAATATACAATAAAAAAGTCTCCCAAATTTAAGATACAAAGCTTGCATATTATGCTCAAGTTTTTCACACAAATTCACATCAAACCAAGTGTGCTTGTCCTCTTAAATCCCTCACGATAGATGTTAAATGAAATTTACCATTTAAGAATAAGTTTGAATGTTTGATTATAAAAATTAATAGTTGTGGGTATTAAATGCAATTACTTCATGTAGAATAAGTAATTTGCATTTCCCCCTTAAATTAACTAATTTTTTAAATTATGAATTTTAGGTTCTTACCTTTATAATGGCATTTCCAAAACCGCGTTACCGTAATTTCCTATGCATATATAAAACATTACAACATTTGTATCATGGAAATTTTCACAAATTATACACGAAATTACTTTGGCATTCTGGTTTTATTTTCAACATAAAAGAAGAAAAATGCCCTGTAATTTTATAGGAATTTTGTGTATACACCGATGGATAAAAGCATGCAACTCCGTTGAAAAAAAAATGTATCAGAAAATTGTCAATTTTTTTAATTTTTGTATAAGTTACAATTTTGAATTAAAAAATCATAAAAATATGAAATATTCTTCTCATAAGAATTATAAAAATATATGTTAATGCAATTTTTCTTTAATGTACAGAAACATAATCCATGTTTTCTAAGTGAAATTAGAGAAAGATATACCATACATTTCCTCAAGGATTCAAACCTTTGACTGTAACGCCCGCCCAACACACCCCCCAAAAAAATATTTTTTTACTGCATATATAATAAAAAATAATAAGGAAAACCTTAAAAATTGGATTGCAGCATTCGAAGTTAGAACTTCCATAGTTATAATTTTCATTGCTTAGCATGCTTTTAAGAAGTAAATTTTTCTGATACCTTGAGTTGTTGTAAATTTATATTTCCTATTCCCGTTGTTAAACATTTCAATAAATAAATAAATTATAAAATAAACTATCAAATTTTTCTTTGAATAATAATATATATCAGATTTTTTCTGAAAATTTATTTTATACAAACTAATTATAATTTCTGAAAAATCTAATGTAATATCTATTTTTCAAGAATATATTTGATGTAAAAATTGAAGATTTATGTAGTTTTATGATATAAGATGTAAAACCAAATCTTGAGAGAAATTCAATATAATTTCCATATCTCCCGTGGACTAATTTTATGATTTACTCTAAATTATAGGAGAGTATTATTCCACTTTTAAAGAAGTTAATGAAATGTCTGATCTTAAATATAAAATAAATAAATTTCTTTTCAATGTTATTCATTTCCTTGAAGCCAAATAATTGAAATCTTATAATTAAAACATTCCTACCAATCTTGATCAAAGCTTTGCACAATTGGTTATACCTAAACTCAAACACTGCAATCGTAAAAACTGCTAAGATGAGAAGAGCGAGTACAGTTCCACCCCAATCTTAAATGAAAAATCATTTTGACAGTACAATTACAATATTGGATATTGATGTAACCCCTGGTGATGAAAGTGGTGAGTTAGTGAAAATTTAGCTTTCAAATGATGAAAGTGGCGGGGGTAGAAGTAGTGATATATCAATCTTGTTATGAATATCATTAAAACATCATATCCATTATGTGAGAGTGTTAAGACTCTAAATTGATAGATTGTTTTAACAAGATTTACAATAAGAAATATTGTCAAAGATTTCAAAGTTTCATTAAAAAAATGAAGATTTTAAGTGCAAAAAGCAATTTTTAAAGGCCTTTAGGTACATAAACCATGTCATTTATCAACACAAAGTTGATGTGTTAGTATTCGTTAATTTCCATGATTGGCAATTGGCATCATCTTAGACGTCAATATGTATTAACTTTATTTCAATTTTGTTATCCACCTCTTCACCTCCCTATAGACACTAGTTCTCTAATAATCAACAAAGAAAGCAATTGTAGTTTTACAACATCGGTCCTTTATAATAGACGACTTGTTAAGTTGATCATATCATCAAAAATATTTTCTTGCCAATTTTCTCTATAACTAACATCAATTGGTCAACATCTTTTTGCATTTTTGTAATAGTATTTTCTCCTTTTCCCTAGGTTTTCTTAAAAACTAGCATGAATAACTAATTTTCTACATCAATTCAAGAGATTAGTACTCCAATTTGATTTTGAGACCTTTCTCTTAATTTTATTTTTGATTTGTTATTTTTTTACTCTTATTGTGAATAACTACTTAGATAATTTGCTAAATGTAATCAATTAATAGATTATATGTTGTAGTCTATAACTAAATAATTAATTACAATTAATTCTCTCATCTAGATTGTTTGTAATTGATTGAAATCAATAATTAACGAGATGACTTATTAGGTTTCAGCATGTATTTTGAATTGAAATTAGTGGTTAGAGATTAATTAGGCATGTATTGTGACTAATCAACATTTGAAACTCAATTACTCCTGACATTAGGGTAATTTTAGGTAAAATAATTGAATCAATTGTAAAAATTTTTAGGTGCCTTTGTTAAATCAGACAATTAGAGTCTATTTTCACTTGGATTGCACCTTCATATTCTTGTATTTCAATTTTATTTTTTATTTGTTTCATTTAAAATTGCCTTTTTTGTAAATAAATATTACTTTTAAAAATTCCTTGTTTTACAATCTTTCCCCTTAAATTGTTTTTTATTCCCCTAACTTTGACCTGACTCAACCTAACTACATATTATAGTAAGTTTAATAATAATTTTTAGTGTGAAAGAACTTGTATCATTATGCCAACACAATTTTAATATTTTTCAAGTAAATTTAACAAAAATTAGTAGTATATCATAAAAATATACTACATTTTTCCTCATCTATTCGAACCTTTGACTCTAAGGGAAAAATATATATAGACCCACTTGACTGTATAATCAATAACAAAAACCTTAAACTTGGGTATTTTCTTTAGTTTTCATGCTTAACGCACAAGGAAGAAGTAAATTTCTCTCATCTTTTCAGGAAGCAGTAAATTTCTCTCAATTTTTCCCAATGTTTTCGAAGTTTTGAATCCAAACAGAAACGTTTAAATCCTATGATCAAAAGATTCCTACTAGTCTCTTAATCAAGTCCCATATTTCATGCCTTGCTTTTGATGTTGGTAATTTCACAAGAAATCTTATATAATCTCAAAGTGGGAACTCTCATCAAAGGGAAAAAAAAATGCAATTGACTCCCTTTAGCTTTAGGAGTAGTTGCATTTGACAGCCATAATTTAATTTTAGTAATTACCTCTCAATTCTATTTTCAAGTGGTAAACTACGCACATAAGGTTTTGTCCCATAATTCCAAGAGGAACTTAAGTGCCATGTGATGCCGATGCAATGGTGAAAATGCAGGAATCTAGGCCATGTGCTTTTGTACATATCACATCGGATAAGAAAATCTTATCAAAATATCCTTTAAATATGGAAAAATTAAAAAAAATGATACGAAAATCATATTACTCTCAAATTTAAGATACAAAGCTTTCATATTATGCTTAATTTTTTCACAAATTCACGTCAAACCAATATGCTTATCCTCTTAAATCCCTCACATAGATATTGAGTACAATTTATCATTTATGAATAAATTTGAGGATATGATTGTAAAAATTAATAGTTGTGGGTATTGCATACAATTATTTCATGTTGAATGAGCAATTTTCATTTCCCTCAAATTAACTCATTTTTTAAATTAAGCTTTTAATGCATATACATTGCATTTCCAAAACCGCGTTACTGTAATTTCTTATTCGTATATAAAGCATTACAACATTTGTATCTAGGAAATTTTCGCAAATTATACATGAAATTACTTTGCATTCTGGTTTTATTTTCTGCATAAAAGAAGGAAAATGCCCTGTAATTTTATACGAATTTTTTGTGTAACCGACGTAAAAAAGCAAGGAACTCCATCGAATAAAAATGTGTTAGAAACTTGTCAATTTTTTATTTTTTGTATAAATTACAATTTTGAATTCAAAATTATATAAATATTAAATATTCTTCTTACAAGAATTTTATATATTAATACAATTTTTCTTTAAATATGCAGAGAAACATAATCCATGTTTTCTAAGAAAAATTAGGGAATGATGTATCACATATTTCCTCAAGGGTTCAAACCTTATCAGTAACCCAACCCCCACCGCCAAAATAAATAAAATAAAATAACTTTTGGCTGTATATATAATATATAATAATAAGAAAACCTTAAAAATTGGATTGCAACATTCGAAGTTAGAATTCCATAATTATTTCGGTTTTCATTGCTTAGCATTCTTTTAAAAGGTAAATTTCTCTGATATTTTGGGGTAGCGTAAATTCAATCTTTTATTTCTTAAGTTTAAACTCCGTTATTAAAAATTTCAATAAATAATTAAACTATCGAATTTATCTTGAATAATAATATAGTTATATCAGATTTTTTTCTTAAAATTTATTTTACATATACTAATTATAATTTCAGAAAAAAAATCTAATGTAGAATCTATTTTTCAAGAATGTATTGCATGTCAAAATTAAAGAGTTATGTACTTACGTAATATATGATGTAAAACAATCTTTCGAAAGAAATTCGATGTAACTTCTATATCTTTCATGGATTAATTTGATGTTTTACTCCAAATTATGTGACAGTATTATTCAAATTTTAAGGAAGTTAAATGAAATGTTGAAATAAATTTCTCTTCAATGTTATTCTTTTATTTGAAACCAAATAATTCAAACCTTAAACATTTCTACGAGTTTCTTAATCAAAGCTCTGCAAATCATATATTCGTGTTGTTGTTAGTAATTTCACAAGAAAACCCTGATCATAAAAAAATTAATTAATGTTCGGAAAAGCTGAATGTTCTGACCAATATACACTTCATTTCTAAAACCGTGTTCATGTAATTTTCCGATACATATGCGTAAAACATTACAACCTCTTCCTCTGGGAAACTTACACAAATTTTAATTACACAGCATTACGTTGGCATGCTGGTTTTGTTTCTATATAAGATGGAGGAAACCAGCTTCAAGGGCACAGATCAAAATTGCATTGAATTAACAGAACCCAAAATTAGTTGCAAGATTTGCACAAAACATCAAAATGAGTTCAAGTCCTAAAGACAATCCAATGGGATACACTCGTCAACCTCAGCCTCAGCCTCAGCCTCAGCCTCAGCCAGAGCCTCAGCCACCGACTAACAGAAACGGTGGTTCACCTTCTGACCCTCGAAACAATCCAACGGGCTATACCAATCTGTCCTCTCGTCGCAATAACTCAACAGGATCATAAATATCAGGTTACGACAACAATTCCTTTTGCTCTATTTTCTTGTGAGAAATGCTAGTTAGTTAGTTTGATTCCTGCTTTGAGTTTCACTACTGAAAGATTCTTACTCTCTTCGGTGTACCTACAAGACAGAAACATGATGAGCGGAACAGGATTCATGAGAAAACTCCAACTCTCAAGTGAATGGCGTGTAGAAAAAAAAAAGAATAATTTAAATAATAAGGTGTAGAGTATATCTTCTACAAGAGTTTCCTTGAATAGGATACTGAAAAAGTGATTGCAAAGTCGTTAAGTAGTTATCAAATAATTATCATTATAACCCTTAATTACCAACTTTATAAAGTGCAATTTTAACTAGGATTACAGTTAAGTTAAATAGCTCGATTATAAAATGTGATTTAAACTGGAATTACAATTGAGTCAAACAGCTTGCATACTGATAGTTGCTCGATCAGTCGGTTGGCTCAACTTGATTAATTTGTGTCCTGCACATATTGATCTGCAAATAGAGAGCCAGTTTTTTAACTGAATAAACTGATCTCAATTTTCTTACATTGTTTATCGTATTTTTTATAATTTATAATTTTTGTAAGTAATTATATATTCTATGGAAACTTACACTTTACATGTCTTAAGCATATTATTGTGTATTAAGCTTTTAGTTTTCATTCAATATTTAGACTTTTATAATTTCTTAATTAGATCGTGTTATTGGTACCGAACCAATTTTTTAGCTTTCTAGTGTTCGTAATCTTCGATAATTTTCATTTGGTCGATTCAAGTTGAGTTATCAGTTTCCCAATTTTTGGTCCAGCCGAGTGCAAATCAAAATTTTTACTAAATGAAGCTCAGTCATCTTTCTCTTTTAATTGAGTTTTGCTTGAAATGTCAAAAATCTGAATCCACCTTGAATTAAACCAATTTCACTTATTTATTAATTATCTGTTCAACTCAAAAAAGTTTTGATCTTCATGCAGGTACATGCAGCTTACTTGCAAGAAAATTTACGTTATGGCGTGTTCCGTAAAGAAAAAGAAGTGTTATATATGCTCCTTCTGTATACATGTGATCAATAAAAGAGATTAGTGGCTACTATATATATATATGTTGTAATACAGATGAAATAAAGATGTATTAATTTATTAGGTGATAGCTGGGCTCTGAGTCATTTTCGTTACTTTGTTTTGCCTCTTGTAAGTTCGTGCGATGTTAATGCAATAAAATAAGTAGGCTCTTTTCCTTTTTTTTTTTAAAAAAAAGAAAAATCTGCAAACCAACTTTTATCAACCCACATGTTTGAATTTAGGAAATTCACTCATGACTAAAATTTTATTTCGCTCCCGCACTAATTTTACCTACAATTCTATCTCTTACAAATAATAAATTGATTAATTTGATTATGCCATCAATATTTCTATTAATAATTTAACGATTATATTGATGGATGGACAAGAATAACAAATAAACAACATGTAAGTGATAAAACTGAAATGATAATTTTGTGAGTGACCAAAATATAACTTATATTTATGAGGGACTTAAAATAAGGGAAAATTTAAAAATTAAATTCATTTATAATAACTTAAATATTAATTCCAATGCAAATTTAAGTATGCAATTTTCATGTATATATACTCTACAAATATACAAATAATTGGCTATTAAAAAATTACATCAACAAACTTATATACGATGAAAATGGGATCCAAAATTATGCTCCGACTACAAATCAATGGCTATCAATTTAATATAAAATGGTGGGATAAATTTGTAAAACCCAATCTAGCGAATATAAAACATTCAAAATCCAAAAAATGTCATCACTCAAAATTGAGTAATTAATGATAATAGGTGAGATTGATTGGCCATCAATTATAACAACCCTGAGATTTATAATGCTTTTTTTCCTCTTTTGATTATAGCAAACTCATTTTGAAAAAAAAAAATAGTCCAAGATATTCTTTTTAATAAAACAAAAAAAAACTAAATTTAGGCTCCAACTTAATTCAATCAATTCAAGCAAAATTCCAAACTTCCCTCTATAAGATTACCAAATTATTTCCACAAAGAAACGTTTGAGAAACCAAAAATAACAAGGTCTACATATACTTATACTAAGAGAATGTCATTTCCTTTGTACTTTATAAATAGATATGTATCAACTTTTCGTCTAGAAAAACTTTTTATTAAAAAAATATATTTAATTTTTCACACTAAAACTCTATGAGCTTGTTTGAGACTATACAAAGCCCTTTTCAACTTATAAACATGATTAGAAAAGAAATGACTTTTGAAACCCAAAAGTTGTTCAAGATACACTTCTTCCATAATGATTTGTTTAAGAAAGCAATTTTGACCATAAACTAACAACATTTTTATGGTTTTCATCTAGCTATCAATGCAAACATTTCATTGAAATCAATGCCTTCCTCTTGGTGGTCACCCTTTGCAACCAATTGGGCCTTTTCTTTGATGTGTAAAATTTTGTTTATATTATTTCCCCCTATTTTATGCTTCTTAGTGTATTGCATATGCTTAATTTTATAAAATTGACCTTGTTATATAATTTAGTATTAGTTTTACAATGATTTGAAATCATTTGATTAATACTAGACTTTTATACTATTTTGGATTTTTAGCTATATCTTGAGTTTCAGATGTTGAACTTAGTTGATCTTTATATCATTTGAAAACTTAAAGGAAGTTTTTGTTTTGGTCATAGCCAAGTTTAGATGTTTAAAAGTTCTAATTTAGTCAAGATGTTGAAGCCCTATTTCTATCCTAAGTTAGTTTTAATTTTTTAGTCATGTCTAGTGTTCCAAAGATTTAATTAATGTGAAACTAGCACTCAAATTCTTTAAAAACCAACCCTACAAATTTTGTATTTGGAGTTCAACAAAACTATGTAGTTTTGGTAGTCTTACATTAGATAGAAGTTAGAACTATGAAATTTTACTGCTATAACTCTTGTAGTACATTATTTTTCTAAAATAGGTTTTTCTCTTCTAAAATTAACAAGGCCCTATTCTTTGTAATCCTAAGGGATATATGATTCAAATCTATTAGGTTTTTAAAGGTGAGCAAGCCAGATATAGGGTCTTGTGCATCCAAAAGACTTTTGAACCTTTACTTGTATACAATTAAGCAAAGACAACTTTTCTCTATTTTTCTTTTTTTTTATTCTTCATCTATGGAAGGCTAAATTTATAATTGATTAAAAGATTTTAAGGCTTATTTCTATTTCAATTATGAGATTTCAATTTGTAATATTAGTTTTTTCTAATTAATTTTTCTCTTTTGCTTATTCTTGGTGATGACTGCTTGAACCTGCTTGTGTTGAATGTTAATTTGAAATTATTTGTGTTCAACCTTGCAATTTCTAATCCTTATCTACTTTTATGTTGAATTGTAGTTAGTTAATCATGAATTTTTTGCATAGGGATAGAAGGTTGAGATATAAAATCAAAAGCTTCTAATTTAATCCCTCAATTCACCAAAATTCTATTATTAAATCAATTTCAATTTGTTTTATGAATTATAGCAATTGCTTAATTTTACTAATCATAATTAATCAAATCCTAGATAGTATAGGATTTATGAATTATTATAAGGGTTTTGGATAATTGATGGTTGAAAAATCAATTAGAATGATTAAATATTTTATAATATATGAATAATATACACTAAGAGCTCTTAAATCCTTGGATTAACTATTTTACCATATTGAATTTCTTTTTGTTTTAGTTTTATATTTTGTTTTTTTTTTGGTGCATTTGTCCTAATTTTGGATCAAAACCCCCCAATTTTGTTTTGTGTTCCTTTTACTCTACATATTATCTAAATTTTTTCTATATTCCATAAGCATTCTATTTGAATTTCTATTTCGCTTTTGTTTGCTTCTCTTCCTTTTGTTCTTAGTGCATAAAAAGCTTCAACAATTTTATAATCATTGTTAGTAAATCATTAAGAAAGCATATATCAAGTGGATCACTATGAGTTTGACCTGGTTTGTCACCCTCTATTGCAAAACTTTTTAGCAAACCAATAATTTATAATTTTAGTGTTGTTGTTGGGGATCCACTTTAATTCATCTTTTCTCATCTTTTACCAGTTGGTATTGTATAATTATTCAAGCATTGTAGTCAATTTTTATATCTGTTAGTGTTTCCTTACATTTTACAACATCTATCTCTTTTTCTACATTCTCTTGCATTCTTTAACTACTACATATTCCTCCACTTCATTTCATCCTTTTCCATTATATATTACTTCATTTTACACTTTAATAAAGGATTTTGGCTCATCAAAGCAAGTTACACATATTTTGCTTCCCACCCCTTAAATAAGTATCAAAGTGACTAACTTTGATTGAATTGAAAATTTTTATAAGGCTAGAAAAAAATTATTTTCATCAAGGCTCATAATTACTTTGCAATTTGTAAAGTCCTTATTTTTTGCCAAAATGGATTATTTCGACCACTTTTTTAATTTTTTTAAATTTTCAATTGCATTATTTAGTTTTGTATGATTATAACTTTCATTTTGTGGTGGTCCTATAATTTTTAAAAATATTTAGATATGTTAATTAGATGTATTTTGATTAATTTTTTATTTTGTGCTAGTGTTTTAATGTTTATATGTTTCTATAGTTTTGCTTAGTGTAGTCTAGTGTAGTGTAATACATGACTGAGAGATCTACTAATGAATTGTTAAAATTTGATTCTGAAATAGATAGTAGTTTTCATTTTCTTTGCAAAACTAGAAATATAGGCAATTGTAGTACCCTTACCTTTCACTTTGATCCTTATAATTTTAATAATATGACTAACAATAGGACATTAAAGATATTGACTATCCCTGATGTTACTCACCAACCTTTAGGCATCTAATATCCTGAACCTAATACAGACTTTGAACTTAAATCTAGTTTAATCCATTTGCTTCCTAGATTTCATATACTTATAGGTGAGAACCATTATAAGCACTTGAAGGACTTTTGTGTGGTACGCTTAACCATGAAGTTGTTAGATTTCGAATCAGCATATGCAGCGGAAATTAAAAATTTTTATCCAAATCCTACTAAGGATCCATGCACAAGGGCATAAATCAATGTTAAGATTTTACCTTTTTGTGTGCTCGCATTCTTTCTGAACAAAAATTGAGAGGCCGAGATGAATCATGAATCAAACACTGGTCAAAAGGTACAACATATCTACGATATCCACATGGAGTGAAGAGAGATAGGACTTATCCATTAATTATCTAATATTAAAAATGGCATATAGTTATCTTATATTAGAAAATAATATTATCTCATAATATAATTATCTAATATCTAATAATGTAATTATTTAATATTACTTTAATATCAAATAATATCACATAATATACTATATGTATTTTTTGAAAATATATTATTATTTTAATAATATATATAGACATAAAAATAAGCTCAATTAATTGAATTTTAGTCCAACAAGAGCCCAATTAATTATTATCTCATTCATACTTCTTTTATGTGATCTTGTAGATTCTTACTACGTTGGTAATAACCTACATGTGGGCCATAGATAGTGAGTGGTATCTACCAATACATTACTACCAACTAAGTAGTAAAATATCTATGACTTAATATTCACTTAATATGTGAACAACACTTTGCAACATAGTTCTTTTTGTATCCAAATCAAACTAGAGGCATGGAATGTGTTGATGTTCAATTTATGTTTTTTGATACTGAATAGACTAAATTAAACAAATGATCAATATCTCATATTGATCCATTTAAACATGGCCATGCATTTCTTAATCTCATTCAATCAAAGGGCCCAAGGATATCACTCCTACTATGTAATAGGAACAAAATTCTCATTTATATTACTCATATCCCTTTGCATGATTCATGACACACCTAGTCAATATTCTACAATACATCTTGGTTAAAAGTGATACAAGATGACATCAAAGTATGTTACTCCTCATGTAGGGAACCGTAGTGATTTTAGGTCAAAGGACTACGTACATTGTGGTCACATAAGAATAACTAATGACATATGACAATTCATGTAGTTCTCTCATTACGGGCCAATCAAGTACATCTGGTTACTAATAATGTACTCTTATATTGACTTGATATCACATACCTATGATTTACAATAATCAGTCATTATACATGCTAGTCTCGATACATTATTACTTTCTTTTTCATAATAATAATTAACTAGAAACATTTTAGGAATAATAAAAATATTCTAGAGATAATTATTATATTGAGTTATCAATTGTGCAGAATAAAAAAAAATATAATAATTGCATTGCCTAAAATAAAACATAATACATTGTGCATTATTATAATCATCTTTATAATTGGCTCCTAGGACACACCAATAGAAGCCTCGTGAAATTTTAGAAGACTATATTGAATTGAGGACATTGTCTTTCTTACTCACTAATATAACCAAGGATTGGCTATATTATGGACAACTCGGTTTATTACTTGCTGGAATGATATGAAGCAGTTATTCCTAAAGAAGTTCTTCTTTGCTTCAAGAGTTATTGCAATCAAGAAAGAAATTTATGGCATAAGGTAGTTGAATAATGAGACATTATATGAATATTATAAAAGGTTTAAGAAGCTATGTTCAAACTATCCTAACCATTAAATTAATGAGTAACTCTATCTAGTATTTTTATGAAGGATTTCTTCCCATAGATAGGAATATAATTGATGCTGCAAGTGGTTAAGCATTAGTAGACAAAACTTTTATGATAACAAAGGACTTGATAGTTAACATAGCAATAAACTCCTAGCAATTTGGAACCAGAATTATCTCTACTACTAAAGGCATGCATGAATTGAATTTCTCCAATTCAAACTAGTAAGGATTGGAGAATAAATTGGATAAATTAACTTCTCTATTTAAGTAATAGCTATGGGATAAAAACAAGTCCAAGCCCCTCCTATTGTTAGACTTTGTGGTATTTACTCATGTCCAACTCATCTTACTAATTCTTATCCATATTGCAAGATGATGAGTTCCCTCCTTAAGCTTATGGAATAGTCATTTTCCATGGTAAACCACAATACTAATAATACCAGGCTAATCAATGTTAGTGTATATGCCTTAAAGCCAACCATATCAATGATTGTAAATTTGAATCGTGTTATTTTAATGGTAATTCCAGTTATTATATTTATATATATTGTTTACGTAATATATTTAATTATGATAATAACCTTAAAATAATTGTATTCTTAAATATCCCTAGTCATATACCATTTTGGATTAGGTTGCTTTGATATGTTAAGACTAGCATATGTGGTGACTTATATGAGATATTAAGTTTACACATGAGTACAAGTTAGAGAACTTATAAACTGGACTAAATCATCCTAAGAACACTACATGGATCATTATATGAGTATCATGAGTGATTCTTAGTGATCATTATTATTATGATCTTTTGACCTGAGATTGTTAAGGTTCCCTACATGTAAGTTTTATATTTTGATAATATTCTGTATCACTCATGGTTAAGTGAATGCAAGGATAGTTATTAGATATGTCACATATCATACGAAAGGGTTTGTGTGATCAAGATGGAATTTATCCCTCTATATAACAAGAGTAATATCTGTGGGCCCATTGACTAAGTAATTTTGAGAAAATGTATGGCCATGCTCAGATGAATTAACATAGGATATCAATTACATTTGCTTCAGTCAGCTTACTTAGAGATCAAGAAACCTCAAGATTGGGTTATACGGGAATGACATGGTCCATGTCTCACAATTAATCTAGATGTTTAGGACAAAAAGACATAGATAATGATCACGTATAAAGGCTTAGTCAAATCACCAACTTTCTCATTACTTAGGTAACAATGATGTGTTGCTAGATACCGCTCATTGTTTATGATCATTAATATGATTAATGATCATTGCTAAGGTAATAAAAGCCTGTAGGATTGCATACTTAGAGCCTAGTGGATTTAGAATTAATGGATCAAATTGTTTGGGCCTAATATTTAGGAATTCCATGTTATAATTATAAGGCCTAATAATAAACTCATAATTATACATGGAACAAAGCCCAATTAGATAGGGTTTTCTATACACCTATTCATATAGACTTGTTAGGTAATAATAGAGTATGATTATTCACACATCCCAAGCATAGAAAAATCCTAGCATCACTCCTGGACTAAAAACCCTTGAAGATACGTAGCAAGCATTACGAGGCAAAGGAGAACAATTCCAACTGATGTTCGTGTGGACATTCATTAGTGATTCGAAGGTTCGTGTGGATGCCTTGGAGTCTTTGGCTAAAAAAAAAGCTGAAAAGGTGATAAATCACCTAGTTCTTGCATCATCATTAAAGGTATTGAACGAATCCTTATTTTAATTTAACATTTTACAAGGATCCGTTAGCTGAGATCAATTTATTCTGCTATGCTTGTTTGGTTCCCAATCCTAATAATCAATACTAGTATTAGTAGTAATCTTAATACCCTACTTAAAGGGATAACCAAAGCTTTAGATAAGGCATCAATTTAGGCTAAGTTTGGTACCTTTCTACTTATAATAGAATGCCATAAAATCTTGCTCCGAAACTAAAAGTAACTTTATCATGTTCTTAACAATCTTTTGAAGAATTCGTTTAGCAATTGGTGGCAAAGAACCTAAAATTTTAGCAAAGAACAAATGCCACAATCCACCATAAGTAAGCTAAAAGCATGATGTTTAAGACAACCTTCTTCTAGCAATGTAAGAGGCAAGGAAGTTATGAATGCAATGATGCATGAGATTAGTAAGCAAGTTGACATGCCTTCATCTTCAAAGCTAGAAGCAAGCCATAAATTATAAGAGAGAAACCAAAAGCAACCAAAAAATAAATAATTATGAAAGTGAGGTTAATTCTTTCCTTACACCTCTACATCCCACTAATTTTTCTATTCCCTTTCCTTTTCTAAGAAAAATTATTCCAACAAAGAAAATTAATTATAAGGAATAAATTTTTTTATTACATTAGAAAAGCAAAAGTTAACAAACCTTTATTAGATTTAATAAAATAGATTCCAAGATATACAAACTTTTTGAAAAATTTGTGCATCAATAAAAGAAAATTAAGGGATAATGAGAAAATAAGTATGAAGGAAAATGTGTCTGCAATCTTTCAAAGAAAATTAGCAAGGAAATGAAAAAAATCCAAGTACATTCACCATTCCATATGTTATAAGAAAAATTAAAATTGAGCATGCCATACTGACTTAAAAGCTTCAATTGATATCATGCCTTTTTCTATTTTTAATGCTTTAAATTTAAGACCTTTGAAATAAATAAATGTGGTTTTTTAGTTAATAAATAGATCTAACATTTACCCCTTAGGTGTTCTTGAATATATTTTAGTGTAAGTTAATGGACTCATTTTTTTAGTCAATTTTTAAATCTTAGAGATGGAAAATAAGACATCTGAGGTTCCTCCCTTAATCATTCTTAGTTAACTTTTTTTCTCAAGATAGCAAAAAATTATGATTAATATTTAAGTTGGAACATTAACCATGGAGTTTGATAGTATTATAGCCAAGTTTAACATTTCTGAGGCTATACATGAAAATTATGTGTCTTATCTTCATACTTTTGAGCCTTTATTTCATGATTTTCCTTATTCTAATTTTTCTAAATCTATTTTTGATATTCCTATTTTTTATTCAGGTTTTAACATTATTGGTTTTGATTCTATTGATTCTGATATACTTGTTGATATTACTAATGATAACATACTTGCTAAGTTCTTAGATTCTAAATTTATAAATTGTACGAATGATCATGATTATACTTGTTATGATAGTGATATTAAGTGTGTCATATATGTAGAGATTTTACCATTTTTAGGTGATGAGAATTTTTGAAAATGTGAAAAAATTAAGGACATGGTGAAATGCAATGTGCAAAAATGGTTCCTACTACTAACTTAGTACCTTTTGTTGATCTTTACAATTTTGAATTTTTAAAGGAACAAAAATATTTTCTTATTGATCATTCTAGTTATTTTGTTAATTATGTTGAATTTTATATAGGATGATTTTGAACATTCAAGAAAGAGTGAATTGAGAATAGCACTTGGAGAATTTGTGCAAGATGATCCCAATTTGCAAAAGACCTCTTTGATGGATAAACTAAAAGTTAGCAATTTAGAAGCAATGAGGTTGTCAATCATCATCTAGATCCTAATTGAAGATATTCAAACAATGTTTAGCCAAAAATATTAAAGAAAGACATTTCTTAGGAGGCAATCCATGTATTTTAAATTTGCTTTCTTACTTTTGTCTTTTATTTACTTATCCTTTATCTTTTTTAATAATATTAATATGTTTTAAATTAACAACAATGTAAAATTTAAGTCTGAAGGGGAGACTTCTTAGTCTTATTTTGTATTTTATGTCTTCATTTAATATTTTTTTAAAAAAGAAAAATATAAAAAAAATTATTTTTTATGTGATTTTAAGTCTTTTGGAGTCATTTTAATTACTTTCTATTAATGGAGATTTTATATTTTTTGTGAGTAAAATTCAATAGAGGTTAGATAAGAGTCATAACATAATTAAATAAATGATTTTACTTCTTGAATTTGATTCATGTAGTGATGGATTTTGATTTAGTAGATTGAACTTAGTAACATAACCTTCCTAGTGAGATTTTGGGCCTTACATAGAAATTTTATATAATTATTTCTCCTCCTTGTGTGATGTTGTTCCATGATTTATTTCTCTAAAACTTTGATTCTTTTTAAGATTATATTTTGTATATACATGCACAGAAATGATAAAGGCATTCTTTCTTTATTTAAGTTAGAGTCAAATAACTAACTTTGAATTTTCGTCTTTGTTGAAACCCTTTAAGCTTATACTACTTTTTCTTTGTTGATTAGCCTACGAACATTTTTCCAATGAAGAACAATTTTTTTTGCCTAACTTTAGAAATTAGTAGAGCATTTGAATTTTTATAAGATAGATTTTTAAATAAGTGTGGGCTATGTGAGTGTGTAATTGCAAAAATTATTGGCCTTAAGTTCAAAGGTCGATTGAAATTAAAAAAAAGAAAAAAAAAGAAAGAAAAGAAAGTCAATAAAAAAATGAATGATGAAAAAAATGAAGAAAGAAGTGCAATGGTTAAGAAGAAAAGAAAAGAATCAAGAAAGAAAGGAAAAAGAGAAAAAGTTGATAAGTATTTGAATTTGATGTTAGATTGTTATGTTAAGGTTATAATTGTTCATGATTGACCCATATGTTTATAGTTTAAGTTCTTTATTTATTTCTTTAGTTTCTACCCTTTCATATTTTCATTTTTGCTTTCCTTTTCCTTAGCCACATTATAACCTTGAATAAAGCAATTTTAATTTATTTTATGTATGTAATTTGAGTAGTTGAGACTAGATGATGAGTAAACTTATGGTAGAGCAATTTTATGCATTGAATTGAGTGAAATACTTACCATAAACACTTGAGAGTTGTAGAGTGAATTTTATAAGAATCTACAATGATGATTTATTCTTTTTAAATAAAGTTGCTATGTTAGTTACTTTCAAATTTGTTGAGAATTTTCTTCATGATAAGTTATGTTTCTTATAGGTTTTAATTGTTTCTTACTTGTAGATTTGTGATTTTGAAGATTTAGGAAAGCAAGTCATTTGTTTCTTAATTTTGAATAAAGTTGTGTCTTACTTAAGGTTGTGCAAGAGCTAAGTGTAGGGAAATTTGATGTACAAGATTTTATTTATATTATTTCCTTCCATTTTATCCTTTTTAATGTGTTACATATGCTCAACTTTATGGAATTAGCTTAATTACATAATTTAAGGTTGATTTTACAATTATTTGAAATTATTTAATTAATACTAGATATTTATAGTGCTTTAAATTTTTTACAATATCTTAAGTTTTAAATATCAGATTTGGCTAATCTTTATATTGTTAGAAAGTTTAAAGAAAGCTTTACAATTTTTTATGTTTTGGTCGAACCTTAGTTTAGACATCTAAAAGTTCTAATTTAGTTGAGAAGTTGAAGCCTTATTTATGTCCTAATTGAGCCAATTTAGGTTTTTAAGCCATATTTAGAACTCTAGAGGTATAATCAAGGAGAAAATAGTGTCAGATTTTTCATAGGATTTGGCCCTATAAATGTTGTGTTTGGAGTCTAGTGAAACTATGTAGTTTTTGTGGTTTTGCATTAGGTAGAAGTTAGACCTATGAAATTTCACTACTATAACTCTTATAGTACATTATTTTGTAAAATAAGTTCTGGGTTTCTAAAATTAGCAAGACCCTATTCTTTGTAACATTAAGGGGCATATGATTCAGATCCATTAGGTTTTTAGAGGTGAGCAAGTTGGATATAAGGTCTTATGTCTCTAAAAAAAATTCAAAATTTTTACTCCTACATAATTCAAGACAAGTTTTCTCTCTTTCTTAAGTTTCTTATTCTTTAGCCATTGAATGCTAAGTTTTTGGTTGAACTAAGGATGTTGAGTCTCATCTCTATTTTGATTATAAGATCTTAATTATAATGTTAATTTCTTCTAATTGATTTTTACCCTTTCTCTTTTTCTTTGTGCTTGTTGCTTGAAATTACATGTGTTGAATGTTGATTTGGAATAATTTGTGTTCATTCTTGTTATTTCTAATCTTTACCAGTTTTTATGTGGAATTTTTGTTAGTTAATCATGATATTTCACATGGTGATAAAGGTTTGAGATATAAAGTCAGAGATTTCTAGTTTAATCCATCAATTCAACTGAATTTTATTTTCAAATCAATTTCAATTTGGCTTTATAAATTATAGCAGTTGCTTAATCTTGCTAATCTTAATTAATTAAATTCTAGATGGTTATCTAGTATAGGATTAATGAATTATTGCAGAGGCTTTAGATAATTCAAAGTTGAAAAATCAATTAGAATGATCCAATGTTTTGTGATCTATAATTAATTTACACTAAGAGCTCTTAAATCCTTGGATTAACTATTTTGTTATATTGAATTTCTTTCTATTTTACTTCTATATTATGCTTTGTTTAGTACATTTATCTTAGTTTCAAATCAAAACTCCCTAATTTCGTTCTTTGTTCATTCTATCTTTCATACTACTGAATTCTATTAACATTCCATGTGCATTTTATTTGAATTTTTGTTTCACTTTTGTTTTTTTTTCTTCCTTTTATTTTTAGTGCATAAAAAGCTTAAACAATTTCATAATCATTGTTAGTAAATCAATGAGAAAGGATATATCAAGTGAATCACTAAGAGTTTGACTTGGTTTGTCACTTTTTACTATAGAATTTTTTAGCGAACAAGAAATATCTGATTTTGGCCTATTGTGATGCATATTAGTTTCTCATAATAACATTGTTCTCATCTAATTTTTTTCCTAAACACACATTTAATGTTTATAATAGAATAGCCACTAGGTCTTAGCATAACTTCTGAAACCTTACTTCTTTCAAATTGATTTAACTTGCCTTGTATGGCTAAGATCCAACAATCATCATTATTATAGAAAAATTTATTAACATTAGGTATTTAAGGGATTTCACATCAAAATACATGTAATGTTTTTATCAAGTGTTGTAATGAATATTTTATAATGTAAGTTATGGAATCATCATGAAAAAGAAAAATAACATTAACTCATAACAAAAAAAAAACTATTATCATTTCTTGTAGGACAGACTACCTAGTAATCCTTGTAAAGTTAAACACAATGGTTTCTAATAAGTAATCAATGTGAAATATTTGTCAAATATTTTTTTAACTTGATTTTTGACTTCCCCACCATAATATTTATAATCAAATTGAATAAACTCAACATCCTATGCAAAAATATATATTTTTAGTTAAAAACTTATAAAGGTCATAAATTTATGCTTAATTGTCCATTTAACAAATATTTTATGTCAATTTCATGTAATTTTTCAAGATATATCCATCTATGCAAAATTCCTTTCCAAAATCATGAAAAAATGTTATTTTCAAGGACTTTTTCCATTTGTTCTCCATTTTTTATCATTATTTGACTACTTCAATTTCAACTACAACATTTCATCAAATAAAAAATAAACATTTAATATTCATATACAGACTTGGAAATTATACAAGAAAAACATAAACAAAAATCTCTCAAAAAACTAGGTGAAAAACTATATAAATGGAAAATATGAATATTTGAGAGAAATAAAAGGAAGAGAAGGTACTTTTTATGTTTTAAACTAGTGTGATATTTCTTTCATGCTTGATATTAGTTAAAGGAGTATTAATAACTCACTAATGTGTGATAGAGAATAAAAGAACATTTAAAGTTCTATAAAGGGAGATAAATGGAGATGAAGATTAAGCTTGTGAATAAATAAGAAGGAAAAGTGAGAGTGATAATGATAAAATTAATAAGATATGATTTGTTTATAGCATAAATATATCATCGTGTCACAGGTTCTTACCAAACTTCAGTGCCTTTAAATGTAGGTTATATCTAAAATTGATGTCTTAATTTTTTCCTAATAACCTTTAAATGACATACATTTGAACATCAATTACATAAAAAAAAACTTATCTCTTATGTTTCCTAATTTTTTTTAAAATGCCACCATATTCAAATAGACATCAATTAATTCTAAAATCACTATTTTAAGTTCATTCATTTGTTTAAGAACATTTAAATGCCATACATTATGATATCAGTTAAGTAAAAAATCAACATTTTAAATTTCCTTATAATTTCAGAAATATCACCATATCCAAATAGACATTAGTAGACTCTAAAATAAATGTCTTAAGTTTCCTCATTTTTCTTAGCTACTTTCAAATACCATATATTATAATGTCAATTAATTAAAAAATTGTCATCTTAAGTTTCCTAACAATGGCAAAAATATCATCATGCCTAAATAAATGTCAATTAATTCTAAAGTTGACACATTAAGTTTTCTCATTTTTTTGACCTTTTTCAAATATTATACCTTATGGCATCGATTAAATAAAAAAATTATCGTCTTAAGTTTCTTAAATATTTTAAAAATGTTATCACGTTAAAATAAACATTGGTAGTATTTATTAACCGTCATCTTATGAGTTCCAATAATTCTAAAAATACTAATACATCAATATAGACATCGGTTTTGCCTTTCATTATTTTCTATCCACCAATGTAGAATAACAATTCTAAAGTAGTGTATCACTAATGATTAATATTTTTAGGCTCAAATTGAGAGAAAAAGCCAGATGAACACATGCATTTCTAAGATTATGGTGAGTTGCCTTTTATGTGATATTACCAATTACTTGATTAATTAGGTAACACTCCATAATCATCAATTTTCTTTATGAAAGTTTGGGAGTGTCCGATATGTTAGAAATGACTATGTTAGAAAAATCATCATCTTTCTTGTTATTTCTTATTTCTTCAAGTCCTTCCTCATCTTCTCTAGCATTTTCCTTTTGCAAACAATTTTCACCATCTTTATGATTATCTTTATACTTATGCATAAATGAAGAAGATTCACCAAATAACACATGAATGGATTCTTTTACTACAAAGACTTTCTTGTTATAAACTCTATAATCATTACTAGTAGAAGAATATCTAACAAATACACCTTTATTAGCTCTTCCATCAAATTTTCTAGCATTATCTTTCCCATTGTTGCATATAAAACACTTGCAACCATTACTATAGAATTACCCTTTAACATCATAGCATTAACATCGATTAGTGCAAAAATTGATTTATATAATGGTATGATGGAATTTTTTGTAAAAAAGTACAACTTACCACATTAGTTATAATAAAAAAATTAATGTTATAAAAGCAAGATTTTCTCCTATAGAACATAAAGAATCATCAAAATGCCTTCCATGATTATTGCTTTTAGAAAACATCATGAGCAATGAAGGTGAACAGCTAGTTTTAAAAAGTAGCCAACCATTAAATGATGATTCATATAAATAATCTACATTAAAATTTTCCTTAGGTTTATTTTTATAATTATATGTTAAACATTAGAGCATTGACTTTTTAGCCTCTCAACATGATTTTCTATGGCATGTATTCAATGAATGTATGCATCAACCTTAAACTATTTTTGACTATTTATCTAAGGTACTTTTCCAGTTCACCAATACTTTATGAGAAGTTTGTGTTTTGACTATGGTCTTTGGGGTTAAAGCTCAAGCATGATCATTTATTGTTAAGAAGCTTTCATTTTCATACTTCAATATTACTCATCAATCATTGGTTGCATGCTTTAGAAGCATTATTTAACATGGAATGTTGAAATACCTAAATATATATCATATTTTATGCTCATATTTTGAAAATGTCATTTTTTGCTTATATGCTACATTTATGGAATAACTTTCTACATTGACATCGTTTTATTACTTGGATGATATTTTTGAAAATATCATATTGTTGTAAGTAAAGTTTTAGTCTAGGATCTAACTAAATGTGATGAAATGATTTTTAATCATTCCCTTTTATTTAAGTCATTACATATATGTGATCAGTTGTTTATCAGATGTTGCTTGGCAAATGAGTTAAATATTTCTTTTAATTTGCTTAAGTTTTTTTCCTAAACAGAAGAAACATGGAATCAACTAGAAACTCTAATAAAGGTAGTTAAAAAAAGAAGGGCATTACGGGCCTTGCAATAAAAAAGGACATAGGCTTCAAGCGCACTAGAAGGGATAGGCTAAAAGTAGAGTTCAATAAGATGGGAGTTCCATGTTGACCTAGTGGAATTGATTTCCCTAGTTACCTTGGAGCCTTAGTACACACCAAGATATCCATTATAATTGACTAATAGCCCTAAGTGGAAGAAGATATCAAAAACATGATTTAGGAATATTTACTTTTAAGGAACTACTTATCTCCATTTCAATTTTTACATATACATGATAAAAAGTTCTTAGTAATTGAGTTTGTCATTTATGGGTTACCTTCTAGGCTATATTTACTAGGATTAAAACAAAATGTCCTTATATTAGTGAACAAGAGGTGGAAGATTTTAAGTATAACTTGAATAGGGATTACATTAACCTAATAGGGACTCAAATAGGATTGCCTTCTTTAAGATATCATTGGATTGACCAACAAATATAGGACAAGTTTGTGGATATGTGCCATTCAGAGGACTTTTAGGTATTTATTGCCATATTGTCATTCTTCCACTATTGATAGTAAATAACATCTTCTCAATACTTGTTTAGAACAAGGTGATCCAAGCCAAAAATATGTAGAAATAGAGGTTATCCAAAGAATGGTATAGGACGCTTAAGGAAAAGACTTAAGCTACTGAAAAGATAGCTACTCAATTCGAAGATCTAACATTTGCCTCTATTTCCCTTATTGAATGACATAAGTTATGGCTGAAAGCTAATGTTAACAAGAAAGATGAATTCAAGATAAAGGATAGTTAACAACTTGTCTAACTAATAATAATTAATATTATTATTTTATTAATTTATTAAATGCACAATGCGTTTTTCATTTACTAACATATGAAAAATCATGTTTGATTATGTTATGTCAGGATAAGCTTATGTAGCAAGCTACCTAGGGAGAGTTTTAGCTAACAAGGAGAATGGACATCTTCACTATTGTTCTGGTAACTTCGAAACATCCTAAACATGTGAGGGAAGTTAGAGGAACAATTGGCATTAAACAACACTTTGGGGAGTTGCAAAACATCCTTCTCATGAAGGTATATATCTTTAACAATTGGCATTAACATGGTAAATAGTTCTAAAAGCCACATCATTTATGTAGATACATAGAAAAATGTGGAACATTAGCCACTAAAAGTTAGTATAGAAGAATGATGGTAAATCATTATTCATGTGCTTTGATAAGGTTACTTAGAACCCTATGAGGGAGAAATAAAAGCACTTGCTATGGCTAATTGGAGTAGTGGTGAGATTACATTGCAAGTTATTCCATAAGTCTTAAGCAATAGTACTTAAGAAGCAAAGGATGCATAGTGTTAAAGGAGTCCATATAAGTATCAACTTATTTTCTTTATTGATTTATGACATGATATTATCATTCTTTTGACTTATATTTGTCTCTTACATGTCTTTCAATGCAACAATATTTTTAGTTTGTAAACATTCCATAGGAGGACCTACACTTTGCCTATTATGGCATCTAGTGTGCTATAATTGATTAGTATAGAGATTGGAAGAAAGTTCTACAATAAACTCACTCGCAACTTTGCCAGTATGTTAGAGATGATCCTAACCAATATGCCAATAAATCATTAGGAGAAGTGTTGCAAAATGTTAGATAATTAGGCGTACAAGGTAAGATTAGATCATGATTTTTTAATTTCAAGATTACTATTATCCCTTATGATGCTTTTTATGTTTTGTTTTCAATTTGCAAATGACGTCCAAAAGAAATGAGTAGAATAGAACACAGAAGAAGCAAAATGATCTACACAAATCCAAGTCCATTGCAACACATTAATATAACAAAGTATGCTAAGTAAACATTTATTAAATTTAATATAGTTAGTAATTTTAACTAATGTTTCCACACCCTTTTCTTTTAAAACCAGCATAAAGAAATAAGTAAATAGGTGCATTGTAGTTATTAATAGAGAATTTCACCCAGTGTCATACCAAAATGCGAGGGAAATGGTGTCTCTAAATGCCCAATTTAATTATATAAGTTTTTTTATTCTTATTTTCTAATTCTAATTACTTATAATAACTTTTTACTTATGCTATCCTTTTATCTTTGAAAAAAAAATGAAGATTTAGATGCAAAAGCAAGCAACACAATTATAGTCACAATTTGGTTTTGCATCTATCTTATTAATAGTTGGCCTAACACGAATTAAAGAGCCTGCCATTACCATCAAGTGTTTGACACTCATCAAGGGTATAGGAAAAGGACTAGTCATGTATTTTGAAAGACACCCTTGGCACCCCCCATTAGCAACTCATCAACTGCATCTTATCCTCCACAATAGCAGCATAATGTCATATAGCTTGAGGTGGACCAATACATTTTTTAGAGTTAGCAACATATGGACCATTAGCAGTAAAGGCTACAACACACCAAGCTGAAGCTCTAATGGTTGATTAAGCATGTATTACTTGGGCTCAGAGTGCATGCTTCTCCACTACTTCCTACCCTCCTAACTTATGGCCTATCCCTTCCCTACCATTGCCTATTAGATTTGTTCTGTATCATTTGCACTTGGACCCTAGCTTTAGTAAGACAATGCCCAAGATAACAATAATTATATAGATTTAAACAATTTTTAAAATATGTACTTGATTTTTTTAATTTGCAAATTACATTCTTATGTACAAACATCATATAATTTTATTATTGTATATCACTAGGGGTTTAATTTTGTATATTTCATTTTTTTTTATTTATTTTAGTATCAAAATATAATGACATTTTTAAATTTTTAATAATCATAAAAACGTGTAAGAATAATATATACTATTAATATCATTTCAAAATATAGAATCAATTAATAATTATACAAAATTTTCCATTAAAAAATAAAAAAAGTCCATGCCCAAGACAAATGTTGTCAATATAGGCTATCTTATTTTTTGAAATTAAAAAAATTGTTTACTCTAGCAACACTTTTTACTGATATATGGTGTGCCATGTTAGTGACTTCCATAGCAATAACAAATTGTCATTGGTGTTGCCATATCAAATATATACATAAATGGGCAGATATTCCAATGACTTGTGTGTTGGTATAGGATTTAGGAGTCTATAGATACAATTTATTAGCAATGATGTGTTCCTAATGATATTATGGTTGGTATAGATACATACCAATGTTATTCTCATTTATATTAATAACAAATGTCATTGCTACAAGCTTTATTTCTTGTAAGGATTTTCAATAGAATTAAATCCATTGAAAATTGTAAAATTTTAGAATTTTCTTAACCATTTTACAACAAATTTATTTATTATTTTTGACAAATGGACCATTAGAAATTTTCATTGAAAATTGCAAAAATTTTAATAATGAATAATCATTGTCCATCTTCCTTAAGAGTGGAAAACAACATTCCATTTTAGACATCATATTTAGGTGTTGAATCATAAGATGCTTTCAAGTCTCCAAAAAACGAGTTAGGTTCATTAATTACACCCCTAATGAATTGGAAGATGTCGTACTGGTTATGACAATAGAAATTAAGTTTGTGGACAATTACTAATTCCAAGAAATGGGACGAGCCATTGAAAAATTAATAAAAATTCATCCCAAGAAAAAGATAAGCGAATTGAAACTTGACTCGATTAATGTAACAAACTATTTGGAAAGGAGACTCTTTGACTCCAAGGGACCTCAGATTCCTCTTACGCAAGAAGAGTTTGGAAATCTTGGAACAAAATGAGATTAAAAGATTATCCAAGATAACTTTCGAGACTTTAACAAAGTCCTCGTGAGATTTATTATCTATCTAGCAACTCTAACATATGATTGTGGACACAATTCAAGTCCAATGAGGAGGCGTCCCACTATTCTACTTGGTTTATGCAAGGCTATATATTCAAAGGATTAATGAGAAGTATAAACCATTAAGATATCAACCTTCAAATGCAAATAATTTAGAAAAAAAACAGAAGTTTAAGACAAATACTGCTTATTTCGTTGAAACATTCAACAATGCTGGAACAAATGGAATTTGATGGTAAAGCAATTCGTATCTTACTTTAAAAAATGTTTAAAAGAAATGTCTACATTATTTTACCTAAATTTTTTTGCAAATATAATACAACAATGTTATATTTTGTAAAATCATTAATCAATCGTCTTAGGGAATATTTTGAAAGTTAATAATAATAATAATAATTTTCATGAATAGAATTACACCTAATAGTTGACATTGATAAATAAAGTGAGAAAGAAGGATCACCGATCACTATAATAGTAACACTATCGAGCTTCTGTCTTCGTATTTCTATTCTTAGTAAAAAGTTAAAAGGAGGGAACAACAAGGTAGGGTGCGTTTTGAATGTATTATGCCCACACAATTTTAATATTTTCCAAGTAAATTTAACACTAGCTGTATATATCATGGAAATAAACTACACATTCCTAACTTTTGGAACCTTTGACTCTAACGGTATATATATATATATATATATATATATATATATATATATATATATTCTCATTTGACTATAAAATAAACAGCAAAAACATTTACATTCTCTTACTAAAGTAAAAAAAAAAATGGATTGCAAAACTTGTATTTTCTTTGGTTTTCATCAATGCTTAATGCATATGGAACAAGTGAATTACTCTTATTTTCGAGAAGAATATCTCTACTTTTCTCAATGTGTAGGAAGTTTGAATCCAAATAGAAACTTTTAAACTCATTAATCAAAACATCCCTTCCATCTTTTAATCAAGTGTGACATATGATGCTTTCACTTTGATGGTAGAAAATTCATCAAGAAAGCATATTCTTAGAATGGAGACTCTTGTCATCAAATTAAGGAAAAATTGTAAATTATCACTACTTTGAAATTGTCTTTTTCACGTTAGTTGTTTAAGCAATTTTATGTTAGTTATCACTTGATGTATATACGGTATCGTCATTTCTTCGTGGGAGATTCAACATGAAGATATTTAATAATATTTAATATTTTTTTATAAATAATTGACTTCATATTTTATATACCACTTTGATTGATAAATATAATTGATGTAGTATGTCATTTCCTCTAACCTCCTCCTCCAAAATCCTAACCCTTACCATCCTCCTTATTCCTTGTATTTCCCACACTCTAAGAAAACCAACATCTTTATCCCAATTTTAACAGTTTTAAGTAAAAAAAATTGAAAAAGGTGAAAGATTATCTCAATTAGAGATAGATATTGCAAATACCCATTGGTCAATACATGAGATTAGTACTTCCTAGAAAAGTAATCTTAAATCCAATACATGTAAATGCAATAAGCATTCATTAAAATTTCATGTATGATATTACACTAAATGTAAAAAAAGATAAATAAGATCAAATTTTTTAACCTTACAAACCTGGAAAAGTCACATCAAAATGAAAGGTAATAAAATATGGTTGATTATGAAGTCAAAAACTAAATTCCATGCAAGAACAAATATAAAAAGTAAAACAAATACTACCATTTGAATTTTGTATTTTTTTAGTGAGTGTTAAACCTCATATATTTAGTCACAAGCTAACAGAGTTTACTTCTACAAAATAATTAGTAAGCATAAATATAAAACTGAAAATAATCATCTTAAAATTAAAAAGTGAGCATACTTCATTAAAGAAACAATAATTATAGAGTTTTAAGATAAAATTTGCAAATGACATCATGGTTTTGCTCTTTTTATTTTTAATTCACACAATACTTTTGTTGCATTCTATAATAAAATAACATCATTCTATTATAGAATTTTACACATCAATTTTTAAACAAAAACTAACATCAGGAACCAAATTCTTTGGTTTAGCGAATCTTTTTACCTAACGTTTCCCATAATCTTTCAAGCAATAATTTTATAATTCTTAGCATAAATCTTGTAAGAACCAACATCATTTTATAAACTAATGAATTTTATTTTACTTTAACTTAATCTAAGTGAAACCAATAGCAATAAAATTATTTTTGGCATTATAATATTTTTCTTATAGAATTAAACAAATACAAATAGCAATAGAGTGAGCAACGAAAACAAATGAAAAACTATAATTTACAATGAATAACAAACTTTAAATGAAAGGAAAAATGGAATACATCTTCTCGTAATTCATTTATATACTTAAGAGTTTCTAAGTTCGAGGATGTAGATAAAATTAAATTGATGATAAATTATATCACTTTTCCAATGAAGTAAAGCCTTTTAGTTCCTATGCAAAAATGCTCATTTTATTTGTTTTCACTATAATTTCTCATCAATTCTCTCATTTTTGTATTTTTTTATATCACTAATAAATGTCATTCTAGAGATTGAATCCAAATGCTATAATTTAGAATGAACAATAAAAATGGCTTTAGAAAGTATAGATAGTTGCGAATTAATGATAAATTATAATGGAAAGAAGCAATATAACCATTTTTTGCATCAGAAAACTATTTTTGCATTGGAAGTTGCAATGAACTCAAGCTTCCAATGCAAAAATGATCATGCTACTTCTTCTCACTACAATTTCTCATTAGTTTTCTCGCTTTTGCATTTTCATGACATCTCTAATAAATATCATTCTAGAAATGGAACCCAAATGCTATAATTTAGATTGAACAATAGACATAGTTTTAGGGAGTGTAAATGGTTGCAAAGTAATTATAAAAAAAATGAGAAGAAGCAATATAATTATTCTTACAATGAACTCAAGTCCTCGAATGCAAGAATGAACATATTATTTCTCATGACAATTTCTTATCAATTTTTCCATCTTTGCATTTTCTAGACATCTCTAAATGTGCTTTCTGAGATGGAATCCAAATGCTATATCTAATTAAAAATGAACAATAAAGATAGTTTTGGAAGGTATAGATGTTTGTAATCTGATGAAAGATTATAGACAAAAGAACATATTCAATTTTGCAATAAACTCAAACCTTTCAATGTGAAAATAGACATAATTTTTTCTCACTACAATTTCTCATCGATTTTTGCATCAAGCTTAGATGTTTCAAATGGAAAATAGGAATGAAAATTATAGGTAATATGCAAAGCTTTAGATATCAGTTATTAACCAAAAATTGACATATCACTTATATTTGATTTTATATAATTTGACTATTGATATACCTTGAAATGCCATAATTTTTGGTAGTTTCCTAAGACACGTTATCGATAAATGTGTTTAGTATTTAATACACATGTACACGTCGATTATTTAAAAAATCAACATAGTATATGTTTCTATCTCTTCCACATTCATCTCTTTACCACCTAATACATGTTCAATATAATTTTTCATACATCTCTTTATCTCCTAATACAACTTTTGCACCTTGTAAATGTCATCCTGCTAGGTAAATATTTATTAAATGTTACCTAGCCATTAGTATACTTTTAGATGTTAGTGGGTTAGAAAACAAATATGGTATCTGCATTTTAAAATCACATCAATTTTTAATAAATAATAACATTGTTTACCATTTTTTTAATATAACTTCTAATCCTGACATTTTTCTAAAATAATAACCTAAACAAAAACTAATAGATCGTTAATGCAATTTACAACATAATCACTATATAATCCCAAATTAAAATCACTATAGTTTACAAAATAATTAGTATATAAAATTAATATTAGGTGGAATAAAGGACATGCCCATAAATGCTATGTACTTAGAAATGCTTCAAATTTTTATTGTACTAATTATATCAAACCATAAGTATCTTTTATTAATGATCACCTATTTAAGAATAGATGATAACCATGGTTTGATAGAATACTCATGATTAAATGATTGAAATCTTTTGTAAATATGCAGTAAGAGTAGGTATGTTGTCCTCATAAACCATCTAAACAAAAAATGGAGTGAAAGAATATAGATAGAAAGAAAGAAAAAAATATACCTCAATTATTAAACCAAAATTGATGTCCTTACTTAGTTGAACTAGCATTTTAAGTTTTGATAGTTCTTTGATACCTCATAAATGTCATACTTAATAAATGCTTATCATTTACTATGAGGTAGGTGATTAGTGTTATACATCTATACGTCGATTTGGTTAAAAAATCAACATGGCAAATTCATTACAAATTTTTTTATCCAATTTTTTGTCTTTTCCTTGAATTTTATGAAACCACATCAAGTTTTTAATAAATAACAAACATGATTTATTCTTTTTTGAAAAAAAATTATAACATAACTTTTTCATCATAATATTTTTCTAACAATAGATACCAATTCAAATCATTTTTCTAACAACATTATTAACATTAATTAATAAACATTGTATAATGACATTAAAATTAACCATTTGATATAATTTATAAATTATTATACGCTACACATTTCTTATTAAATAATGACTTACACAAAGATTATAGTACATCATCAATATAGTTTACAACATAGCCACACATTCTTTATAACATTCTTCATATTGAAAAGATTAAAATCCTAATTGTAGATTCTCATTTGTTAATGAGATCTAGTCTATTTTTGTCATGTTCAAGCACACCACTAGACTTTGTAAATATTATCATTCATTCTTTGCAGTATTAGATAGAATATGAGGACAACACACATAATTGATGATATAGTGTTAAAAAGAAGTGTGGGAAGGGAGTAGACATATAAAAGTGTAAGTAGATTTAGGCTCTATTTGTTTCATTGGAAAATATTTTTCATAGACAAACATCATTTATGTATATATTAATAAAGGTATAGTATGCCACTTGTATATAGGAGAGTAAAATCCTTTTTGAAATAAAAAAAGTCACTTTTTCCAATCTCTTCGTATTTGATATTAAATAAATAAAATATTTTATTTTATTTTAACATTTTATAATTATATTTTATGAAAAATATTTTCTATCGAAACAAAAAAAGTTTTACTCTATATACAGACATTTCTGAATGTATTGAATAGTTATTTGCACATTGGTAATAGTGGCAAATGATTGAAACGTAATTGACAAAGGTTGATCGAAAGAAATTTAGTGTGTCATATTTATGACATGAAATTATGAAATTCTTGTAAAATTATTTTTGAATTATATAAAATTATAATTTCATCCTTAAATAGTCTATACTTACAATTCATCCATACATACAATAATTCATAGATAAAATTGTTTGTATAGATCATTATTTAAAGATAAAATTATAATTTTATATAATTCAAAAATCATTTTATTAGTATCTCATAATTTTAAGGATAAAAATATTAAGTCTATCTATTTATAGTGGTACCTAAAGAAGAAAAGTGTTATGTTTCTTTTTGGTGCATGCAATTCTTTCGTGTTGGTTCCAATAATGGGACTACTAGCTGGTATACAATAATCCATACAGATGTGCTAATTTATTTGGATATAGCTGGGTTGCATTTTTTTTTTTTTTTTGCCTTTTTGTAAGTTGGTATATAGTAGAATGTATTAAGTGTCCTTTTTTCTTAAATACTGCAATTCAACTATTATCAACTTGCATGTTTCAATTTTGGCAATTACCATTATTCATATTTCCACACACTAATTGATTCGAGTCCAATTAGTTAGTGCTCTGGCAACTAGTTAAAGATCATTTAATTACATTAAAAAGATAATATTTCCAAAAAAGCATAATATCTATTTTATTCATTTTCAATTTTTTACAAATTTAAAAAATAAATTAAATAAAAGTACATAATTCTCTTAAAAAATTATATTTCTAATCCAATTAAATGTTCGCTTGTAAGCCTAATTATGTAAATTTAACTCTTCCAAAAGTAAGTTTGTAAGGAATTAACTAATCAAACATACCACAAACCTAAGAATTTCATAATAGAACAGAATTTCACAGTCTCTCCACCGGCTTTCACAACGCATTTTATTTTTAAGAATTCAGTTTAAAAGGATAATTCCAAGTCTCCCAATGAAGCAGGGGTCATGCCTGGTTTTCTCGGACCATAAGCTGCCTAACCCACATACCACTGTAATGAATTGGGGATCCTTAACATCATACGTTTTTTTGGGAACTACTTGTAATATGTTTTTTGAAAACAACAAAATCATTTAGAATGAATGGTAAAAACAATCCCCTTTTAAATAAGTAGTGCAAAAGTAAAAAAAGTGTATGCATGGCTTTCTTAGAAAACCCATGACTTCCCTAAAATCAATTGATGAGATCTTTCGACTACCCACCAAACCGTATATAAAGAAATTACTTACATGACATAGAATCATATATAGACAAGTCATTGCAGAACTGGTTATACCACTGCAATCCTCAAAATGCTTAGATGAGGGGACCCCAATCTTAGGTCAAAAACTATTTTGATCGTACAGCTATAATATTGGAGAGTGATGCAAACCTGGTGGTGAAAGTGTTGGGTCAGAGAAACTGGCTTCCAAATGATGAAAGCGAGGGTTTAGAAGAAGTGATATATCAGTTTTGATATAAATCTCGTTAAAATATCTCATTTATTACGCGAGAGTGTTGAGACTCCAAAAGAATGGGTTGTTTTAACAGGATTGCTAATAAGAAATATGGTCAGAAACTTTAGGGTTTCATAAAAAATGGAGATTTAGAGTGTAGAAAATGAAATTTAACGGCCTTTTAAGTACATAAACCCTATTGATTATTAACAAAAAATTGACATGTTAGTATTCATCAATTTGCATAATTGGTAATTGGGGTCACTTTAAATATTGATTATTTTCAAAACCAACATGTTAATTTTATCCCAATTTTCTAATCCAATTTTTTTCCCTTTAGATGCTAATTCTCTAATAATTAACAAAGAAAATTACAAACAACATATTAAGTTGATCATGTTTTCAAAAATATCACCACACTATTATATACATTGATCTATTCTTTAATCAATGTCAATTCGCATTTTAGTAGTGTTTTCTCCCCTTCTCTAAGCTTTCTTGAAACCCATCATAAGTAACTAATTTTCTACATCAGTTCAACGGATTAGTACTAAATTTGGTTTGATTTTGAAACCTTGGTCATAATTGTATTTTTATTTGTTATTTTTCTACTCTTGTTGTGAATAAACTACCTAAATAGTTTGTTAAATGAAATCAATTAATTGATTATCTATTGTAACCTATAACTAAACAATTAATTGCAATTAATTCTTGCACGTAGGTCATTTATGATTGATTGAAATCAATAGTAATTAAGCTTTGGTGATTCGATACATGGGTCAATCATTAGTTGTCTAAAAAAACAGAGGAAAAAATTGCCATTGTTGATGTGTAAAATTACTGATTGGGTCTTATTCTTCTTCTATATGTATAGGGTTTAAGGTTTGATGTGTAAAATTATTGATTTAGTCTTATCCTTCTGAATATTTACTAGTATTACTGATTAGATTTAGGCATGTGTTCTAAATTGAAATTCATAGTAAGAGATTAATTAGGCTTGTGTTCTAATTAATCAACATTTGAAACTCAATTATTGCTAGCATTGGGTTATTTTTAGTTAAATAGTTGAATAAATTCTAAAGTTGTTAGATGTCTATGATAAATCTAAGAAGTGGAGTATATTTTCCCTTGAATTGCACCTTCAAATTGTGGTATTTCAATTTTAATTATTATTTGTTTTGTTTAAAATTGCATTTAAAAACCTCTTGTTTTACAATTTATCTTCATAAATTAACTTTTATTCCTTTAAGTTTGACCTGACTCACCATAACTACATTTAGTAATAAATTTTGGTGAAAAATGACATGTATCATTCTACTAACACAATTTTAATATTTTTCAAGTAAATTTAACAAAAACTAGTAGTATATATCATAGAAATATACTAAGCTTTTCCTCATCTATTCGAACCTTTGACTTTGAGGACAAAAAACATATATACAAGTCCTTTTGACTGTATAATAAATGACAAACCTTTTACTTTCTCTGACTAAAGAGGAAAAATTGAATTGCAAACTTGTGTATTTTCTTTAGTTTTCATGCTTAACGCACAAGGAAGAAGTAAATTTCTCTCAATTTGTCCCAATGTTTTCGAAGTCTGAATCCAAGCAGAAACGTTCAAAACCTATATTCAAAAGATTCCTCCCAGACTCTTAATAAAGTCCGACATTTCACGCCTTCATTTTGATGCTGGTAATTTCACAAGAAATCTTATCCTCAAAATGGGAACTCTTATCAAATTAAGGAAAAAAATGCAAACTACTTCCTTTAATTTTGGGAGTAGTTACATTTAACATCTATAATTATTGAATTTTGTAATTACCTCTCAATTCTATTTATAAATGAAAAATTATGCACATAATTTCTTGTCCCATAACTCCACTAGAAACTTAAATACCACATTATACCAATGCGAAGATGAAAATACAAGAATCACAGCCATGTGCTTTCATACGTATCACATTGGATAAAAAAATAATTTCAAAATGATCAAAATATACAATAAAAAGGTCTCCCAAATTTAAGATACAAAGCTTGCATATTATGCTCAAGTTTTTCACAAATTCGCATCAAACCAAGTATGCTTGTCCTCTTAAATCCCTCACGATAGATGTTAAATGCAATTTACCATTTAAGAATAAGTTTGAATGTTTGATTATAAAAATTAATAGTTGTGGGTATTAAATTCAATACTTCAGGTAGAATAAGTAATTTGCATTTCCCCCTTAAATTAACTAATTTTTTAAATTATGAATTTTAGGTTCTTACCGTTATAATGGCATTTCCAAAACCGCGTTACCGTAATTTCCTATGCATATATAAAACATTACAACATTTGTATCATGGAAATTTTCACAAATTATACACCAAAATTACTTTGGCATTCTGGTTTTATTTTCAATATAAAAGAAGAAAAATGCCCTGTAATTTTATAGGAATTTTGTGTATATACCGATGTATAAAAGCATGCAACTCCGTTGAAAAAAAAATGTATCAGAAAATTGTCAATTTTTTTAATTTTTGTATAAGTTACAATTTTGAATTAAAAAATTATAAAAATATGAAATATTCTTCTTATAAGAATTATAAAAATATATATTAATGCAAATTTTCTTTAATGCACAGAAACATAATTCATGTTTTCTAAGTCAAAGTAGAGAAAGATGTACCATACATTTCCTCAAGGATTCAAACCTTTGACTGTAACGCCGGCCCAACACACCCCCCCCCCCCCAAAAAAAAGATTTTTTTACTGCATATATAATAAATAATAATAAGAAAAACCTTAAAAATTGGATTGCAGCATTCGAAGTTAGAATTTCCATAGTTATAATGTTCATTGCTTAGCATGCTTTTAAGAAGTAAATTTCTCTGATACCTTGGAATGGCGTAAATTCATATTTTCCATTCCCGTTGTTAAACATTTCAATAAATAAATAAATTATAAAATAAACTATCAAATTTTTCTTTGAATAATAATATATATCAGATTTTTTCTGAAAATTTATTTTATACAAACTAATTATAATTTCTGAAAAATCTAATGTAATATCTATTTTTCAAGAATATATTTGATGTAAAAAATGCTGATTTATTTAGTTTTATGGCATAAGATGTAAAAACAAATCTTGAGAGAAATTCAATATAACTTCTATATCTTCCGGGGACTAATTTTATTATTTACTCCAAATTATAGGAGAGTATTATTCTACTTTTAAAGAAGTTAATGAAATGTCTGATCTTAAATACAAAATAAATAAATTCCTTTTCAATGTTATTCATTTCCTTGAAGCTAAATAATTGAAACCTTATAATCAAAACATTCCTACCAATCTTGATCAAAGCTCTGCACAATTGGTTATACCTAAACCCAAACACTGCAATCGTAAAAACTGCTAAGATGAGAAGAGCGAGCGGAGTTCCACCCCAATCTTAAATGAAAAATCATTTTGACAGTACAATTACAATATTGGAGATTGATGTAACCCCTGGTGATGAAAGTGGTGAGTTAGTGAAAATTTAGCTTTCAAATGATGAAAGTGGCAGGGTAGAAGTAGTGATATATCAATCTTGTTATAAATCTTATTAAAACATCTTATCCATTATGTGAGAGTGTTAGGACACTAAATAGTTGTTTTAACAAGATATACAATAAGAAATATTGTCAAAGATTTCAAAGTTTCATTAAAAAAATGGAGATTTAAAGTGCAAAAAGCAAATTTTAAAGACCTTTAGGTACTAAACCATGTCATTTATCAACACAAAGTTGATGTGTTAGTATTTGTTAATTTCCATGATTGGCAATTGGCATCATCTTTGACATCAATATGTTTTAACTTTATTCCAATTTTCTAATCTAAGTCTTCACCTCCCTTTAGACACTAGTTCTCTAATAACCAATGAAGAAAGCAATTGTAGTTTTACAACATTGGTCCTTTATAATAGATGACATGTTAAGTTGATCATATCTTCAAAAATATTATCGTACTATTATATACATCAATTTTCTCTTTAACTAACATCAATTGGTCAACATCCTTTTGCATTTTTGTAATAGTATTTTCTCCTTTTCCCTAGGTTTTCTTAAAAACTAGCATGAATGACTAATTTTCTACATTAATTCAAGAGATTAGTACTCCAATTTAATTTTGAGACCTTTCTCTTAATTTTATTTTTTATTTGTTATTTTTTTACTCTTATTGTGAATAACTACTTAGATAATTTGCTAAATGTAATCAATTAATAGATTATATGTTGTAGTCGATAACTAAATAATTAATTACAATTAATTCTCTTATCTAGATTGTTTGTAATTGATTGAAATCAATAATTAACGATATGACTGATTAGATTTCAGCATGTGTTTTGAATTGAAATTAGTGGCTAGAGACTAATTAGCCATGTATTGTGACTAATCAACATTTGAAACTCAATTACTCCTGACATTAGGGTAATTTTAGGTAAAATAATTGAATCAACTGTAAAATTTTTTAGGTGCCTTTGTTAAATCAGAGAATTAGAGTCTATTTTCTCTTGGACTGCACCTTCATATTCTTGTATTTCAATTTTATTTTTTATTTGTTTCATTTAAAATTGCTTTTTTAGTAAATAAATATTGCTTTTAAAAACTCCTTGTCTTACAATCTTTCCCCTTAAATTGTTTTTTATTTCCCTAACTTTGACCTAACTCAACCTAACTACATATTATAGTAAGTTTAATAATAATTTTTAGTGTGAAACAACTTGTATAATATGCCAACACAATTTTAATATTTTTCAAGAAAATTTAACAAAAATTAGTTGTATATCATAAAAATATACTACATTTTTCCTCATCTATTCGAACCTTTGACTCTAAGGGCAAAATATATATAGACCCACTTGACTGTATAATCAATAACAAAAACCTTAAACTTGGGTATTTTCTTTAGTTTTCATGCTTAACGCACAAGGAAGAAGTAAATTTCTCTCATCTTTTCAGGAAGCAGTAAATTTCTCTCAATTTTTCCCAATGTTTTCGAAGTTTTGAATCCAAACAGAAACGTTTAAATCCTATGATCCAAAGATTCCTACTAGTCTCTTAATCAAGTCCCATATTTCATGCCTTCCTTTTGACGTTGGTAATTTCACAAGAAATCTTATATAATCTCAAAGTGGGAACTCTCATCAAAGGGAAAAAAATGCAATTGACTCCCTTTAGCTTTAGGAGTAGTTGCATTTGACAGCCATAATTTAATTTTTGTAATTACCTCTCAATTCTATTAACAAGTGATAAACTACGCACATAAGGTTTTGTCCCATAATTCCAAGAGGAACTTAAGTGCCATGTGATGCCGATGCAATGGATAGGCCATGTGCTTTTGTACATATCACATCGGATAAGAAAATCTTATCAAAATATCCTTTAAATATGGAAAAATTAAAAAAAAAATGATGCGCAAATCATATTACTCTCAAATTTAAGATACAAAGCTTTCATATTATGCTTAATTTTTTCACAAATTCACGTCAAACCAATATGCTTATCCTCTTAAATCCCTCACATAGATATTGAGTACAATTTATCATTTATGAATAAATTTGAGGATATGATTGTAAAAATTAATAGTTGTGGGTATTGCATCAATTATTTCATGTTGAATGAGCAATTTTCATTTCCCTCAAATTAACTCATTTTTTAAATTAAGCTTTTAATGTATATACATTGCATTTCCAAAACCGCGTTACTGTAATTTCTTATTCGTATATAAAGCATTACAACATTTGTATCTAGGAAATTTTCGCAAATTATACATGAAATTACTTTGCATTCTGGTTTTATTTTCTGCATAAAAGAAGGAAAATGCCCTGTAATTTTATGCGAATTTTTTGTGTAACCGACGTATAAAAGCAAGGAACTCCATCGAATAAAAATGTATTAGAAACTTGTCAGTTTTTTATTTTTTGTATAAATTACAATTTTGAATTCAAAATTATATAAATATTAAATATTCTTCTTACAAGAATTTTATATATTATTAAAATTTTTCTTTAAATATGCAGAGAAACATAATCCATGTTTTCTAAGAAAAATTAGGGAATGATGTATCACATATTTCCTCAAGGATTCAAACCTTATCAGTAACCCAACCCCCACCGCCAAAAAAATAAAATAAAATAACTTTTGGCTGTATATATAATATATAATCATAAGAAAACCTTAAAAATTGGATTGCAACATTCGAAGTTAGAATTCAATAGTTATTTCGGTTTTCATTGCTTAGCATTCTTTTAAGAGGTAAATTTCTCTGATATTTTGGGGTAGCGTAAATTCAATCTTTTATTTCTTAAGTTTAAACTCCGTTATTAAAAATTTCAATAAATAATTAAACTATAAAATAAACTATCGAATTTATCTTGAATAATAATATAGTTATATCATATTTTTTTCTTAAAATTTATTTTACATATACTAATTATAATTTCAGAAAAAAAATCTAATGTAATATCTATTTTTCAAGAATGTATTGCATGTCAAAATTAAAGAGTTATGTACTTACGTAATATATGATGTAAAACAATCTTTCGAAAGAAATTCGATGTAACTTCTATATCTTTCATGGATTAATTTGATGTTTTACTCCAAATTATGTGACAGTATTATTCAAATTTTAAGGAAGTTAAATGAAATGTTGAAATAAATTTCTCTTCAATGTTATTCATTTATTTGAAACCAAATAATTCAAACCTTAAACATTTCTACGAGTTTCTTAATCAAAGCTCTGCAAATCATATATTCGTGTTGTTGTTAGTAATTTCACAAGAAAACCCTGATCATAAAAAAATTAATTCATGTTCGGAAAAGCTGAATGTTCTTACCAATATACACTTCATTTCTAAAACCGTGTTCATGTAATTTTCCGATACATATGCGTAAAACATTACAACCTCTTCCTCTGGGAAACTTACACAAATTTTAATTACACAGCATTACGTTGGCATGCTGGTTTTGTTTCTATATAAGATGGAGGAAACCAGCTTCAAGGGCACAGATCAAAATTGCATTGAATTAACAGAACCCAAAATTAGTTGCAAGATTTGCACAAAACATCAAAATGAGTTCAAGTCCTAAAGACAATCCAATGGGATACACTCGTCAACCTCAGCCTCAGCCTCAGCCTCAGCCTCAGCCAGAGCCTCAGCCACCGACTAACAGAAACGGTGGTTCACCTTCTGACCCTCGAAACAATCCAACGGGCTATACCAATCTGTCCTCTCGTCGCAATAACTCAACAGGATCATAAATATCAGGTTACGACAACAATTCCTTTTGCTCTATTTTCTTGTGAGAAATGCTAGTTAGTTAGTTTGATTCCTGCTTTGAGTTTCACTACTGAAAGATTCTTACTCTCTTCGGTGTACCTACAAGACAGAAACAAGATGAGCGGAACAGGATTCATGAGAAAACTCCAACTCTCAAGTGAATGGCGTGTAGAAAAAAAAAAGAATAATTTAAATAATAAGGTGTAGAGTATATCTTCTACAAGAGTTTCCTTGAATAGGATACTGAAAAAGTGATTGCAAAGTCGTTAAGTAGTTATCAAATAATTATCATTATAACCCTTAATTACCAACTTTATAAAGTGCAATTTTAACTAGGATTACAGTTAAGTTAAATAGCTCGATTATAAAATGTGATTTAAACTGGAATTACAATTGAGTCAAACAGCTTGCATACTGATAGTTGCTCGATCAGTCGGTTGGCTCAACTTGATTAATTTGTGTCCTGCACATATTGATCTGCAAATAGAGAGCCAGTTTTTTAACTGAATAAACTGATCTCAATTTTCTTACATTGTTTATCGTATTTTTTATAATTTATAATTTTTGTAAGTAATTATATATTCTATGGAAACTTACACTTTACATGTCTTAAGCATATTATTGTGTATTAAGCTTTTAGTTTTCATTCAATATTTAGACTTTTATAATTTCTTAATTAGATCGTGTTATTGGTACCGAACCAATTTTTTAGCTTTCTAGTGTTCGTAATCTTCGATAATTTTCATTTGGTCGATTCAAGTTGAGTTATCAGTTTCCCAATTTTTGGTCCAGCCGAGTGCAAATCAAAATTTTTACTAAATGAAGCTCAGTCATCTTTCTCTTTTAATTGAGTTTTGCTTGAAATGTCAAAAATCTGAATCCACCTTGAATTAAACCAATTTCACTTATTTATTAATTATCTGTTCAACTCAAAAAAGTTTTGATCTTCATGCAGGTACATGCAGCTTACTTGCAAGAAAATTTACGTTATGGCGTGTTCCGTAAAGAAAAAGAAGTGTTATATATGCTCCTTCTCTATACATGTGATCAATAAAAGAGATTAGTGGCTACTATATATATATATGTTGTAATACAGATGAAATAAAGATGTATCAATTTATTAGGTGATAGCTGGGCTCTGAGTCATTTTCGTTACTTTGTTTTGCCTCTTGTAAGTTCGTGCGATGTTAATGCAATAAAATAAGTAGGTTCTTTTCCTTTTTTTTTTAAAAAAAAAGAAAAATCTGCAAACCAACTTTTATCAACCCACATGTTTGAATTTAGGAAATTCACTCATGACTAAAATTTTATTTCGCTCCCGCACTAATTTTACCTACAATTCTATCTCTTACAAATAATAAATTGATTAATTTGATTATGCCATCAATATTTCTATTAATAATTTAACGATTATATTGATGGATGGACAAGAATAACAAATAAACAACATGTAAGTGATAAAACTGAAATGATAATTTTGTGAGTGACCAAAATATAACTTATATTCATGAGGGACTTAAAATAAGGGAAAATTTAAAAACTAAATTCATTTATAATAACTTAAATATTAATTCCAATGCAAATTTAAGTATGCAATTTTCATGTATATATACTCTACAAATATACAAATAATTGGCTATTAAAAAATTACATCAACAAACTTATATACGATGAAAATGGGATCCAAAATTATGCTCCGACTACAAATCAATGGCTATCAATTTAATATAAAATGGTGGGATAAATTTGTAAAACCCAATCTAGCGAATATAAAACATTCAAAATCCAAAAAATGTCATCACTCAAAATTGAGTAATTAATGATAATAGGTGAGATTGATTGGCCATCAATTATAACAACCCTGAGATTTATAATGCTTTTTTTCCTTTGTTGATAATAGCAAACTCATTTTGAAAAAAAAAATACTCCAAGATATTCTTTTTAATAAAACAAAAAAAAACTAAATTTAGGCTCCAACTTAATTCAATCAATTCAAGCAAAATTCCAAACTTCCCTCTATAAGATTACCAAATTATTTCCACAAAGAAACGTTTGAGAAACCAAAAATAACAAGGTCTACATATACTTCTACTAAGAGAATGTCATTTCCTTTGTACTTTATAAATAGAAATGTATCAACTTTTCATCTAGAGAAACTTTTTATTAAAAAAATATATTTAATTTTTCACACTAAAACTCTATGAGCTTGTTTGAGACTATACAAAGCCTTTTTCAACTTATAAACATGATTAGAAAAGAAATGACTTTTGAAACCCAAATGTTGTTCAACATACACTTCTTCCATAATGATTTGTTTAAGAAAGCAATTTTGACCATAAACTAACAACATTTTTATGGTTTTCATCTAGCTATCAATGCAAACATTTCGTTGAAATCAATGCCTTCCTCTTGGTGGTCACCCTTTGCAACCAATTGGGCCTTGTCTTTGATGTGTAAAATTTTGTTTATATTATTTCCCCCTATTTTATGCCTCTTAGTGTATTACATATGCTTAATTTTATAAAATTGACCTTGTTATATAATTTAGTATTAGTTTTACAATGATTTGAAATCATTCGATTAATACTAGACTTTTATACTATTTTGGATTTTTAGCTATATCTTGAGTTTCAGATGTTGAACTTAGTTGATCTTTATATCATTGAAAACTTAAAGGAAGTTTTTGTTTTGGTCATAGCCAAGTTTAGATGTTTAAAAGTTCTAATTTAGCCAAGATGTTGAAGCCCTATTTCTATCCTAACTAAGTTTGTTTTAATTTTTTAGTCATGTCCAGTGTTCCAAAGATTTAATTAATGTGAAACTAGCACTCAAATTCTTTAAAAACCAACCCTACAAATTTTGTATTTGGAGTTCAACAAAACTATGTAGTTTTGGTAGTCTTACATTATTTAGAACTATGAAATTTTACTACTATAACTCTTGTAGTACATTATTTTTCTAAAATAGGTTTTTGTCTTCTAAAATTAACAAGGCCCTATTCTTTGTAACCCTAAGAGATATATGATTCAAATCTATTAAGTTTTTAAAGGTGAACAAGCCAAATATAAGGTCTTGTGCATCCAAAAGACTTTTGAACCTTTACTTGTATACAATTCAGCAAAGACAACTTTTCTCTATTTTTCTTTTTTTTTAATTCTTCATCTATGGAAGGCTAAATTTCTTGTTGATTAAAAGATTTTAAGGCTTATTTCTATTTCAATTATGAGATTCCAATTTGTAATATTGGCTTTTTCTAATTAATTTTTCTCTTTCCCTTATTCTTGGTGATGAGTGCTTGAACCTGCATGTGTTGAATGTTAATTTGAAATTATTTGTGTTCAACCTTCCAATTTCTGATCCTTATCTACTTTTATGTTGAATTGTAGTTAGTTAATCATGAATTTTTTGCATAGGGATAGAAGGTTGAGATATAAAATCAAAAGTTTCTAATTTAATCCCTCAATTCACCAAAATCCTATTATTAAATCAATTTCAATTTGTTTTATAAATTATAGCAATTGCTTAATTCTACTAATCGTAATTAATCAAATCCTAGATAGTATAGGATTTATGAATTATTATAAGGGTTTTGGATAATTGAAGGTTGAAAAATCAATTAGAATGATTAAATATTTTATAATATATGAATAATATACACTAAGAGCTCTTAAATCCTTGAATTAACTATTTTACCATATTGAATTTCTTTTTGTTATAGTTTTATATTTTTTTTGGTGTATTTGTCCAAATTTTGGATCAAAACCCTCCCATTTTGTTTTGTGTTCCTTTTACTCCACATATTATCTGAATTTTTTCTATATTCCAATTTGAATTTCTATTTCGCTTTTGTTTGCTTCTCTTCCTTTTATTCTTAGTGCATAAAAAGCTTTAACAATTTTATAATCATTGTTAGTAAATCATTGAGAAAGCATATATCAAGTGGATCACTATAAGTTTGACCTAGTTTGTCACCCTTTATTGGAAAACTTTTTAGCAAACCAATAATTTATAATTTTAGTGTTGTTGTTGGGGATCCACTTTAATTCAACTTTTCTCATCTTTTACCAGTTGTGTATTGTATAATTATTCAAGCATTGTAGTCAAATTTTATATCTGTTAGTGTTTCCTTACATTTTACAACATCTATCTCTTTTTCTATATTCTCTTGCATTCTTTAACTACTACATATTCGTCCACTTCATTTCATCCTTTTCCATTATATATTACTTCATTTTACACTTTAATAAAGGATTTTGGCTCATCAAAGCAAGTTACACATATTTTGCTTCCCACCCTTTAAATAAGTATCAAAGTGACCAACTTTGATTGAATTGAAAATTTTTATAAGGCTAGAAAAAAATTATTTTCATCAAGGCTCATAATTACTTTGCAATTTGTAAAGTCCTTATTTTTTGCCAAAATGGATTATTTTAAACACTTTTCTAATTTTTTTAAAATTTTCTATTGCATTATTTAGTTTTGCATGATTATAACTTTCATTTTATGGTGGTCCTATAATTTTTAAAAATATTTAGATAGGTTAATTAGATGTATTTTTATTAATTTTTTATTTTGTGCTAGTGTTTTAATGTTTATATGTTTCTATAGTTCTACTTAGTGTAGTCTAGTGTAGTGTAATACATGACTGAGAGATCTACTAATGAATTGTTAAAATTTGATTCAAAAATAGATAGAAGTTTTCATTTTCTTTGCAAAACTAGAAATATAGGCAATTGTAGTACCCTTACCTTTCATTTTAATCCTTATGATTTTAATAATATGACTAACAATAAGACATTAAAGATATTGACTATCCCTAATGTTACTCACCAACCTTTAAGCATCTAATATCCTAAACCTAATACAGACTTTGAACTTAAATCTAGTTTAATCCATTTGCTTCCTAGATTTCATATACTTATAGGTGAGAACCATTATAAGCGCTTGAAGGACTTTTGTGTGGTATGCTTAACCGTGAAGTTGTTAGATTTCGAATCAGCATATACAGCGAAAATTAAAATTTTTTATCCAAATCCTACCAAGGATCCATGCAAAAGGGTATAAATCAATGTTAAGATTTTACCTTTTTTTGTGCTCGCATTCTTTCTGAACAAAAACTGAGAGGCCGAGATGAATCATGAATCAAACACTGGCCAAAAGGTACAACGTCTCTATGGTATCTACATGGAGTGAAGAGAGATAAGACTTATCCATTAATTATCTAACATTAGATAATAATATTATTTTATAATATAATTATCTAATATTAAAAATGGAATATAGTTATCTTATATTAAAAAATAATATTATCTCATAATATAATTATCTAATATCTAATAACGTAATTATTTAATATTACTTTAATATCAAATAATATCACATAATATACTATATGTATTATCTGAAAATATATTATTATTTTAATAATATATATAGACATAAAAATAAGCTCAATTAATTGAATTTTAGTCCAACAAGAACCCAATTAATTATTATCTCATTCGTACTTCTTTTATGTGACCTTGTAGATTCTTACTACATTGGTAATAACTCACATGTGGACCATAGATAGTGAGTGGTATCTAGCAATACATTACTACCACCTAAGTAGTAAAATATCTATGACTTAATATTCACTTAATGTGTGAACAACACTTTGCAACATAGTTCTTTTTGTAATGATATCCAAATCAAACTAGAGGCATGGAATGTGTTGATATTCAATTTATGTTTCTTGATACTGAATAGACTAAATTAAACAAATGATCAATATCTCATATTAATCCATTTGAGCGTGGTCATGCATTTGTTGATCTCATTCAATCAAAGGGTCCAAGGATATCACTCCTACTATGTAATAGGAACAAAATTCTCATTTATATTACTCACATCCCTTTGCATGATTCATGACACACCTAATCAATATTCTACAATACATCTTGGTTAAAAGTGATACAAGACAACATCAAAGTGTGTTACTCCTCATGTAGGGAACCATAGTGATTTTAAGTCAAAGGACTACGTGCATTGTGGTCACATGAGAATAACTAATGACATATGACAATTCATGTAGTTTTCTCATTACAGGTCAATCCAGTACATCTATTCACTAATAATGTACTCTTGTATTGACTTGATATCACATACCTATGATATACAATCATCAATCATTATACATGATAGTCTCGATATATTATTACTATCTTTTTCATAATAATAATTAACTAGAAATATTTTAGGAATAGTAAAAATATTTCAGAGACAATTATTATATTAAGTTATAAATTATGCAAAATAAAAAAAAATAAAATATAATAATTGCATTACCTGAAATAAAATATAATACATTGTGCATTACTATAACCATATTTATAATTGACTCCTAGGACACACCAATAGAAGCCTCGTGGAATTTTAGAAGACTATATTGAATTGAGGGCATTGCCTTTCTAACTCACTAATATAACCAAGGATTGGCTATATTATGGACAACTTGGTTTATTACTTGTTGGAATGATATGAAGCAATTATTCCTAAAGAAGTACTTCTTTGCTTCAAGAGTTATTGCAATCAAGAAAGAAATTTATGGCATAAGGTAGTTGAATAGTGAGACATTATATGAATATTATAAAAGGTTTAAGAAGCTATGTTCAAACTATCCTAACCATTAAATTAATGAGTAACTCTATCTAGTATTTTAATGAAGGATTTCTTCCCATAGATAGGAATATGATTGATGCTGCAAGTGGTTAAGCATCAGTAGACAAAACTTTTATGATAACAAAGGACTTGATAGTTAACATAGCAATAAACTCCTAGCAATTTGGAACCAGAATTATCTCTACTACTAAAGGCATGCATGAATTGAATTTCTCCAATTCAAACTAGTAAGGATTGGAGAATAAATTGGATAAATTAACTTCTCTATTTAAGTAGATAGCTATGGGATAAAAACAAGTCCAAGCTCCTCCTATTGTTAGACTTTGTGGTATTTACTCATATCCAACTCATCTTACTAATTCTTGTCCACATTGCAAGATGATGAGTATCCTCTTTAAGCTTATGGAATAGTCATTTTCCATGGTAAACCATAATACTTATAATAGCAGGCTAATCAATGTTAGTGTATATGCCTTAAAACCAACTATATTAATGATTGTAAATTTGAATCCTGTTATTTTAATGGCAATTCTAGTTATTATATTTATATATATTATTTACGTAATATATTTAATTATGATAATAACCTTAAAATAATTGTATTGTTAAATATCCCTAGTCATATATCATTGTGGATTAGGTTGCTTTGATATGTTAAGACTAGCATATGTGGTGACTTATATGAGATATTAAGTTTACACATGAGTACAAGTTAGAGAACTTATATACTAGACTGACCCATCCTAAGAACACTACATGGATCGTTATATGAGTGTCATGAGTGATTCTTAGTGATCATTATTATTATGATCCTTTGACTTGAGATTGTCAAGGTTCTCTACATTTGAGTTTCATATTTTAATAATATTCTTTATCGCTCATGGTTAAGTGAATGCAAGGGTAGTTATTGGATATGTCACATATCATACGGAGGGATTTATGTGATCAAGATGGAATTTGTCCCTCCTATATAACAAGAGTAATATCTGTGGGCCCTTTGACTAAGTAAAATTGAGAAAATGCATGGTCATGCTCAAATGAATTAACATGGGATATCAATTACATTTGCTTCAATCAGCTTACTTAGAGATCAAGAAACCTCAAGATTGGGCTATACAGGAATGACATGGTCCATGTCTCATGATCAATCTAGATGTTTAGGACAAAAAGACATAGATGATGATCACGTGTAAAGGCTTAGTCAAATCACTAACTTTCTCATTACTTAGGTAACAATGATGTGTTGTTAGACACTGCTCATTATTTATGATCATTAATATGATTAATGATCATTGCCAAGGTAATAAGAGCCTGTAGGATTGCATACATAGAGCCTAGTGAATTTAGAATTAATGGATAAAATTATTTAGGCCTAATATTTAGGAATTTCATGTTATAATTATAAGGCCTAATAATAAACCCATAATTATACATGGAACAAACCCTAATTAGTTAGGATTTTCTATACACCTATTCATATAGACTTGTTAGGTAATAATAGAATATGATTATTTACGCATCCCAAGCATAGAAAAATCATAGTACCACTCCTGGACTAAAAACCCTTGAAGATGTATAGCAAGCATTACGAGGCAAAGGAGAATAATTCCAACTGATGTTCATGTGGACATTCATCGGTGAATCATAGGTTTATGTGGATACCTCGAAGTCTTTAGCCAAAAAAGAAACTAAAGAAGTGATAAATCACCAAGTTCTTGTATCATCATTAAAGGTATTGCACGAATCCTTATTCTAATTTAACGTTTTACAAGGATCCATTGGCTGAGATTAGTTTATTCCACTGCGCTTGTTTAGCTCCCAATCCCAATAATCAATACTAGTATTAGTAGTAATCTTAATACCCTAGTTAAAGGGATAACCAAAACTTTAGATAAGGCATCAATTTAGGCCAAGTTTAGTACCTTTCTACTTATAATAGAATACCACTAAATCTTGCTCCAATACTAAAAGCAACTTTATCATCTTCTTAACCATCTTTTGAAGAATTGGTTTAGCAATTGGTGGCAAAGAACCTAAAATTTTAGCAAAGAACAGATGCCACAATCCACCATAAGTAAGCTAAAAGCATGAGGTTTAAGACAACCTTCTTCTAGCAATGTAAGAGGCAAGGAAGTTATGAATGCGATGATGCTTGAGATTGGTAAGCAAGTTGACATGCCTTCATCTTCAAAGCTAGAAGGAATCCATAAATTAGAAGAGAAAAACCAAAAGCAACCAAAAAATAAATAATTATGAAAGTAAGGTTAATTCTTTCCTTACACCTTTACATCCCAGTAATTTTTCTATTCCCCTTCTTTTTCTAAGAAGAATTATTCCAACAAAGAAAATTAATTATAAGGAATAAATTTTTTATTACATTAGAAAAGAAAATTTTAAAATATCTTTATTAGACTTAATAAAATAGATTCCAAGATATGTTAACTTTTTGAAAAATTTGTACATCAATAAAAGAAAATTAAGGGATAATGAGAAAATAAGTATGAAGGAAAATGTGTCTACAATCTTTTAAAGAAAATTATCAAGGAAATGAAACAATCCAAGTACATTCACCATTCCATATGTTATAAGAAAAACTAAAATTGAGCATGTCATGCTATACTTAAAAGCTTCAATTGATGTCATGCCTTTTTCTATTTTTAATGCTTTAAATTTAAGACCTTTGAAATAAATAAAGGTGATTGTTCAGTTAATAAATAGATATAACATTTACCCCTTAGGTGTTCTTGAATATATTTTAGTGTAAGTTAATGGACTCATTTTTTTGGTCAATTTTTACATCTTAGATATGGAAAATAAGACATTTGTGGTTCTTCCCCTAATCATCCTTAGTTAACTTTTTTTTCTCAAGGTAGCAAAAATTGTGATTAATATTTGAGTTAGAACATTAACCATGGAGTTTGATAGTATTATAGCCAAGTTTAACATTTCTGAGGCTATACATGACAATCATGTGTCTTATCTTCATACTTTTGAGCCTTTATTTCATGATTTTCCTTATTCTAATTTTTCTAATGTTGTTTTTTACTTTGGTATTTCTGATATTGCTATTTTTTATTCAGGTTTTAACATTACTAGTTTTGATTCTATTGATTTTGAGATACTTGTTGATGTTACTAATGATAACATACTTGCTAAGCTTTTAGATTCTAAATTTATAAATTGTATGAACGATCATGAGTATACTTGTTATGATAGTGATATTAAGTGTGTCATATATGTAGAGATTTTACCATTTTTAGGTGATAAGAATAATGTCATTTGAAAATGTGAAAACATTAAGGACATGGTGAAATGCAATGTGCAAAAATGGTTCTTACTACTAACTTAGTACCTTTTATTGACCATTACAATTTTGAATTTTTAAAGGAATAAAAATATTTTCTTATTAATCATTCTAGTCATTTTGTTAATTATGTTGAATTTATTGTATAGTATGATTTTGAACATTCAAGAAAGAGTGATTTGAGAATAGCACTTGGAGAAATTGTGCAAGATGATCCCAATTTGCAAAAAATCTCTTTGATGGATGAATTAAAAGTTGGCAATTTAGAAGCAATAAGGTAGTCAATCATCATCTAGATCCTAATTGAAGAAATTCAAACAATGTTTAGCCAAAAACATTAAAGAAAGACATTTCTTAGGAGGCAATCCAAGTATTTTAAATTTGCTTTTTTACTTTTGTCTTTTATTTACTTATCCTTTATCTTTCTTGATAATATTAATATGCTTTACATTAATAACAATGTAAAATTTAAGTGTGAAGGGTAGACTTTTTAGTCTTATTTTGCATTTTATATCTTCATTTAATATTTTAAAAAAAAGAAAAATATAAAAAAATTATTTTTTACGTGATTTTGAGTCTTTTGGAGTCATTTTAATTACTTTCCATTAATGGAGATTTTACATTTTTTATGAGTATAATTTAATTGAAGTTAGATAAGAGTCATAACATAATTAAATAAATGATTCTACTTCTTGAATTTGATTCATGGAGTGATGGATTTTGATTTGGTAGATTAAACTTGGTAACATAACCTGTCTAGTGAGATTTTAGGCCCTACATTGAAATTTTATATTATTATTTTTCCTCCTTGTGTGATATTTTTTCATAATTTATTTCTCTAAAATTTACTTTGATTCTTTTTTAGATTACATTTTGCATATACATGCACAAAAATGATAAAAGTGTCAGGTAGACCCAAATAGCTAACCTTGAATTTTTATCTTTGTTAAACTCCTTTAAGCTTATTTACTTTTTCTTTCTTGATTAGACTAGGAACATTTTTCTAATGAAGAACAATTTTTTTGGCCTAACTTTAAACATTACTAAAGCATTTGAATTTTTATAAGTTAGGTTTCTTAAATAAGTGTGGGTGTGTAATTGTGGAAATTATTGGCCTCAAGTTCAAAGGTTAGCTAAAATTAAAAAAATGAAAAAAAAAGAAGAAAGAAGAGAAAGTCAATAAAAAAATGAATAATGAAAAAAATAAGAAAGAAGTGCAATAGTTAAAAATAAGAAAAGAAAAGAAAAGAAAAGAATTGGGAAAGAACAGAAGAAAGGAAAAAGTTAATGAGTATTTGAATTTGAAGTTATATTATTATGTTAAGGTTATAATTGTTCATGATTGCCTCGTATGTTTATAATTCAAGTGCTTTATTAATTTCTTTGGTTTCTACCATTTCATATCTTCATTTTTGCTTTCCTTTTCCTTAGCCATATTATAACCTTGAATAAAGTATTTTTAATTTATGTTGTGTATGTAATTTGAGTAGTTGAGACTAGATGATTAACAAACTTATGATAGAGCAATTTTATGCATTGAATTGAGTGAAATGCTTACCATAAATACTTGAGAGTTGTAGAGTGAATTTTGTAAGAATCTACAATGTTAATCTATTCTTTTTGAATAAAGTTACTATTTTAGTTATTTTCAAGTTAGTTGAGAATTTTCTTCATGATAAGTTATGTTTCTTGTTGGTTTTAATTGTTTCTTGCTTGTAGATTTACGATTTTGAAGATTTAGGAAAGCAAGTCATTTGTTTCTTAGTTTTGAATAAAGTTATATCTTACCTAAGGTTGTGCAAGGGCTAAGTGTAGGAGAATTTGATGGGTAAGATTTTATCTATATTATCTCCTCCCATTTTATCCTTTTAGTATGTTACATATGCTTAACTTTATAGAATTGGCTTAATTATGTAATTTAGGGTTGACTTTACAATGATTTGAAATTTTTTAATTGATTTTTATAGTGCTTCAAATTTTTTACTTTATCTTAAGTTTTGAATATCAAATTTGGCTAATCTTTATATTGTTAGAAAATATAAAGAAAGCTCTACAATTTTTTATTTTTGGTCAAACCCTAGTTTGGACATCTAGAAGGTCTAATTTAGTCGAGAAGTTGAAGCTTTATTTATGTCCTAATTGAGCTAGTTTAGGTTTTTAGGCCATATTTGGAACTCTAAAGGTCTAATCAAAGTGAAAATAGTGTCAAATTTTCATAGGACTTAACCCTATAACTTTTGTGTTTAGAGTCTAATGAAACTATCTAGTTTTTGTAGTCTTGCATTAGGTAGAAGTTAGACCTATGAAATTTTACTACTGTAACTCTTATAGTACATTACTTTGTAAAATAAATTCTAGGTTTCTAAAATTAACAAAACCTTATTCTTTGTAACACCAAGGGGCATATGATTCAGATCTATTAGGTTTTTAGAGGTGAGCAAATCGGATATAAGATCTTATGCCTCTAAAAAAAATTTAGAATTTTTACACCTACATAATTCAAGATAACTTTTCTCTCTTTTTCAAGTTTCTTGTTCTTCAGCCATTGAAGGCTAATTTTTTTATTGAACTAAGAATGTTAAGTCTTATCTCTATTTGGATTATGAGATCCTAATTTATAATGTTGACTGCTTCTAATTGATTTTACCCTTTCTCTTATTCTTTATGCTGATTGCTTGAAATTACAGGTGTTGAATGTTAATTTGGAATAATTTGTGTTCAATCTTGTTATTTCTAACCTTTCTTAGTTTTTTGTGGAATTGTTATTAGTTAATCATGATATTTCACATGAGGATAAAAGGTTAAGATATAAAATTAGAGGTTTCTAGTTTAATCCATCAATTCAACCAAATTCTATTTTCAAATTAATTTTGATTTAGCTTTATGAATTATAGCAATTAATTAATTTTGCTAATTTTAATTGATCAAATTCTAGATGGTTATCTAACATAAGTTATCTACCTTCAAATGTCATACATTATGATGTTGATTAAGTTAAAAATGTCATCTTAAGTTTTCTTAAACAGTAGCAAAAATATCATCATGTCTAAATAAATGTCAATTAATTCTAAAATTGACATATTAAGTTTTCTTATTTTTCTTGACCTTTTTCAAATATTATACCTTTTGGCATTGATTAAATAAAAAAAATTATCATCTTAAGTTTCTCCAATATTTTAAAAATGCCATCACATTAAAATAAACATCGGTTGTATTTACTAACCGTCATCTTATGAGTTCCAATAATTTTTAAAATACTAATACATCAATATAGACATCGGTTTTTCCTTTCATTATTTTCTATCCACCAATGTAGAATCATAATTCTAAAATAGTGTATCATTAATGATTAATGTTTTTAGGCTCAAATTAAGAGAGATGCTAGATGAACATATACATTCCTAAGATTATGATGAGTTACCTTTTGCATGAGATTACCAATTACTTGATCAATTAGGTAACACTCCATAATCATCCATTTTCTTATGAAAGTTTGGGAGTTTACAATATGCTTGAAATGACTATGTTAGAAAAATCATCATCTTTCTTTTCATTTCTTATTTCTTCAAGCTCTTCCTCATCTTCTCCAATCATTTTCCTTTTGCAACCAATTATTCACCAGCTTTGTGATTATCTTTATACTTATGCATTAAATGAAGAAGATTCATCAAATAACACATGAATGGATCCTTTTACTACTAAGGCTTTCTTGTTATAACTTTATAATAATTACTAGTAGAAGAATATCCAATAAATACACCTTCATTAGCTTTCCCATCAAATTTTCCAATATTATCTTTCCCATTGTTGCCTATAAAACCCTTGCAACCATTACTATAGAATTACCCTTTAATAACATAGCATTAACATAAGTTCATGAGAAAATTAATCTATATAATGGTACGATGACATTTTTGTAAATAAGTACAACTTACCACATTAGTTATAATAAAAATATTTAATGTTATAAAAGCAAAATTTTCTCTTATGGAACATAAATAATTATCAAAATGCTTTCCACGATTGTCGCTTTTAGAAATCATCATAAGCAATAAAGGTGAACTGCTGGTTTTAAAAAGTAGCTAACCATTAAATGATGATTCATATAAATAACTAATAGTAAAATTTTCCTTGGGTCCATTTTTATAATTATATGTTAAACATTAGAGCATTGATTTAATTATTAACAGACATGGAAAACATGTGGTAACCTACTTATACATCATTTCCATTCTCATAACTATATACAGAATTGTATTATACGATGATTTACTATTGACTTTTTGGCCTCTTAACATGATTTTACAACATGATTTTCTATGACATGTATTCAATGAATATATACATCAACCATCAACTATATTTGACTATTTATCTAAGGTACTTTTCCAATTTACCAATGCTTTGTGAGAAGTTTATGTTTTGACTATAGTCTTTGAGGTTAGAGCTCAAGCATGATCATTTATTGTTGGAAAGCTTTCATTTTTATACTTCAATATTACTCATCAATCATTGGTTGCATGCTTTAAAAGCATTATTTAACATGGAATGTTGAAATACCTAAATATATATCATATTATGCTCATATTTTTTAATGTGTCATTTTTTGCTTATATGCTACATTTATGGAGTAACTTTCCACATTGACATGGTTTTATTGCTTGGATGATATTTTTGAAAATCTCATATTGTTATGAGTAAAGTTTTGTTCAAGAATCTAATCAAATGTGATGAAATGATTTTCAATCATTTCTTTTTATTTAAGTCATCACATGTATGTGCTCGATTATTTATTAAATGCTGCTTGGCAAATAAGTTAAATATTTTTGTTGATTTGCTTAAGTTTTTCTAAACAAAAGCAACATGGAATCAACTATAAACACAGATAAAGGTAGTTAAAAAAAGAAAGGCATTAGTGGCCTTGCAATAAAAAAGGACATAAGCTTCAAGTCCACTAGAGGCGATAAGCTAAAAGTATACTTCAATGAGAAAGGAGCTCCATATTGACCTAGTGGAATTGATTTCCCCAGTTACCTTGATGCCTTAGCACACACCAAGATATCCATTATAATTAGCTAATGGCCCCAAGTGGAAGAAGATATCAAGAACATAATTAGGAATATTTTATTCTTAAGGAACTACTTATTCTCCACTTCAATTTTTACATATACATAATAAAAAGTTCTTAGTAATTGTGTTTATCATTTATAGGTTACCTTAGAGGCTATATTTACTAGGATCAAAACAAAATGTCCTTATATTAGCAAACAAGAGATGAAAGGATTTTAAGTATAATTTGAAGAGGGATTACATCAGCCTAATAGGGACTCCAATAGGATTGGCTTCTGTAAGATATCATTAGATTGACCAATAAATATAAGACAAGTTTGTGGATACATGTCATTCAAAGGGCTTTTAGGTATTTATTGTTGTATTACCATTCTTTCCACTATTGATAATACATAACATCTTCTCAATACTTGTTTTATTTTCTTGTTAATAAGCCATAAGTGCATAAAACAATGTGATCCAAGCCAAAAATATGTACAAATAGAGGTTATTCAAGAAAGGTATAGGAAGCTTAAAGAAAACATCCTCAAGGGAAAAACTTAAGCTACTAAAGAAGTAGCTACTCAATTCGAAGATCTAACATTTGCCTCTATTACCCTTATTGAATGACATAAGTTATGGGTGAGAACTAGTGTCAACAAGAAAGGTGAACTTATGATAAAGGATAGTTAACAAGCTATCCAACTAATAATAAGTAATATTATTATTTTATTAATTTATCAAAAGCACAATGTGTTTTTCATTTGCTTACATATGAAAAATCATGTTTGATTATGTTATGTTAGGATAAGCTTATGTAGCAAGCTACCTAAAAAGAAATTTAGCTAATAAGGAGAATGGACATCTTCACTATTGTTCTAGTAACTTCAAAACATCCCAAACATGTGAGGGAAGTTAAAGGAATAATTGGCATGAAACAACACTTTGAGGAGTTACAAAACATCCTTATCTTGAAGGACTATTTGAGCTCCAACTAACACTAGGGCATAACTTGATTCTATGCATGTGATCACTAAACTCAAGTGGACTAGAAGTTTGCTCTTACCTTAAAGGAAGAAAAAAAGGTGTAGATGGAACTCCTATGCCAAAACAAAGTAGCTACTACCCCATTGACCACACTCCCTTCACCTAATTACTATAGATAAATTCTTGTTATCCTACTACTTATTGATGATAAGCACTTTCCTATCTAATATAGGATTACATTGATGTTGACTAACTAGTTCATTTGTTAATGTAGGTGTGTACTTTTACTTAAGAGATGCCTTTATTGGTAAATGGCTTAGGGCATGGTTTTTCCTAACCATATGCTACACATCGTTGCACTACCATAGAACCGAAGTAGGATTATGGTAGATGTTATCAAGTATAAGTCAATTAAGATGCCCTTTCTAATAGAAAAAGTGATAAGGATGGTTAAGCCATTGGTTCCTTCTTAGCTTAGCTAAAACCATTGATTGTTTATCTATAAAATTTAAAGTCTTTTATTGCATTAAATTAATTGTTTATGGTAAAAAATACTATTTAATATGTTCAATTATCATTTATTTACTTATTTTGCAATCTATTTTAGGTATTTTCAAAGAAGAAAAGGACAAGAAAATGTAAAGGAAGGACATGGACAAGAGGGACAAGTCCAAAAAATTAAAGACATTTAACCTATCATCTCTAATAAAAACTAGTATGGGAAAGTGAAGAAAGAGGTCTTCTTTATTGCATAGGAGATGTCAAGTGATAAGCTCATTATGTTGTCTAATGATAAAGATTTCATAGAAACAAAATGATATTCTTTTGTCCAAGATAAAGATCCCATAACTTCTAAATAAAAGGAGATAAATTTTTAATTGTCATAACTTGGATGAGGTGTGTTTATTTTTACCCATCAAGTATTCTTTAGTTTGTGCACATATTAGGCAGTGTGAATTCTAATGTTATTCATTATGAAAATTATAGGCACTTGTACCATGAAGCCAGGGAAAGGAATGCAAATTCCTTTTTCAATTTTCTAGATCCAAACAAGGTTTAATTGTTTGGTATAAAATAGACCATTTCAAAATGAGTACATAAACATGACCATGATAATAAATGAAAGGCGATGCTACATGGTAATACACCGATAAAAAGTATATGAGTGCAAGGATTGGACTTAATCATTTTTTGGTTATATGTTCTTATTCATTATTTTACTTTGATATTAATAATGTTATAGCAACCACTAGAAGTTGAGTGTCGGTCCATCTAAAATAAAGGATGACATATTACCTTGACTACTGGCACATGAACCATAAGAGGACTAGAAAGAGACATTCAAAACCTTAATGAACTTTTATTTAAGGATGCAAGGCTTGAGAAAGAGCAATATTAAATGGGTGAAAGTGGTAAAAACATCCTTGTACATATTTAGGTACCTAATATAGTGACTAATTACATGAAATTAACATTATTTGGTGTTTGTTTGTTACAATGCCCTAAACAAATCAATAATGTGGAATGTGGAAACCATGTATGTAAATACATGGTTAGGATGGTTAACCACATGAAAAGGAATGAAAGGCTTACTATTAGTTATGTGTTTGAATTCCAATTAGGTAAACATTTATGGAAACATGTAGTTATGTCTTCTTATCGAATTTTATAAGTAAATATGCAATTTTTTTCAAGGCAACTTAAAACTTTATAGTGTAATAGATATATAAGGACTTCGAAAAGGAATAGGATGCATATGTCTTAAGAGAGATTCAAGCATAATAATTGGCATGAGAAGGCATTACCAAATGTAAACTCTAAGAGTTTAATGTAAAGAAATATATATATATATATATATATATATATATATATATATATATATATATAAGCAATTATAAAATCTTTAAGGAACTTGGTTCCAATAGTTTTTCTTATTCTTTGATACCTATTTTACTTTCATAGCATCCACAACCATTCTTTCTAATTTCACCTTCATGAATACCATGACCTCTTTTAGCATAATAGTGGCAATGATATTTAACCTAGATTTATTATTCTTTTAGCAAAGAAGTTTCTTGGTGGACAAAGAAACAAATTTCTCACTTAAAGAATAACCAAAACCTTCTTCGCTAGTGGAATACCTTTGATTTCCTTATAAAGTATCTAATATATCCTTGCCTTTTGTGAACTTCTCAAGAATTTTGTTTAAATCATCAATATTCTCCTAAAAAACTTCATAAAAGGTGCATTCCTTAAGGAACTTGCATGAGATTTTCAATTTCTATTAAAAAAATCATCATTCTCAAGCTCTAAAGTTTCAATTTCATCTTCCAAAGTAGATATGATTTTCTTTGAAAGATTGGTCTTTTTTGTTAGCTAGTAATAATTTCTACATAAATTTATCAATACATTACTAGATTCTCCCTCATTATTATTACAATGGGTAAGATGTAGCTTATCATTATTTCCTATAGCCATTAAAAAATTAGTGCCTTTTCATCTCTCTCCTTTCCACAAATTGATTTACCATCATCCTCTCCCTAAGTTACCACATAAGCCTTTCTTTAATAAACTCTTATTTTTCTTCTTCACCATTTTGAGCTATTTCTTCCAATAAATGAGATAATTATACTTGATGTGTCCGGGCTTCTTGTATTCATAGAGAGCTAGAGACTTCATGTTCTAGTTTGGAAATTTTTTTGACATTTTGTACTTGACGTTCCTTTCTTCCAAACTTAGAATTATCAATAACTTCCTATATTTCTTGAATGAGAAGAATAAGATCACCTTCTGAAGAGCTATTTTTCATCTTTTTCTTAGCACTTATCATCATCATCATTGGAGGGAGAAGCCTTAAAAGCTAAGTTTTTTCTTCTTTTATCATCTTAATAGATTTTATGAACCTTTTAAGCTCTATCTTATGTATTCAAGGGTTCCCAAACAATTCTAAAAAATAATGGCATTTTAATATTGATTATTTTCTTGATAGTTATAATATTGGGTTTCCCACTTGATAGTATTAAGTGCAATATCTTGTGAACCTGCTCAATATTATTAAAAGTTATCCTAAGAATAGTCAGTTAATTTATAAGAAAGGTGAACCTTTGAACTATATCTTTCACTTATTCACCTTTTTACATTCTAAACAATTCATATTGTGACATAAGTGTATAAACTTTGGAAGATATCATTTGTAAGGTTGCAACATATTCAACTTCTCAGGAATCCTATACTTCTTTAGTGGTTATTACAATTAAAAACCATCTTATATTCACTATAGCAAAGCGCATTAGTTATAATCCACCTAGCTATGCCAAGTTTCTTCTTTACAATTTCATTCAAATTTTCCCTAAAACATTATTGGCAAAACTAGTTAATGGAGTATAACCATTAATAACTAAGTTCCATAATTCAATGTTTATAACATCTAAGAAGTCTTTTATCCTTTATTTCTAAATAATGTAATTTTGGCTATTAGAACTAGAAGGTTTGTTCAAAGATGAACATTTTGGTAAGAAATGAAATCCATTTGTATCCATCAGACTCTTTTAACATTGTTAAACCCAAAAATAAGAGACTTAGCTTAAATGCCAATAGTATAGCGATGGATATACCAAAAAAGGGTGAATTAGGGTTTTTCTAAAATATTTCTTAACAAAAACAAAGCATTTTGTATAAAAACAAAGGAATAAACACTTGTGATTTAGAAACAAGGAATTTAACCCACCAATATTCATTTCTTATGCAACAATATTTAAATATAAATACACAAATATGCAAGAAAAGTAATATAAATACAAAAATTTAAGGAAAGATAAGGAAGAAGGATTGCAAACTCATATATAGTAATTCCACCAAAAAGAACAATGTTTCTCATATACATCCACTCTTTGAAGTTGAATATCCTTTGATTTCACAATTTGTGTATTAACTTTTCTTAAGGTTGATGGCCCTTAAGAAGCCTTATAAAAGTTTTGGATTGTTATAACCTTCCATTATGTGATCTTCATGGAAAACTCACTCCTTACAACTACCACACTCTAGAATCCATTGGCATTCCTCGCCCGATACAAAAATCTAAAAATGTGAGATGAAAAGAACAAGTGTTTCTTACACCCTTTACAAAAATACAACTTGAAAGATCTAGAATGATTTAATCTTAAGAGAATAGCTCAAATGGTTGAAACAAGTTCATAAAGATGAATATTTAATGAAACTAGGGTTTTTATGATTCATCTTATTTGAAAAATGGTGAGAAAAAGATTTTATATAAGAAAGATTTAAAATAATTCATACTAAATTACAATTAGTAAAATTTAAAATTTGCAAAATAATAGTTGAATATGGTATTTAATTATGCAAGCTAAGAGTTCAAATTTTAAATATATAATTTATTACCAAATGCAATTATATAGCTAAGGATTTTCCTCAGCCATGTTATAATCAAATACAATACTTGACTATGTTCCAGATAACTTGTCTTTAGATAACCATATTTGAATATGATATTCAAATATTATTCTAGAAGTTTGCCTTTAAGCTATAGTATTCATTATAATATTTGAATATTAGTTTGGAGGTTTGCCTCTAGACCAAGTATTCAAATATAGCCAGATGAAAAACATTTTTTCAAAATAAGACTTGATTTTTAAGAATTAATTTGCCACAAACTTCCATTTTCAAAAGAAATTTGTTTTCAAACTTCTTATGCACAAATACCTTTTTTTAACAATGATTTTGAAAAATCTTTTAAGCCACCAACCCTTAATATTAATCATATACATAAATTCTCCTAAAAGCCTAAACTAAGTTTTCAATGCCTTTAAAAATCTTCAATAAACTTTATAAAATCTTCAAGTCAAATTCTTTAAGAAATTCATTTCTCTTCAACATAAATTCCTAAATTAATTGATAAAATATTTCACATAAAAGTATAATTTTAAAAGGTAATTTAACATCATCAAAATTCAATCATTAAAGAGAGGCTAAGTCGATAAGCTTTACCTCATTAAATATTTGCTTTAAATGATTTGGTTATTGTTGTTTTTGTAGTAGTTGTTGTTGTTATTGTTTACTATTGTTGTTATTATTGTTATTATGAAAGAAAGTATTGTTCTAAATCAAGGAAGCCAATAACATGCATATCACAATAAAATGATGTTTTCACATATTATACCCTTCCATGATAAAGGATATGTGATCACTATTACAAAATAACAACAAATCAATTAAAGGGTCATCCAAATTAAACCAATGTTTACATGTGAGTATACAAGCCATACACAAAAGTGAGACCATTTAGCCTATGGTCTACATAAAAGACTATGAAAATGATCCTTGGCTATTAGCAGAGGGATATTTGGTCCCATAAGATACTCGTGCCAAGCCTTATAATACATTTAACACTAATTCAGCTTCATGAACAAAATGCAATGAAAATGTGTATGAATAGTCCTTTATGGCTACTCCACTTAAATGAGCATGGTATCCTCAAATATTGACATCATAATAGGCTAGCCTAGTACCTAAAATTATTAACCACACTATTAAGTCTCATAGACTTAGTGAGTAACCCACCAAGCAATTTATATATGAATAACATTAAAGGCATTAACAATCATGATGTATCAATATATCTATATATATGTATAAGTAGATGCAAGCATAGTACATTGGCATAAACTCAAATATCATATAATCAAGTAAGCTATATAAAGTTAACAAGTCTCAAATATTTCATGTTCCTACTTACTCTCATTATTCTCCCTTATTCCCTTATCCTTCCTTATTACTGCATTACCAATCATTTAACATGCAAACTATCCTTATTTCCACATTAACAACTAATTTCACAATATTTATATAAAGCATATTTTCTCATGGAAATGATATAAATCCATGCCACCTCATATGGCCTCAAATCCTAAATTCAAGTAGGGTATTTCATATGTCATATATTCAAGCTTGCATATTCACAATTCATATAATATACAACAATTAGTATATAACACTATTCATATGTGTTCACAACTTGGTCTTCCTTACCTAAGCACAGTAATTCATAATAATAACATAAGGCATATGTATTTCAAAGGATAAGGTTTATTATCCTAAATCAATCAATGCAATGCAAAATTACTTTCATTGAATTTGCATGAAATTTCAACAATTTCGCTCCTTAGAATCGGGACATTCTCATAGTTTCCTTAGGGGAATTACCATTAATTTGCCAAGTTTTATTATCACACATTTCGCTCATAATTTCCAAAATATCATATTTAATTGGTGTTAACCTAAAATTTCACATTTTTATAATTCAAATTTCACTTTATGCTAAGGATTATACCTATGGTCGTAAGCCTCTATATGAGGGAGTTCATATCACAAAGCAATTATTGGATACCATGATCGGCATAAAGAAACCTAATTAGTATGAATATACTAACCAATTATCCTTACAAGCCTTTAAGATATTTCTAACTTATCTACTTTCTTAATTCTATTAAGAATACAAATAAGCATTTATAGAAAATAATACTAATTATATGTGCATAAAGAAATTCAAAACATAATTTACATATAATAAAGATATTTATACAAAAGTTTATAATTTTTGAAAACATAACTTTATATGTAAATACTATTAGATGATAAAACACCTAATCGGAACACCATAAAATACTATATGGAAGGTTTTCAAAGGTGAAAGGAAGGTTCATGCTCAGATATTAGTCATCCTTGAGGGATTCATAATCTGTATCTATAAATAAAATTCAATAAAAAAAGTATAAATATTAAAATACTTTGTGAATGGCTACTCTTCTCCTTTTTCTAAAGACTTTTCACCATAATAGGTCTACTATACATAACAATGTATAATAAATTATTAAAACTCTTATGTATCATGTTTAACAAAGTTTGTTGAAGAGAATAGTAATAGTTGGCATATATGTTACTTCCTATATCTTCAGTCTAGCCTTATCTTTTTCCACCCTAGGCATAAAGCCATTAACCTTATCCATCTAACCCTTCTCATGCCTCTTAAAGAATCCAAATCTCCCCCACAAATCATATTTAGGATAAGCAATGATTAGATGCTGGCTATAACATCAATTACTTATTTTATTGGGTATAGTCAAAATACCAATTATGCCATAGAATTTTGTTAATAAAATTTGCCATTCTTATATACTAAAATTTCATCATCACATATTATTATACCTAAAGTTGATATACAACCTTTCTATCTCTAACATCATCAAATATATCATAAATTTTAGTTTCTTACAATATTTCTAAACAAGACTAATCAAACATTTGATTTGCCAGATAGTATGAATACTCTTATAGTTTAGTGCATTTTGTGCTCCCAAATCAATTCAAATTTTTATCAAAATTTTATCTAATATTTCTAATATATTACTAATCATCAAACATTAATTTTTTTATAACTTTCTTATCCTTGATTACTATTCATACAATACCAAAATCGTGAAATTTAAAATAGGATAGCATAAGAGTAGTTACAATAAGAGCCTCTTTTCAATGTTCAATTCACTTCCAATTATTACCAAATTTTTATACAATATCTATAACATGTTGAATGATGAAAAACTTCAATTATTTCATAAAAATACCATGTTAATATTGTTCATATAGAACAAAAAATACAAAGTTACTAAATCTAGGCAATTTTGAAGTTGTTGTAGAAAAAGAGCCCCATTGACACTTAAATCAATTTTAAATGCTACCAAATTTTTAGATAAGTTTACTAATGTATTAATAATTAAATAACATTAATTACTTTTTTTTCAATCAAATTATAGCACAAATAGTACCAAACTTCAAAATATAGAATTTAGAATTCTATTATGAGCTCTTGTAACCAAACTCTGTATAAATTTACTTTCCATAACTCTAAATTTTTTTAAAATAAATATTAATTCTTTCTACACCTATCCTAACACTATTTGTAATAGTATATATTAAAAATTATAATTTTAGCAATTCCTAACCCTTGAAGCAATTTCTAACCCTTGATTTTAAAAAGTAATATAAATCATGCCATTATCCTTCCTTGATAATTTTATTTCTAAACTTAATATATTCCTATTATCATCTCTTAAGGGAAAACTTAATAAATTTTTTCTTATCAATATTGGCACTAAAATACCAACATTATATCATTATATTAACATTTATATAATTCTAAAACCAAATCATATAGCACTATAACTTAATACTTATAATAGAATATATCATCATATTCTTCATCTTTCGTGAGAAAAATTAAAGGAACAAAGGATAATTTTTACTCACCTTAAATTCTTAATTCTTTAACTTTTCAAAAATCTCTTAAAGTAGCAAATTCGCTAAAATAAACCAAGTTTTAGGAATTTTAAAGGGAAAATTTCCATAAAATCTTAAAGGAAATGAAGAAAACCTAGGTTACCTTGCAAGAATTAGATAGAACCACTTGGAGAACCTCTTAGGAATTGTTAGAAAATTAAAAAACCTATTAGAGAAAACCTTAGAGTGGAGATGGGTAGAAACATTTGTCTCAAAATGTCCGAAAAGGCTCTATATAAAATCTTAATTCTAGCTTCCTTTATAAGTTTCCCTTTTATTATTTTTTGTTAAATTTGATGATAATTGGGCACATGTTGCACGATTTTTGCGGATGGAATCAAAAGATAATTTACTCAAATCCACTTAAATTTAGCCAAATTTAATTTTTAGAAAGAAGCACTAACAATTGCTCCTAGTTTTTCACTTATTCACTAAATTGCCATTGGCTTCCTCTATAAATTTGGGCTTTATTTAGACCTTATTTTTCTGGCCTCTAAAATTAGATTAAGGCCTAAAAATTTGAACTAAATTAGTTCAAATGACCTAGGATATTTTATTTTAAATTTGGGCCTAATCTTTAGATTTTTAGACTACTCAACCCCCTAATTTTCTATTAGGCCTTTATATAATTTTTTCTAAACTTAGTGTTAAGTTTCTAATTGCATTTTGACTCATACTAATGTATAATATAATAATTTCTACAAGAATTCTAACTAAGCATTTTTCCAAACTATCTTTATGATTTACCCTAACTTCACCTGATGACTTTACCGGGTTTCTATTAGAAGGTTTCCTAATTAAAATTCCTTTTTGAACTTTCTTGCTTTATTTGGAGTATTATAGTTCATCTCACAAATTCACTATATAATTTACAATCATACATGATTATCCAAAATAATGAGTTAAAGCATGAGAAAACAAAAGTAAACCATAGTTGGAGGATTATATAATTAACAATTTTACAACAAACTATAATCAATTTTATGAAATGTTCCTACACATCACAGGAGTTTTCAAACTTGAACAAATAAATTTTTTTACATATTTTATCATCTCAAACCCAAGGGGGTCAAAACCCCCTATTTCTTCATGCACTAAGTTTTTCTCATTTTTCATTAGCACTAGTATGCATTCTTAAGTATATAAAGGTGAATATATAATAACAAAAATCTTAGGATTGGAAAATCATAGTTCTATTTCAATTAATCCTCTAAACAATAACATTTAAGGATGTCACTTTTTATTGTAATATCTCATAAAAGTCCTTTTAGGAAATATATTAAGTGAATTAGAAACTACCAATAGGTATTTTGTTAGAAAACCCCCAAACTAGAAAACTTGATAGGAAAATTAAATGAAATTTAGGTGAATCAAAAAAGAAATTCAGACATACACCTAACTAAAGTTTTTTATGAAAATTTTATTAGGCATTAAAATAGATTAAAATATAATTAAAAAGCCCATAGAAAGGTTTATGAAAATTTACATAGGAATTTATTAGAATTCTATCATCCGGTAAGCCAAAAAGTAAGAAATTGAATTTGAAAATTTAAATAGATTGATTTAAAACTTTTCAATTAACTTAAAATAATTATTATAGGCCTAAAATAAGTATGGAAGTTTAGAAATAAAAACCTAAAAATATCTAAAAGTTTAGGAGAAAAAATACAAGAAAATAAAAAAATTAAGGTTATCTTGTGATAAACCCTTTTTATCCTTATAAGTGGTTAATTTTTATTGGTATTGGGCTAGTATGACCTAATTTTTGGAGGTAAAAATTGATTTTGAAGACCTAAAAATATAGGCATAAGCTTCTAAAAGAAGCCAAGTACATAAGTGTAGAAGGAGGAAATACTAGCACTAATTGCAATAAATTCCTTTGTACTTTTAAGATGGCTTATTTTTATTGGATGATAGGGTCATCATTTGTATGATTTTGTTGGACATTTAGGCATCTTCAATAAGTAATAAAAAGAATAGTGTAGAATTTTGTAGATTTTTTTTGGAAAATAGGCATAGCATTTATATAGATATATATGAGTAGGGCCATTAGAAGCAGAAAATTTTTACTTCTCATGAATTGAAATAGGTGGAGGAGTCCAAGGTTTTCCAAGGTTGCAAAAGGGTTTTCAAAGTTGCTCTTCAATCTTGCAAGATAAATAAGGAGTCTCTTTCAATTTTCTTTCATGGCTTATGGTCATCTTTCTCCTTAAATATCTAAAACTTAATTTATTATTATGAAGCTTCTTTTTTGCTGTCTCAAAAATTTATTAGAAGTTTAAGAAATGAAGGGATTAAGGTGAGTGGCAACTACCTTTTTTCTTTAGAATTTTCCTTTGGAAGGTGATGATATAGTAATTTATGATGAGATTATTATAATTTTTTATATGACCATATGTGATGACATGATCTTGATTTTGTGCTCTTTTGAATGTTGTTTGATGATATTAGGATGTTGTTGGATTGGTATTTTAGTATCAAGATTGATAGGAGAAGATTTAGTAACTCTTCATGACAACAGATGCAAACCAATCAAGAGTGGACAATACATGTTTTCTATCACTTTATGGAACCAAGGGTTAGAAAATGTTAAAACTTACGTTTTTATTTTTTTTAATGTCATAAATGATGGTAGGATATTTGAGGAAAAATTTGAAAATTTTTAGAAAAATTTAAGAATGTGAAAAGTGAATGTTTCTAAGCCTAAGAGAAGTGGAGTCAAAATAGAATATTGGTAAGTTTTGCTTCTGTTTTTGGCATATTTGGGTAGCCAAATGATTGAGAAAATTATGAAAATTTTTGTCACTACCCTTCCATATGTTAGGAAATTTATGCCTAAATTTAGTAGTATTTGGAGTTTATTTGGTTATTAAAAAAAAATTTCTATTTTAAGTGTTCTAATGCAATCCTAATTCAAAACCTAATTTGTGTAGTTTAGGGTTTGAAAATTTTTGAACCATTAAATGATTAAAAAAATTATAAAACTTTAAGGATATATTGTTCAAGAGTTAGCAAGCTTGTGTCAAATTTTAGTGGCAACTGAAGTTAATTTGGTTCTTCAAATAATCTTTTATTTCTAAAACATGGTGCAGTCCAAAATTAGCAGTTATGAGTTCATGCCTCTAAAGGCCTAGTAAAATCACAAATTTTGATGTACAACACTAAAGTTATTGTTTAACATGTTAAGTATGTTGTGGAAAAATTAGAAAGCAATTAGCTTTCATTTGATTGATAAAAAAAGGCTGAAATTGCAAATGCCTAGATGTTGATCCTGTTTTAAGAATGAGCTTTCATTTCTACGTGAAGAGTATCAAGGATCCATGGTTGTTAACCTTAGTCCCATTAAGGAGGTTTTGATGATAAGAAAATATTTTAATACTCATGGATTTAGCATTTAATCAACTAGAATCCCAATGCAAAAAGTGAAGATTGAAGATTAAAGAACATGATTAGTTTAGTTAGGATCATAAGATGAAATTATGTAAAAGGAATTAATCTAAAAAAAAGTTCAGATTTTTTATGAAAAATATTAATCATTAAGATTGATCTTATGTCAAAAAGCTTTTAAAATAAGGTTGGATTGTTTTTTCAAGAAATAAAATCATACTTTAAAATAGCTTTCTTTGAAAAACTAGAAAAATACCAATTAATTTCAAGTATCTAGATAGCAAACTAAAGTACCTGAATCGATTAACTAATCAATTCTAGGCATCCAAAGAGCACACTGATTATTCTGAATCGATTGACCAATCAATTCTAAAGGTCTAGAAAGCAATCAAAGCAAAATTATTTGATTGATCAATCAATTTAGTGTTTCAAATTTTCAAAAACTAAGTTTTATGAATCGATTAATGAACCTACTCATTATCCCATGCATTTTATTCAAAAATAATTTTTCAACAAGTAGAATCAATTAACCAATCAATTTTACATATCCAAAGTCGAACCAAGGTTTGGTGAATCAATTGACTAATTCACCATGTATTGAATTTAAATTGTATAGTTGGGTGAATTTATTGACTAATTAATTGACTATTTGATTCATTACAACTTTTTCAAAAATTGAAAAGCATCCTGAATTAATTGACTAATCAATTCATAAAGTGCTAACTATCCTATAACAACTATATTTTCTCTTATAAAGGCTTCATTTCAATTTGAAAACATAATAAAGTGCTATTACTATTACATAGACATAAGAAACTTCATTTTCTCTTACCTAAACCTTAACAATCCTTTGACCTAAACTGATTCAAATTTCTCTCTTATTTCCTCACTATATAATCCAACTTTCAGAGTTTATGAGCTACATTCTTGAGTTCAAATAATACATTTGTTATATATTATGGTGAAGTATCCCTAGGCACATCAATAATGTTGAATCTCTTGATAGACATAAGCTTTAGGAGAGGTTTCTTAAAGGGTTTATGCAAGAAAAGTAAAGACTTGTACTAAAGCTTGTTTAAGTGCCCTCAAACTTGAAGAAATAATGGATTAGAGTTTAAATCCAAGTCAAAGAGGCTTGGTAGTAAATGTACACATTGGAGTGTTGGATCTTCAAGGATGGAACCACTATAAATAGTAGTATTTGAATCTTCTCTTCTCTATCTCATTATTTACTTATATTACACTCTATTTTTTTTAAACATACTTGTTGTTGTGTTGAGCTTGCATCTACTTGATTATTAGTTTGATTCTTGAATCATTTATTAATGATTTATCAAAATCAAAGTACATTGCCATTATTTTGCAAAAAAATTTTATACCTAATTCACTCCTTCTCAAGTAAAATACGGAACAATGATAGTTATGGAAGATAATTGACCTTTGATGATTCATATGGGTTAATAAGATGTCTAAAGTCATAAAAAAAATTTAGTGAAATTTTGAATGAGTTTGATAGTAGAAAGAGGTTTTGCTCATGAATGCCCCTTTGTGGCCTAATAAAGCTTTTGTTTTAGTGAAATATACCTTGAATATATATCATACACTTATTATTCAAATTGCTTTTAGTCTTAGGATATTCATCCATCATATTTATTATTAGAATATTTAATGAAACACTTATAGCTAAGTTAGTATTTTGACTACATCCATGATATGTGATAATCAAATGCATGGTTGATGTAGACGATGTCCCAATATAGTTGATTCCTAAGGGATCCCAACATGATTGATGTCTATAGTGTCCCATCATGATTGATGCCATCACTACTTATTGCAAGTATAAATACTTATCCTATATACGATTGATGACCATGATGGTTTGATATTTATTTGTGATGTATGGAAAAATATAGAATCTTCACATAACAAATTATTAAAGTGCATAGGCATGAGGTAAAACCAAAGTTATAAGGAGGAGGAAAGGTAAAAGGCAGGACCAAAGCTAAAGGGGGAAATCCTGAGTATCAACTATAACCATTTAATTTAATAATTTGAAATTATTTTAAAAGAAAATATTATTAAAAATTTATTATGTGATGATTGTTTAAATGTGCCAATACATATCTAATCTTTTACGGTGAAGACTCTATAGAAAAAGAAGGAAGTAACCATTCACTGCTAAAGGAATAGTTTATGAGATAGTTTGACTTATTTAGTAAGGAGTACTCCTCCTCAAAGTATTATATACATACTAATAATATTACATTTTATATATTTTCTAAACTTCTGTATATGTTATCTTTATCTTACATGTCAAGATAAATTGATTTTCTCTCACATTTATGTGTTTTAATACTTATATAAATGTAAGTAATTTTTCCTACTATTTTATAATAAGTAAAAATGGCGAGAAAATTGTAAAGTATCAAGGCTTATAAAAGTATTTGGTTAGTGAATATATAGTAATTAGATATTTTTACATTGATCATGATACCTGAAAATTGGATTGTAACATTTATTTTGGATTCAAACAACCATTCCTATGGCCTTATGCTCACAAGTATTTTACTTGCAATTTTATTTCACAATCCACCTTCAATTTTCCGATGCACCCAATTTCCATGGGTTCCCAGCATCCGATTACACTTTGTTATCCCACATTATTTCATGCTTGCTCTCTTTATGCATGAACACCCTTTTTTTTTTCTGCCCCTTTTAACCGTGAGAGTCCCTCTCCTTTTCTCTAAGAATTTTTCTTCAAAGCATGTATGATATTCATGGTAGAAAACACTCACATCATACGCTACAATAAAAACATTAATTTCTTGGCATCCAAAAACATAAAATATCTGTCAGAAATCGGTTGTTTTCTATCTCCATAGAACGTCGCTATTTGGCTTATCACAAATTTTGTCCGATGTCTACGAACATAAAAAATTTCCTATGTTTATAGATGTTAAAATTTCTGCCTTTATTTTTTACATCCTAGTGTGTTGCAAATTCTAACATCGTTTTTTACATGTAAGAGTGTTGGAAATTTTGAAGTGGCAAAAAAAAAAAAACCGTTTTTTGAAAATTCTATAATGCAATACTAAACTTAAAATTTTTCAAATATTTTAAAATTATTAAATGTAAAAATAACTCATAAAAATTGTTTTATCTCAAAATAATATACACAAAGTTTGATATAAATAAGAGAGTATTCCTTAATTATACAAGGGAATAGAAACAGTTCGATCCCAAAATTTTCATTTTTTGTACTAATTAAAATGGCTCAACTCATAAATAAGATGCACCTAGTTGATATAGCCAAGAAGTACATAAAGAATGGAAAAAATAAACACTTTTTTAATCGTTGTTTATAGTTTCAATATACAAAAATTACAGATCCCTTGTGCATATTGGACAACACCCAATTGAAGAGACACTCATCAATGCGTAGGCAGGCTTATAACAGTCTCTCCAAGTTGAAACTCTACATATGTACCAAGTTTATATTTAATCGTGATATTTTTTATTAAAATTCTTTACATCAATTATTATCTAAGAAAAATTATTATTATTAAAAGTCATGTTATTAGTGAAAAAAAATCATGATTATTACACATTAAAATCAATCAATAATCAACTATTTTAATCATTATACCAAATAAATCCAACCAGAACTTATATATAAGAAATAGAATTATGATTCAAGGCATAAAAACTGTCCATTGACAAGGACATACCTGAATTGCACTATTCATGGATCTCATGGAGTGGAATTCATCAAAGCCAAAACAGTATCCCTGTTGCTGCCAAGGGAAAAAAATATACAGTTTCAAAGAATTGCGATAAGCGTGCAGAAAATGTGAAGCATACTAATTTACAATGCAAGATCCGTTTTCTGCATCATGGTGTCAACTGAAATAGAATAAAATACAATACTACTCATGGAATAAAAAAATTGAAACCAGAATTAGCAACAAATAGTTAACCAACACAAAGGAATTAAATTATAAAATTTTCTCTCCTCTCATTCTCTTGTAAAAGAAATATTCAACCCATAAACTAATTAGGGTCCAGTTACTGAGAGAAAGATATATAAATAGCAATTTTTCATTTCACTTGGCCACAGTTCATACGAGGTTTTTATCCTTGAATGGACCCAGGGGAACTTGTATAGACCTCAATACATTTTATTGACAGAAAAACACGCCCAACAGTGAAGTGGTGTTTGTCATAAACAACAGTAAGAGATATGCCAGACCTTAAATCTTTAGAAACCATCGCTTATAAGTGACAAATAGCACATTTTTCAAACTTAATTATTAAAGGGAGAAATTTATGATGCATCTCAGTGGTGCATCAATATACTATCAGATCTAATTATTAATCAAGCGCATAGAATTGTATAAAATTTAACTTTTAAAAAAAAATAAAATTAATCAACAGTTAAATTTGATGATGCACTAGTATATCATTAAGTTAATGGTGTACCATAATCTCTCCCTTATTAAGGAGATGGCTAGAAGTGAAGCATAGTATCGGCTAGAAGCCATGACTCCCAAATTTTTTTATAATTTATAATAATACAGTGTACTTATGTGTAAAAAAAATTCATGTGTTATTTCATTCAAAATATTTGCACTCTTTGTATATTTAAAATTTATGAAATTTGAAATGCTTAATTTTAATATTTTATTAATTTAACATGACATAGTTAAGAGAATGTAAAATAATTTTACAAAATTGAAGTTTAAAATACTATTTCAAAAACTTATTTGAAATATACAAAAAAATAAAAAATAATATTAAGTAAAATATAAATAGATAATTTTGCTACTCTAACTATTTGAAAAATAATATATATGCCAATCATTTTGCTTTAAGTTAACTTTTTTGAGAAGTTAAATTTAAAATATTTATAACTTTTTTAAATCTATTGCATAGAAGCAAGAGTGAACAGTTCCAACCTCTACGAATAAAGACACGGAACAATGCACCTTAGCTCCTTCAAATCATGACTTAAATTTCTTAAAATTGTTCATTATTTCTTATTACATATTTTTAATATATATTAAATATTTTCTTTTTTTTACAACTAATTTTTGGACATTGTGTGTGTCCTAGTGTCAATTTTTTAAAAATGCTTAATTATCTCAATATTTCATTTTTCATGAATTTATTATATTATTGCTCCTTATTTTAATATCTATATGAGTTAATTTGATTTATATTCAAGTAATTAATTTTTAGATGACCAAGACTAAGACAATTGATAAATTTTCTAAAAGAAAAATTAGTGATACAAATAAGACTACTGATCATATGATAATTCATAGCTAACAAGAAATAGCTAAAGGTTTTAGTTTTGATTCCATCATTGATAGCTTCAATTCCTTGAAAGAATAAAGAGATTCATTTTTAATGGAGGTAATTTGTAATATGTTCTAATTTAATAACTTATCTCCTTTCTCTTAAATTTTTTTCAATAATGAATAATTAAAAAATTATATCTAAAATATTTAAAAAAATTAGTAATGATTCATTTTTAATAAATCGAGTCAAAAATTTTGTTTCATGTGAATATAAATCAAATTTCAAATCGAGCTGAATTAATTTATAACTGGACTCATGTCCACCCCTATTCAGCATTATAAAAGAACTCCACCCTATTCTTTGAGAAGAAGAGTCCAAAGTATACAACACAAATAAAAGAGGATGAAACCCAAAGAATAGATTGTTTAGAAAGTTTCCCCAACCAAAGTATAAAAGCAAGACCAACTCAGAAAAACAATTAGTAGGCACCTTAAAAAACGTCACAATGCCAGATTCTCAACATCCGGGTATCATAATGACATGAAAATTTCTTCGGCATCCACTACTCTAAATGAATAAAACGCAGAAAGAACTAGCTATTGGTCATGTTCCCACTACTCTAATTAAAGCATTGGTATATACACAAAAGGACAAAATATCAATAATTCTGGTACTCTTGTTATGACAATTCATCAAATCTAATTAATCCTAGTACTGATGCACACCATTTCAATAAAAGACAAATTATATGGTGGCATTTAGTTCTTTGTAATTAGAATTAAGTGTTAAATTATTAAATTAATGCTTTAAAATAATAGTCATGGGGATTGTACGTTATCTCGTTAGTTTTCCTAACGGATATGTACTAAAATTTGTAACAGAGTAAAGTTGTTCAAGAAACTAGTTTAACGTGCGCTATTTATAAAATTAGTTAACCTCTAATGATATATTTGGTTAGATGAAAAAGAAATGAGAATGATATAAAATGATAATTTTATTATTATATTTGATATGGTAAAAGAAATAAAATGGAAATTTTATTTTATTTTTGTGTTTGATATAACAAAATTCTAATGGATATAGTTAAAGAATATAATATTTTTATTATAAAAATAATAAATATCTTATTAAATAATTTAATAATATTAAAATATATAATATAATTAATAATAAAAATTATCACAATTTAAATTTTGCATCAAAATTATAATTAACAAAAAATTTTCTATAATGAAAGCATAAAGTATATAATTTACTAAATTTGTATATCAATTTTTTTTTTGTATAGAATACAAATATGACATATTTTAAATTTTATTATTAAAAATGTAATTATTAAAATACTTTAATAGAGAAATATTCAAAAATTATTGTTATTTTATTATATATTAATTATTCTTATTTCATCCAACTAAACACTAAGTCTCCACCAAAATCCAACCAGTCAGATTCTTATTTCTGGGAAATTGTTAGTACAATATTATACAAAAATGTGCATTACTTAAATGGGAATGCTAGACCACTGTACAAAAGGCCAAAAGCTCCATTGATCTCTATCCACTTTACTGCCAAATGGGCTCAACCTTCATGTCAAACAGTCTAATAATTTTTTTACACAATCTAAACAATTTTATAATGTATTTAATATACAGTACATATCACAAATCCGAATATCAAAGCAACTTAAAAAGGTGTAGAGACTACAAAGTTATATTTCGACTGGACATTTATACTGCAGACCATGAAGGCCAAGCGTACTACTAATGCATAACACTATCAAAGCAATTGATACAGCCTGACATGCTGGATAGATAGATGGAAGCTAAGTTTTTCTAGTTTCTAGTTGCGGTCTAAAATAGCGAAAGCTTGTCTTAATGGCACAACACCGAGCTCTCTAGTCGGTGGGATATGCGGAGGTGCGGAGCCGAATCCAACACTTTCCCCCATCCTCAACCCCTTCCCCCTCCCCGGTTCCAGAAATAAATAAATTCGGGTCTAAAATCTAGTCATCAATTTTGGGAGAGCGATGAGGTCAAAAAGTTGGGACCTAAAATCAAGTCGTTGCATGGTAGGCTAAAAATGTTTGTTTGGTGGCCGGTGTCATTGACGGCTAGCATAAGTTTTTGAGCAATATTACGAGAAATTCTACCCTTTACAAATTTTAATATTTTTATTATTAAATTATTTTTTATTACAAAGTAAGTGAATTAAATTAAAAATATAAATTTTAATGTATTAAAGACAATCTACTCTTAGAAGGTGAAATTCTCCATAACACTATTCTAAACTTTTAATCTATTGGACTTTTAATGAGTGAGATCGATGAGTTTTTTTTTTATATTAGATTAAGTTCCCTAACTACTCTACACTCAATTACTCCCTCCCTTTAAAATTTTACAAACTTAAACACTTTTGATATTTGTATTCCATCTCTTACGACTCATAAAGAAAGCAAGCAAAATTAAGCCTTTATCCATCGATTGATTCTTAAATATTATGGTGAATACAAGTTAATTATTTATTTTTAAAATCATGTACTTATATTCTTAATCTATCTAACTTTTGTTTTAGATGAATTTGCTTACATATGATATTAGACTTATACTACATTTAGAATTAGTCAAATTAAATAATCTATTAGGCATTCAAATTCCATTTATTTTCATAAAAAATATTTTTTTATAAAATATAGTTATAAAATGTTAAGATAGGGAAAAACACTTTTAATATTAAATATGAAAAGTTTAAAAAAGTAATTTCCTCTATTATCATATTTTTATATATAATTTTTTAACTATATCAATAGAAGTAGTATATCACTTCTTCATTAATATATATATATATATATATATATATATATATATATATATATATATATATATATATATTCCAATAAAAAATACTTCCCAATAAATGCAAATGCATGCTCAATATTCAGGTGAGTCAATAGCTTCTTCAATTTAAAAAAAGGAGTTGCCATTTAGAAGGCTCAAGCATAGGACCTTCAGGATATGCACACGCTTTGTTACCACTCAGATCAGTACCTTTCTTATTATGATAAGGACAAATACTATATATAATATATAAAAAAATTTATTTTCCATCTTCTTCATGTAAATTTTCTATAAATAATATATATTTTATATATTTACATTATATATTATATAATTAAAATATTTTTATTTAGCTAATGTTTAATTTATAATTTTCATTAGATTGAAATAAAATATAAATTTAATATTATAAAATAATATTAAAATTATGATAAATATTTATAATTAGAATAAAATTAATATTTATTATTTTATATTTCATAAATCTATTTATATAAATTAAATTAATTTATTTTTTTATAAATAATATTATAATTTATATATATATAAATATATTAATTAATTTAATCATTTGATACAATCGGTTGAACCAATGTGATCTTGACTTACTTATTTTACCGGATCAATTACAATTATTAGTCCGGATCTGAGAATATTGAATTTAAGTGCCGCAATGTGGCGATGGAGGGATTTACAACTTTCTCCTCATCTGATTGAAGACAATGGAGCACTGCTCCAAAAGGGCAAAAGCAGTTACAGACTTTTCCCGTGGAGTGACCCCCCGCATTCGAGTGGCACTTAGGTACATGCATCGGCGTCGGCCACTTGGCTTGCGGCGCTTTTTTGTACCATCGCGAGTAGTGTTAAAATTTTTATGATGATGTTTATTCCGTGAATATTATTTTAATAGAACAAACAATTTTATTTTGTGAGATAAGTTTTTAATTTGAAGTAAAATCAGAGTACGAAGCAATATTAATATAATTTATCTTGTGGAACTTTTCATATTTAATATTATAATATTATTCATATAAATAATATATGTATATTATATATATGTAAATTTTTTAATAATTTAAATCTTTAAAATATTTTTTAATAATTTTTTTATTTTTTATTATAACTATTAAATAGAAATTGAGAAAAAAATAAAATTAATAAAGAAAATAAAATGAGATTATTATTGCTATAATTATTGCAATTTGTAGTATTTGATTCACAAAATCAAACATTCTTGAAATTTTAATATTCTTGGGAATGTAATTTTCATGAATTTAATTTATATGAATATAACATTCTTATATTTGGTTTAATCAGAAATATTTCTACAAAAATTATAATATTATATTTTAATTTTTGAATATTTTTAAAAATATCATTTAATTACTAAAAATATATCCTCATTAAAAATTTGATAGTTATCAATTATGTATAGTGGTTGATAATGGTCACCAACAATAAATGATAGTAACAATGATGGCAATAGTAGGGGATGATAGTCATCAACGGTGAGTGATAGCTAATAATAATCACTAACAGTAGCTTATGATTAATGTTAGTCACTTGTTGGGAATGGGTAGTAATCAAAGATGATCACTAGTTGTTATTAATACTTTACCCAATAAAGGTGAATTGGATTTGAAAACTTTTCCACAATAATGACAATGTTAGTTATTAAATGATTCAAGAAAGAAATTAATGAACAAATATATGCAAACTTAACACAACAACAATTATGACTAAAAAAAATAAAGTATTTGACAAGTAAATAGAGAGATAGAGAATAGGAGATTCAAACACTGCTATTTATAATAGTTCTAATTTTGAAAATCCAACACTCGAAGGTGTACATCAACTACCAAGCCTCTTTCACTTGGAATTAAACTCTAATCTACTATCTCTTCAAGTTTAAGGGTACTTAAAGAAGCCTTAATACAAGCCTTTGTTTTTCTTCTAAAATCTCTTTGAGAATCATCTTTCAAAGCTTTTGTCTATTAATAGATCTAGCACTCTTGATGTCCCTAGGAATACATCACCCTAGTCTACAACAAATATGTGATTTGAATACAAGAATGTAGCTTACAAACTCTATAAGTTGGATTACATAATAAAGCACTAATAGAGAAATTTTAATCAGATGAGCTCAAAGAATTTTCAAGTTTTGGATGAAGGAAAAAGTTATTTCTTGTGTCTATGTAATAATGAAAGCACTTTCTTATTGTTCAAATTGAAATGAAACCTTTATATAGAGGTCGAAGAGGTAAAAAAATCCATTACTTAGAAAATATAGCCATTACAGAATAGTTGACATCTTGTGAATTGATTAGTGAATCAATTTAGGCTACCTTTTTTGAAAAAATTTTGGTGAATTAATTCACCAAAGCCCAGTGCAGATCTAGATGTATAGAATTAATTAGTGAATCAATTTAGGCTTTTGAAAACATTACTTTTGAATAAAATTCACATGATAATGAATAAGTCCATCAATCGATTCATAGAAACTGAATTTTGAAATACTAAATGGAATGGTGAATCAATTCATTTTGCTTTCTAAGCCTTTAAAATAAATTAGTGAATTGATTCAAGATTTGCAGTATGCTTTTTGGATGCTTGAAATCAATTGGTGAATAGATTCAGGCATACCAGTTTGCTCTCTGGATATCTAGAATCGATTAGTAAATTGGTGAATTGATTTAGGCATACTAGTTTGCTCTCCAAATGCCTAAAATCAATTGGTGAATTGATTTAGGCATTGCAAATTACTCTCTAGATGCTTGGAATTAATTGGTGTCACACCTAGTTTTTTAAATTTTCTAAGAAAGCTATTTTGAAATTCAATTGTCTTTCTTGAAACATAATCCAACCTTATTTTCTAAGGATTTTAGACATAAAATTGATCTTAATGAATGTCATTATTCATGAAAAATTTGAATTCCTTAATGATTAATTCCTAATTCACAAATTCATCCTATGATCATAACTAGAATCCTAGCTACACCAAACATGATCTTCAATCTTTAATCTTCACTTTTTTTATTAAGATTCTAGTTGATCAATTGCTAAATCCAAAAGTATCAAAATGCTTCGTTATCATCAAAACCTTCTTAATGGGGTTAAGGTTAACATTAGTAATAGGTGGTGGTTGATGATGGTCACTAACAATGAGTGATGGTTAGCATTAGTTACTAGCAATGAGTGGTAGTCAATGATAGTTATTGATGATATGTGATAGTAAATAATGGTTACTAGTCATAGGTGGTGATGAACGATAATTACTAACGATGGATGTTGACTGACAATAATTATCGAAAATAGGTGATAGCTAGTAATGGGAGGTGGTTAATCACAGTGAGAGGTAGGTTAAGTAAAATAATGTTTTATATCAATTTAATACTTCTATGTTATAGGAATGTAAGATATCTTTTTCTCCTATGAAAATATTTTAATTCTATTTTGCGCAAGCAACTAATAACTAATAAATTGATTAATAGCTAATAAACCAGTTAACAGCTGCTAACTTATAATTAATTACTGATAAATTAGTTGATTGTATAAGAAATATTTTATAAAATTAACTATAGAACTAGCTAAAATTGTAAAATAATATAAAATGATATATTAATACAAATATGTATAATTAAAATAATTCATATTTATCTAAAGATCAAATTATATTAACATAATTAATGTTTTAAAAATAAAAATTATAAAATTTAATATTTAATTAATTATATTTTATAATTTTATATATTTATTTACTTATATAATTATTATTTTATTATTTATAACAAAATTATAATTACTTAATTGTATTTTATAATATTATGTATTTATTTACATAAATATTTTTATATATTTATAGTTTAAAATAAAAATATAATTATATTAAAATTAAATTAATTATATTTAATAAAAATAATATTTAGATTTATATTATGAAGGGCATAGGTTATAAATTAATAAAAAGGATACAAATAGATTTTAAAAAAATTTGAAGTGATAATAATTAATAAGTTATAAGTTATTTAATGTAACTTATGAAATCAGAACTTATTTTTTTTAATATACTAGTATTCAAAATATCTCTAGGAATAATTTATAATTTATCGATAAAATTAATAAGTTATAAATTAATTTATTGATTGTCTAAAACAAAGTCTTTGAAGGAATATTAGGGTAAAAATATTTTTGAAAATATTTTTCTAAAAATTGAACAAAACATGTGAATCACATATCCACTTAAAATATTTCTAAGAATGTAAAAAAGATTTCATGAATTAAATACCACTTAAAAAATTGAAATTTCTCAAGAACTAACCCTTTGTGTTTTATTTGCTTTAATTTTGAATTTTTCAAAAAGTATTATTAAAATAACTAGTATAAACTTCAAATTTATAATATAAAAAATAAGAAATATTGAAAAATTTTGATTGTCTCTAATTATATATTTTAAGAAATCATATTTCTAAATTTCTTATTTTCTAATTTACTATAAAAATAAAATAATTTCATATAAAAAATTAAGATGTATTATATATAATATCTTTTAAATTATCTTAATATAATTAAAATAGAATATTTAAATGAATATAAATATTAGTTAAATAATTAGTACAATAAATAATTAATTCTATCAAATTTATATAAATTAGATAAGAAATATATAATTTTTTTTGTTTTTATAATTAAATACTAAAATGATAAATAATAAAGACAATAAATATAAAATAATATAATAGATGTATAATAAATATATTTCTATTTAGAATTAAATTTCTATTATAATTATATTTGTGATACAATATTTGATATTTATTTTATAATTAATAAATTATATTTATCATAATTTTTTAAATAATGAGGATAAAAAATTAAAGTTGTTGTTAGTTAAATTAAATAGAAATAATTTTTTATTTTTATTTATACATAATATGATAAATTCTTTTTACCAATGAAATATAGGTAAATAACTTTTCATAATTTGTGAGAGTAGAACTTTTCAAAAAAAAATTTACTTCCATTTTGGTAATCAATAGTTAACTAAACAACTCAATAATTTCCTACTTTATAAAAAGTCTTACATCTTAAATTATTTTTGCAAACTAAATGACTTTTTAATCTACCTATCTCTAAAAAATAAAAAAAGGGGGCTCCTAAATATCCTTTTTCTATTTTGAATGGTTGTTGACACGTGAAATAGCCGTGGAAAAAATTTTGCTGCCTCTTTGCCTTCGAGGCAGTGATCGAGGCAATGAGGCCACCTCATTTTTTTAATTAATTTTACTTTTATATGTAACAATAATAATATATATTTTATATAATGATAAAAATAAAATAAACAATAATAAAACACATTATTTTATATTATGTTATATTATATATTTTGTACATTATATTTTACATATATTTTATTTATATAAAATCAAGACAATTAATTGGGTTTATGTCTGTAATTTTATTATACTTTCTTATTTTTACTTTTATTTTCAGCAGATTGAAGTGAAGACTATTCATAATATATTTAAATTATTATCTCATATAATTAGGTTGTGCAACATTGTTAATATGATACATATAACAAACCATTTTACCTATGTTTACTCATAAATTATATATTTTGATTCTAAATTTTGCCATAAATTATGTTTTAATATTTTCTGCCTCTTGTATGCTTATAATTTATGATACGTATTTTTAATCTCACTTCATTAAAAAAAAAAAGATAATTACAATTTCAAATCCATGAAAATTATAAATTACATTCCCATGGACCTGTTTATTTATCTATCTTCTATATAAAATGTCATATAAAAAGCAAGATTACCTTGTCTTCTAGCGTTGTTCTACTGACACTTTCTTATATACAACCAAGCAAATAAATATAATAATGTAATAAAAATTATATATTACAATTTATATATAGAAACAAAAATAAATGAAAATATATTATATTATATAATATTTCATTTATATTATATATATCCCTTAAAACATATTATGATTTTAAATTTAATTTATTAGTGTATTGTCACATTAATGAAAAATAGTAAAAAATATTTTACTGTTAACAAAAATTTTTAATTATTATTATTTTTTTAATAACCTATCATTCTTTTATTTAATGATAGTATACAATATTTTATATTAAAAAATATCAAATTAATGGAATTAATTAAGTACATAATTCATTTTTTAATGAGAATAATTGAAAATTAGAATCAAATTTATTTATTTAAAATTTTTTATTTTTTATATTATTTTTTAAATATTTTATCTCAAATTAGATATATATCGACTACGATTTTACTAATATCTTAAGACTCACACATGTTTCTATTCTTTTTACTTATTTAATTACATTTTTTTCTCTAAGTTAGCACAAATAATAATACTAAATAGTATAAATAATATAATATATTTTTTATTATAAATTTATTTTAAATAAATGCAAGATTTGATTTAATTCAATTATTTAACTATATATTCTAATACAACACATAGTTTTATTATAGTATTTATAATCCATATTTTCACCTCCTAATACAACACACCTCATAAATATTATCATGAGTGTTTTGGTAAATAGTAAAAACTTATTTACATGTTAGTTAGCCATTAAGATAGACTTTGATGTCAATTATGACAAAATAACCATTGTGGTATCTGACCAAGTCACGTCAGATTTAATACATAACCAATGTTGTTTAGATTTTTTTTTAATAACTTCTGATATTTTTTACAACTTATCCTAACTTTTTTCTAACAAATCCTTTAAAGAAAAGTGATAAGTGAAAAGGTTTTGTTCATTGATAGATTAGATTATGACGATATCAAATCTAAACATAAATTCTATTTAAATCATTTTATTGAGGTTATTAACAAGGTTAGTTCCTACTTCTGCTACAACATCTATTGTAATTACCTCAATAAAATGTGGATTGAAAGAGAATCTAAATAAAAAATGAAGTGAAAGAAAAATTTTATAAACAAAGAACTTATATAATAAATGAAGTGAAAGAAAAAATTTCTAGCCAAGGGAACAAGAACAGACATCGATCATATAATGAGAACCAATGTATAAATATTAAATATCTCACATGATGAATGCCTTTTGGACAATAGTTCTAGGGAATTGACATGATAAATTCTAGGTACCAACCTTTACACAAACTACCTAAAAGATGGATCAAGTGTGAGAAAACTTGAAAGTCATATAAACAAGATAAGATGTTTACTCTATTGTAAGACATTAATTTTTGCAAATTTAAAGAAAAAGTTTAATTTCAAAATTAATAAAGAATGTTTCATTAATTTTAACTATTAAATATCATAAATTTATGATAAGCTACATTTTTTTACATATTTTTCTAATAGCGATAAAAACATCAACATATTGAACGTGAGCATACAAAGATATGAGAAAGAAGGCATCAATATAAGAAAATTTATTCCCTAATTTTATTCATTCTACATATCATTACATGAATAAATGAAATTTACAATAATATTATCTAAGAAAAAAAAAGTGAACTTTGGCCTTTCAATCTCATTGTCAATCTTGGTGTCAATTCCCATAACCATCATTCAAAAATTATTAAATTTTGATATTGGTGGATCATGAATCTAGGTGATGCATATGCCTTTATTACTAATGCCAAATTATGTTTGAGAAGGAGGAAAATTATTGTTTTACCATCTCATTTGACATATTTAGATGATATTGATCAAATTCTATAATGTCCTTAAAAGTGTTAAATGAAATAGTAGAGGAACTATTTTCCTTCTCCTTAAACACATACTAGAGTTAGATAACAGAGGTAATAGCATTAATGATATGTTTTCAAATAGAAAATAAATATGAAATATATAAGCAATAAACAAAATTATTGTCATTGGTTTTTAACTCAAAACCAACATTATAAACATGTTCGGTGGTGATCGTGTTGACTAAGGAGATTTTTGAAATGCCTTTACATGGCCACTGTGTAACTATAAATGTTAATTTTTTTCAATAACTATCATCTTATTTTTTTTTCAATAATTTCAAAAATTTCATTACATTATATAAACATCAATTTGACATACAATTGGCATTTATCAATTAACTTAGAATTGTAATTTTATAATAATATTTGATTCAAAATTTTCAAAGATGATTTTATTTTTCATCACATTCTCTATATTTAATATTAAAAAAAATTTCAATAATCACTATATTCTTTTAGAAAATATTTTCCAATCAAAACAAATAGATCCTAAGCAGGGAGAAAAATCATTTTAATAGTAGAATTAGCTAATATAATGAAGGTACACATGTCAGACATGAGATCAAACTAGGATACAATAATAAATAAAGCCTTCAAGGAATATCAGATATCACTTAAGCAAAAGGCTCAACAAAAGTGTATAATTTTTTATAAAAATAATTTAGATTGATTCATATTCACATTATAATGGAATAGTTTTTAGATATTCAATTAAATAAACCACATTTTATAAAAAATTATTTTAAAAAAATATTTCTATTCTTATAATATTTGGATTAAACTAAAAAAAATTCCTATCAATAATAACATGGATTGATATTTGATTCGCTTGTTTCCCATTTTTTTCCCAGTAAGTGTGAGCAAACAAATACTTTTGTTCCTTATTTATAAAAGTTGTGACTATTAAATCTTTTAAATTTTATAATTAATACTATTAGTCTTTCATTTTTTTCTTTTGCTATAATTATTAATCCCTTCCTAATTGGCTTGTAAAGTCAAAATAAACACAAAAATATTAGATTGTTAAATCTTACCTTAATAATGTTAGATAAAAGCTTGCTTTTAATTATATTATTAATTTTTTATATTTATTTTAACATTATAAATGAAAGGAGAGATAAATAATTATAACAAAGAAATAAAAATGAGAGACTAATACTATTATGAAATTTAAGGGATATAATAGTTATCACTTTTATAAATGAAGAAATAATTGTTGTGTTAAAAAAATGTAAATTTAAATTTTAGGTTAAATTACACTATTTCATTCCTATAATTTCACTCAATTTGAAATTAAGTTTTTTCTATTTTAAAAGTTTAGAATTGAATATAATATAATATCCATACTTTTTTTTCTTCTAATTCGATACTAATAGAACTCGCAAACCAATAAGGTCAATTGATTCGTAAGAGATTTTTGTAAAAGTTTTTTGATCACTTAAGACCCTTTTTTTTAAGAGTAAGCCATTTTAAAAATAATTTATCTACAAGAGTAAGTAGATTACCATAAAGTAAGCAGAAGATAATTTTTTAAGATATGCAATTCAAACATGAAAAATAGCTTAGCAAATAATGATATGAAAAAAATTAATGAAATAGAGATGAAAATATATAACCAATTTTTATAGAAATTCAATTGTACAAGAAATATCCAACTTAAGTTTAATATTCTCTTTTTGAGCTCTCATGAGTAACTTGAGGTATTCACAAAGAGATTACAACTATTCTTTCACACACAATCCTTCTATAATTAATATTTTTCCTTCTCATGAAAATTGAGTCAAATCCCAACAAGGTGTCAAGATCTCGCCAAAATAGACACCATCCTTTCTCTCAATTTCTAGCCAAGAATTTCAATCAATAAATAAACCTAGCTATTAAAGTCATACTAAGAAAAAATGCCCTCTTTCTCTTAATTTTTAGTTAGGATTTCAATAATCACCACTACAAATTTACCCTTTAATGTGATCATGTTTATGTCAGTTGAATAGAAAATCAATATCTATAATGATGCAATGGTATTTTTGTAAATAAGTATAACATTCAATTTTGGGTTATATTAATAATCCAATGTTATAAAGTCATATTTTCTAAGGGAGATGAGAGGTTTGATATAAACAAATTTATGACAATGATTGCATATTATACCCACATTAAATATATATTACCATATCAGTTCTTAATTACTTGTCATCCAAATGAATAAAATAAGAAATATTAAACATCAGTTGTACACTAAATCATCATCTGAAAAATATTGACAACTAATTAATGTTCCTATTTACAATTTATTGAAAACAATAAAGTTTATTTGTATTTCAATGGTCAACTTATTTAAAATACACTATAACATTTCTAAGGCGAACTCTTACAATATCAATTATTAAAATATAATGAGAAATATTAGACCTCAATTATACACTAATCATCATCTAAAAGAATATCAATAGCCAATTAGTGTTCCTATTTATGATATATTAGAAATAGTAAGGTCTATTTGTATTTCAATGGTTAACTCATTTAAAATGTATTATTGTATTCACGAGATGAATAATTACAATATTAATTTTTAAAATAACTGACATCTAAAAGATATATTATGAAAATTTCCCTTTTAAGATATCAGTCACATATTAATAATTGATGTATAATATCCTCTATTGCCTATAAATTGTACTCCAATCTTCATTTGAAACATCTCTATGATGCCTTACCTTTTATTATTTAATTCTAAAGTTTGGTTATAATTAAAAGATAACCTTCTCTTCCATCTCAATAAGCCCAATTGAAGGAAGTTAAAATCTTGTTGAAAGATTTGCCCCTCGTTTGATATCTCAAATCTCATAATATGTGTCTTTTGATAAGATTTGCAGCCTTCTCTAACAGGCTTCTTGAGAAGGAAGAGAAGGCTATCCTTCAAGTAGTTCCAAACTCTAAAATTAGTAATGAAGATAAATATATTGTTGAGATGTTAAACATTTCATCTATTATGGGGAGGTAAAGACTTTCTCCTTAACATTACTAAGTTATATCATATAATTGGCCCCCAGACTCAAGCCTGGAGAATATTCAATAAAAAAGTATTGACAATGGGGAGCCAAGTTAAAGATAATTGGCCCTCAGGCCAAGTTGTATATTGTATTAGTTAATGCATTTGTATTACTAAGTTGTATAATAAATTGGGATGATTTGATATGTGTGAAGAAGTTTATGACTATTTTTTGTATTTTGTTGATGCAATGATGTAAAGAAGTTCATGAAAATGAATAAAGTTGTAATTTCATATATATATATATATATATATATATATATATATATATATATATATATATATATATATATATATTTCTCATTTCTTATATATTTCTTATCTTATGTTCGCAATTTTCTACATTTGGATCGCTTTCTATTTTTGAATTATATTAATTTCAATGCATAATATGATAAAAATGTTTCTCTTTAAAACATTTTAAAATAAATATTCAATATAATTTTCATAGCATTTCATTATGTTGATTCATTTTGTGTAGTAGTGTGTTGTTAAGAATAGAATTTTTCATGTGACAAAAAAAAAAAAAGGACGTCGGTTTCTATCAAAGAATCGATGTATGTTAAACCATATTTCAATTACTAAGGAAATGTAAGGAACTTTTTATCAAAGCAACATATGGGAATTTTAGGAATCTGAATCCAAACGGCAATCCTATCAATGATGTCCTTGATCAAAATTTGGGTTCTAAAGATAAATAATGATCAAATAGAGTGCGAGGATTAATTCATAATCCAAAGCCAACGTAAATTTTACTAGATAGTACTTATCATTTAGTAAAGGATAATTTTACACAAGAATGCCAAGCAAAAAGCATTCTTAATACTTTTAGGTTAATGCTTCGGTGCACGTTGAAAAATTTTGTAAATTTTTATCAATGTTTAACATAAAAAGTACAATTTTGTATAAAAAATTAGTAATTTTTTTTTCAAAATTAACAATTTTATAAGAATTTTATGTGAAACCAACATAAAAAAACATGCAACTCCATTTAAAAAGTTATATTAGAAATTTGTCCTTTTTTAAAAATTTTGTATAAGTTACAACTTTGAATAAAAAATATGAAATTTTCCCTAAAAGACTTATAAATTTAATGATTCTTTAAATATGGATAGAAACATAATCCATGTTTTTCTAAGTGAAAATTAGTAGTATATATCATAGAAATATACCACAAATTTCCTCGAGTATTCAAATCGTTGACTACGACCAACATATAACTTTTTTTATATATCAATGTTTAACATAAAAAAGTACAATTTTGTATAAAAAAAATAGTAATTTTTTTTCAAAATCAACAATTTTATAAGAATTTTATGTGAAACTAACATATAAAAACCTGCAACTCCATTTAAAAAGTTATATTAGAAATTTGTCCCTTTTTAAAAATTTTGTATAAGTTACAACTTTGAATAAAAAATATGAAATTTACCCTAAAAGAATTATAAATTTAATGATTCTCTAAATATGGATAGAAACATAATCCATGTTTTTCTAAGTGAAAATTAGTAGTACATATCATAGAAATATACCCACATTTCCTTGAGTATCCAAACCTTTGACTGTAACCGGCATATAACTTTATTTATATGTATCAATATTGAACATAAAAATTATAATTTTATATAAAAACTTTGTAATTTTTTTATCAAAATAATAATTTTATATGAATTTTATGTGTAACAGGCATATAAAACCTGCAACTCTATTTAAAAAAGTTATATTAGTCATTTTTTTAATTTTTTTTATATTATATTAGTCTTTTTTTCTAATTTTTGTATAAGTTACAACTTTGAACTCAAAATTATAAGAAATATGAAATTCATCTTAAAAGAATTATAAATTTAATGAAACAATTTTTCTTTAAATATGGACAGAAACATAATCTATGTTTTCTAAATAAAAATAGTGTAAATTAGTAGTATATATCATACAAATATATCACACATTTCCTTCAGTATTCAAACCTTTGACGGTAACCGACATATAACTTTTTTTTATCTACATCAATGCTTAACATAAAAATTATAATCCTGTATAAAAAATTTGTAATTTTTTTCTCAAAATTAATAATTTTATAAGAATTTTATGTATAACCAACATATAAAAACTTGCAACTCCATTGACAAAAGTTATTCAGAAATTTTTCTTTTTTTTATCTTTTATAAGTTACAAGTTTGAATTAAAAATTATAAAAATATGAAATTCATTTTAAAATAATTAAAATTTTATGAAAACATTTTTTCTTTAAATTTGAACAAAAACATAATACATGTTTTATAAGCAAAAATAGTGAAAATTAGTAGTATATATCATAGAAATATACCACACATTTCCTCCAGTATTCAAACCTTTGACTGTAACCAACATATAACTTTATTTATATGTATCAATATTTAACATAAAAATTATAATTTTGCAAAAAATTTGTAATCTTTTTATCAAAATAAATAATTTTAATGAATTTTATGTGTAACTGACATATAAAAACCTGCAACTCCATTTTAAAAACTCATATTAAAAATTTGTCCTCTTTTTAATTTTTGTATATGTTACAATTTTGAATTAAAAATTATAAAAAAATAGGCTTAATTTCATTTTTATTCCCCCTAATATGTAGTTTATTTGCATTTGGTCCCCCTTAAATGTAAAAATTTATTTTGGTTCTCTTAAAATTAAAATTTGAACACTCTTGGTCCTTCTGTTAAACTTTTTGTCAAAACCAATAGACAAAGAGTAAAAAAAAAAGAGGAAAAATAAAAAGAAGGAAAAGGAAATATAAGAAAGAAAGAAAAATAAAAATTTGAAAATATAATTTATTTATTCATTACAATAAGAAAAATAAAATATAAAAATACTCAAAATATTTAATTACTAATGTAGTAAATTATATATCAAAATATTTAAATAAGAAATTTATTTATTTATTTAAAAAAATCAATAAAATTAGTAATTAAGTTAAAATCAAATGTAATTATTGTACTCGATAAAATAATTAATTATTAATAAATTTAAATATATAATTTATGTCATATTTAAATTATAAATTATTTTTATAATTTATTCATCTAATTATAAATTTTCTTTTACTAAATTTTTACATCAAATATCGCTTAAGAAAATTAATTATTATTAAAAATCATCCCAAATATGAAATTAGTTTACATACTCTAATAAATAATTAATTGAATATTTTCATTATTAAATCAAATAAGTATACTTTTTAATTTTAATTTATTGTTATTTATTAAATGCATTCAAATTATTGTAACCAAATATTTTTCCTTCTTTTTCTTAAACACTATTTTTTAATGAGTCATGACCCTCTTAATTTGAGTATCTTTAATTTATAATAAATTAAATTTAAAAAATTATAATTATTTAATATAGAAATAAAAATAAGTAATTAATAATTTATTTATGTGTAAATTATTTTTATATTTGAGATACTTTCTTTCTTAAGAGATATTTGATGTAAAGATTCAATAGTGAAAAAAATTTATAATTGAATGAACAAATTATCAAAATAATTTATTATTTAAACATAAAATAAATTATACACTTAAATACATTAATAGTCAATTTTTCTATCTATTATGATGAAATAAAGCTTTAAATGTGTCTTAGTAGATTTAAAAATTTTAATTAAATATAATTTTAAAATAATTACTAATTTTATTAATTACATTGAAAAATAAATAAATTACTTTACTTATTATTATTTTAAATATTTTGATATATTATTTAGTATAATTTGTGATTAAATATTTTTAGTGTTTCTCTTTTTTGCTTTTCTTTTTCTTTTTCTCATTTTAATAAATAAGTAAACTATTAAAAAGTATTCCAAATATAAAATCAATTTATACACTAATAAATTATTAATCACTTATTTTTATTTCTATGTTAAATAAGTATAATTTTTAAATTTAATATATTATAAATTAAATAAACCCAAATTAAGTGGGTCTTGATACACTAGAAAAGAAAGAAAATAGTGAAAAAAGAGAGAAAAAAGAATATATGGATGAAATAATTTGAGTACATTTAATAAATAATAAATTAAAATTAAAAGGCATGCTTATTTAGTATAATAATTAAAATATACAATTAATTATTTATTAGAGTGTATAAACTAATTTCATATTTGGGATAATTTTTAATAATAATTAATTTTCTTGAGTGATATTTGATATAAAAAATTTTAATAAAAGAAAATTCATAATTAGATGAATAAATTATAAAAATAACTTATGATTTAAATATAAAATAAATTATACACTTAAATTTATTAATAATTAATTATTCTATTCAGTATAATAATTAAATATGATTTTAACATAATTAATTTTATTAATTTCTTTAAAAAATAAATAAATTTTTTATTTAAATATTTTGATATATTATTTACTACCTTAATAATTAAATATTTTGAGTATTTTTTAATTTTAATTTTAATTTTATTTTTATTTTTCTTATTTTAATGAATAAATAAATTTTTTTTTCTTTTTTTCTTATTTTTCCTTTTCCTTCTTTTTATTTTCCTCTTTTTCCATTGGTTTTGACAAAAAGTTTAACAGAAGGATCAAGAGTGTTCAAATTTTAATTTTAAGAGGACAAAAAGGAGGACCAAATGCAAATAAACTACATATTAGGGGGAATAAAAATAAAATTAATCCTAAAAAATGAAATTCATCTTAAAAGAAATATAAATTTATTGTAACAATTTTTCTTTAAATATGAACAGAAACATAATCCATGTTTTCTACGTAAAAATAGTGAAAATTAGTAGTATATATCATTAAAGTATACCATACATTTCCTCGAATATTCACACCTTTGACTATAACCAACGTATAATATTTTTTATATATCAATATTTAATATAAAAATTATAATTTTGTATAAAAATTTTGTAATTTTTTCTCAAAATTAATAATTTTAGATGAATTTTATGTGCAACCGGCATATAAGAACCTGCAACTCCATTAGAAAAAAGTTATATTAGAAATTTGTCTTTTTTTAAATTCTTGTATAAGTTACAAACTATGAATTAAAAATTATAAAAATATGAAATTTATCTTAAAATAATTATAAATATATTAAAACAAATTTTCTTTTAATATGGACAGAAACATAATCCATGTTTTCTAAGAAAAATAGTGAAAATTAGTTGTAGATCATAGAAATATACCTCAAGGATTCAAACCTTTGACTGTAGAACGTGGTATGATGTTCGCTTTGACCAAGAGTCAAAAGCCTAGGATTTTTGTACAGGTGGCGATGTAACCGGCTTGGGCGGTCATGAATATGTTATTTAGAGTGCATTTACGATGCAAGCTTACGTGGACAATATGTGTGGGCTGGCAGGTTCGACTACTTTTATTTCTTTTTCCCCTCCCTTCAAATATGGACGTATGAAGTAATATGGACCGTTGATATGAGCTGCCCAATTACCAGGTCATCCAGAGGTTTGGCTCCTAATGTCTAAAAAAATTAAAGACTAAAATTCTACTTTAACCTTCCAAATCTGCGATTTCTATCAATTTAGTTAAGAGTGGTAACTTCTAATATAATAAAATAATTCAATATGAATATAACATATTTATTTGAGTTTGGATTGATATGTTAACTAATTTAAGAATTTATTTTAAATTTTTAAAATTTTTATTTAAGAAATAATTAATAATTTACTTATAAATATATATAATAAAAATATAAAATTTTTATTCTAGTAAAATGATAATAAAAATTTAAAATAATATTATATTAATAAAAATATTTTTATAGAAGTAGTAAACAATAAATTTTAATGAATATTTTATAATATAAATTTTATTAATTAAAATTATTAAACGAATTAGATGGATAATTTATTTTAACATGAGTCAATTCGAATGATATGAATTATCATTTTTAAATTTAATTCTTAAAATAATATTTATTTTAATTTAATTCTTGAAATTTTAAGCCCAATTAAAATTTTGATCCCTCATAAAGAATAAATTGATACAAATTCTAATTTTTACAAGAATAAATTTTTTTCTTGAACTTAAAATTTTAAAGATCAAATTCATATAAATTTTATTTTATAAATTAAATTGATTAAAGTTGAGGATTAAAATCGGATTTTAGCCAAAATTAAAATTGCAGACTTGACCCTTTTTTGCAGAGTAGGACAGGGTTATGTTCGCGGGTTGCTGCCTGGCTGGGTAAGTCCTTGATCAGCAACGGTTTCAGTGGCACAGAAACGTGTTTCTTGTGGGCCCAGCTTAGCATTTTGGCCCACTCCTAAACAATGAGAGGGACGAACTGGGAACAAGGAATTTTAGTTTTCCTTTTAAATAATAACCATTACCTTCGCAGCCACAAACTTCCGTTTCAGGACTTTATTTATATTACTCAAATTGTTCATTATTAAACAATACATAATAACTTATAATTGTTAGTATTTATTTAAAAATAATAATAAATCATCATTTAATAATGGAATCAATTTTATTGTAATTATTTGCAATATAAATTTTAAATGTCACTATTGGTATAATTATACAGTGGTATCTTTTGAAATGAAAATTTTAAATTTTGTTGATTTCCTTTTTGAAATTTTAACTAATTACACTTAACACTTCTCATTTTTCAAGATTATATACTTATAACACTTTTGAAATACTTTTTTTATTATGAAATGTAATGGTACCAATTTTTTAATTACAACTCCTTTTTTAGTATCATCACTAATTATTTTCCTATATTTTATGTTCAAATATTGCGTCGTTATACATAAAAAGGAGATAGTGCTTTTATCATTCAAAGAAATAGTACACAACGTTAGAGACAAGATTGCGATTTAAAATTTTAATATTATTGCATTTCATAATAATGGAAGTGCTTCAAAAGATGAATGCATACAATAATAATAATAATAATAATAATAATAATAATAATAATAATAATAATAATAATAATAATAAGAGTGTCAAGTATATTAGATCAAACTTCAAAAGGGATCAATATATCATACCTTTTTAAAATAGAAGATTGTCTCTGTTGAAAGGTAATGTCATATCTTTCAAATTATAAAAATATAATCGGATTTAAATTTGATCCATTTTTAATATAAATTAAATTTATACTATATATCACACATACCTATTATGTTATATTAATAAAAAATTATTAAAATTTTTTACTATAATTAAAATTTTTAATTATTATTTATTTAATAATATATATTCTTCTTATTTATTAAATATTATACACTAATAACATATCAAATTTAAACTTTTAGATAACATCTTTTGAACTTTATAAATATTTCGATTTTTCAAAATTTCTAAATGGTACAGAACGAACATCCATATCAAATTTTTTTTATACTCATTCTTTTCTATTTTTCTCAATCCTTTGTAATTATTAAAAAGTTATTTTAAAGAGAAATATGAGAAATTTTTTATTTTTATTATAGCATGACAATTTACATTAAAAATAAGTATTAATTTTTTAAAAATATATATATATTATTATTGTTAAAGAAAGATGTGTAGTACTTAAATTTATCCTGTTAAACGTTCAAGTAGAAGTAGAAATTTAAAATTAAAAAATGTATTTTATAGTAAGACATGATTAAAATATTTTGAAATAATTATTATGAGGTGAATTTATTATCTTAAAATGATATTGCAAGTTAAAACACTTTAAAATTACATATATGGAATTAAAACCTATATATATTACAAATTTCCGTTTCAATCTACCGAAGAAATAACAAAAATATACAAAGAAAGCAAATTTTTTGTAGTAATTTTGGGGAAAACATTTGTCTTTAAACTCAACAAATAAATTTAATACAATATCAAAATTTTTAAAAAAAATGAAGAAAATATATTTGTTACCATTGTTTTAAACCTATTGTGAAATTAATATGGAATCGAATAAAAATGAAAATTCATAAAAAATAAAAAGAGAAAATATGGTAAAATCATAAATATATAACCATCAAAATGATCATTATTTTATATATAAAAAATATATTATATAATATAATGTAAGTAATATAAGACATATAATATAATAGTTCTATTATTTACTTTATAATAATAACATTATTTAGAATTATAATTAAAATATTATATTTTATTATATTTTTATTTTTATTTATTTATAAAATAAAAATAAAAAATTTGATTTTACTTAAAATATTGATAATAAAAATAAAATGTGTTTTATTATTTGTAACTCACTCAATGCTATTGATGTAAATTATAGATAATAAAAGTGAATATAAGAAAAGAAAAAGAAAAACATAAAATAGAGCAAATAATAACAAAATAATATATGAGTTATAAGATAATAATATTTAAAAATAGAATATCTTGTTAAAAATACAAGAAGTAGACATGAAAGAGAAATGCAAGAGAGTAAATGAAAAAGAAATAAATAATACGTGAGTTATAAAATAATAGGAGTTAAAAATACAATGCATAAATGGTAAAATAATAAGAGTTTCTAATAGAATAAGACTAAGGCTCTATTTATTTTTATAAAAAATATCATTTACATGTATACTAATAAAGGAATGATATATTATTTATATTGATAATTAAAAATAAAATCTAAAAATATAATAATAAAAAGTAATTTTTTTTAAAAATAAAAAAATATTTTTAAAATTTTTTTATATTTAATATTAAATAAAATATTTTATTTTATGTTAATATTTTATTAAAAAAACATTTCCCGTTCAGAAATTAAAATTACCTAAATGACACGAGCTCAAAATTTTGAAGTTTGGAGGGCTTCATCCCAACGTCTAAGGTGGTTCCTTTGGACCTTTAGCCTCCGTTTGGAACGAGGGAAGTAAGGGGCGACAGAAATGGAGAGAAAGAAGTTGGGATGTCCGTACGAAACTTCTCCCGTTTGGAACGGGTGAGAGAAATGAGGAAAGAAAGAAATTTGAAAAAAAAAGTTGAGTGGGTCTCACGTCTGCAACCGGTTCAAACTTCTCCCCAAAAATGGAAAGAAGTGGGGAGAAGTTGAGTTGAATGTAATTTTTTTCCTGAGTTGCTCTTGGAAGCAGAGAGTGACAACCACAGTGGCAACGCAGGAAAACGTCCCACTCCCCCTGTTCCCTTCTTCTCCGTCCACGTCCGCTCTCTCCCCAACTGTGGCAGCTTTTTGAGAGCTGCAGAGCACGATTCAATCCGTGCTTGTCCAAGCCACCATGAACAGCGCCGTTTCTCGCCGGAGGAAATCGGAGAACAACGCCGTTTCCGCTCTCTCCCCAACTACATCTTATTTTTAATTTATTTTAAATGAAAATCTTTCTTATATAGGTATTAAGAAATAGAGAATAATTATTTGAGATAATTGGAAAAGAATAGGATTATTTTATAAAATTATATAAATTTTTAAATAAGTATACAAATTTTTATATAATTACTTGAATATGTATTTGTATTTAATTTTTGATAATTAGATTAAGATATTTTCTTAAAATTGAACTTATTATTAATTTATCATTTATTTATAATTATTAAATTAAAAAATTTAATTATTAGATTTATTGTTAATATGGTATTTAATTTAATAATTAAAATTATATTTTTTAAGAATACAAAATTTAAAATATACACTTGAGTTCATATATTATGTAAGGGTACAAAAGTTATTTTACAAAAATATAATTTTTTTCTCTCTTAATTTCTCCATTTCCAAACAAAAAAAATCATTTCTATCCTAATTTCTTTCTCTCATAACTTCTCTCTTTCCAAACAATACAAAAGAAATATTTCTTTCCTCCCACTTCTCTCTTCCCTAACTTCTTTCTCTCTTAATTTCTTTCTCCTCCCACTTCTCCCCCATCCAAACAAAGGCTTAGACAGCCCATGGCAGGTTACAGTTTGACTACATGCCACGTAGTAATCCCTGGACGGAGGGATTCAAGTTGCCTGCAACTAGGGATGATTTCCACCATAGAAATTCCCGTCATATATAATTATATAAATATAGAAAATATTATAAGCATAAAAAATAAGATTTGAAATTAAATTTTAATTTTTTTATATCTATCACATTAATTGAATTTTATAAGTTTATTTTATTATTTTGTATTTAATTGATAATATTTAATTTATATTCATAATTTAATTTTAAATTTTTTTTCAATGTATATAATATTACTATATTATATTATTCTAATTTTAAAGAGGCCAATGAAATGTTTGATCTTGAATTTAAGAAAAAAGAAATCAAAATTTCTTTCTATTTTCCTCGTTTGTGTGAATCCAAACAAGTCAAACCACATAATGGAAACATTCCTTACTGTCTCTTGATCAGGTCGAGAGTATATATTTTATCTTTGTGCGTTGTTGCTATAGTAATTTCACAAGCAAGCCCTGATCATAACAAAATGAATGTTCTTACCAACATACGCTGCATTTCTAGAACCGTGTTCGTGTAATTTTCCGATACATATGCATACAATATTACAGCCTCTTCCTCTGGGAAATTTACACAAATTATACACCGCATTACGTTGGCAATCTGGTTCTGTTGCTATATAAGATTGAAGAATGCAGCTTCAAAGGCACAGATCAAAATTGCATTGAATTACCAAAACCCATTATTAGTTCCAAGACTTGCACAAAATATCATAATGAGTTCCAAATCCAAGCCTCAAAACAATCCAATGGCATACCCGCCAGCTCAGCCGCAGCCGCAGCCCCAGCCCCAGCCCCGGAACTCAAATGGAGGTTCAAGTTCTAAACCTACAAACAATCCAATGGCCTATAAATAAACATCAGGTTATAACAACAAACCCTTTTGCACTATTTCCTTGTGAACAACGCTAGTCAGTTAGTTTGAATCTCTTTTTTCAGTTTCACTACTTAACTTTACAAAGTGAGATTTGATTAGTTGATGGATGGAAATTCAAATTTCAAAAATAGCTTTCACTGAGTGTAAAAAAATAGCTTTCACTGAGTGTAAAAAAATTCATTAATACTCTAATATTTAAAATGGCTTCCAAGTAATTTGAAATGGGGTTACAATTGAGCTAAACAATTCTATTGATAATTGATTGATTAACTTAATTTGATGTGATTTGTGCCTCCCTTTTTTATGTTGATCTTCAAAAAGAAGGTCTGTTTGTTTAATTGAATAAAATTGATCTCAATTTTTTATGGTTTTTATTATAGATTTTATTAATTTTGTAAATAATTATATATTCTATGAAAACCTACACTTTACATGACTTGGACATTTTATTGTGTATTAGGCTTTTAGTAATTCATTCAAAGTTTAGACTTTTATAACTACTTCATCAGAACTTGTTATTAATATCGAACCAAGTATTTAGGTTGCGGATGTCTGTAATTTGTTGATAATCTTCACTTCAAGCTAACTACAAGTTTCATAATTTTTGGTCAAGCTGAGCTCAAATCAACTTACTCTTTAAATTGAATTAGAAAAATGCTAAAAGTGCTAAAATTAAATTTTCAATCTTTTATATCCATTAAATTTAGCATTACATTTACCCTACCATCTTTTATCATTTATTTAATGATAGTTTTCATTTATATTTAAAATTTAATTTCAAATTTTATCTTCAATATATATAGTATTATTGATTGAATTATATTTGAAATTATTAAAATTATATTTCACATTAAACTAAACTAATTTCACTCATTTTTTCGATTATCAGTTTGAATGCCGAAAATTTTTAATAAATGAGAATAATTAATTAAAATGAGTGACTCTTTTTTTGCACGATTTATTTGGTCGTATTACAAGGCTTAAAAAGAGTTTTGATCTTCATGCAGGTTATTTGGAAGAAACTATACAGTAGCATATTTATGGTGGCACCTAAAGAAGAAAAAGTGTTGTGTTCCTTCTCTGTACATGTGGATATTCTTTTGTTTTGCTTCCAATAACTGCAGGGTTGTGCATCTTTTTTGTTACTTTGTTTTGCCGTCTGTAAGTTTGTATAAGTGGAATGTTATAAAAATAAGTGCCCCTTTTTCCCGTTCTTCTTTCTTCCCGAAATTCTGCAATTTGGCTTTTATCAACTGGCGTGTTTCAATTTCCACAATTAATCCCTTTATTGGCATTTCCCCACACTAATTGAACTTCTACAAATAGATAACACAATAATATATATATACACACAAATAGATTTCAATAGGAATAAATATTTTATATAAGAGTGAGAAGAGTGAATCATGTCTGTCAAATATTATATTAATATAATAAGATTAAATTATAAAATTATCTAAATTTTTAAGTAATTATATAACTTATAATTATATTTTATTCTGAATCAATAATGTAAGATTTAATGATCACAAACCTTATTTCCAACAAAAAAATACTCCTTTCCTTTCATAAAAGAGAAACTCCATCATTTTAACACTTGTTCTACCAGAATTGGAGAACAAAATTTCAGATATAAGTATAAAAGATATTTTCATCATGTGTTTTATCTTTCACCGATTGAACTGTTACTAAAAAACAGCCAGTAAAAAATTAAAGTTCTATATCCAATCACTTTTCATGAACATGGGAGCTAAATTAACACTTTCATTAAGTATAAATATTGTATTCAATCCTTCATTTATAAAAGTGATAATTGTTATATTTCTCAATTTTTATAACTAATATTATTAATTCCTTATTTTTATTTTATTATAATTATTTATCCTTCAATTTACCTGTAACACTAAAATAATTAAAAATATTATGGTAAGATTGTTAATCCCACCTTATCCATGTGAAATACGTACATGTTTTTTGTTATATTATTTCTTTTTAGTATTAAGTATGAAGAGAAAGATAAATAGTTATAATAAGAATAAAAATAAAAAATTAATAATATTAACTATAAAATTTGAGAATATAATAATCATCACCTTTATAAATAAAGAATTAAATATAAATCATTATTAATTACATCTTTATCATAAAATAATATTATTACCAATTCTTCAAAAATTTTATTATTAAGAATTTAATTCATCAATCTACACACACCGCAAACCTAAGAAGTTCAAACCGCACAAAATTTCACCATCCCTACACTGGACTTTCACCTCACAACGCATTTATCTTTTAGTTGTTGGCCGAAGGATGAATAGATGACAAGCAAAAACCGGTTATTATAAACTAATCAATATCGTTATTTATCTTAAATTGAGAAATCCAACCCATGCTCTTAAAAATAAGCAGAAGTCCCTCCTTTTCTTTAAAAAAAGGAGAGAAGATTTTAGGAAATAGATATAAATTTTTTTATTAAAATAGTAGATCACAATAGAAAAAAATGGTGAAGTTTAGAATAAAAAGTATATCTAGCTTTTTAAAAATAAATGAAAATTTGGGAGAGTATCAACTCCCATGAAAAATGCCACAGTGCAGAACATCATGAATACACTATCCTTGCATCTTGTGCATTATTATTCCTAGAGCAGTTCTCCTACACATCACAAATTCATCTTAAATCCCTAAATTTCTTTTTTGTCAATTGGTTTTAGTTTGGAAGTGATAAAAATACAATCTTTTATTTTGATTTTCAATCTTATTTCTTAAACTACCATTTTAAAACATTAAAGAAATTTGTATCTATCTACTAATTTACACTCAACTCAAGCAAACTTGACAAATTTAAACTCATCTTTTATATATAAGAATTTCAAGAGTAGTTGCATTGCAAAAATGGAATCACCTTTCACTAGCATGATAAGGTCCCATGGGATGACTCTATTCTTGGATAGCATGACCGGCATAAAGACACCTAACTAATGTTAATTTACTAGTTAGCCATCGATACAAGCCTTTAAAATATTTCTGATCCTTTACTACTTCAACTTTGCTATATAAAAATAAATAAACATGTGTAAAAAATAAGATTAGTATGATGTACAAATTGAAATTTTAAAATATAATTTACATATACAAAAAGGTTTATACAAAGATACTAAAGTCTTTTTCAAAAACAAAAGTTTACATATAAAGACTACAAGTAGAGAAACTTCTAATTTAACACATCCTATTTCCATTCAAGGTCTTTTTCAAAATCAGATTCAATTAATGGATAGGACAGAGGGTCTAACATATTAGAACCTAAACTAGAACTACAATGTATGTCCTTCTATAAATGGTTAGGTAAAATAGGATTAATAACAAAAGAATTTGATTCAGAGTTTAACTGTCTAAGTCTTGAAGAGTAATCAATGCAAGGTCCCTTGCTACCATCTAGAATCTATAATGAAATATAACTTGAAAGTCTTTCATGGTGACAAGAAGGTTCTTATATAGATATCAGTCATTCTTTAGTGATCCATGCTTAGAATCTATAGATAAAATATCAACAATAGAAAGTTTGAGTATTAAAATACTTAGTGATTGACTATTTTCCTCCTTTTTTAGGGAGTCTTCACCATAATAAATCAAAGACATTTGTATATAACATTATATAATATGCAATGATTTAATTTAACTCTGTTGTAATTGTTATAACTTTTATATGTATTGTTTACAAGGATTACCCTAAAGAATGGCAATAATTCGTATATAGATTTCTCTTTATATCTTCAGTCCAACTTTATCCCCCCATCACCCTAGGCATTAATCCACCAACCTTTTCTCTCTAACACTTACTACTCCTCAACTGCTTCACGAAGGATGAATAACTACCCCCACAATTCAAATTCATGTTAAGTAATATTACAATACTAGTTGTAGCATTAATTACTCACTTTAAATTTATAAGATATGGTCAAAATACCAAATATGCCATAAAACTTAGCCATTCTTATTCACATTCATATTTCATCATTTCTTGACAATATATCTAAGGATGATATATAATCTTTCTGTTCAAGCCAATATCAACATTTAACTCTTTTAAATAGATATTAATTATAGTTTAAACATCACCATTTACATCATATACTTCAATTCTTTATGACATTGCTCAATAAAATAATTAAGCATTGAACATGTTATGTAACATAGAGTTTTCCATAGTTTAATGCCTTTTTAGGCTTTCAAATCCATTTAGAATTTAGCCAATTTTTTCTAATGCTTTTAACACATTAATGAACATTAAACAATAATTTTCTTATAATTTAGACACCCTTAGGTATTGTTCACTCAAAATCAAAAGAGTGAATTTCAAAGAGGATAGTATAAGAGCAATTACAAACTAAGCCCCTTTTTCTAATATATAAATCACTTCCAATTATCACCAAATTTTGATATAATATCCCTAACATATAAATTAAGGAAAAACATCAATTATTTTTTAAAAATTTCATGTGGTTATTGTTCATATGAAACCAAAAACTCAAAATTGTTAACCTTAGGTAGTTTTAGAGTTCTTATGGGGAAAGAGCCTTCTAGGCATCCAAATCAAATTCAATTGCTATCAAATTTCTATACAAGGTTATTAACAAATTAATAATCCTAAAATATTAATTACTTTAATTTTTTTTCAACAAATTAGGGCACAAACAACATCAAATAATAACATCCAGAATCTAGTATTCTAGTTCGTGCCATTATAACTAAAGTTTATTCAATTGCACTTTTCATAACTCTAAATTTTCCAAAATTTTCCACACCAATTCTAACATCAACTATAATGTTCAAACAAAAATTTTGAAATTTTAACAATTTCTAATCTTAATTTAAATTGAAATAGAAACAAACCATTTAACCTTCTTAATAGAATTTTCTTTCTACATCTTCTTATGGTCATTTCCTAAGAAAAAACTTAATAAATTATCTCTTACTTATCTCAACACCATAATACTAATACTATATCTTCATATCAACATTTATACCATATTAAAATTAAATCATACAATACCACATCTTTATTTCACTTCTAATATGGCCAAAATCATCAAATTTCTCATCTTTCATAAGGAACCACAATAGAAAAAAGGATAGTTGCTACTCACCTCAATTCTTTGACCCCTTTTACTTTCAAAAAACCTTTTAGGACATCAAAAGAGCAGTTTTACTAAAACAAATCAAATTTTAGAAATTTAGAAGAGAAGATAATTATGAAAACTTGAAGAACATGAAGGAAAAACCTAGATTATATTGCAAGAATTTATGAAACTACTTAAAGAACCTCTTGGAACTTTTTTAAAGTGTTGACAACCATAGCAACTGAAGAACTCACAATTTGGCTAGGGAAATAATAAGAAAAAGTGTGCAAAAAAAAAGATCTAAAAAGGCTTTACATAAACCCTAATTATTAAAGCTTTCACTATGAGCTTTATATTATTGATTTTTTGTAAAAAAATTGCTAATAAAACCAAGCACATTGGCATAATTTTTGTTGGCCTAAAACTCAAAATATTTTTTTAATCCAATAAAATTTAGCTAAATAAATGCCAATAAATACTTGTTAACATTTGGCTCTAGTTTTCCAATTTTTCCCCAAAATGCCATACGTTTCTCTTGGAAGATTGGGCCTTGTTTTGGGCTTGAATCATTTTGTTTTGAAAATCATATTTTCACCCTAAAAAATTGAACTAACTCAGTCAAATGAATCAAGATGATTTATCTTAAATTTGAGTGCCATCTTTAGGTTTTCGGATTAGATAGGCTATTTTTCGGCTACCCAAGCCCTAATTTTCTATTGGGTTTCATAAAGTTTTTCCAAACTTTGAGTTAGGTGTTTTATTATATTTTTACCCACACTAATGCCTAATATAAGTTTTACAAAAATTTTAGATAGGCATGCCCTCAAATTATCTTTATAATTTACTTGAATTTTACCTGATTACATTCTAGGCTTCTGCTAGGGTGGATTCTACCTAAAATTTCAATTTAAATTTTCCTACTCCATCCCACATGTAATCCCTTTAACCACTTTTGACTTCTATTTAACATAAACTATCTTATACCTCAAGTTCTAAGGATTCCTTCATTAGGAAAACCCTATCCATCACACCTTCTCTCTCGCACTCTCCCTATTAGTATTTCAAGGTTTATTTATTTAGTATTTTCAAAATTAATTTTTTATTATTTATTTTTAAAAATAGAAAAACCTATTTGGAAATTTATTTTTAGATTCTACTTTTAAAAATGGGTAATTTAAAAATAGAAAAATAAGAATAACTTTTAAATGTTTTCTCAACTCATTTTCTTATTCTTAATATTAGTTTTATAATATTTTATATTTGTAATATTGAATACCCTCTAATATTTTTTTAATCTAAAAATAATTTTTGAAAATGAAAAAATAGTTTTTAAGAATAGTTTTTTAAATATGAAAAAATAAAGATATATATAAACATACCTTTATTTTCTCATAAAATTAGAGGCTCTACACCTCTAGTAGAAAGTCTTTAATGGTGTGAAAGTGCATGCAGAGCAAAATGTGATAAGGAAAAGTAATAAGCATATTTTTCTAATAGCCTACATTAGGAATAGTCCATTGTTTTTTACTTTAGTAAACTTTGATCACTTTAGGAGAACAAGTTTTGCAATAGTTTAGTGCAAAAATGTGATCATCCATAAATAATCCAATGATCTAAAGCTTTCACTTAATTTCCTTAAGATGGGAATCAAGCTAGAAAAGCCTAACAACATCTATTTTTTGGTTAGCCTAAACATTTAAAGCACCATGATATGGTTGTGTATAATCCATTGCAAAAGCATCAACCAAGGACCTAGCAATAACAATAAATTTTTCTCCTTTAACTAGAGTGATCGGTTCAGCAAGACCTTGTGTTCCACTTTTATGTAAATTTGCATAAAATTGATGGATTAGGCTAGGATAAATGTTAGCACTAGATTCAACAAATTTAAACAAATGCAAACACTCCAACACAAAATATATTTTAAATTTATTAGCCTTAAAAAAATCTAATATCCTAACAATTCCTAGGTTCAATGTCTTTTGCCACAATATCCATAAGTTTATAAAAAACAAATACTTTTTAGTAATATTGTCACTTTGGAACTTTTTTGATAGATGGTGGCAGGTCATATAAAGAATCAAAAGCTTTTCCTTTCCCCTTGTTAGTTTTTTTGCATTTTTTCTTTAAAGCTATACATTTCTTTCCCATAAAAATTAGAATTTTTTTAGAGATAGGGTGACAAAAGTATTTAGAATTGTTGGAGGAAGTGTTTAGAGATGATTTGTGGTAAAAGAAGTGAAAATTTAGAAAAGAGGAAAGTTCATGTTTGAAGGTCTAAATTTAGTTTTTTATGATCAAATGTGTTTTTAGAAGTTTTGATTTGGAAATGAGGGAGAAATAGGTGTAAAAGGTTTTAATTAGTTAATTTTAGATGTTTTTGGTGAAAAAGTAAAGATTTCGAAAGAATTTTGGTGAAGGGATTCAAATAGCTCTCAGGGTGGCCAATGGAGCAAGCTATAAATAAAAAGCTAGAACAACATAAGGTTTTTGTAGAAACCCTAAGGAATGGCATATTTAGGTGATTTATGCAGGAAAAAAAAATTCATAAATGAATCAACTACACAATTGACTCTATTGCCTAAAATTTGAATTTCTAGAATTTCCTTCCTGAAGAGAATTGATTCCTCATTCGATTCTCATCTTCCAATACCAAAATCTTCATATAGAATTGATTGTCCACTTGATTCTCTACTTTTGAACATGGATTTTGCATTAAGAATCAAATGACCACCCAATTCCATTACCCTTAAAATTTGTTAACTAAAATTTACATTACCACTTGATCCAAGACCAAAGCTATTGAGTTTCAAAACATTCAAGGTCATTCCTTCAATTCTTGATGTTGGAACTTGAAGAGCAATAAGTATAAAACAAAATTAAGGATACCTCTAATGCTAAAAGTCAATAATAGATTCTTGATAAACAATAATAAACTATGAAATTAAGTAGCTAGAACATTAAAATTCATTTAATTCAATTTAAAATAAACTTGAAATCCATTGAGGATCATTTCTTAAAAGGATTTAACCTGTCTAATTCTCTTCTAATAAGATTGAAATGATCTTCATTAAATGGCTTAGTGAAGATGTTTGTAAGTTGAAAATCAATTTGGACAAATTCAAGAGCAACATCTCTCTTCTATGAACATGATACGGATGAAATGATATCTTATCTCAATATGTTTTGATCAAGAATACATAATAGGATTCTTTATGAGGTTAATAGCAATAGTATTACCACATTTAATAGCAATATTTTTAAATTTCAAATCAAAGTCCAATAATTTCTGTTTTATCCAAAGGAGTTGAGCACAAAAACTGCCAAAGGCTATATATTTTTTATTTATGGTAGACAAAGCCACACTATTTTGCTTCTTACTATGTTATGAGACTAGTGAGTGACTAGAAAGCTAAAGTTAATTGCTCAATTAATTCATCACCCTTTAATCTATATTTTTTTGATAGAACTCATTCCAAACTCATTTTTTTTTTATTTTGAAAAACAACTTTCCTAAATGTTTGATTCCAACTCTTATGAAATATTTTAACACAAGATTTAATTTTCAAAAAAAATTCCCCAAATTTAAATTGAACTAATTAACTTAATTTTCTCTTATACAATTGAACCTATTTAATAATAAAATCCTAATTAATAATCTTCAATCATCTTTAAATTTCAATCCAAGTCTAATGCAACATCATATTGAAACAAATCAAAAGGTATTCTTATTATCAAAATTGACATTTAAATGGGATAAAGGCTGACATATACCAATTCAAATTTTCAAAAAAATTGTTAAAATTTACAAATGTGAACTTAAAATCTAGTTCATATATTTGGAGGGATTGAAATAAATCATTGTATTTAAATAAGTTGAAATGCATTCAAAAACTTCGGAAGAACGAAAATTATCTTTAATAAAAAATATGAAATATATGAATAATTGAATATATATGGTTATCCTTTTCAAATGATGTCTTCAAAAACATTGAGTCTTAAAATAGCTTAATTCATTTCATAAACTTTTGGGTTTCAAACCATGTGGATTTGACATCCACTTGTTTTTCTAAGATATTTTCCCTCAGAAAATTTTATTTTCTTATATATAAATAGAGAATCATATGCATCTATACCTTGAGATGAAAAGGATTAATACCTCAAAATAGCATAGTTCGTTTCATAAACTTTTAGGTTTCAAACCATGTGAATTTGATGTCCACTTTAAGATATTTTTCTTAAGAAAATTTTATTTTCTTATACATAAATAAAGGAGTATCATAAGCATTTATACCTTGTGGCAAAAGAAAAGTAATACCTCATTATCCCCAAAAAAAATAATCATATTAAGAATCATGTTTGCATAGGAAATCGTTAAACTCTTTATATTTAATATTTAACATATAAATTATTTTTTACTTGAATATTTTATAACTATATTTTTATGAAAAAAAAATTTCACTACAACAAATGGAGAATATTATTAGACTTTCGATTGTAAACTAGTAGTTGCAAGTTCTAAAGAATCAAAATATGCTGAGAGTCTTGTAATTTCATAATATATATAATTGCATACTTTAAATGGAGGGAACGGAGCCTTTCATATATAAGCATCACGTTACACAAGAATGCCAAGCAAAACACATTCTTAATATTTGGGTTAATGCTTTACTGCATGTTAAAAATTTTGTAAATTTTTATCAATATTTAATATAAAATTTATAATTTTGTATATAAATTTAAATTTTTTTTAATAAAAATAGTAATTTTATACGAATTTTATGTGTGATCCACCTATAAAAACCTGCAACTCCCATGAAAACAAGCTATATTATTAAATTGTCAATTTTAAATTTTTATATAAGTTATAACCTTGAATTAAAAAATTATGAAAAAAAATATGAAATTTATCTTATACGAATTATAAATTTATTAACACAATTTTTCTTTAAATATACACACAAACATAATCCATGTTGTCTAAGTAAAATCAGAGAAAATTAGTAGTATATATCATAGAAGTATACCACACATATCCTCAGGTACTCAAAGCTTTGAATAACGCCACCCCTTTGACTGTATAATAAATATTATTAAGGAAACCAAAAAATCTGGATTGAGCATTGGATTTGGAAGTTTGAACTTCCATAGTTATCTCGGTTTTCATTGCTTACCATGCTTTTAAGGAGTAAATTTCTCGGACATTTAGGGTCAGCTTAATTACCAACAATATTTTATGCTCAAATTCTGTTATGTACACAATTTCTCTTGCGTATCTAATGATTTTTTTAAAAATTTTGTCTTCCTTCAAAAAATTGTGTTTAGTATATACAAACTCCCTTAAATTATAAATAAATATAAAAAATGTTATAAGTACCATAAGTAAGATTTGAAATTAAAATTAATTTTTTTATATTCATTATACATTAATTGAATTTTATAAATTTATCTTACCATCCTACGTTCAATTGAGAACCTCTGATTTACATTCAAAATTTGATTTTGGAACTCATTTTATAGGCCTATAGTATTACTATGGGAATATTATTCTAATTTTAAAGTGTTTCGATGAAATGTTTGATCTTTAAATTAAGAAAAAATCAAAATTTCCTTCTGTTTTCCCCGTTTGTTTGAATCCAAACAAGTCAACCCTTATAAATGAAACATTTCTTCCAGTCTCTTGATCTGGTCGAGAATATATATCATATCTTCGAGTGTTGGTGCTGTAGTAATTTCCCAAGAAAGCCCTGATCATAACAAAATGAATGTTCATCCCAATATACACTGCATTTCTAAAACCGTGTTCATGTAATTTTCGGATACATAAGCATACAACATTACAGCCTCTTCCTCTGGGAAATTTACACAAATTACGTTGGCAATCTGATTTTGTTGCTATATAAGATTGAAGAATGCAGCTTCAAAGGCTCAGATCAAAATTGCATTGAATTACCAAAACCCAGTATTAGTTTCAACACCTGCACAAAATATCATAATGAGTTCCGATTCTCAGCCACAGTCGCACCCCCCGCACTGGCGTTCTACGGCTGAAAACAATCCAATGGGCCCGCCCAGTCGCCAGCCCCCACCACCGACTAACTGAAATGCAGGTTCAAGTTCTCAATCCCAAAACAGTCGAATGCCCTATTAATAAATATCAGGTTATAACCACAAACCCTTCTGCACTATGAGCAATGCTAATTAGTTCATTTGATTTTCCTCTTTAGTTTCACCCCTTAACTTTACAAAGTGGGATTTGATTTGTCAATAGATAGAAATATAAATTTTAAAAATAGCTTTCATTGAATATTAAAAAAAAAAAAATTGTTAATGCTCTGACCTTTAAAATGGTTTCCTACTTGATGTCTAAAAAAACTATTTGAAGTGAGATTACAATTAAGTCAAATAATTCCATTGATAATTGATTGATTAACTTAATGTGATTTGTGTCTTCCTTATTTATATTGATCTTCAAAAAGAGAGTCTGCTTGTTTAATTGGATAAAATTGATCTCAATTTTTTTATCGTTTTTATTATAGATTTTATAAATTTTGTAAATAATTATATATTCTACGAAAACCTGCGCTTTACCTTTCTTGTACATTTTATTGTGACTTAAGCTTTAAGTAATCCATTCAAAGTTTGGACTCTTATTACTACTTCAACAGATCTTGTTATTAATATCGAACCAAGTTCTGATGTCTGCATTTATTCGATAATCTTGACTTCAACCTAAGCCCCCAGTTTCATAATTTTTGTTCAAGCTGAGCTCAAATCATAATTTTTATCCAAATTGAAGCTCAATCATCTGACTCTTTTAATTAAATTAGAAAAATGTTAAAATTACTAAAATTAAATTTCAAATCCTTTATATCCATTAAATTGAGCTTTACATTTATCCCACCATCTTTTATCATTTATTTAATGATGGTCTTCATTTATATTTAAAACTTATTTTCGAATTTCATCTTTAGTACATATAATATTATTAATTGAATTATGCTTGAAATTATTAAATTCAATTTTACATTAAAATAAACTAATTTCACTCATTTATTAGATTATCGGTTTGAATACTGTAGATTTTTAATAAATGAGAATAATTAATTAAAATGAGTGACCCTTTTCTGGCATGATTTATTTTGTCTTATTACAAGGCTTAAAACAGGTTTTGATCTTCATGCAGGTTATTTGGAAGAAACTATACAGTAGCATATTTATGGTGGCACCTAAAGAAGAAAAAGTGTTGTGTTCCTTCTCTGTATATGTGGATATTCTTTTGTTTTGCTTCCAATAAAAGAAATTATATGCTGACGTGTTCATTTATTTGGATATAGCTGCAGGGTTGTGCATCTTTTTGTTACTTTGTTTTGCCGTCTGTGAGTTCGTATGAAGTGGAATGTAATAAAAATAAGTGCCCCTTTTTCCCGTTTTTCTTTCTTTCCTAAATTCTGTAATTTGGCTTTTATCAACTGGCGTCTTTCAATTTCCACAATTCATCCCTTTATTGGCATTTCCCCATATAAAAGTAAAAGGAGTGAATCGTGTCTATCAAATATTACATTAATAGAACAAAATTAAATTATAAAATCATTTAAATTTTTAAATGGTTATATAACTTATATTTTATTCACGTAAGATTTAATTATCGCAGTTGGAACCGTTATTTCCGACAAAAAAAAAATACTCCTTTCCTTTCATAAAAGAGAAACTCCATCATTTTGCAAATTTTAACTCCCATTCTAGCAGAATTGGAGGACAAAATTTCAGATTTAAGTACAAAAGATAATTTCATCACATGTTTTATTTTTCACCGATTGAACTGTTACTAAAAAATAGCCCGTAAATAATCAAAATTCTATATTCGATCGCTTTTCACAAGCATGGGAGCTAAATCAACACTTTCAATTAAGATTAAATATTATATTTAGTCCTTGACATATAAAATTGATGATTATTATATTTCTCAAATTTTATAACTAACATTATTAGTTCCTTATTTTTATTTTATTATAATTATTTATTCCTTTATTTACTGGTAATATTAAAATAAATAAAAATATTACAGTAAGATTGTTAAATCCCACCTTATTAATGTCAAATACATATTGTCTTTTTGTTATATTATTTTGTTTTAGCATTATGAATGAAGGGAAAGACAAATAATTACAATACAAATAAAAATGATAATATTAATTACAAAATTTGAGAATATGATATTCACCATATTTATAAATAAAGAATTAAATATAAATCATTTTCACCTCTTTACCAAAAAAAATATTATTGCCAATTCTTCAAAAAAGTCATTATCAAGAATCTAATTCATCAATCTAAATACACCGCAAACCTAAGAAATTCGAACTACACAGAATTTCACAGTCCCTTCACCAACTTTTACCTCACAACACTTCTATTTTTTAGCTTTTGGCTCAAGTATGAATAGATGACAAGAAAAAACTAGTTATTATAAACTAATCAGTATCATTATTTACCTTAAATTGAGAAATCCTATCTATGCTCTTAGAAATGAGCAGAGGTCCCCCCTTTTCTTAAGAAAAGGAGAGAGGATTTTAGGAAATAAATATAATTTTTTTTATTAAAATAATCGATCACTATAGAAAAAAAATGATGATGTTTAGAATAAAAAGTATATCTACCTTTTCAAAAAAAAAGAAAAAATAAAAGAAAATTTGAGTGAGTTTCAAGCCCAAAAATGCTGTAGAACATCATAAATACACTATCCTTGCATTTTTTGTACATGAGTATTCCCAAGGCAGTTCTCCTACACATCATAAATTCATCTTAAATTCATAAATTTCTTTTCTGTCAATTTTCTTTTCATTTAGAAGAGATAAAATTACAATATTTTATTTTGATTTTCAATTTTGTTATTTAACCTACCGTTTTAAAACATCAACAACATTTGTATCTTTCTATCTCCCAATTTATACTCAACTCAAGGAAACTTAACAGATCTAAATTCATCTTTGGTACATAAGAATTTCAAGAGTAGCTCTATTGCAATAATGGAATCACTTCTCACCCACATGATGAGGTTCTATGTCATAACTTGAATTTTGGACACTATAAGATGTAAAGATACTTGACTAGTGTTTATTTACTAGTTAGTCATCCTTACAAGTCTTTAAAATATGAATGATCCTTTACTACTTCAACTTTGCTATAGATAAATAAATAAACATTTGTAGAAAATAGGATTAGTTGTATGTATAAATTGAAAATTTAAAATATAATTTACATATATATAAAGATTTATACAAAGGTACTAATTTTTTTTCAAAAACAAAAGTTTACATACAAGGACTCCAAGTAGAGAAACTTCTAATTTAACACATCACATTTCCATTCAAGGTCCTTATGAGGTTCAAATTCAATGAATAGGGAGGAAGAGAGTCTAACATATTAGAACCAGAACTAGAACTACTACGTATGTCCTTCTATAAATGGTTAGGTAAAATAGGATTAATAACAAAGAGATTTGATTCAAAGTTTAATTGTCTAAGTTCTACCAAGTAATCAATGCAAAGGTTTTTTTTTGTTAATTGGAATCTATAATGAAATATAACTTGAAAAGTACCTCAGGGTGATGAGAAGTTCTTGTATAGATATTAATCATTGTTCAGTGATCCATATTTAAAATTTGTAAATAAAATATTAATAACAAAGAGTGTGAGTAATAAAATTCTAAATGATAGGTTACTTTCCCTTTTTTTAGGGAGTTTTCACCAAAATAGATTAAAGACATTTGTATGTAACAATATATAATAAGTAATGTTTTAGTTTAACTTTGTTGTATCTATTATAACTTTTCAATATATTGTTTATAAGCATTATCATAAAGAATGGCAATAGTTAGTATATAGGTTTATCATTATATCTTCAGTCCAACCTTATCTCTTACCAACCTGGACATTAAGCTATTAATCTTGTCTCTTTAACCCTTACCACTCCTCTCTTTCTCTAAAAAAGATGAATAACTTCCCTCACAATTCAAATTCATGTTAAATAATATTTTGATGCTAGTCATAGCATCAATTACTCACTTTAAATTTATAAAGTATAGTCAAAATACTAACTATGCCATTAAACTCAGTCATTCTTATTCACATTCATATTTCATCATCTTTTAACGATAAATCTAAGGATGATACATAATCTTTTTATTCAAGCCATATAAATCTAAACATCATCATTTACTTCATATACTTTAATTCTTCATGACATTGCTCAATAAAATAATCAAGCATTGAACATGCTATGTAACATAGAATTTTCCATAGTTTAATGCCTTTTTAGGTTTTAAAATCCATTTAATTTTTTACCAAAATTTTAACTAGTGTTTTTAACACATTAATGCACATCAAATAATAATTTTCTTATAATTTAAACACCTTTAGATACTGATCACTTAGAATTAAAAGGGTGAATTTCAAAAAGGATAGCATAAGAACAATTACAATCGAAGCCCCCCTTTACTATATCCAAACCACTTCTTGTCATCTCTAAATTTTGATATCATATCTCTAACATGCTAATTAATGAAAAACATCAATTATATTTCAAAAATTTCATGTGACTACTATTTATATGAAATCCAAAACTCAAAATTGTCAATTTTTAGCAATTTTGGAGTTATTATGGGAAAAAGGCCTTTTAGGCATCCAAATCAGATTCAATTGCTACTAAATTCTTATGCGAGGTTACTAATCTATTAATAATCCTATCTCAACCAAATTAGGGCACAAACAACACCCAATAACAACATAAAGAATCTAGTATTCTATTTTAAGCCATTATAACAAAAGTCCATTCAATTGCACTTTTCATAACTCTAAATTTTTTAAAAAATCTCCTAAATTTTCCACATCCATTCTAACATCATTTATAATATTAAAACACCAAAAATTAAAATTTTAAAAATTTCTAATCCTTAATCTAAATAGAAATAGAAATGTGCCATTTAACTTTCTAGACAAAATTTTCTTTCTACATTTTCCTGTGGTCATTTTTTAAGAAAAAACTTAATAGATCATCTTTTACTTATCTCAACACCATAATACTAATATTATATCTTCTTATGAACATTTATACCATAATGAAATCAATTCATATGGCACCACATCTAAGTTTCACTTCTATATGGCCAAAACCATTAAAATTTTCATCTTTTTTAAGGAACTCAATAGAAAAAGGGATAGTTGCCACCCACCTCAATTCCTTGACCTTTTTTACTTTCAAAAAAATTTTGGCATAGCTAAAGATAAGTTTCACTAAAATAAATCAAATTTTAGAATTTTAGGAAAGGAGATTATTATGAAAACTTAAGGAAAATGAAGGAAAAACCTAGGTTATCTTGTAAGAATTTATGAAAATAGTTAGAGAACTTCTTAGAATTTTTTGAAAGAATTGAAAACCCTAGTGGAGTAGTTGAAGAATTTATGGTTTGGCTAAGGAAATAAACAAAAAAAGTCTATAAAAATGGTTCTAAAAGGCTTTGTATAAACCCTAATTATTAAGGCCTCTACTATAAGTTTTCTATTAATGATTTTTTTTGTAAAAATTTGCTAATAAAACTAGCACATGGGCACAATTTTTGCTAGATTAAAACTTAGAATATTTTCTTCTTAAATCCAATAAAATCCATCTAAATAAATTCCTAGAAATACTTGCAAACAATTGCTTAGAGTTTTTCAATTTTTCACTAAAATACCATGAATTCTCTTAGAAGATTGGGATTTGTTTTGGGCTTAAATTTTTTCCAAAAGTCATATTTGGGCCCTTAAAAATTGAACTAACTTAACCTAAATGAATCATGATGATTTATATCAAATTTAAATGTAATCTCTAGGTTTTTGGGTTACCAAGACCATTTTTCAAATACCCAATCCACTAATTTCCTATTGGATTTTATAAAATTTTTTCAAATTTAGTGTTAGGTGTTTTATGATATTTTGATCCATAATAATGCCTAATATAAGCTCTCTAAAAAATTTAGATAAGTATGCCCTCAAACTATCTTTAGAGTTTAGTCAAATTTTACTCGATTACCTTTTAGGTTTCTATTAGAGTGGATTTTATCTAAAATTTCTTCTTAAATTTTCTTTCTCCATCCCACATCCAATCTCTTTGACCACTTTTGACCTCTCTTCAATGTAAACAATCTCATGCCTTAGGTTTTAAGGACTTCTTCATCAAAAAACCTTATCCTTCCCCTCTTCTTTCTCTCTTTCTCCCCTCTCACCCCACTAGTATTTTAAGGTCTATTTACATAGTATTTTAAAAATAATTTTTATTTTTTAAAAATAAAAAAAAATCAATTTAGAAATTTATTTTTTGAATCTATTTTTAAAAATATGCAACTTAAAAATAGAAAAATAAAAATAAATTTTAAATGTTTTCTCAACTCATTTTCTTATTCTTAATATCAATTTTGTAATATAATTTTATTTATAATATTGAGCACCCTCTAATATTTTTTTTTTCTTAAATTTGAAGATAGTTTTTGAAAATATAAAAAATGGTTTTTAAGAATAGATTTTAAAAATACAAAAATAAAAATATATATAAAAACACCTTATTTTCTCAAAAATTAAAGGTTCTCCACCCCCAAGTTGAAAGTACCTAATGGTGTGAGAGTGCATGTAAAGCAAAATATGATAAGGAAAACTAATAGGCATACTCTTTGTTATAACCCACAATAAGAATAGTTTATTGTCTTTTACTTTAGTAAAATTTGATCATTTTAGCAAAATGAGTTTTGCAATATTTTAATGCAAAAATGTGATCATTCATGTATAATCCAATGATCTAAAGTTTTTGCTTAATTTGCTTAGGATAGGAATTAAGCCAAAAAAAACCTAATAGCATCCATTTTTTAGTGACCTTGAACATTTCTAGCACCATGATATGGTTATGTACAATCCCTTACAAAAGTTTTAGCCAAGGACCTCACAATAACAATATTTTTTTCCTTTAACTAGAGTAATCAATTCAACAAGACCTTGTATTCCATTTTTATGCAAATTTGCATAAAATTTATGGATTAGGGTAGGATAAATGGTAACACTAGATTCAACAAATTTAAGTAAATGCAACTGCTTGAACACAATGTATATCTTAAATTTCTTAGCCTTCAAATTTTTAATATCCTAACAATACCTAGGTTCAATGTCTTTTGCCATAATATCCATAAATTTATAAAAAGCATACACCTCTTAGTCATATTGTCATTTTGGAACTTCTTCGATAGACAAAAGTAGGCAAGATAAAGATTCAAAAACTTTTCCTTTCCCCTTGTTAGTTTCTATGCACATTCTCTTTGGAGCTATAGTTTTCTTTCCCATAAAAATTAGACTTTCTAAAAGATAGGATGACAAAAGTGTTTAGCATTGTTGAAGGAACTGTTTAAAGATGATTTGTGGTAAAAGAAGTGACAATTTTAGAAAAAGGAAAGTTCATGTTTGAAGGTTTGAATTTAAGGTTTTGTGATCTAATGAGTGTTTGGGAAGTTTTAATCTGGAAATGATGGAGAAATAGGTGTAGAAGGTTTTAATCAACCAATTTTTGATGTTTTTGGTGAAAAAGTGAAAATTTTGGAAGAATTTTGGTGAAATGAGCCAAAGACCTCTCTAGGTGGCCAATGGAGCAAGCTACAAATAAAAGGCTAAAGTAGCATGAGGCTTATGTACAAGCCTTAAGGAATTGCATGTTCAAATGATTCATGCAGGAAAAAAATTCATAAGTGAATTAATTGCACAATTAACTTTATTGCTTAAAATTTGAACTTCCAGAACTTCCTTCCTAAAGAGGATTGAATCCTCACTCAATTCTCAGCTTCCATTATCAAAATCTTCATATAGAATCAATTGTCTACTTAATTCCATTACCCTTAAAATATGCAAAATTAAAATTTACATCACCACTTGATCCAAGACCAAAGCTTTTGAGTTTCAAAACATTCAAGGTCATTCTTTGAATTCTTGATGTTGGATTTTGAAAGGTAGCACCTATGAAACAAAATTAAGGATACCTCCAATGCCAAAGTCAATAATAAATTCTTGATACACAATAATGGACTATGAAATTAAGTGGCTAGAACATTAAAATTCATTTAATTCATATTGAAATAAACTTAAAGTCCATAGAGAATCATTTTCGAAAAGGATTTAATGTGCCTAATTCTTTTCCAATAAAATGATCTTCATTGAGTGGTTTAATGAAGATATTTTTAAGTTGAAAATCAGTTTGGACAAATTCAAAAGCATCATCTCCTTTTTGGACATGATTACAGATGAAATGATATCTTATTTTAATATGTTTTCATAAAGAATAAATAAAAGGATTCTTAATGAGGTTTATAGTAATAGTATTATCACATTTAATAGGAATATCTTTAAATTTCAAATCAAAGTCCAATAATTTTTATTTTATCTAAAGGAGTTGAGCACATAAATTGCCAAAGGCTATATATTTCGATTTCATGGTAAACAAATTCATACTATGTCATGAGACTAGTGAATGACCAAAAAGTTAACAAGCATCACTAGCACTCTTCATATCTAACCAACTACTTGCAAAGGTAGCATCAAAATAACCTACCAAGCAATTAAACCTTTCTCTAAGGTACCACAACCCAAGGTGATATATGCTTGCAAAATACCTTAAAATTTGCTTTACAACATCAAATATGATTCTTTTGAATTAGTTTGAAATCTAGTGAACACACTAAACATGATATTGGGCTAATTAATGGTAAGATAAAGTAAGGAATTAATCATACCTCTATATATAGTAATATTAACTTTTTAACCTTCTTCATCCAAATCTAGTTTTGTTACGATGCTCATAAAGGTATGGCATAGCCTTATCCAAGTGATGTTTGTTATGTAATTCCTTTATGTATTTGCTCTAGCTAATAAAGATCCATCACTTAATTGTTTGATTTCTAATCCGAGGAAGAAATTCAATTCTCCCTTTATAAACCTCTTAAATTTATCATGCATCAACTTAGCAAATTCTTTGCACATATATTCATTAATGGCACCAAGTATGATGTCATTAACATATATTTGCACAAGGAAGATATCATCATGTTATTCTTTATCAACAAAGCAATGTTAACTTTTCCTCTTATTAAATCTTTGTCCTTTAGAAATTTGCTTAGTCTCTCATATCAGGCTTTAGGATCTTGTTTAAGATCATTAAGTGCTTTCTTAAGTGTAAAAACATGATTAGAAAAGAAGTGACTTTTAAAATCCAAAGGTTTTTTAACATACAATTCTTCCTTAATAATACTTTTAAAAATGCACACTTAACATCTTAATAACTTCTAATCTAGCCACTAGTGCATAGGCTTTACCATAATCAATGCATTTTTCTATGTTATAAACTTCTGCAACCAATTGGTTTGTTCCAAACTATAATACCATTCTCATCAAATTTATTTTTAAAGACCTATTTAGTGTTAATAATTGGATAATCATTAGGTTTTAGCATAAACCCCCAAACATTATTTCCTTCAAATTGACTTAACTCTTCTTGCATGGCTAAAATCCAATATTCATCAATTATTGCCTCATCAATATGTTTACATTTAATTTAAAATAAAAATGCTAAGTAACCATATATATTTCTAATAGAATTTCTAGTTACCCTTTAAAACATATTACCAATGACCTAATTATTAGAATGGCTCCTCATGATCTTCCATTCTCTTTGACATCTATGATTTTGAGCTCAATTTGTGTTATCTATGGGAAGAGAAAGTTCTTAGTTTTCTTCATCTTTCTCTTAAACCTATACTTCTTCATTTCTCATTTTGATCTTTTTGAATAAGCCATGAATCTAACTGCTCTTCATCTTCATTAGAAACTTTTTTTCATATTAGAAGTAGATTCATTAAATATTATATGGATAGATTCTTTCACCAACAAGTTCTTTTATTGAAAACTTCATAAGCTTTACTATTGCTAGAATATCCAATAAATATGGCTTCCTTGAATTTGGTATCAAACTTTCTAATGTTATCTTTGCCATTATCATGCACAAAATACTTACAACCAAAAATATGAAAATATGATATATTAAGCTTTCTTCCTTTCTATAATTCATAAAGTTTTCTTGTCAAGGCTTTATTCATCATGTAACATGCAGTGCTAATTACTTCTACCTAAAATGACTTAGAAAGAGACCTATTATTTAGCATGGTCATTGCCATATCTTCTAGACATTAATTTTTCCTTTGGACAACTCTAATTTATTATAATGGTTTAGGAGATGAAAAGTTATGCTCAATATCATTCTCATTACAAAAATAAGTAAAATTATAATTTTTAAACTCTCTATCATGATAACTTCTAATGCTTATAATAATCATTCCTTTTCCATTTTGATTTGATTTTGCAAGCCTTTTGAAGGCTTCAAAAATTTCACTTTTGTGAACAAGGAATAATATCCATGTAACTTAGAATATCATCAATAATTATAAGAATAAAGAGATTATCTCCTCAACTTCTAATTCTTGATGGACCAATCAAATCCATAGGAAGTAATTGAAGTGGTCTAAATGAAGAAATAATATTTTTAGCTTTAAAATAGGCTTTTACTTCTTTTCCTCTTTAGCATGCACCATAAATTTTACTCTTATTGTATTTAAGTTTTTTGCAAACCATCAACTAAATAATTTCTTGAAAGTTTTGCAATAAAATCCATACTTGCTTAAGCAAGCCTTTTATACTACAATCAAGAATCATCATTCATACTTATTAAACATTTAAAATCTAAATTTAACTCATTGTCAATATCTATCATATATATTGTTATACCTTTTCCCAACTAACTTGCTTGTTATTATGATTCTTAATAATGCAATAAGTGGAGTCAAAGATAGTTTTGTTTCCTTTGTTACAAAAGTGACTAATACTAAGTAAATTATGTCTAAACCTTTTCATGAATAAAACATCTTCAATACAAAGTTGGCATTCTTACCTATTTTACCTATCCCCATGACTTAGCCTTGAGCATTGTCTCCAAAAGAAATATTTCCTCCATATTTAATTATCAAGGAAAAGAACATGGATTTTTCTCTATTCATATACCTTAAATATCCATCATCTAAATACCATATGTTAGTGTAGAACTTAATGCATATCTACAAAAGGAATATCAATTCTTGATTTTTAGTACCTAAAACACTCTAGGTCCATTTAAGCTTGTTATAACACATGTCCCTTTTGGAACCTAAATTTTCTTTGTTTCAATATAAGTGTCTCTTCTATGAGAACAAGAATGAATTCCATGTTTTCCTTCCCCATAATAAAAATAAGTTATATTAGGTAGACTCTTCAAGATTTCTTTAACAAAGAAGTTTTTTATAAAAAAATGTTTTTTTTAATTTAGTATAACTAAAGCCTTCTTTGTTAAAGCTATTTCTTTAATTGAGTAGAATGTCAAGTGAATCCTTCCTTTTTATGGATTTCTAAAGAGTTTTGGTTCAATCATCAAGTTTTTCCTTAAGACTTTCATAAGTAGTACAAGTTTATGTGACTTTATTAAAGCTTTTTATTTCTCTAAGCAATTCATCATTTTGTTTTTCAAAATTTTTAATATCTTCTTCCATTGAAGACAAAATCTTCATTAAATGTTCAATATTTATTTTAACCTTAAGTAAATTAACACTAGGATTGGAAAACATGTAATTAAAAGAATCATTAGATTCAGTAAAAGATACCTTATCATCTTCATGATCTCTAATGGCTATCAAGTAAAAAAGTATTTCCTTATCTTTGTCATTTCCTTCATAAGAATTAACATCATTATCATCTAATTATGTTGCTATATAAGCTTTCTTATAAGATCTTTTATTCTTCTTATTTTCATGCTTTAATTACCTTTTAAAGAACACAAGGGCAATCAAACTTGATGTGAACTAACTTTTTACATTCGTAACAAGTTGGAATGACTTGATTACTTCCTTCTGATAAATGCACAAATGCACCTAAATTCTATGTGTTTCATCACTCATTTACTTTGTATTTTGTGCAAATTGATTGAAAAGGATACTTAGATGCTCCATATTTTATTTTCAGGTCTTGAAATGACACATATGAGCATTAGAAAAGGATTCGGAAGCAAAACCATTCAAATTGTGAAGAATTAAAGCAAATTTGTTCACTTGACAAAGAACACGGGGTATGGGAACCCCGTGTTTAGGGCCGTGTTCCATTCTGGAATGCTTCGAAGCTTCACTGAGCTGCTCAGAGAAGAACACGGGGTACAACACAGGTCGTGTTTGACCCCGTGTATCATACTGCTCTTCAGTTCTGAGGTAAACACGGGGAGTGCCACACCCCGTGTAACATGCTGATCAGTCTTCGTTGAAGAACACGAGGTACAACATGGGACGTGTTCTACCCCGTGTACATTACTGCTTGACACTTCATAGAAGAACATGGGGTGTGTCGCACAACGTGTTCTCGTGCTGCTCAACTTTCGCTGAGAAACACGGGGTAGAACACGAGCCGTGTTGACCCTCGTGTACATCACCAATATAAGTTTTGTGCGAAATTTTGAAAGGAGAGGAGGAGAAACTGAGAATTAACAAGGAGAGCTGCTGGGAGAAACCTTAGGGGAGACCAAGGGCACCATCTAGCATGGATTCAAGCAAGGAATTGAAGAATCAAGCAAGAAATTTGTAGATCTTCATGAATTGTTTGACTTCCCTCTCTGTTTTCTAGTTTTCTTCTGATTTTGTAATGTTCTCACACTAAACCTTTGTGCTTAGCTTGGGTGAACTTGTTCATGGAGTTATGGAACTGAATTTTATATAATCTAGCTTGATTTACTATTGAATTATGATTTAATTATGTTGTTTTGTGCTGGAGCAAACCAATATATCCGGAATATTAGATTTGTGTTATGGATTAATTGATTCTAGGTTAAAATGACTAATTGATTAATCGGATCTTACATGATCATTGGGAATATCAATTAGACTTAGGAATTAAGCTAATTGAATTCTTTTGCACAGGATGAAATGTCCAAGAATGGATTCTAAGCAAAGTTAATGCAACCTAGATGAGTGATTACTAGAGTAATTCTGGGCACTTAATCTATTGGTTAGTAGCTAGTAGCCTTGCAATGAGGCATAGCTTAGTTTTGGTAATCCAGCAATCTTAATTAACAGTAAACCAAGTTAGAGGACTATATTCATTCCATAATGACATGTACAAGGGATCCTTAAGCTGAGTACGCTTTTATTACATTGAATTAATCCTTATTTTTTATAGCTAAGCTCTGTTTTACATTTCATTCTTAATTCTCAAAATAAATTGATTCGCCTAGATAATTTTACTTGAGATTTAGTTAGTACTCAACCTACAATCCCTGTGGAGAATGATAATCTTTTATACTATAACTCGACTTAACTCGTGCACTTGCGGGATTCCAAGGTCAAGTTTTTGGCGCCGTTACCGGGGATTGTATCCAGTTGATATTAACAGCAAGTTTTGAGTGAATTAGACTAGGCAATTTATTTTCTTTTACTTCTTAATTCATCTTGATCTGATTTTCTTATTTCTATTCAGTATTTCTTTCTCACCTTGTTCTGTTCAAGTGTTACCTAATCATTTTGCAGAAAATCTTTGTATATGCGAAGGAGAAGTCTTGACGGAATTCTTGACTTAGATCCAGAAATTGAAAGAACTCTGCATAGGAGAAGAAGAGAGCAAACATCAATTCACATTCAAGAAGCAATTGACCCTAAACCAATTATTGAACACATGGATAATAGATCTCTTAGAGAGTTTGCAGCACCCGATGCCATTGGTCTTCAATCCAGTATAAGAAGGCCTGCTGTTGAAGCTAATAACTTTGAATTGAAACCAGCTTTGTTGTCTATGGTGCAGCAAAACCAATTTGGTGGATTGCCAATGGAGGATCCCAACCTCCATATCCAGATTTTCTTGGAATATTGTGATACAATCAAGATCAATGGTGTAGCGGCAGATGCTATCAAGCTTAGGCTCTTCCCATTTTCCTTGAGAGATAGAGCAAGAGCTTGGTTATATTTATTACCAGTTGGATCAATCACAACATGGGAAGAGCTACTGAGGGCTTTCCTATCAAGATACTTTCCTTCAAGCAAGACTGCTCAATTGAGGAATGAAATCACTACTTTTTCTCAAAGAGAAGGAGAATCACTGTTTGATGCTTGGGATAGATACAAGGAGCTATTGAGGCTATGTCCACATCATGGATTAGAGTGGCTAGTTCTCTATACTTTCTACAATGGTTTGAACTACAACACTAGACTTATTGTGGATGCTGCTGCTGGAGGTGCTTTGATGAATAAAAGGCTAGATGAAGCTTATGAGTTGATTGAAGATATGGCTTTGAACCATTACCAATGGTCAAATGAGAGGGGACCTTCAAGGAAAGCAGCATGTACGTATGAATTAGATGCTTTTAACTATTTGTCTGCTAAAATAGATGCATTAGGAAGCCTAGGTAGCAAGGTAGATGCACTTATGGCTAAGTTTGATAAATTTCATGTTAATAGTGTAAATACAACAGGTGCTACTGACATTTCTTGTAAGATTTTTGGTATTACAGGTCATATTGCAACTGAATGTACATTGGGACAAGATTATACTGAGCAAATGAACTATGTGAGTAACAGTGGGTTTGGACAGAAAAATTCAAGTGAATCATTTGGAAACACTTATAATCCATCATGGAGGAATCACCCAAATTTCTCCTACAAGCCCACCTAGCCATACAACACACAAACCACCCCTAATAGACCACTACCACCCGGTTTCCAAAATCAAAGACCATACAACCCACCAGCCCAAACCTCTTCCAATACCAAATTAGAAGGCCTCTTGGAGAAATTTCTCATTTGAGAAGACTAATGAGGAGTTTAGACAACATGGAAGAGCCATGGAAGATTCAATTAGGCAATTATCATCTAAAGTAGATTTATTGGCCACTCATGGAAAGATGCTGGAAACTCAAATTGCTCAACAAGCTGCTGCATCTTCTTCAAGAGCTTATGGCCAACTCCCTGCCCAACCTGAATCAAATCCAAGGGAGCATTGCAAGGCAATAACTCTTAGGAGTGGAAAGTTATTAAATGATCCAATTGCCACTCAAGAAGGTGAAAAAGAAATAAGTGTGGGGGAAGGGCAAAAAGAAAGCAAAAAGACCTCAATTCCTATTGATGTTGAAGAAAAAGAAGGGGAACTACCAAAAAAATCCAAATATATCCCTCCGGAACCATACAAACTGCCTATCCTTTATCCTTAAAGATTAGCCAATGCTAAATTGGATAAGCAGTTTGGAAAGTTTTTGGAAGTTTTGAAGAAGTTGTACATTAATATCCTCTTCACTGATGCACTCTCACAAATGCCATCATATGCTAAATTTTTGAAAGACATTCTCTCCAACAAGAGGAAGCTAGAGCAGCATGAAACTGTAGCTTTAACTGAGGAGTGTAGTGCCATTATCCAGAATAAGCTACCTCCTAAGTTAAAGGACCCAGGCGGCTTCTCTATTCCTTGTGTTATAGGAAATGTCCCTATTGATCGGGCATTGTGTGACTTGGGAGCGAGTGTAAGCCTTATGCCACTGATGGTTGCAAGGAGATTGAACATTAAGGAGATGAAGCCCACCACAGTTTCTCTCCAACTAGCCGACCGTTCAGTAAAATATCTAATAGGTATTCTTGAAGATATACCTATCAAAGTTGGTAAGTTTTTCATACATGTTGACTTTGTTGTGCTTGAAATGAAAGAGGATTCACAAATCCTTATCATTTTAGGTAGACCATTTTTAGCTACTGCTGGTGCTTTAATTGATGTTAAAAATGGTAGACTTTCATTATCTGTTAGGGATGAAAAAGTTGAGTTTAATTTGAATGAATCAATTAAATTACTTGTTTGTCAAGCTTCAATATGCAGGATTGATGTGGTAGACAAACTTGTGGAAGAAACTCTTCTGACGGGGTGCCTTCAAGATCCACTTAAAGCATGTTTAGTAACAGATGAAATTGCTGAAAATGAGGAGACTGCTACATATGTAGAATTTTTTACAGCAAGCCCACCACTTAATGGCCAGGGATTGAAGCATTATGTTGCTGGGCCACCAATAATGGCAGCACCAGATTGATTGAAATAGGGGTCGAGCTTATGACCTTAAACAAGCGCTTCTTGGGAGGCAACCCAAGCTTATTTTTTTGTTTTCTTGCTTTTAATTCTTAGTTTTCTACTTTTTAATCTGAGTTTCTGAGTAGTTGAGGAATTTAAGTCATGAAATGTTGCTTTAAGATGTTCATTTTTTGCATGTAGACTTTGTCTTTGAGGTAGATTAGGCATGAATGTATGTTTGTTGTCTGTTTTCTTGCACAGAGGGCTTAAAACGAAGTCCAGTGAGAAACACGGTGGAAAACACGGGCCGTGTACAACCCTGTGTTCCTCACTATCTAGCTAATTTAAAAGAACTTGTGATTTTCATCGCAGTCTAGTGAGAAACACAGTGTTGAACACGTACCGTGTACAACCCCGTGTTCCTCACTGTCTGATTCGCATAAAAAACTTTGTGATTTTCATGGAAGTCCAGAGAGATACACAGTGTTGAACACGGGACGTGTCCTACCCCGTGTACGGACGTGTCCTACCCCGTGTACCTCACTGGTTGAACTAATGATGAGGATTTTTGAACATAAGCCTTCCAGAGAGGAACACAGTGTAGAACACAGGGCGTGTTAAACCCCGTGTACTATTTCTCCTCTCTATTTCCATTTATCTTGGTCTGTACATATATTAACTATGCACTTTCATTTACTTGATATTATATTACCTATTTCTCTTTTATTTTCTTGCACTTCTCATATTAATGTCTATAATAACTAACAGTCTATTTTTTTAGTATTGTCTATTCTTTCTTCCAGATTCCAGCCTCCTCTCTCTCTCTCCTACTCTATCTCTACTTCTGGATCTCCCTGCGGTATACTGGACACCATACTCCATTTGTCAAGGAAGTTTCAGTCCCCCATCTATACTCTGTCTCTTTTCCCATTTACTTTTGTGTACATTGAGGACAATGTCTAATTTTAAGTGTGGGGGAGTTGTGTTTGCAATGTTCTACACTTGAACTTACTTAATTGATTTAGAGTACTGAAATTTGCTCCAATTTCAATGATATAAAAAAATGTGTAAATAAAAAAAAATTAAGGCAATCTATTGAATAAAGTGATTGATTCATGCCTTGTTTCTTTAATGAATATTTAGCAACTTGATAAGGAAAATCTAAAGCTTGAAACTAAGAGTAATAAGCATAATTGACCCTTGTGAGATTTAAGCCTTTTGAGCAATTTTCACATTAGAAATCAAAGCTCATTTTTCTCCTTGATGGATTATGTTATCACTCTTGACTTTTTGCTCTAGAACTTGCATTTACTCTTTTTTAGGCTACATTTTATGTATTCTACATGTCAAAAATGATGAGGCTATGTTTCTTTACCTTTTTTTATTTGCTTGACTTATTTGAATCTTTTTCTTTGATTTACCCTAAACTTTTTAGCTTTGCCCCTAGTTAGCCACTTTAAGCCTTGGACCCTTATTTCTATCCTAGCCATACCATGTACATTCAAAGCCACTGCCCAAGTGAACTTAAACCTTAGAGTTTAAGGGAACTTAGACACATTATATGAGTTTGGCTATCTTAGAGGTCCTTACTTAGTGCTGCTAGTTGGATAAGTTGATTTATAGCTTTGGTTGTTAAAAAAAAAGCAAAAACAAAAAAAAAGCAAAGCAACAAAACACCATAAAATAAATGGTGTCAAATAAATAATTTGGGGAAGAAGAAAAGGAAGAAAAGCTTGTTGGGAATAAATAAAAAAAAAGTGTGTTGTGTTTGCTGATTAATTTGTATAAAAAGAAAAAAAATGATGATGAAAATCAAAAGGAGAAGAATGGAGGTTGAAGCAAGGGTTGATGCAAAATATTATGTTAAGCTGAGTATTGGAACTTGACAATGGTCAAATTCATGACCAATGTGTCTTTTTCCTACAAACTCAGGGTTCTATCACTTTTCACCCCATGATGTTCCTTTCCCTTATCCTTACCTTTTTCCCTAATAACGTCCTTTGATTTGCATGCATTTTACATTATAGTAGTGGAGATTAGAGTTTATACAAGCATATGGTAGCATTAAGTCATGAGCTGATTGACTTGAGAGTAAACACAAGCCTTATTTTAAGAGTGAGAGTAAACACTTTACCTGTGAGGCTATTCTCTTTTGCTTCTATGCTGAGGATTGACTTGTTTAGTTGCTTTATTTTCATTTAGTTGCTTGGCATGACTTGATCCTAATCTTTGATTTGTTGAATGATTGTCTGATTATATAAAAAAAAAAAAGAAGAAGAAAAAGAAGAGAATAAAAATTGGAGTAGATTTTCTTGTTCTTTTACTTCCTTACTCGAGGACGAGCACCTTCTTCTTTATTTATGTGCCTACTTACATGAGAGAATCTTCTTCTTCCACTAATTCTCTTCAATGCTATTTGATATTTTTTAGTGGAAAGGCCAACTTATCTTTAATTGAAGTGGCAAGAATATCCTCTTGACTTTCATCATCATCATTTTCTTCATCAACAATGGTTTCAAATTTCAGTTTTAACTTTTTAAAGCAAGAGATTTCTTCTACTTGTCATTGTTATTTACATATCTCTTAAGTTCTAACTCATGTTCTTCCAAATTGTCAAAATGATCTTTTAAAGTTAGCATTCTAATTTTCATAGCTCCTTTGACCACGATAATCTTTAGTTGTTATTCAATTGTCAATAATCTAACCACTTTATGAACCAATTCTCTATCCATAAGGTTCTTATCAAGAAAATCAAATTAATTAACAAAAATGGTAAATCTTTCTATCATATTTTTAATCAATTCACTATCATTCATTCTAAACAATTCTAATTGATAAATATGTAAGTGCATTTTGCTTTCTTTAACTTATATGACTCCAATGTAAGCAACTTGAAGAACTTCCTATATCTTTTTTGCAGTTAAGCAATATGAGACTCTTTTATACTCACTAGGCCACTAGGAATTTGATAAAATCTACTTAACCTTAGAATGAAGCTAATATTTCTTTTATCATTTTCATTCCAATTAGCTTTTGTTTAATATCAATATTGTTTTCTTTCTTAGTTGGTTAATTATATTCTTTTTCAATAAAATCTCACAAGTAAACATCAGTGGGTTTTATAAAATTTTTCATCTTTTATTTCTAACATCTGTAATGTTATGCATTGAAAATGGGAGATTTATTCAATGGAGGACATTCAAGTAAAATTCTAGGACCATTCAAATCTATAAGATCCTCTTGAGATTACAAAATATTATCACAAGTGCTAAGCTTTAATACCAATTGTAACTAAGGATTCCACCCAAAAGAAAAGGGGAATTAGGATTTAGAGGTTTACCCTTTTGAATTCAAACTCTACTTACAAATATTTTTGCAAACAATTTACACTTGGAAACACTAGGCAATTTTTTAGCCAAAACAACAATTCGCTATTAAAAAATCAAGATCATAATTTCAGCAAAAACAACAAGCATAAACTAAAGTATTATGAAAAAAATATAAAAAGATAAGGTTACAGAAAATCAAATGCAAGGATTTATAATGGTTTGGACTTGAAAATCCAACACTCCAAAGGGTGCCTTTACTACTAAACTTACTTAATTTGGATTTTGTAAATTTCACAATGTCTTCAAGTCTAATCTAGGCATTTGAATAAAGCTCTGAATGCAAGCAAATCCTTTTGAGTTTCCTCACTTAAAGAACACTCCACCAAGAGATGCCACACCCTTGGAATACCTCACCCAAAAATGCAATGAAAGAATGTTTACAACTAGAAATTTAAGCTCACAAACTCTTAGAAGTTAATTTCACAATGAAAAGTTAGAAGAGAAAATTTAAATTTAGAAGGTTCGAGGAATTTGAATTGTTTGAGAGAAAAGAGATGAAATTTTTATGTCAATGGAAAAATGAAAGCCTTTTCTCATGTTTTAATGTCAAGTTCTAGGCTTTATATAAGAGTTGGAACTCATAAAAATCTATTAAACACAATAAATATCTATAATTACTATGTCAGAGCTTGAAGAATCGATTGTAGAATTGATTTGTCATGCTTTAAAAAATTTTAATTTTTATAGGGAAAATTAATTGTCCAATCAATTCTCCTTGCACGAAATTATTTCTAGACACTAAGAATCACTTGTGCAAACCATTCCCTAGGGAAGATTTCCATTTTGGAAACAAAAGATATCTAGTTGCATAATAGGAGTGGAGAATTGATTTTCTAATCAATTCATCCTACCCAAAATGTTACTAGAGGGACAGAATCAAATGTACAATCAATTCATCACCCTTAAATCTATAATCTTTTTTTGATAGAACTTGTTCTAAACTCATTTTTTGATCATTTTGAAAAAAAACCTTGCCAAAAGTTTGATTCCAACTCCTATGACATATTTTGACACAAGATTTAATTTCAAAAAAAAATTCTCTAAATTTTAACTGAACTGAATAAACTTAATTATCTTTTATACAATTGAACCTATTTAATAATAAAATCCTAGTTAATAATCTTCAATCATTTTTAAACTTCAAACCATGTGGATTTGACATCCATTTGTTTTCCAAAGATATTTTTCTTAAGAAAATTTTGTTTTCTTATATATAAATAAAAGAGTAACATATGCATCTATACCTTGTGATAAAAAAATTTAATTCCTCATTATCCCAAAAAACTAATTATGCTAAGAATCATGGTTGCAAAGGAAACCACTAAAGTCCTTATATTTAAAATTTAACTTATAAACTATTTTTTATCTAGATATTTTTAATTATATTTTTACGTAAAAAACTTTTCACTAAAACAAATGGAGAATATTATTAGACTTTCGATTGTAAATTAGCAGGGAAGTTCTAAATAATCAAAATATGCTGAGAGTCTCGTAATCTCATAATATAATTGCATACTTGAAATGGAGGGAACGGAGCCTTTCATATATAAGCATCAAGTTACACACGAATGCCAAGCAAAACACATTCTTAATATTTGGGTTAATGCTTTAGTGTTTGTTAAAAATTTTGTAAATTTTTTCCAATAATTAATAAAAAAAGTTATAATTTTGCATATAAATTTTACAATTTTGAATCAAAATTAAGAATTTTATGCGAATTTTATGTGTAACCCACCTATAAAAATCTGCAGCTCCATTGAAAAAAGTTATATTAGAAAATTGTCAATTTTTAATTTTTACATAAGTTGCAACCTTGAATTAAAAAATTATGAAAAAAATGTGAAATTTGTCTTACAAGAATTATAAATTTATTAATACAATTTTTCTTTAAATATACACACAAACATAATCCATGTTTTCTAAGTAAAATTAGAGAAAATTAGTAGTATATATCATAGTAGTATACCACACATTTCCTCAAGTACTCAGACCTTTGACTAACGGCCCCCCAAAAGAACCAAAAAATCTGGATTGCAGCATTGGATTTGGAAGTTTGAACTTCCATAGGTATTTCGGTTTTCATTGCTTACCATGCTTTAAAGGAGTAAATTTCTCTGACATTCAGGGTCAGATTAATTACCATTTATTTTTTATGTTCAAATTCTGTAATGTAAAGAATTTCTCTTGCGCATCTGATTTTTTTTTTTAAATTTCTTCCTTCAAAAATTTGTGTTTAATATATACAAACTCCCCTAAATTATAAATAAATATAAAAAATGTTATAAGTTTAATAAGTATGATTCGAAATTAAATTTTAAATTTTTCTATATCCATTGCATTAATTGAATTTTATAAATTTATCTTATCATTTTATATTAATTGATAATTTTGATTTACATTCAAAATTTAATTTTGAAATTCATTTTTTTATGCAATATAATATTACTATATAAATATTTTTCTAATTTTAAAGAGTTCGATCAATGTTTGATCCTTAAATTAAGAATAAATCAAAATTTCCTTATGTTTTCCTCGTTTGTTTGAGTCCAAACAGGTCAAACCTTATAACCGAAACATTTCTTCCAGTCTCTTGATCTGGTCGAGAATATATATCATATCTTCGGGTGTTGGTGCTATGGTAATTTCACAAGAAAACCCCGATCATGACAAGATGAATGTTCTTCCCAATACACACTGCATTTCTAAAACCGTGTTCATGTGATATTCCGATACATATGCATACAACATTACAGCCTCTTCCTCTAAGAAATTTGCACAAATTATACGCTGCATTACGTTGGCAATCTCGTTTTGTTGCTATATAAGATTGAAGAATGCAGCTTCAAAGGCACAAATTAAAATTGCATTGAATTACCAAAACCCATTATTACAAGGATTTAAATTGCGGTTGCGGTTGCGATACATTTTTCGCGGTTGCGGTTAATGCATTCTCCAAAATGCAGATTGCGGTCATTCAGGACGTGAATTTTTTTACAATTTGTACAATTCTTTAAAATAGTGTTCAAATTGTGATATTATTGTAATTTTTGTTAATATTATACTTTTAAATGCATAAAATAAATTAATAACTATTTTATTATGAAAAACTTTAAAATTTAAAATTAGTTTATATTGGTAATACATAAACAATATACTACATAAGATATTACATAAAAAAAATATAAATAGCAATGCCAACAATATGTTCTCAACATAAATATTACATAGTACATATAAATATGTGACAATCCCAATATGTTTTCACATAAAAGATAAGAAGACAAACAAGATAAAGCTTGATATTGTTTTGATTACCACGCAGTAGAATGATGTGGAGAATCATAACCCCTACCTTCATTTTGATCATAATTATATGTCATTTGCCCAAATATATGTCCAAAAAAATCAGCAGCTGTATCATTCACTTGATGATAGGAAGGCTCATGTTGAGGATATAATTGAGAATATGATTGGCCTTGATAATAAGATGGAGCCATTACAGGTAAATAATGATCATGAGATGGGTAATTAAGATATTAATAAGATGAAGGATAATAACCATGACTGCTTTGAGATGAAGTGCCAATACCAAAATCACTAAAATTTTAGGACATACCAACAGAGGAGGAATCTTTTGATATTTCTTGTTGTTATCTCCTATTTATTCTTTGCTGAGGTATATTTCTACTATTATCACCAATGTGACCTACTTGAAAATTTGTCATATCAACATAAAAGTCATTACCTCTAAAATGTGGCATTTCACCATAAGAGTTATATGACCTCTGTTCATCCCTATCTTTATGGGCTAATTCATTTGCACCTCCATCACCATTCTCACTTGGTGGACTTAAGCCGCCATCTCCACTTTGTGAATGTCTTTCACTAGAATTTGAATCATTCTCATCCATCATAACATTTTCATCATCTAAGTCAATCCTAGGTAGCCATTCAGAATTTTGAGGACCATCTAACAATGGTGATTGTCTCTCTTCAAGCCATGGATTTAATGGATCATCTTCTCGAAATATGTGGTCAAGATTTATAGGATTGAAACTGTTCTCTATGTCCTCTTGACTCCTTCTTATCATGTGTCTCATCTTTAACTTCATGTTATAAAAGGTAAAAACAAGTTTTTGTAACTTTGCATACTTCAATCTATTCCTTGTCTTTGTGTGTATATAGCTAAAGGTGCTCCAATTTCGCTCATAGTTTAATGCAGAAGTTGTTTAACTAAGCATCTTGATAGCTATGCTTTGAAGTTCAGGAGTACACTTCCCATATATTAGCCACCATTGAGCTATTACAAAAATGGGAAATACAAATATAAGTTATTACTTAACAATCATTTGTATAATACGAAGGAAATGTTGTTATTATTATCTTACCAGGATCCATTCGAAAACAAGCCCTCTGAGCTTGTGGTATTCCAAATGTTTCATACTTATCTCGAAAAAGTAACAACTACATCATTAAATTTTTTTTTTAAGTTCTTTGTCATAATAATGGTCACAAATTATACATTAAGCTATAAACTGTAAGACATATAACTAACCTGATTGATTGCTTTTATTTGAATATCAACATTAGGTTCTAATCTTGAAATCACCTTTGTACTTCCATCAAGTGTTTCTTTTGCTACATCTTCACCATGCTCCAAACTAAATTGAAACTGTGGATTAAGAAAATAACCTTGCAAAAAAGAACTTTGATTAATAATCATGGTTAAGATTTAATAAGCGATACACAATAAATTAATAAATGAAATTGTGTTATATGTTGACTAACCTGCAGAATGCAAATCTGAATGCATAAATCCCCATTTTTTATCAATGATGTCATTATATTGTGTGTGATAATGACATTTTTGTTGAATGGATTGCTTCGCTTTATCTATAGCTTCGTATAAAAAGCCCATTGTTGGCTTTTCATCACCATCAACTAATCTTAGAACTTTCACAATAGGTTTAATTACCTTTATTATGTCACTTACCTTGCTCCAAAACTATTTTCCTAAAACAATTTTCTTTGATTCATATGCAAGTCTTGCTTTTTCTTTTCCATATTTGGACTTTTTATATTCTTCTAAATTAAACATTTTTTTCAAAGCTTCTTGTTGCTTGAAAATTGACTCAAGTTGAATGAACTATGTTACAAAATGAGTGATAGCAGGACATATGATGTCCTTAGCCCTAGTAAAATTTTTCATATATTTTGTTGTCCAAATGTGATTGTAAATAAATGTAGTCACTAATTTTGCATCTTCTAACACTTTTTGAACATTTGATTTCTTTCCAATATCCTCTAAGCATAAGTCCAAACAATGAGCCACACGAGATGACTAAAAAAGATGTGGTCATTTTTCCATCAACTTTTGTCCAGCAGCTTTTAATGCTCTTTCATTATCAGTGACCACTTGCACCACATATTGCTCTCCAATCTCTTCAACAACTTGATCAAGCAACTTAAAGTAGTAATCAGTGTTCCTACTAGGCACAGAAGAAGCATCAATGGATTTTAAGAAAATAGTTCCCTTACTGTTGTAAACAAGAAAGTTAATTATGTGCAAGTGATTTATACTATCAGTCTAACCATCGCATATTATTATAACAACTATCTCTTTCCACGTGCCTTTTAATTCTTCAATCCATGTTTTCATAGATTGAAATTCTGATTCTAAATACACCTCTGAAATCTCATAAGGAGTAGGGTACTTAACCCCTAGCCCAAAGTCAGCTGCCACAATAAGTAAATTATGCAACCATAGAGAATTAACTAATTGCATAGGTAAGCGCTCATACAAAATAAATTTAGAGAGAGCTTCTCCTAACTTTTTTCTTAATGACTTCATCATGCCACCTTTAATTTTACTCTGCTTCATGCTTTTACTTCTTACTAAATCAGGTTCTAAGGATCTCAATCTGAAAGTTTATACATTATCATACCTCCCAGTAGTTTGCCTAAATCTTTGTCGATATTTCCATTCTTGATATGTCCTCCTACTTTCTCGCATGGCTTGTTTTAAGGACCTTTGTTCATCTATAATGATATCATCATCATCACTTTCATCATCATAGTCATCATCCCCCTTTAAACATGCTTCAAATTCTTTTTTCCTTCTTTTAGAATCCCTTTTCTTCACACTATTATCTTGTAAGATCTTCATCATATTCTCTCTAATAAAAGAAGTAACTCTTGGACAACTTGCCACATCTCCTTTTTTGTGTGCTATATGCTGCTTCAGTCGTGTAATTCCACCTTTCACAACTTTTCCACAAAGTTTACAAACTATGTTATTTCGAGTTACAGGAATAGGAGTACCAAAATGCCAACCTATATCATTACTTGGTACACCTTCTAATCTTCCTGATGGAAAAATTTCTCTGGGTGGCATATCTGTTTAAAAAACATATCAACAATTAATTAATGGAAGTATTTTACGATAATAGTAATGATAATGATAAAAATAAATACTATTTAAGAAATGTTTATATATAAAAGAAATTAATGATAATAACATTTTCATTATTGAATTATTTTCTATATATTCTAATTTTTGTTTTTATTTTGTTTATTAATTTATTTTGAGATTTTTTTAAAAAAAGAAGAATATGTGAAGATATTCCACTTCTTTAATTTTTGGAGTATCCTAATCAATTAACTTAATTAATTAATAATAATTATATATTAACCTAATCAATTAAATTATTATTTATTAAGAATTTAAGATAATCATATTATATCTAAAATTAATCATAATATCTTTCTATAAATATATCAATTAATAATAATTAGTTATGAACCTAATTAATTAATAATTAAGAAAAATTTTAAATTATACTATTCCTAAATTGACTTAACCAATTAACAATAATTATTTATTAACCTAATCAATTAATAATTATTATCTATTAAGAATTTAAGATAATCATATTATATCTGAAATTAATCCTAATATCTTTCTATAAATATATCAATTAATAATAATTAGTTATTAACCTAATTAATTAATAATTAAGAAAAATTTTAACTTATACTATTCCTAAATTAACTTAATCAAATAACAATAATTATTAACTTAATCAATTAACAATAATTATCTATTAAGAATTTAAGATAATCATATTATATCTGAAATTAATCTTAATATCTTTCTATAAATATATTAATTAATAATAATTAGTTATTAACCTAATTAATTAATAATTAAGAAAATTTTTAAATTATACTATTCCTAAATTAACTTAATCAATTAACAATAATTATTTATTAACCTAATCAATTAATGATTATTATCTATTAAGAATTTAAGATAATCATATTATATCTAAAATTAATCATAATATCTTTCTATAAATATATTAATTAATAATAATTAGTTATTAACCTAATTAATAGTCTAATCCCACATCACACCCTTAATAGACACGTAAATGCTTACAATTTCTAGAAAAATCAGAGTCCTACACAAATCATCTGCAGTTCTGCACTTTTCTTTGGTTTTCTAAAAAAATTAGAAAATTCATCTCTACTTCTATTCGGTTTTCTAGAAAACTCATAAGAAAACCCATCAGTCATCTTTGGTTCTCTTCGGTTTCATCTCTGTTTCTCTTTTTCTAGAAAATCAAAAACTCATCTCTATTTCTTTTCAAATCTTTGTTTCTATTCAGAAAACTCATGACTCATCTCTGTTTGTCTTCAATTTTCTAGAAAAATCAGAAAGCTCCTTTAGGTTTCTCTAAAAAATCAAAAAAATGACAGCCTCATTTGCATTTTCTGTTTAGTTTTCTTCTAGAAAAATCAGTTTGTGTTTCTCTTCAATCTTTTGGAAAAATCACAGCCCCTCCCCTTACCAAATTTTCATGAATCACACCATACTCATCTACATTTCTAACTCTATTTTTTTTTTCAAAAAGAAGAAAGAAGGATCAAATTAAAAAATTTACTTACTGTTGTGGCATTGCCTAGAAGAGGAACTGATATGCAATGCGAGCGTTGGAATCGTTGGATGATGGGATTTGAGTTAGGTTTGCGTCTACCATTCAAAGGGTTGATCTGTAGATCTACCGTTCAACTTTTCAGGTTTTTAGTTTTTGTTTGAGATTGAGTTTGCTTCTTTAGTTCTTTTCTTCTGCTTTTGAAGTTTCAATTTCTTTTTTTTATGTTTATTAATCATCAATAATGGATGGTTGAAGAATCTCTCCTGTGTTGTTTGTACTGTTGTTACTATGTTTCTGAATAGATTCCCTCCTTGTTCTTCTTTTTTGCTTCTTTTTGGTACCGAAATCTGAAGTTTGAAATGACAGAATGGGTTGCGATAAAATGTGAAGATGCGGTCCGTTATTGCCGCATCAGACCACAAACTACAACACCATTTTGTATCGTTGTTATTGACTGCAAAGCATATGAATTACAATCACACTGCAAAATTGGCAAATTTTGGATGTGGTTCCTTCTGCAACCGTAATTTTGCGACTATTTTTTGTGTAATGGTCCATTTTTTAAATCCATGCATTATTAGTTTCAAGACTTGCACAAAGTATCATAATGAGTTCCAATTCTCAAAACAATCGAATGGCATACCCTCCTCCACCATCGCGATCCCCACCCCAGCCCTCACCACCGACTAACCCAAATGAAGGTTCAAGACTTGCAAAAAAATATCATAGTGAGTTTCGATCCTCGAAACAATCGAATGGCACACCCTCCTCTGCAACCACAATTGCGGTCGCCGCCTTAGCCCCCACCACACTAACCCAAATGGAGGTTGAGGATCTAAACCTCAAAACAATCCAATGGCCTATTAATAAATATCAGGTTATAACCCTTTTGCACTATGAGTTGGGTTTTAAAAAATGGTCCGCATCATGAAATGCGGCTACAAAATTGCGGATGTGGAAGGAACCGTTACTGCATTTCGCCGCTATTGCAGTGTGATTAAAATTCACCCCTTTTGCAGACGAAAAAACGGTGATGCAATGTGATGCGGCGATACACAACCGCAATAGGTGCATAGGCACATTTGTTTCCAATAGATTCCATTCAAATCGTACAAAAAAAGTAAAAAAAAAGTCTTTATAAAAGAATATGAAATTGCAAAATCGATTCTTTCATATTTTTCATCTTTACAATTCAACAATCATAAAAAAAAAAAAAAATCGAGAAGAAGATTTCTATTTACCTGGATAAAACAGAGAGACAGAGATAGTGAGAAAGGTTCCAAACTCAAATCCATATGCAAAACTTTTGAAAGTTGATGCAGATCTATGCTCTCAGTCAGATCTAAACTCACAAATTCATGATCCAATACTCTAAAATGTTTTCAGCTTCACCAGATCAATTGCCTCTTTTCTCTTCTTTTGTTTTTGCAGAAATAGATGAGAACTACAATGGTAAGAATATAAGAGATAAAGAGCAAAGAGACTAGAGGAATAAAGGCTCAATGAGACGAAAAATACAGAAGATTTGTGGAGTTTTGTGGTGAGGCTTCGTAACAGAGGGGTGAGGATGAGAGACAAGAGGGAACAAGTGAGGATAAGAGACGAGAGGGAACGTTCTGGAAGGGGCAGAGGTAGCAAAAATTCAAACTAACATATTTATTTAATAAATTTGACTGATTATTTAATTTTTTCTATTTTTTTAAATGATATTTACAGTTTTAATATAGGATTGTAGACATCCTAAATATTAATTGACAATTAATTACAAATCTTCATACTTAAAAATTGATATTAATATTTGATAATAAATTATCATATCTTATATAATAAAATTATTCCATTTGAGAAGGATTGTTAAATATATGGTATGTTTCAATGATTTTATTTCTCATCTAAAAAAAATAATCACAATTATTTATAACAATTTATATTATATTTATAATTTATGATTTATAATAAATCATCATATCATCATTTTCACGTTTAATACAAAGATTTAATTTTCAATTGGAATCTTACAATTATTATCACGTTCAACACAAGGATTTTTTTTTTCTATTTTGAAGCCAATCCACTTTCTAAACTCCATTTTTTCTTTCATAATTTATTTTTTTTTAAAATTATTTTAAAAGAATATTAAAATATGCACACAAACCAAATATAGTTATAATCATTAATTCTATTGTATTCTATTTTATATATTTAATATTAATAAAAATTAAAACTAATTAAGTTTTTGGGGTGAAAAAAATAATATAACAATTTAAGCATTTAAAAAAATGTGCGAATTATATAAAAATTCTCGTTTGCAATGACTGCATTCCACATTTTGAAGAACGTATTAACCGCAATTGCAAAAAATGCAATGCAACCGCATCTGCGATCGCAACCGCAATTTGAATCCTTGACTATGAGTAATGCTAGTTAGTTCATTTGATTTTCGTTTTTTAGTTTCACCCCTTAACTTTGCAAAGTGGGATTTGATTTGTTAATAGATAGAAACATAAATTTTAAAAATACCTTTCATTTAATATAAAAAAAAAATTTTGTTAATGCTCTGACCTTTAAAATGGTTTCCTACTTGATGTCAAATATATATATATATATATATATATATATATATATATATATATATATATATATATATATTTGAAGTGAGATTACAATTAAGTCAAATAATTCCATTGGTAATTGATTGATTAACTTAAAGTGATTTGTGTCTTGCTTATTTACGTTGATCTTCAAAAAGAAAGTCTCTTTGTTTAATCGAATAAAATTGATGTCAATTCTTCTATCGCTTTAATTATAGATTTTATAAATTTTGTAAATAATTATATATTCTATGAAAACCATCGCTTTGCATGTCTAGTCCATTTTACTGTGTATTAAGCTTTAAGTAATTCATTCAAAGTTTATACTTTTATAACTACTTTATCAGATCTTGTTATTAATATCGAACCAAGTTTATAGCTTGCTGATGTCTGTATTTTATCGATAATCTTCACTTCAAGAGTTTCACAATTTTTGGTCAAGCTGAGCTCAAATCAAAAGTTTTTATCCAAGTTGAAGCTCAATCATGTTACTCTTTTAATTAAATTAGAAAAATGCTAAAAGTACTAAAATTAAATTTCAAATGTTTTATATCCATCAAATTGAACTTTACATTTGCCCCATCATCTTTTATCATTTATTTAATAATGGTCTTCATTTATATTTAAAGTTTAATTTTGAATCTCATTTTTAGTACATATAATATTATTAATTGAATTATGCTTAAAATTATTAAATTCAATTTCACATTAAACTAAACTAATTTCACTCATTTATTAGATTATCGGTTTGAATGCCGTATATTTTTAATAAATGAGAATAATTAATTAAAACGAGTGACGCTTTTCTGGCATGATTAATTTGGTCGTATTACAAGGCTTAAAAAGAGTTGTGATCTTCGTGAAGGTTACTTGGAAGAAACTATACAGTAGCATATTTATAGTGGCACCTAAAGAAGAAAAAGTGTTGTGTTCCTTCTCTGTGCATGTGGATATTCTTTTGTTTTGCCTCCAATAAAAGAGATTCTATACAGATGTGTTAATTTATTTGGATATAACTGCGGGGTTGTGCATTTTTCTTTTTCTTTTTCTTTTTCTTTTTTTTTTTGGTTACTTTGTTTTGCCGTCTGTAAGTGCCCCTTTTTCCCGTGAGTAAACCCATTTTTTAGTCCTTAGAATTTAAAGGCGCCGGATATTTCGTCCTCAAAATTTTGTCATTGTTATTATTAGTTCTTCAATTATCATTTTACTAAAATTTTTCATCCCTCCGTTAAAATTTCTGTTTGAAAGTAAACAGAGCTGAGATACAAGAGCCACTTCACATTATTATTAAAAGTCTAGTTGAAATGATGATTGAAGCTGGTTGTTGAAAGACGAAACTATCACTTCTCACTGCAACATGAAACACCTATTGCTGTTGTAGTTTCGACATCTGTTTGTATCATTATAAGTGGCATCGCAACAGCACATACGTAAGAATATCAAGTAAATGATTATATTAACACACCAGAAGGAAAAAACAAGTAAAAATGAAGGAGTCGTGGTGCATAAATATATAGAATGAATTAAAACAGAAAAAGATCATGCCAAAAAAATCCAGCTCAGGATACAAGACAATGAAACATATGGATACAGACACCAAGAGAAGGTCATCAAGAGAGAGAAAGAGAAAGAGTTATCAAGAAGATGAGATGATGTTGATAGTGTTATCACACAAAAGAGGCATTATAAGGATGCAAACCAGAATTGCTTTTGTCTCTTATTTGCTGAAGGATGCCGTTTTTGAAAGAGGAGCAAATTCCATCTGCTTTCAAATGGATCTTTCAACGGAGGGATGAAAAGCTTTAATAAAATGATAATTGAGGGATTAATAATAACAATGTCAAATTTTGGAGGACTAAAAGCTTAGCGCCATTAAAATCCAAGGACTAGAAGATGGGTTACTCTTTTCCAGTTTTTCTTTCTTCCCTAAATTCTGCAATTTGACTTTTTTCAATTGGCGTGTTTCAATTTCCAGAATTCATCCTTTATTGGTTCACCACTCAATAACACACACATTTCAATAGGGATAAATATTTTATATAAGAGGGAGATGAGTAAATTGTATCCATCAAATATTGCATTAATAGAATAAGATTAAATTATAAAGTCATCTAAATTTTTAAGTGATTATATAACTTATAATTATATTTTATTCTTAATCAATAATGTAAGATTTAATAATCACATTTGGAACCCGTATTTCCGACTTAAAAAATACTCCTTTCCTTTCATAAAAGAGAAACTCCATCATTTGCAATTTTTAACTCTCATTCTAGCAAAACTGGAGAACAAAATTTCAGATACAAGTATAAAAGATAATTTCATTACGTGTTTTATGTTTCACCGATTGAACTGTTACTAAAATATAGCCGGGAAATAATTAAAATTCTATATTCAATCACTTTCCATGGGCATGGGAGCTAAATTAACACTTTCAATTAAGAGTAAATATTGTATATAGTCCTTCATTTATAAAAATAATAATTATTATATTTCTCAAATTTTATAACTAACATTATTGATCCCTTATTTTATTTTTATTATAATTATTTATCTCTCTATTTACTTGTAGCACTAAAATAAATAAAAATATTACAATAAGGTTGTTCAATCCCACCTTATCCATGTGAAATATGTACTTGTCTTTTCGTTATATTATTTCTTTTTAATATTACATATGAAGGATAAGACAAATAATTATAATAAAAATAAAAAATATATAATATTAATTACAAAATTTAAAAATATAATAATCATCACCTTTACAAATAAAGAATTAAATATAAACCATTATTTTCTCCTTGTAAAAAAATATTATTGCCATTTCTTCAAAAAATTTATTATTAAAAATTTAATTCATCAATCTAAACACACCGTAAAACTAAGAAGTTTGAACTGCATAGAATTTCAGTCCCTACACCGACTTTCACCTCACAACACATCTATTTTTTAGCTATTGGCTCAAGGATGAATAAATGACAAGAAAGAAAAAACCAGTTATTATAAACTAATCAAAATCATTATTTACCTTAAATTGGGAAATCCTATCCATGCTCTTAAAAATCAGCAAAGGTCCCTCCTTTTCTTAAGAAAGGAAAGAAGATTTTAGGAAATAGATATAAATTTTTTTTATTAAAAAAGTAGATCACAATAGAAAAAAATGGTGAAGTTTAGAATAAAAAGTATATCTATCTTTTCAAAAATAATAGAAAAACAAAAAAAAATTGTGAGTGTATCAAGCCTTCGAAAAATGCCGCAATACAAAACATCATAATTACACCATCCTTGCGTCTTTTGTACATAAATATTCCTAGAGCAGTTCTCCTACACATCATAAATTCAACTTAAATCCTTAAACATCCTTTTTGTCAATTTCTTTTAATTTAAAAGAGATAAAAAAATACAATTATTTTGATTTTCAATTTTGTTACTTAACCTACCATTTTAAAACATTAAAAAAATCTGTATCTATCTATCTCCCAATTTACACTCAACGCAAGGAAACTTAGCAAATTTGAATTCATCTTTTGTACATAAGAATTTCAAGAGTAGTTCTATTACAATAATGGAATCACCTCTCACTCGCATGATGATGTCCCATATCATGACTTGATTCTTGGGTACCATGACAGGCACAAAGACACCTAATTATTATTAACTTATTAGCTTGCCATCCTTACAAGCTTTTAAAATATTTCTAATCCTTTACTACTTCAACTTTGTTGTATAGAAATAAATAGACATATGTAGAAAATAGGATAAGCTGCATATACAAATTGAAAGTTTAAAATATAATTTACATATATAAAAAGGTTTATACAAAGGTACAAAAGCCTTTTTTAAAAAACAAAAGTTTACATATAAAGACTACAAGTAGAAAAACTTCTAATTTAACACATCATGTTTCCATTCAAGGTCCTTCTTAGGATTAGATTTACTGAATAAGGAGGACAAAGGGTTTGACATATTAGAACTAGAACTAGAACTACTATATATTTCATCTGATAAACGGTAAGGTAAAATAGGATTAATAACAAAGGGATTTGATTCAAACTTCAATTGTTTGAGTCCTATAGAGTAATCAATACAAGGGCCCCTTATGGTTATCTAGAATTTGTAATGAAATACTATTGATGTGTGTGTCCTAAGAGCCAATTATAAGATTATTATAATAACGTGTAATATATTATATTTTGTTTTAAGTAATGTAATTATTATATTTTATTTCATTTTTTTTGCAATTTATAACTTAATATAATAATTTTTTCTAGAATAGTTTTTTTATTCCTAAATGTTCCTAATTAAGTATTATTATGAAAAGGATAGCAATAATACGTTAAGATTAGCATATATGGTAACTAATAATTGTATATCATGGATATGTGATATCAAGTCAATACATGAGTACATTGTTAGAGAATAGATATATTGGATTGACTCGTTGTGAGAATACTACATGGATTAACAAGTGCCATTAGCTATTCTCATGTGACCACAGTGTAAATAATCCTTTGACTTGAAGTTACTACGATTCCCTACATAATGAGTTACACATTTTGATGTCATGATATGTCACCTTTAACTGGGATGATGTGTAGGGCATTAATTGGGTATGCTATAATCATACAGAGGGATGTGAGTCATGTAGATGAGATTTTGTTCCTCTTATATAAAAGGAGTGACATCCTTGAGCCCCTTGATTGAGTAAAACTAAAAGATACATGGTCATGCTCAAATGGATCAATATGTGATATTAATCATTTATGTTTACTCAATATCAAGAAATGTAAATCGAATATTAATGAGGATGACATAATCCATGCCTCTAGTTTGATTTGGATATCGTTGTAAAATGGACTGTATTGCAAAGTGTTGTTCACATATTAGGTAGATATTGAATCATAAATATTCTTATTGCTTGAGTAGTAGTGATGTATTACTAGATACTGCTCACTATCGATAGTTTACTGATAGGTCACTAACAATGTAGTAAGAACTTACAAGGTCACATAAAAAAAGTAGGAATGAGATAGTAGTTAATTAGGCTTTAGTTAGACTAAAATCCTATTAATTAGGCTTATTGTTTAATGCATATACATATTATCGAAATAATAATATATATATTTGTGTAACATATAGTATATTATATGATATCATTTGATATTAAAGTAATATTAGATAATTATGCCATTTAATATTAGGTAATTATATTATGGAATAATATTATTATTTAAAAATATAGATAATAATGTTATGAGATAATGTTAATATCTAATATTTTTAGTTATTAATATTAAGGTAATATTAAATAAGTAATAGATAAGTTCTATCTCTCTCCTCAGTCTCACCATAATAGGGATAAGGTTTTAGTTTTTAAGTTAAGTCAAAAGGGGAAGTAGTTGCCTAGTTAGACTAGGAAAGTGACGTGTATAAATTCTATAAAAAGCATGAAGGCATCACTTTGCATTGTAGAATAATAAGTTGCCACCAAAATAACTTAAAATCCACAAAACCCTAATCCTTTGTGAGAGAGACGTCTCTTAATAGATTTATAGGAGGTCGAGAGGTTATCATTCACTCCATGTGGATATCGTAGAGGCACAATCACTTAACTGTGCTTATGATTCATGGATTGCACTTCAAGAAGTAATCCTTATGATATTGATCTATGTCCTTGTGGATAAATTCCAGGAAGATTTCACTTATATAATTTTTTAAAACCTATTTTTTCATTGTGTTATATGATAAATGTAAAACCCAATAAATACAACTTGAAAAGTACCTCGAGGTAACAAGAAGGTTCTTATACAGATATCAGTCATTCTTCAGCAATCCATCCTTAGAATTAGTAAATAAAATACTAATTATAGAGAATGTGAGTATTAAAATATTTAGTGATTGACTACTTTCCTCCTTTTTTAAGGAGTTTTCACTATAATAGATCAAAGATATTTGTATATAACATTATATTATAAGCAATGATTTAATTTAACTTTACTATATCTGTTATAACTTTTCTATATATTGTTTGCAAGGATTACCCTAAAGAATGGCAATAGTTAGTATATAGGTTTCTCCTTACATCTTTCATCCAATCTTATCCCTCACTATCTTAGGTATTAAGCCATTAACTTTATCTTTCTAACCCTTACCACTCCTCTCCTGCTCTACAAAAGATGAATAATTCTCCTCAAAATTCAAATTCATGTTGAGTAATATTATGATATTAACCATAGCATCAATTAATCACATTAAATTCATAAGTATGATCAAAATACCAACTATGCTATAAAACTTGGCCATTTTTATTCACATTCATATTTCATCATTTCATGATAATATTTTTAAGGATGATACATAATCTTTTTATTCAAGCCAATATTAACATTTAACTCTTTTAAATAGATATCAATTATAGTTTAAATATCATCATTTACTTCATATACTTCAATTCTTCATGACATTGCTCAATAAAATAATCAAGCATTGAATATGCTATGTAACATAGAGTTTTCCACAGTTTAATGCCTTTTTAGGCTTTTAAATCCACTTATATTTTTACCAATTTTTTTAATTCTTTTAACAAATTAATGGACATTAAACAAGAATTTTCTTATAATTTAAACACCTTTTGTATTGTTCACTTAAAACCAAAAGAGTGAATTTGAAAGAGGACAGCATAAGAGCAATTATAATATAAGCCCCTTTTTTTTAATGTCCAAACCACTCTCAATTATCACCAAATTTTGATATAACATCCTTAACATGTTAATAATGAAAAACATTAATTATTTTTCAAAAATTTCACATGGTTATTGGTCATACGAAACCATAAACTTAGAATTATCAATTCTAAGCAGTTTTAGAGTTACAATAGGAAAAAGTCCTTCTAGTAACATATTAATATCAAAAAGGCCTTCTATGCAAGATTATTAACATATTAATAATCCTAGATCATCAATTACTTTAATTTTTCTCAACCAAATTAGGGCATAAACAACACCAAATAGTAACATATAGAATACAATATTCTATTTCAAGCCATTATAACTAATATCCATTAAATTGTACTTTTCATAAGTAAAAAAAATTTCAAAATTTTCCACACCAATTCTAACATCATTTGTAACAATAAAATATCAAAAATTGAAATTTTAAATCCTTAATCTAAGGAGAAATAGAAACATACCATTTAACTTTCTTGACAGAATTTTCCTTCTAAATTTTCCTATGGTCATTTCCTAACAAAAAACTTAATAAATCATCCCTTACTTATCTCAACACCATAATACTAATATTATGCCTTTATATCAACATTTATACCATATTAAAATCAAATCATACAGCACCACATCTCAATTTCACTTCTAATATGGCTAAAATCATCAAAGTTTTCATCTTTCATAAGGAACCGCAATAGAAAAAAGGATAGTAGCTACTCATTTCAATTCCTTGACCTTTTTTACTTTTAGAAACTTTTTGAAACATCAAAAGATTAGTTTCAATAAAATAAATTAAATTTTAAAAATTTAGGAGAGGAGATGATTATGAAAACTAGAAGATGAAAGAAAAACCCAGGTTACCTTGCAATAATTTATAAAACTAGTTAAAGAATCCCTTGAAACTTTTTTAGAGAGTTGAAAATCCTAGTGGGGCAACTGAAGAACATGGTTTGGCTAAGGAAATAAGCAAAAAAAAAGTGTGTAATAAAAGGTTTGAAAAGGCTTTATATAAACCCTAATTATTAAAATTTCTACTATACGCTTCCTAATAATGACATTTCGCAAAAATTTGCTAATCAAACCAACTCATGGGCAAAATTTTTGCTAGCCTAAAATAAAAATATTTTCTTCTCAAATTCAATAAAATTCAACCAAATAAATGCTTAAAAATACTTGCTAACGATTGCCTCTAATTTTCTAATTTTTTACTAAAATGCTGTAAGTTTCTCTTGGAAGATTTAAACTTATTTTGGGCTTGAATTTTTTATTCCAAATATCATATTTGGGACCTAAAAAATTGAACTAAATTAGCCAAATGAATCAAGATAATTTATCTCAAACTTGGGCTCAATCTCTAGATTTTTTAGTTACTTGAGCTATTTTTCGATTATCCAAGCCCCTAATTTCCTATTAGGTTTCATAAAATTTTTTCAAAACTTTGTGTTGAGGGTTTAATGATATTTTGACACATACTAATTCCTAATGTAAGTTCTATGAAAATTTTGGATAGAGGTGTCCTCAAATTATCTTTATAGATTACTTGAAGTTTACCCAATTACATTTTAGGTTTCTATAAAGGTGGATTCTATCCAAAATTTCTTTTTAGATTTTCTTGCTCCATCTCACATGCAATCTCTTTGACCACTTTTGATCTCTCTTTAGCATAGATGATATCCTGCTTTAAGTTTTGGGGACTCCTTCATTAGAAAACCTAATCCATCACATCTTCTCTCTTTTTCTTTCTTTCCCCACTAGTATTTTAAGCTCTATTTATTTAGTATTTTGAAAAAAAAATTATTTTTATTTTTAAAATTAGAAGAACCTATTTGGAAATTTATTTTCAAAATCCATTTTTAAAAATGTATAATTTAGAAATAAAAAAATAAAAAAACTTTTAAATGTTTTCTCAACTCCTTTCTTATTCTTGATATTAATTTTGTATATTTTTTATTTATAATATTGAACACCCTCTAATATTTATTTTTTTAATTTGAAAATAGTTTTGAAAATAAAAAAATAGATTTTGTGAATAATTTGTAAAAATATAAAAATAAAAATATATCTAAATACACCCTTATTTTTAATAAAATTAGAGGTTCCCTGCCTCTAGGTGGAAAGTCCTTAATGGTATGAGAGTGCATGCAGAGCAAAATGTGATAAGGAAAAGTAATAGGCATTTTTTTTCTAATGGCCCACATTAGGAACAATTCATTTTCTTTTACTTTAGTAAAATTTGACCACTTTAAGAGAATGAGTTTTGCAATAGTTTAGTTCAAAAATGTCATCATCTATAGATAATCCAATGATCTAAAACTTTTGCTTAATTTGCTTAGGATGGGAATTAGGCCAAAAAAGCCTAATAGCATCCATTTTTAGTGAGCTTGAACATTTCCAACACCATGATATGGCTGTGCAGAATCCATTGCAAGAGCTTTAGCCAAGAACTTCACAATAATAACAAATTTTTCTCCTTTAACTAAAGTGATTAATTTGGCAAGTACTTGTATTTTTCTTTTACGCAAATTTTCATAAAATTGATGGATTAGGCTAGGATAAATGGTAATACTAGATTCATTAAATTTAAGCAAATGCAAACACTCCAACACAGTATATATCTTAAATTTCTTAACCTTCAAAAATCTAATATCCTAATAGTTCCTAGTAATATTGTCACTTAGGAACTTCTTCAACAAATGGGAGTAGGTGAGATAAAGATTTAAAAACTTTTTCTTTCCCTTTATTAGTTTTTGTGCACTTTCTCTTTGTAGCTTAATGAGAAAAATATTTATTACTGTATTTTCTCCTATTTTATGTCTCTTAGTAGTGTACACATGTTTAATTTCATATAATTGACCTCATTTTATAATTTGTGGTTAATTTTACAATATTCTAAATTTATTCGATTAATGCTAAATTTTGACGTTATTTTTATTTTTCAGTTGTATCTTAAACTTTAGATGTTGGATTAATGCATTCTTTGTGTCATTAGAAAGCTTAAAGAGAGATCTACAATTCTATGTTTCAATCCAAGTCTATTTCAAATGTTTTAGAGGTCAGACATAGCTGAGAAGTTGAAGTTGTGTCTTTGTCCTAATTTAGTCTATTTCTATTTTTGGGCTATATCTAGAGTTATAGAGGTCCAATTAACTTAAAACTAGTATCCAAATTTTCATAATATATAATCTTATAATTGATGTTTATGGATTGCTCAAATTTCCTCATTTTAGTAGTCTTAAACCAGTTGAAAGTCAGACCTATGAGAATTTATTAATGTAACTATTAGAGTTAATTGTCTTGTTAAAAATAGGTTTAGGCTTTTAAAAATTAAGAAAGCCCTATTATTGTAATCCTAAAAGAATATAATCCAAGTATAGTTGGGTTTTAGGTTAATTAGGTTATATAAATAAGGAAAGCTCATTAGACTTTATGAATTTTTACAGATTTAGCAAACAGTTTCACTCTCTTTCTTCTTATTTTTCTTTTGTTCTTCATCAATGAAAGCTTAATTTCATGGTTGATTCAAGGAGTTTAAATCTCTCCTCATCTAGATTATAAGATTATGAGTTGTAATGATAATTCTTTTAATTAATTTTCATTTTTTTTCTATTTACTTGTGCCAAATACTTAGAATTACTTATGTTAGATATTAATTTGATATAATTGATGGTCATTACTATGATTTTTGATTTCTTGCTATTTTAATGTTAAATTATAGTTAGTAAATCATAATTTTATACGTAGGGGCAAAGAGTTGAGGGATTAATTTGGAGATTTCCAATTTAAATTAATTTTATTTTTAAATTAATTTTGATCTAATGTAAAGATTATAGTGGTTGCGTAATTAGCAAATCCTAATTGATCAAATCCTAAATGGTAATATAATAAAGCATTCAATAATTATTGTAAGGGTTTCGGGTAATTCAAGGTTAAATAATTAATTAAAAAATTAAATCCTAATTAATCAATGATTAATCTAAACTAAAGCTTTCAATTGCTTGAATCGGCTGTTTTGCTACATTAGTTTTCCTTCTATATGTTTGCTTTGTATTTTTACTTTGCATTATACATTCAATTCAATTTAAATTCACACAAAACCCTAATTCTGTAACTACATAATCCAACATTTTACACATAACATTATGCATTCATACAATATGTTGCATCTATTCTGTTTACATCTATTGCATTCTGTTTCATATCTATTTTTGCATTTTGTTGTGCATTTTATTTTTGTTTACTATTAGTAATTTATAGCAAAAGATAATATCAAGAGATCATTAAAGGTATGACTTAGTTATTTTACTATATTGCATTATTTTCAAACAAACCAATTTTCAACTAATTTTGGTGCATAACAACATTACAATCAAAGCTTTACTTTTCTTTCCCATAAAAATTAGACTTTCTGAGAGATATGGTGATGAAAGTGTTTAGAATTATTGGAGGAAATGTTTAAATATGACTAGTGGTAAAAAAATGTGAAAATTTATGAAAAAGGAAAGTTTGACTTTAAAGGTCCAAATTTAAGGTTTTGCAATCTGATGAATTTTTTTGGAAGTTTTGATCTAGAAATGAGAGAGAAATAGGTGTAAAAGGTCCTAATCAGTCAATTTGGATGTTTTAGTGAAAAAGTAAAGATTTTAGTGGAATTTTGGTAAAGGAATCAAAGAGCTCTCAAGGTGGCCAATAAAGTAAGCTACAAATAAAAGACTAAAGCAGCATAAGGCTTATGTAGAAACCCTAAGGAATCATATGTTCAGGTTTTTCATGTAAGAAAAAAATTGCATAATTGATTCTACTACCTAAAATTTGAATTTCTAGAATTTCCTTCTTGAAAAGAATCGATTCTCACTTGATTCTCAACTTCCAATATCAAAATCTTCATATAGAATTGATTGTCCACTTGATTCTCCACTTTTGAACATGGATTTTGCATTAAGAATTGAATGACCACTCAATACCATTACCCTTAAAATTTGCTAACTTGAATTTACATCACCACTTGATCCAAAACCAATGCTTTTGATTTTCAAAACATTCAAGGTCATTCTTTCAATTCTTGATGTTGGATTTTGAAAAGCAACACCTATAAAACAAAATTTGAGGATACTTCTAATGCCAAAGTTAATAATAGATTCTTGATAAACAAAAATAAACTATAAAATTAAGTAGTTAGAATATTAAAATTCATTTAGTTCAAACTGAAATAAAACTTGAAGTCTATATAGGATCAATTCTTAAAAGGATTTAATATGCTTAATTCTCTTCTAATAAAATTGAAACAATCTTCATTGAGTGGCTTAGTGAAGATGTTTGCAAGTTAAAAATCAATTTGTATAAATTCAAGAGCAATATCTCCTCTTTAAACATGATCATGAATGAAATGATATATTATCTTAATATGTTTTGATCAAGAATACATAATGGGATTCTTAATGAGGTTAATAGCAATAGTATTATCACATTCAATAGGAATATTTTTAAATTTCAAATCAAATCCTGATAATTGTTGTTTCATTCAAAGGAGTTGAGCATAAAAATTGCCAAAGGCTATATATTCTGCTTTCATAGTAGACAAAGCCATATTATTTTGCTTCTTCCTATGTCATAAGACTAGTGAGTGACTAAAAAATTGACAAGCATCACTAGTACTTTTCCTATACAACCAATACGTGCAAAGTCAACATCAAAATAACCTACTAAGCAACTAGACCATTCTTGAAAGTACCATAATCCAAAGTGAGGTATGCCTGCAAAATACCTTAAAATTTGCTTGATAATAATCAAATATGATTCTTTTGAATTAGTTTGGAATCTTGCACATATATTGAACATGATATTGGCCCTACTAATAGTAAAATCAAGTAAGGAACTTATTATAACTCTATATATAGTAATATTAACTTCTTTACCTTCTTCATCTAAGTCTAACTTTATTATGATGCTTATAAAGGTTGAATATAGCCTAGCCTTATTCAAGTGATGTTTCTTAATCAATTCTTTTGTATACTTGGTTTAGCTAATAAAGATCCCATCACTTAATTGTTTGATTTGTAGTTTGAGGAAAAAGTTCAATTCTCCCATTATAAACATCTTAAATTCACCATCCATTAACTTAGCAAATTCTTTGCACATATATTCATTGGTGGCACCAAGTATGATGTCGTTAACATATATTTGCATAACAAAAATATCATCATGTTCATGCCTTATGAACAAAGTTATGTTAACCTTTTCTCTTGTAAAATCCTTGTCCATTAAAAATTTGCTTAGTCTCACATACCAAGCTTTAAGATCTTGTTTGAAACTATTTAGTGCTTTCTCAAGTTTAAAAAGATGATTAGAAAAAAAAGTGACTTCCAAAATCCAAAGGTTGTTCAACATACACTTCTTTCATAATAATACCATTTAGAAAAGCACTCTTAACATCCTAATAACTTCTAATTTAGCCACCAATGCATAGGCTTTATCATAATTAATTCCTTTTTCTAGGTTATAAACTTCTACAACTAATTAGTTTTGTTCCAAACCATGACACCATGCTCATCAAGAATATTTTTAAAGATTTATTTAGTACTAATAAATGGATAATCATTAAATCTTGGCACTAACTCCTAAATATCATTTCTTTCAAATTAATTTAACTCTTCTTACATGGCAAAAATCCAATATTTATCAATTATTACCTTATCAATATTTTAACATTTAATTTGGCAACAAAAATATGAAATCACCACATATTTTTCTAAAAGAATTTCTAACTACCCTTTAAGATATATCATCAATGACCTAATTAATAGAATGGCTCCTCATGATCCTTTATTCTCTTTGAGATGTATGATTTTAGGCTTAATTTATGTTGTTTATGGGAAGAGAAGATACTTAGTCTTCTTCATCTTTCTCTTAAACCTAAACTTCTTCATTTTTCACATTTGTCACAAAATTGACTAATATTAAGTAAATTGTGTTTGAACCTTTTCACAAATAAAACATTTTTAATATAAAATTTGGCATTCTTATCTATTTTACCTTTTCTCACGACTTTACTTTTTGCATTGTTTATAAAAGTAATATTTCCTCTATCTTTGATTATCAAGGAGAAGAACTTGGATTTATCTCCAATCATATACCATGAAAACCCACTATCTAAATACCGTATGCCACTCTAGGACTTCATCCATACTTGCAAAAGGAATATCAATTCTCGATTGTTAGTACCCAAATTATTTTGAGTTCATTTGAGTTAGTTATAACATATATCCCTTTTGGAACCTAAATTTCTTTATTTCAACATAAATGTCTCTCTTATGAGAACAAGAATGAATTCCATGTTTTCTTTCCCTATAATAAAAATAAGTTATATTGGCTAGACTCTTCATGATTTCTTTAACAAAGAAGTTTTTTATTAAAAAAAGATTTTTTTTATTTAATGTATAACTAAGGCCGTCTTTGTTAAAGTTAGTTCTTTAACCAAGTAGAATGTCAAGTAAATCTTTGCTTTTTATGGATTTTTTATAACTTTTGGTTAAATCATCAAGTTTTTCCTTAAGACTTTCATTAGTGGCACAAGTTTATGTGACTTTGTTAAAGCTTTCTATTTTTTCAAGCAATTCATCATTTTCTTTTTCTAAAGTTTTAATATCTTCTTCCAATGAAGATATAATCTTCTTTAGAAGTTTAATATTTCTTTCAGCTTTCAATAAATTAATACTAAGATTGGTAAACAAATAATTGTTGGATTCAGTAACAGATACCTCATCATTATTATGATCTCTAATAGCCATTAAGCAAAAAAGTGTTTCCTCATCTTTAGCATTTCCTCCATAAGAATTAACATTATCATTATCTAAATATATTGCTAGATAAGCTTTCATAAGAAAGCTTTTTTTCTTCTTATTTTCATGCTTTAATTACCTTTTCAAGAATACAAGGGCAATTAAACTTAAAGTGAACTAACTTTATACATTCATAGCAAGTTGGAATGGCTTACTTATTTTGATCTCCTTTATTTGTGTGCTTGCTTACACGAGAGAATCTTCTTCCTTCACTAATTCTCTTCAATGCTCTTTGATATTTCTTTATGAGAAGGGCCAAGTTATCTTTAATTAAAGTATCAAGAATATTCTCTTGACTTTCATCATCATCATTTTCTCCATCAATAATGGTTTCAAATTTCAATATTAACTTTTAGAGCAACCAATTTCTTCTTCTTGTCATTATTATTTGCATATCTCTCAATTTCTAATTCATGTTCTTCCAAATTGTCAAAAAGATCTTGCAAAGTTGGCATTCAAATTTTCATAGCTATTTTGACCACAATAATCTTTCATTGCTATTCAATTATTAATAATCTAAGTATTTTATGAACCAACTTTCTATCCATAAGGTTCCTACCAAGAAAAGCCAATTAATTAGCAAGAGTGGTAAATCTTTATATCATATCTTCAAGCGATATGTCATTCATTCTAAACAATTCATATTGATAAATATGTGTGTACATTTTGCTTTCTTTAACTCATGTCATTCCTATGTAAGCAACTTCAAGAACATCCTACATCACTTTTGCAATTAAATAATTTGAAACTCTTATATACTCACTAGGCCATCAAGAATTTGATAAAATTCACTTAACCTTATAATAGAGTTGATATTTCTTTTTGTCATCTTCGCTCCAATTAGCTTTTGTTTTAATATCAACATTGTTTTTTTTCTTAGTTGGTAGATTATATTCTTTTTCAATAAATTCTCACATATCAATATCGATGGCTTTTATAAAATATTTCATCTTTCATTTCTAATATGTGCAATGTTGTGCATTGAAAATGGGAGATTTATTTAATGGAGGACATTCAAGTAAAATTCTAGGACCATTCAAATCTATAAGATCCTCTTGAGATTATAAGATCTTGTCACAAGAGCTAAGCTTTAATACTAATTGTAACCAAGGATCCCACCCAAAAGAAGGGGTAAATTAGATTTTAGAGGTTTACCCCTTTGAATTCAAATTCTATTTTACAAATATTTTTGAAAATAATCTACACTTGGAAACACTAGAAAATTGTTTAACTAACACAACAATTCATTGATAAACAATTAAGAAATTTCAACAAAAACAACAAGCACAAACCAAAGTATTACACAAAAAATATAAAAATATAAGGTTAGAGAAAATCAAATGCAAGGATTCACAATGGTTTAGCCTTAAAGGTTTAACACTCCAAGGAGTACATCAACTACTAAGCGTACTTGAAGAAGTCTCTACAACATCCAAATTGAATGCAAGCAAATCCTTTTAAGTTTTCTCACGTAAAAAACACTCTACCAAGAAATGCCACACTTTTGGAAATCCTTCGAATACCTCACCCTAAAATACCATGAAAGAATATTTACAACTAGAAATTTAAGCTCACAAACTCTTAAGAGTTAATTTTATAATGAAAAGTTAGGAAAGAAAATTTAAATTTAGAGCGTTCAAGGGATTTGAATCGTTTGAGAGAAAAGAAATGAAATTTTCATGTCAATGGAAAAATGAAAGCCCTTTCTTATGTTTTAATGTCAAGTTCTAGGCTTTATATAGGAGTTGGAACACTTAAAAATCCATTAGACACAATAAATAGTTGTCATTACAATGTCAAAGCTTGAAGAATCAATTGTAAAATCGATTTGTCAAGCTTTAAAAAATTTCAATTTTTATAGAGAAAATTAGTTATCCAATCAATTTTCCTTGCACAAATTTGTTTTTGGACACTAAAAATCACTTGTACAAATGATTTCCCAAGGACAGTTTCCATTTTGAAAATAGAGGATGTCTAGTAGCATAATGGAAGTAGAGAATTGATTGTCCAATCAATTCATCCTACCCAAAATGTTATTGGAAGGCCAGAATCGATTGTACAATCAATTCATCCCCCTGAAATCTATATTTTTTTAAAGAACTCATTCCAAACTCATTTTTGATCATTTTGAAAAACAACTTTACCAAAAGTTTCATTCCAACTCTTATGACATATTTTGACACAAGATTTATTTGCAAAAATTATCCAAATTTTAATTAAACCAATTAAACTAAATTTTCTCTTACAAAATTGAACTATTTAATAATAAAATCCTAATTAGTAATCTTCATTCATCTTTAAATTTCAATCTTGGTCCAATGCAACATCATACTTAAACAAATCAAAATGTGTTGTTATTATCAAAATTGACAATTAAATAGTGTAAGGGTTGTCATATGCCAATTTGAATTTTTGGAAAATTTGATAAAATTTACAAATGTAAACCTAAAATCTAGTTCATATATTTGGAGGGATTGAAATAAAACATTGTATTTAAAGAAGTTGAAATATGTTCAAAAACTTAGGAAGAATGAAAATTATCTTTTATAAAAAATAGGAAATATTTGGATAATTGAAGCTATGCAAGCAATTAAATTATTTCACCTTTTTGAAATTACGTCTTCAAAAACATTGAGTCTCAAAATGGCTTCATTCATTTCATAAGCTTTCGGGTTTCAAACCATGTAGATTTGACGTCCGTTTGTTTTTCTATGATATTTTCCCTAAGAAAATATTATTTTCTTATATATAAATAAAGGAGTATCATCTGTATCTATACCCTGTGATAAGAAAAATTAATACCTCAAAATATCTTAATTCATTTCATAAACTTTTGGGTTTCAAACCATGTGGATTTGATGTCCGCTTGTTCTTCTAAGATACTTTTTCTTAAGAAAATTTTATTTTCTTATACATAGACAAAAGAATATTATATGCATTTATGTCTTATGATAAGAGAAAATTAATATCTCATTATCCAAAGAAAATAATTATACTAAGAATCATGGCTGCATAGGAAATTACTAAACTCTTTATATTTAACATTTAACATATAAATTATCTTTTACTTGGATATTTTATAATTATGTTTTTATGAAAAAAAAATTTCACTGAAGCAAAAGGAGAATATTATTAGACTTTCGATTGTAAACTAGCAGTGACAAGTTCTAAATAATCGAAATATGCTGAGGGTCTTGTAATTCCATAATATAATTGCATACTTGAAATGGAGGGAACAAGCCTTTCATATGTAAGCATCACGTTACACAAGAATGCCAAGCAAAACACATTCTTAATATTTGGGTTACTGCTTTAGTGCATGGTAAAAATTTTGTAGATTTTTTATCAATATTTAATATAAAAGTCATGATTTTGTATATAAATTTTACATTTTTTAATCAAAATTAATAATTTTATACGAAATTTATGTGTAACCCACCTATAAAGACCTGCAAGTCCATTGAAAAAAGTTATATTAGAAAATTGTCAATTTTCAATTTTTATATAAGTTACAACCTTGAATTAAAAAATTAAGAAAAAATATGAAATTTATCTCACAAGAATTATAAATTTATTAATAAAATTTTTCTTCAAATATACACACAAACATAATCCATATTTTCTAAGAAAAATCAGAGAAAATTAGTAGTATATATCATAGAAGTTTACCACACATTTCCTCAAGTACCCAAACCTTTGACTAACGCCCCCCGCCCCCCAAAAGAACCTTTGACTGTACAATAAATATTATCAAGGAAACCAAACAATCTGGATTGCAGCATTGGACTTGGAAGTTTGAACTTCCATAGTTATGTCGGTTTTCATTGCTTACCATGCTTTTAAGGAGTAAATTTCTCTGACATTTAAGGTCAGCTTAATTACTATTTATTTGTTATGTTCAAATTCTATTATGTATAGAATTTCTCTTGCGCATCTGATTTTTTTTAAAAAAAAATTGTCTTCCTTCAAATATTTGTGGTTAATATATACAAACTCCCCTAAATTATAAATAAATATAAAAAATGTTATAAATATCTTAAATTAAATTTTAAATTTTTTATATTCATTACATTAATTGAATTTTATAAATTTATCATACCATCTTATATTTAATTAATAATCCCTGATTTACATTCAAAATTTAATTTATTACTATATAAATATTATTCTAATTTTAAAGAGTTCGATGGAATGTTTGATCTTTAAATTAAGAAAAAATCAACATTTCCTTCTCTCTTCCTCGTTTGTTTGAATCCAAACAGGTCAAACCCTTAACCGAAACAGGTCCCTGACGTAATCCAACGGTTATTAAGCCACCTATCAAATCCTTCAGATGATGGGGCCGACCCCTCGACGTCCATGAATATTATTTTCGTTTCCCTCCTTACCCCGCCCACTTCCACTCCATGCATCTCCCCGGCCCTATCCGTCTTATTCAACTAACGCAGGATGCATTGCACGATAAGAACCCCATGTTTAACATATTCAATCGGTTAACTAATTTGACGTTGGTAGTTGATAATTAACTATATTAATTAATATAATTAATAAATAATATAAATTATTTAAATAAAAATATTTGATAAAATAAATTATTTATTATTAATTTTTATATAAAAATAATATATGAGAGTATGAACATATTTTATAATTTATTTATTTTACATTTGTATATAAATTAATTTAGTTAATTTTAATTTTAATTTGAAAATAATTTAGATTTATTGAATAATTATATAATAAAATTTTTAATATATTATAATAATTATTTTGTAGAAATATTAATTTTATTATATAAATTTAAATAATAAAAAATTAAACAGTTATCTATTATTTGTCAAAATTATTTTATTCTAATATTTATTATAGTAGCAAATGTATAATTAAGGGCGTATAATATAGTAGTAGTTAAGTACAAGTCACTACGGATTATGGATACTGCATGTTATTGTGAAGGAACAGGGGTTTAACTCTTCATACTAATACTTTTAATCAACATGTTACGGTCGAGAATATATATCATATCTTCGAGCGTTGGTGCTATAGTAATTTCGCAAGAAAGCCCTCACCATAACAAAATGAATGTTCTTCCCAATATACACTGCATTTCCAAAACCGTGTTCGTGTAATTTTCCGATACATATGCATATATACAACATTACAGCCTCTTCCTCTGGGAAATTTACACAAATTATACCCTGCATTACGTTGGCAATCTCGTTTTGTTGCTGCATAAAATGGAAGAACGCAGAATCAAAATTGCATTGAATTACCAAAACCCAGTAATAGTTTCAAGACTTGCACAAAATATCATAATGAGTGATCCTCGAAACAATCCAATGGGATACTCGCAGACGCGGTCTCAACCTCAGCAGCAGCCAGAGCCGGAGCGGCAGCCGCAGCCTCAGCCGGATTCGGAGCCAGAGCGGCAGCAGCAGCCGCAGCCGGATCCGGAGCGTCAACAACAGACTAACCCTCGAAACAATCCAATGCGCTATAAATAAATATCAGGTTATAACAAGAAACCCTTTTGCACTGTTTTCTTGTGAGCAACGCTAGTTAGTTAATTCGATTCTCTTTTTTTAGTTTCACTCATTAACTTTACAAAGTGGTATTTGATTTATTAATAGATAAAAATTTAAATTTCAAAAATAGCTCCAACTGAATGTAAAAAAATTTGTTAATGTTCTTGCTTTTAAAATAGTTCCTCGCTTGATGTTTATAAAAGAAAAGAGGAAAAAAAATTTTAAGTGAGGTTACAATTGAATCAAACAATTCTATCGATAATTGATTGATTGACTTAACCTGAAGTGATTTGTGACTTGCTTATTTATATTGATCTTTAAAAAGAAAGTCTGCTTGTTTAATTTAATAAAACTGATCTCATTTTTTTTTTATTATAGATCTTATAAATTTTGTAAATAGTTATATATTCTATGAAAACCTGCACTTTACATGTCTTGGACATTTTATTGTGTATTAAACTTTAAGTAATTCATTCAAAGTTTAGACTTTAATAATTACTTCATCAGATCTCGTTATTAATATGAAACCAAGTTATTGGCTTGCTGATGTATGTACTTTGCTGATAATTTTGACCTCAGGCTAAGCCATACGAGTTTCATAATTTTTTATCAAACGAAGGTCAAATAAAAAATTTTATTCAAATTAAAGCTCAATCATCTTACTCTTTTAATTGAACTAGAAAAATGTTTAAGGTATCAAAATTAAGTCTCAAATATTTTATATTCATTACATTCAATTTTACATTTGTCCCATCATTCTTTATCATTTATTTAATGACAGTCTTCATTGATATTTAAAATTTAATTTCAAATCTTATCTTCAATATATATAATTGAATTATGCTTGAAATTATTAAAATTCAATTTCACATTAATCTAAATTAGTTTCACTCATTTATTAGATTATCGGTCTGAATACTATAGATTTTAAATAAATGAGAATAATTAATTAAAATGAGTGACATTTTTCTTGCATGATTTATTTGGTCGTATTACAAGGCTTAAAAAGTGTTTTGATCTTTATGTAGGTTATTTGGAAGAAACTATACAGTAGCAGATTTATGGTGGCACCTAAAGAAGAAAAAGTGTTGTGTTCCTTCTCTGTGCATGTGGGTATTCTTTTGTTTTGCTTCCAGTAAAAGAGATTATATACAGATGTGTGAATTTATTTGGATATAACTGCAGGGTTGTGCATCTTTTTTGTGACTTTGTTTTGCCGTCTGTAAGTTTGTATGAAGTGGAATGTAATAAAAATAAGTGCCCCTTCTTTCCGTTTTTCTTTCTTTCCTAATTCTGCAATTTGGCTTTTATCAACTGGCGTGTTTCGATTTCCACAATTCATCCCTTTATTTGCATTTCGCCACACTAATTGAATTTTTACAAATAGGTAACACAATAATATATATATATATATACACACACACACACAAACACATTTCAATAGGGATGAATATTTTATATAAGGGTAAGAAGAATGAATTATGTCTATCAAATAATACATTAATAAAATTAAATTAAATTAAAAATCGTTTAAATTTTTAAGTGATTATATAACTTATAATTATATTTTATTCTTAATCACTAATATAAGATTTAATAATCACAAGTGGAGCCCGTATTTCCGACAAAAAAAAAATACTCCTTTCCTTTCATAAAAGAGAAACTCCATCATTTGCAATTTTTAACCATCACTCTAGCAGAATTGTATAACAAAAATCAGATATACGTATAAAAGATAATTTTATCACGTGTTTTATATTTCACCGATTAAACTGTTACTAAAAAATAGTAGATAAATAATTAAAATTCTATATTCGATCACTTTTCATGAGCATAGGTGCTAAATTAACACTTTCAATTAAGAGTAAATAATGTACTTAATGATAATTATTATATTTCTTAAATTTTATTATTAAAATAATTATTAGTTCCTTATTTTTATTTTATTATAATTATTTATCCCTCCATTTACTTGTAATATTAAAATAAATAAAAATATTATAGTAAGATTGTTAAATCCCACCTTATCAATGTAAATGCATATTGTCTTTTTGTTATATTATTTCTTTTTGGCATTATGAATGAAGGGAAAGACAAATAATTATAATAAAAATAAAAATAAAAAATAATAATATTAATTATAAAAATTGAAAATATAATAATCACCATATTTATAAATAAAGAATTAAATATAAATCATTTTTACCTCTTTAGCAAAAAAAATATTATCGCCAATTCTTCAAAAAATTTATTATTAAGAATTTAACTCATCAATCTAAACAAACCGCAAACCTAAGAAGTTCGAACTGCACAGAATTTCACAGTCCTTACACCGACTTTCACCTCACAACACATCTATTTTTTAGCTTTTGGCTCAAGGATGAACAGATGACAAGAAAAAAACCAGTTATTGTAAACAAATCAATATCATTATTTACCTTAAATTGAGAAATCTTATCTATGCTCTTAAAAATGAGCAGAGGTCCCTCCTTTTGTTAAGAAAAGAAGATAAGATTTTAGGAAATAGATATAAATTTTTTTTATTAAAATAGTAGGTCACTAAAGAAAAAAATGGTGAAGTTTAGAATAAAAAGTATATCTAACTTTTTAAAAAGAAAAAGAAAAATAAAAGAAAATTTAGGAGAGTATCAAGCCCAAAAATGCCACAATACAGAACATCATAAATACACTCTCCTTGCATCTTTTGAACATGAGTATTCCTAGTGTAGTTCTCCTACACATCATAAATTCATCTTAAATCCATAAATTTCTATCAATTTCTTTTAATTTAGAAGACATAAAAATACAATCTTTTATTTTCATTTTCAATTTTATTATTTAACCTACCATTTTAAAACATTAAAAAAATTGTATCTATCTATCTCTCAATTTACACTTAACTCAAGGAAACCTAACAAATCTAAATTCATCTTTTGTACATAAGAATTTCAGGAGTAGTTCTATTGCAACAATGGAATCACCTCTCAATCGCATGATGAGGTCCCATGTCATGACTCAATTCTTGGATACTATGATCAATGTAAAGACACTTGACTAATGTTAATTTACTAATTAGTTGTCCTTACAAACTTTTAAAATATTTTTTATCCTTTACTACTTTAACTTTGCTATAAATAAATAAATAGATATTTGTAGAAAATAGGATTAGCGACACATACAAATTGAAAATTTAAAATATAATTTACATATATAAAAAGGTTTATACAAAGGTACTAAAATTGTTTTCAAAAACAAAAGCCTACATATAAAGACTACAAGAAGAGAAACTTCTAATTTAGCTCTTTGCTTTTCCATTCAAGGTCCTTCTCAAGATCAAATTCAATGAATAGGGACGATAGAGAGTCTAATATATTAGAATCAAAACTAGAACTATTATGCATGTCCTTCAATAAATGGTTAGATAAAACAAGATTAATAACAAAGGAAATTAACTTAAAGTTAAACTATTTGAGTCGTACAAAGTTATCAATACAAAGGTCCTTGATGTCATCTAGAATATGTAATGAAATATAACTTAAAAAGCACCTCAGTGCGACAAGAAGGTTCTTATACAAATATTAATCATTTTTCAATGATCCATACCTAGAATTTGTAAATAAAATATTAATGGTAGAAAATGTGGGTATTAAAATACTTAGTGATTAGCTATTTTCTTTCATTTTTAGGGAGTTTTCACCATAATAGATCAAAGATATTTGTATATGATATTATATAATAAGTAATGTTTTAATTTAACTCTATTGTATTTATCATAACTTTTCTATATATTGTTTATAAGGATTACCTTAAAGAATAACAATAGTTGATATATAGGTTTCTCCTCATATCTTTGATCTAACCTTATCCCCCACTACCTTAGGTATTAAACTACTAACCTACTAACCTTATCTCTCTAACCCTTACCACCCCTCTCCTTCTCTAGGAAAGATAAATAACTCCTTGCACAATTCAAATTCATATTGAGTAATATTATAATGCTAGCCGAAGCATCAATTACTCGCTTTAAATTCATAGAGTATGGTCAAAATACTAACTATGTCATAAAACTTATCTATTTTTATTCATATTTATATTTCATCATCTTTTGACAATATATCTAAGGATGATACATAATCTTTCTATTCATGCCCATATCAATATTTAACTTTTTTAAATAGGTAACAATTATATCTTAAACATCATCATTTACTTCATATACTTCAATTCTTCATGACATTGCTTAATAAAATAATCAAGTATTGAACGTGCTATGTAACATAAAGTTTTCCACGGTTTAAAGCCTTTTCAGGCTTTTAAATCCATTCAAGTTTCTACCGAAATTTTATTTAATAATTCTAACACATAAATGAACATCAAACAACAATTTTCTTATAATTTAAATCACTTAGAACCAAAAAGGTGAATTTCGAAAAGGATAGTGTAAAAGCAATTACAATCTAAGCCCCTTTTTCAATATCCAAACTATTTCCAATCATCACCAAATTTTGGTATAACATCACTAACAAGTTAATTAATGAAAAAAAAATCATTTTTTAAAAAAATTTCACATGATTACTATTTATATGAAATCAAAAACTCAAAATTGTCAATTCTAGGTAATTTTGAAGTTATTATGGGAAAAACGCATTCTATGCATCCAAATTAAATTTAATTGCTACCAAAATTCTATGCAGGATTACCAACATATTAATAATCCTAGAACATCAATCACTTTAATTTTTCTTAACCAAAATTAGGGCACAAACAACACCAAATAGCAATGTGAAGAATTTAATATTCTATTCCAAGCCATTATAACTAAAGTTCATTCAATTGCACTTTTTATAACTCTAAAATTTTTCAAAATTTTTCACACCAATTCTAACATCATTTATAATATTAAAACATCAAAAATTAAAATTTAACAATTTCTAATCCTTAATCTAAAGAGAAATAGAAACATACCATTTAACCTTCTTGACAAAATTTTCTTTCTACATCTTCCTATGGTCATTTCCTAAGGAAAAACTTAATAAATTATCTCTTACTTATCTCAACACCATAATACTAATGTTATATCTTCATATTAACATTTATACCATATAAAATCAAATCATATAGCACACATCTTAGTTTCACTTTTAATATGGCCAAAATCATCAAATTTTTCATCTTTCATGAGAAACCTCAATAGAAAAAGGAATAGTTACCACTCACCTTAATTCCTTGACCCTTTTACTTTCAAAAACATTTTGGAATAGAAAAATATCACTTTCACTAAAATAAATCAAATTTTATAAGTTTTAGAGAGGAGATGATTATAAAAACTTGAAGAAGATGAAGGAAAAACCTAGGTTACCTTATAAGAATTTATGAAACAAGTTAGAGAATCTATTAGAATTATTTTTAAGAGTTGAAAACACTAATGGAGCAGTTGAAGAATTTATGGTTTGGCTAAGGAAATAATTAGAAAAAGTGTGTAAAAAAAGGTTCGAAAAGACTTTATATAAATCCTAACTATTAAGGCTTCTACTATAAGCTTCCTATTACTGATTTTTTATAGAAATTTGCTAATAAAACCAGCACATAGGCATAGTTTTTGCTGGCCTAAAACTCAAATTATTTTGTTCTTAAATCCAATAAAATTTATCCAAATAAATGCCAAGAAATACTTGCTAACAATTGTCTTTATTTTTCTAATTTTTCACCAAAATACCATAAGCTTCTCTTAGAAGATTAAACCTTATTTTGGACCTGAATTTTTTTCAAAAATCATATTTAAGCCCTAAAAAATTGATCTAACTTAGCCTAAATGAATCAAGATAATTTATCTCGAATTTGAGCTCAATCTTTAAGTTTTATAGGCTATCCAAGGCATTTTTTGGCTACCCAAGCCCCTAATTTCATATTATGTTTCATAAATTTTTTCCAAACTTAGTGTTAGGCATTTTATGATATTTTGGCCCATACTAATACCTAATATAAGTTCTACAAAAAATTTTGATAGGTATGCCTTTAAACTCTCTTCACAGTTTACTTGAATTTTACCTTATTACATTCTAGGTTTCCATTAGGGTGGATTCTATCCACAATTTCTTCTTAAATATTCTTGCTTCAACCCACATGCAATCTCTTTAACCACTTTTGACCTCTCTTCAATTTAAACGATCTCATGCCTCAAGTTTTAAGAACTTTTTCATTAGATATCCCTATCTATTACCTCTTCTCTCTCTTTCTCCCCACTAGTATTTTAAGGTCCATTTATTTAGTATTTTGAAAAATATTATTTTATTTTTAAAAATAAGAGAAACCATTTGAAAATTTATTTTTAAAATTTATTTTTAAAAATATGTAACTTAAAAACAGAAAAATAAAAATAACTTTTAAATGTTTTCTTAACTCGTTTTCTTATTCTTGATATCAATTTGTAATTTTTTATTCATAATATTAAACACCCTTTTAATATTTATTTTTCTTCAATCCAAAGATAGTTTTTGAAAAAAATATTTTTTAAGAATAGTTTTTAAAAATATAAAAATAAAAATATATCTAAACACACTTTATTTTCTGATAAAATTAGAAGCTCGCCACCCCTAGGTAGAAAGTCCTTAGTGGTGTGTGAGTGCATGCAAAGCAAAAATGTAACAAGGAAAAGTGATAGGCATATTTTTTTCTAATAATCCATAGTAGGAACAATTCATTGTCTTTTACTTTAGTAAAATTTGATCACTTTGGGAGAATGAGTTTTGCAATAGTTTAGTGCCAAAATGTAATCATCCATATATAATCCAATGATCTAAAGCCTTTGCCTAATTTTCTTAGGATAGGAATTAAGCCAGAAAATCCTAATAGCATCCATTTATGAGTGACCCTAAACATTTCTAGCACTATGATATGGTTGTGTATAATCCTTTTCAAAAGCTTCAACTAAGGACCTCACAATAACAATAATTTTTTCTCCTTTAACTAAAGTAATCAATTTCGCAAAACCATGTATTCCACTTTTATGCAAATTTGCATAAAATTGATGGATTAAGGTAGGATAAATGGTAACGATAGATTCATCAAATTTAAGCAAATGTAAATGCTCGAACATAATGTATATCTTAAATTTCTCAGCCTTCAAAAATTTAATATCCTAACAATTTCTAAGTTCATTGTTTTTTTGCCATAGCATCCATAAATTTATCAAAAGCAGATACCTCTTAGTGATGTTGTCACTTAGGAACTTCTTTGATAGAAGGGAGAAGCCAAGATAAAGATTCAAAAGCTTTTCCTTTCCCCTTGTTAGTTCTATGCACTTTCTCTTTGGAGCTATATTTTTGTTTCCCATGAAAATTGAATTTTTTGAGATATAGGATTACAAAAGTGTTTAAAATTATCAAAGGAAGTGTTTAGATATGATTTGTGGTAAAAGAATTGAAAATTTATGAAAGAGGAAAGTTTATGTTTGAAGGTTTGAATTTAAGGTTTTATGATCTGATGAATTTTTTGGAAGTTTTAATCTCAAAATAAGGGTGAAATAGGTGTAAAAGGTTTTAATCAATCAATTTTGGATGTTTTAAGTGAAAAAGTGAAAATTTTGGAAGAATTTTAGTGAAGGGAGTCAAAGAGCTCTCAAGGTGGCCAATGGAGTAAGTTATGAATAAAAGGCTAGAGTAGCATATGGCTTATGTAAAAGCCCTAAGGAATTGCATGTTTGGGTTATTCATGTAAGAAAACAAATCATAAGTGAATCAACTACACAATTAACAATATTATTTAAATTTTGAATTTTCAAAATTTCCTTCTTGGAAAGAATCAAATCTTCATATGGAATCAATTTTCCACTTAATTCTCTACTTTTGAACATGGATTTTGCATTAAGAATCGAATGACCACTTAATTCCATTACCCTTAAAATTTGCTAACTTGAAATTTACATCACCACTTAATCTAAGACCAAAGCCCAAAGCTTTTGAGTTTCAAAACATTCAAGGTTATTCTTTCAATTCTTAATGTTAGATTTTGAAAGGCAGCACCTATGAAACAAAATTAAGGATACCTCTAATGCCAAAGTTAATAATAGATTTTTGATACACAATAATGGACTATGAAATTAAGTGGCTAGAATATTAAAATTCATTTAATTCATATTGAAATAAACTTGAAGTCTGTAGAAAATCATTTCTCAAAAGGATTTAGCATGCTGAATTCTTTTCTAATAAAATTAAAATGATCTTCGTTGAATGGCTTAGTGAAGATATTTGTAAGTTAAAAATTAGTTTGGACAAATTCAAGAGCAATATCCCCTCTTTGAATATGATAATGGACGAAATGATATCTTATCTTAGTATGTTTTGATCAAGAATACATAATAGGATTCTTAACAAGGTTAATAGCAACAGTATTATCACATTTAATAGGAGTATTTCCAAATTTCAAATCAAAGTCCAAAAATTATTGTTGCATTTAAAAGAGTTAAGCACATAAATTGCTAAAGGCTATTTGTTCCACTTTTATGGTAAACAAAGTCACACTATTTTGTTTCTTACTATGTCATGAGGCTAGTGAGTGACCAAGAAATTGACAAGTATCATTTAGTACTCTTCATATCCAACCAATTACTTACAAAGTCAACATTAAAATAACCTATCAAGCAACTAAACCTTTCTATAAGGTACCACAACCCAAGGTGAGATATGCCTACAAAATACCTTAAAATTTGCTTTACAACAATCAAATATGATTCTTTTGAATTGGTTTGAAATCTTACAGATACATTAAACATGATATTGGGCCTACTAAGGGTAAGATAAAGTAAGGAATTTATCATGCATCTATATATAATAATATTAACCTTTTTACCTTCTTTATCCAAGTCTAGTTTTGTTGTGATGCTCATGAAGGTCTAGCTTAGCCTTTTCCAAGTGATATTTCTTAAGTATTTCCTTTTTGTACTTAGTTTGGCTAATAAAGATCCCATCACTTAGTTATTTAATTTGTAGTCCTAGGAAGAAGTTCAATTCTCCCATTATAAATATCTTAAATTCATCATGCATCAATTTAACAAATTTTTTGCACATATTTTCATTAGTGGCACCGAGTATGACGTCATTAACATTTATTTACATAAGTAAACTATCATCATGTTATGCTTTATGAACAAAGTAGTATTAACTTTTCCTCTTATAAAATCTTTATCCATTAGAGATTTACATTGTCTCTCATACCAAGCTTTAGGATCTTATTTGAGACCATTAAGTGCTTTCTTAAGTTTAAAAACATGATTAGAAAAGAAATGACTTTCAAATTCCAAAGATTATTTAACATACACTTCTTCTATAATAATGCCATTTGAAAATACACTATTAATATCCTAATAACTTCTAATCTAACTACTAGTGCATCGGCTTTATTATAATCAATACCTTTTTCTTAATTGTAAACTTTTGCAACTAATTCATCTTATTCCAAACTATGACAACATTCTCATTAAATTTATTTCTAAAGACACATTTAGGGCCAATAATTGGATAATCATTTAGATTTTGGCATAAACTCCTAAACATCATTTCTTTCAAATTGATTTAACTCTTCTTACATGGCTAAAATCCAACATCCATTAATTATTGCCTTATCAATATTTTTACATTTAATTTAGGATAAAAATGCTAAGTGACCACATATATTTCTAAAAGAATTTCTAGTTACCCTTTAAGACATATCACCAATGACCTAATTAATAAAATGGCTTATCATGATCTTCCATTCTCTTTAAGGTCTATGATTTTGAGCTCAATTTATATTATCTATAGGAAGAAGGTTCTTGGTCTTCTTTATCTTTCTCCTAAACCTATACTTTTTCATTTTTCTCATTTGGATCTTTTTGAATAAGCCATGAATCTAATTGCTCTTCATCTTTATTATAAACTCTTTTCATATTAGAACGAGATTCATCAAATATTATATGGATATATTTTTCTACTAGCAAAGCTTAAAAAGAAAATTAAAATAAAGGACAGATAGAAGAGGATGGAATAGGGATCGCAGACGGACTGCCAAAAAATTTTTATTGCATAAAAGAGATGCTTACAAAGATTTGGGAGAGGGTAAGAACCAGCAGAGAGAGAAAGCTTATATGAATGCTCGTATCTGAATGCCTAGTTCAGGATATAAGGGAAGCTACTTAAATAAGTAGAAAAGATTTCTACAGTAGACTTCTATAGTTTTTACCTGTGGGTAAATAGGAAAAGAAAACAGTAAAAGTGCTACAGAAAATTTGTCTTTCAATCACCGAAAGTAAAAGTGACAGAAAGAGATCAGCTTTAGCTGGGAATCACAGAAAGTTGTCTCCACTAGCAGATGTTGAACTGTCTTTTAGTGCTGACACTTTAATCTTGACCCGGTAGTCGAATCTAACGGCTCAAGTTAGATCAGGAGAATCTGGTGGACTACTACGGTTAAGATCAACTCCGAGACAGTCATCTTCATTTGACTAAGCAAAGTCTTCGTCTTCAAAAGTATCTTCAGACTTTGCAGGAGAGTTAGATGAAGCTTCAGACTTGGCTTCTGCCTTTTGTAACATCAAAGTTCGAATGTCTTCAATTTTTGAGAGTCATTCGTTAGGAGTTGCAGCTGTGGACAAAGCAGCCATGAAATTTGATCTTGACTAAAGGAATTGGTTCATCCCTTTCCTAGGAGTCTTGTTGAACTCTGGATGACGTTTGAACCATTTCTTGATGTTAGATTCTTCAGCCATATAGGCAAATTTAAAATTTGCCCACCATTTAACAGATCCATGCCTTTGGAGAATTGGATAATTCCCTTCAGGATTTGGGGCCAAAATATATTCCCAATAATAGCACCATGGAAGGCCTATTCTGAGGAAAAATTGTAATAAAACAAGAAAATTTCCATGAGCTTCAGAATTAAAATTTTCACGGAAGAATTCCCATCCCTTAAAAATATTTTTTGGAAAAATTTCTTCAATTGGTCCGAAGATGTTCCACCATTTTACAAACCAATTAGGAATTTGATACTTGACATTACATTTAAAGAAAATCAGCCATGTCGATAAATTTGGTTTTGGAAAAATACAGTATTCATCCAGGCTTCCTGGTAATCCCAGTATGAATATCCTATTAGATTTGAGTTAGAAAAAGGTTTTGAAAATTTCTTTATTTTGAATGGCTCCAAGCCCCATTCGTTTGAAGTGATGATTTTCTCAATTCTGAAACTCGAATGAGTTACAAGATTTGAGTTTTCTGAACTTTTCTTGTGTTCAATAACCACAGAACCAGAATCTTCTAAAATGTATTGATAGAATTCTTTGGTGTGGAGAAAAGATTTTGGAACAAAATGCCAATTTTTGGGAAAGATTTTAGGGATAAGATCTATAGGATCACTGGCCCAATATTTGGGTTCTGTGTAAAGCAGATTTTGGCATTCTGGTTTTTTGACATATTTGGTAGATTCTAGTTTAGATTTTTGATTGGGTTTAGATTGGGTTGGAACTATTGATTTAGAAGTTCCAGGTTTATAGATTTGTTTCTTCTGCTTATCGATAGTTTGCAGAAGTTTAGATTAGCTTAAAATCAAGGATTGGGTTTCTTTATCTTCTTCGGCTAGGTCAGCCCAAGATTTTTTTTCGATTTTAAGAGGTTTTTGAATTGAAGTTGCAATGGCTTGTAAAACTTCAATTGGGAAATCTTCATGGGAGATTTGTTCAGATTTGGTGGAGGAGGGGGTAGCAATTTGTTTTGCTTTCTCCTCAGCGGTGGGTTTCCGCTTGTTGGGATCAGGAGGATCTTTTTTGCCTCGTCTCATGACAGATTGCTGGATTTTCCCTGTAAAAATTCTCTAGTTAGAAAATCAGGGAGAGAGTTTGCAAAACCTTTTAAATGCTCAATTTCAAAATCAAAAACACTTAAAAGACCATGCCATCTGGCAAAAATTTGTTTAGATGCAATATTTTGAACATCTTTTTGTAAAATAGATTTTGCTGAACTGCAATCCACACGAATTAGAAATTTTTTATTAAGCAATTCAGATTGAAATTTTTGAACGCACAAAACAATTGCTAAAATTTCCTTTTTTGGAGTAGAATAGTTTTGTTGCACAGAATTCCAGTGTTTTGATGCAAATGCAACTATATGCTCTTTGCCATGCAAAACTTGTTTTAAAATTCCTCCATAGCCTAAATCTGAAGCATCAGTTTCAACAATTTTAGGAGCAGAAGGATTTGAAATCTGTAAGCAAGGAAGGCTTTTAACTTGGGCCTTAACTTATCTTACTATTTTTGTATGCATGTCAGTCCATGGAGGTGGACTCTTTTTTAATCTGTCATGCAATGGTTTTATGAGATTTGAAAAGTTTAGGAAAAAATCAGAAACATAATTTAAACAACCCAAAAACCTTTGAAGTTGAGTTTTTTCAATTAATTGATCAGGAAATTTATCAGCAAACTCAATTAATCTTTCAATTGGAATGATAGTTCCCTAATAAATATTGTGACCAAAAAATCAAATTTTCACTTAAAAAAGAGAATATTTAGTTTTAGAAACAGCTAAACCATTTCTCTAAGTTACATCTAAGAATATATTGAGATGTTTGAAGTGCTGGTCTATATTTTCTGAAAATACCAGAACATCATCAATATAAACTATGATGAAGCTGGGAAAAGGATTGTAGATATCATTCATAATCCTTTGAAATTCTGAGGGTGCATTTTTTAAACCAAAAGGCATTACATTCCATTCGTACTGACCAAATGGAACAGTAAATACTGTTTTATAGCGATCCTCAGGTTTTATCTGGACTTGCCAGAAACCAGATTTCATGTCAAATTTTGAAAAGATTTTTGCCGAATAAAGCCGATTCAAAAGATTTTTTTTATTTGGAATAGGATACCTGATCCATTGAAGTGTTGTGTTCAAAGGTTTGTAATTGATTACAAGCCTTGGTGTGCCACGTTCTAACTCAGCATTTTTATTGACATAAAATGCTGCACAAGACTAGGGACTTTTAGATTTTCTAATAATCCCTTTACTCAAGAGATCATTAATCTCCTTTTGGCAATAATCCAGGAGTTCATGATTCATCTGGATAGGCCTTGCCTTGGTTGGGATTTCTCTTTCAGAAAAATCTCTTTCATATGGTAAGTCAACCATATGCTGCTTTCTATTCCAGAAAGTATTGGGAAGGTCAGAACAAACTTTATTGACTATTCTTTTTTCTAAATATTTGAAACGAGATTGGACAGTAGGCATTTGAAGCTGCTGTTCAATTCGTTTGTAAGAAATTTCTTCAACAAGAAAATTTATTTGGGTTTCCTTACAGTCTATCAAGTTAATCTTTTCAGGATTCTTAACAAACTGGAAAGTAATTTTTTTCTCCCAAGATTTTTGTTGAAATTCCTTTATTTGAAACCTTACAAGGAATTAAAGCTTGGATAAAAGGATTTCCTAAAATTAGTTTACTGGATAAATCTTTGACTAGTAAAAACTCCTGATTTGTTTGAAAAGAAGAATTTACTATTTGAATATTTGAAAGTTTGAAATTTATTTTTAAAAGTGAACCATTGGCAGCTTTGATCCTGGCCTTAGTTTTTTCAAAAAATTTTGTTGGAACAAGGCCTTCTTGGATACAATTAATATCTGCTCCGGTATCAAATAAGGTAATTATTTCCAGATTCCAATCATCTTTTTGCAGAATTACTGAAATATGATATTTAGGAACTGAGATTCTGGAAATAAATCCTAAAAAATCACTATCTTTAAGATCATCATCTTCATAAATTTTCTCTTTTCCTTTTGGAGATATAGGAGGATCTTAAAGAGAGGCTATAATTTCGCCTTGCAGATTTTGAATAGTTTTAAGATTTTTTACCTCTTTTTTGAGCAAATTTATTTCAGATTGTAAATCCTGTAGTGTTACAGGCTTACTAGTTTCTGATTTAAATTTGTTCAAAATATTTTGAAATTCATAAATCACAGGTTGAAAACCAGATTTTGAAGATGAAGAATTATCCAGATTTTTTATTTTAATTTTCATTTAGGGGCTACAACGGGGCTAGTTGGTATCAGAGCCAGGGGGAAGTAGGGATGGTGGTTTAGCTTAGACCACTCATGGAGAGAACTTTGTGTTTATCTCTAGTTCTGAATTTGTTTATGGAAAATGATGTTGACGCATAGTAGCATGTAAGTGATGCATGAAGCGTGTTGTTCCTGCTGAGCCGTGTGAAGGTGTTTAAGGATTTAGCCTCTTTCACCAGGTAGCTTATATGTGAAAAGTAAGACGTAAGAATAATTTTCCAGAAAACATTACTATTCAAACCCAAATTTGAACACTTAGATCTTCTCATGAGTAGTACAAGCTGATATCTTCATCTTTATGAAACCTTGGGGTAGATATCAGCCCCTGGTCATACATCTGCTTATCTTCTGTTCATTTTATTTCTGCATTTATTTATTGTTTATCTTCTTCTTCCTCTGCACTTTGTGTTCTTACTGTTTAAATCTTTTGAGCTATAAATTTTTATGGCTGAAAAATTTACTAGAACTTTTTCACATCGGTTTTCGTCGAAAAAATCTATGAAATCTAGCTCAGATTTAGGCAAAAAACCAATTTTCTCTGAGGAAATCAGATTTGAAAATATCAATCAAAAAATTGATGATTGGGAAATGCCGAATATCCCAAGTCAAGAACTTTATCAAATCCTGAAAGAAAGTATTTTCAACAGAACTGATTATGTAATCAAGACTGTTGGAGAAACCATCAAAGTGAATCCGGATTATGAAAATTTTGTACTTTTTTCTGGCCTAGAAGCAGAAAAGCTTCGAAAAAGGTATAATTATTTACATATTGGTTGTATTCAAATTGCAGCAGTTTTAACTCTCCATAAAGGATTAAATAATGCTATCCTTCTCTATCATCGTGATGGCAGGGATACTGATTTTAAAAATTCTCTCCTTGGAGTGATTGAAACTAGTCTGTCTCAAGGACCCATCTACTTCAATTGTTTTCCGGAAATAAAGGTAGTCCTTGCCACAGATCAATTTCCAGAAGCTCTCTTGAAGCTTCAGGTTAAATTGTATAACTATACCATGGAACCTGGCCAGATTCCAGTCGTGATTATCTACAGGATCCATTATAAATTGCACAATTCTTACGCATCACTTTGCATAAAACCACCCTCACTAAAAGGAGAGACAATCTTCTTTCAAACTGATGCGACTAAGGTAAACTTATCTGTTCCAATTGAAATAGTTTGGGACAAGATAAGTTGGCCTGACAACTGGGGATTTAGGCAAGCAGTTAAACCCCAGGAGATTGCGGCAAAACCAATCTCGAGAATTGAAACCATGCCAGATAGTTCAGTCTCTATCTCTTTTGAAAATAGAAATAGGCTTAGTAATTTTATTGAGTCTGAATCTTTTCCTCAAAAAATGGAAAGAAATCTGATTGAAGGACTAAGAAGATCTTGTTCTATAAGAATCAGTTCAAAACCATTTTCAAAAATTGAATCTTTAAAGGGATCAATTTCTTCGAGAAAATCCTTCCAAACAGCTTCTATTATTAACGTCGATTTACGCGGCATTGATAATAGTGCAAATATTCCAAGACTAGTATATGGTCAAACCAGCCAAACTCTTGAAAATGAGAAAGATGGCGAAATAATAGATCCTGATAGCGACACTATTGGATCCATTGGCTCTCCTACTACCTCACAAATCTGCCCTGACCCAACTATTTTATGATGAATCATAAAACCAATTTTGAAATTAACAAGAAATCTTTAAGAAAGGAGTTTTATTCTGACAGACTCCTCCATCAAAGAACTTGGTTTTTAGAAAATTATAAAGGTCAGAAAAGGCAAGAAATTCAAGAAGAATTTTATGCTGATTTAAATCTTATTAAAAGAAATATTAGCTTTTTCACCTGGTTTGGCTATTATGCTAAGAAAAACCAGATTAATTTTCCTTTCAAAAATATGGGTTCTGTTAATGGTATTTCGGAATGGACTTCCATACAAGGTGAGAAGATCTCTTCTGAGCTTCCTCCTAAGAAGGCGTTCCAGATTCCGAATACTGATCCAAAGAAACTAGTGATAGCCTCACCTTTCAAGACAATGGAGTCAAAAGAAGGAGAAGCTGTCTCTACAAAAGATATTGCAGCTGTGATCGAATAGAATAACTATACTAACAGGTATCTCCAAGTGATTGGTACTGAGTTAGTATCTGATAGAAATAGAAATACTTTTGCTAGAAATATAGGTTCTAGTGTTTCTGTAAACCCTGCAGGTGAACCATCAATCTCTAGAACCCAATCTAGGTTTAACAATCCTTTATTCAAGCCTCCTCAGATACCTCATGAGAAACAAATCTCCAAACCAAAGCGTTTTGTGAATCAGATGATTACAGAACTCACCCAAAGATTAGCAGATCTTAATGAAGATAGTTCTGATACACCAAAGTCTGCTAAGTCTAGTATAAAAAATCTAGGTGTCCTTGATAATTGTTTAGAATCATCCTCTGAAGATTATCATGTCTATCCTGTTAAAAGAGAACCTAGGGAAAACAACTGGAGACAACCCCAAAAATTATATTACCCTAGAGCCACTCCTCCAGATATGGTTTTAGAAGAAAAACTAAAAATTATCCAAAACTCTTATAGTGGAAACCACATCTATGAATGGAACATAGATGGAAAATCTGAGTTTGAGATTGTAAATATGCTTCAACAAATGGGAATGGTTTGTATAGCCTATCAAACTAGTTACCAATGTGATGATGTTGTCATTTGCCATTACCTTATAGCTGGGTTTTCAGGACAGCTCAAAGGTTGGTGGGATGATCATCTCACGAATTTTGAAAAGGAACAAATCTTAGCATGTATCAAGGTATATGTAGATGGACAAGCCATTCTAGGACCTGATAACAATCCAATTCCTAACGCTACAAATACTTTAATCTTTACCATAGTAAGACACTTTTTAGGTGATCCTAGTATATGGAGAGATAAATCTGCTGAACTTTTATCTAATCTCAGATGTAGATCACTTTCTGATTTTAGATGGTATAAAGACATGTTCTTCTCAAGAATTTTTTATAGGGAAGATAGTAACCAACCTTTCTGGAAAGAAAAATTTTTAACGGGTCTACCTCTTACCTTAGGAGATAAGGTTCGAACGGAAATAAGAAATCTTTATGGAGACAGGATTCCTTATGATAGATTAACTTATAGGGAATTAGTCAGTCATGTCCATAAAGTAGCCATGAAAATCTGCTAGGATGATAAAATCCAACATCAATTAGCCAAGGAAAAAGCCCAGAACAGAAAAGAATTAGGTTCTTTCTGCGAACAATTTGGTCTTCCTTGCACCAAAAATCTAAAACCTAGGAGTCACAAGCATCGAAAAGAAAAGTTCAAACCTGACTCTAAAGAGAAATCTAAACATGAGAGTAAATATGTTAGGAAGAAAGCCAGAGGCAAAAATATTCCTCCTAACCAGCTTAAGCAAAATCCAGAAGCTAAACCAATATGTTTTAGATGTGGCCAACCTGGGCACATTTCTAGATTTTGCAAGTTCAATAAAAAGCTTAGACAATTAGGTTTAGATGATACTATCCTAAACCAAATAGTCATTCTTCTTGCACAAAAAGAGTTATCTTCTGATTCAGAACACGAAGAAGAAGTCTAACAAATGAATAGTCTTCCTCAAGATGATGAAGTCTCCTCAGAAGCTACCTTTGAAGTTAGCATGATTACAAAAGAAAATCAAGAAATCTGGATGGATATCATTAATGACTATCCTAATGAAAAAGAAAAACAAAGATTTCTGATTGAAAATTTAATAAAAAATATGGATAATTTTTCATCTTCAAAATTTGGTTTTCAACCTATGATTTATGACTTTCAAAATATTTTGAACAAATTTAAATCAGAAACTAGTAAGCCTGTTACACTACAGGATTTACAATCTGAAATAAATTTGCTCAAAAAAGAGGTAAAAAATCTTAAAACTATTCAAAATCTGCAAGGCGAAATTATAGCCTCTCTTCAATATCCTCCTATATCTCCAAAAGGAAAAGAGAAAATTTATGAAGATGATGATCTTAAAGATTGTGATTTTTTAGGATTTATTTCCAGAATCTCAGTTCCCAAATATCATATTTCAGTAATTCTGCAAAAAGATGATTGGAATCTGGAAATAATTACCTTATTTGATACTGGAGCAGATATCAATTGTATCCAAGAAGGCCTTGTCCCAACAAATTTTTTTGAAAAAACTAAGGCCAAGATCAAAGCTGCTAACGGTTCCCTCTTAAAAATAAATTTCAAACTTTCAAATATTCAAATAGTAAATTCTTCTTTTCAAACAAATCAGGAGTTTTTACTAGTCAAAGATTTATCCAGTAAACTAATTTTAGGAAATCCTTTTATCCAAGCCTTAATTCCTTATAAGGTTTCAAATAAAGGAATTTCAACAAAAATCTTGGGAGAAAATCTTGGGAGAAAAAAATTACTTTCCAGTTTGTTAAGAATCCTGAAAAGATTAACTTGATAGACTGTAAGGAAACCCAAATAAATTTTCTTGTTGAAGAAATTTCTTACAAACGAATTGAACAGCAGCTTCAAATGCCTACTGTCCAATCTCGTTTCAAATATTTAGAAAAAAGAATAGTCAATAAAGTTTGTTCTGACCTTCCCAATACTTTCTGGAATAGAAAGCAGCATATGGTTAACTTACCATATGAAAGAGATTTTTCTGAAAGAGAAATCCCAACCAAGGCAAGGCCTATCCAGATGAATCATGAACTCCTGGATTATTGCCAAAAGGAGATTAATGATCTCTTGAGTAAAGGGATTATTAGAAAATCTAAAAGTCCCTAGTCTTGTGCAGCATTTTATGTCAATAAAAATGCTGAGTTAGAACGTGGCACACCAAGGCTTGTAATCAATTACAAACCTTTGAACACAACACTTCAATGGATCAGGTATCCTATTCCAAATAAAAAAAATCTTTTGAATCGGCTTTATTCGGCAAAAATCTTTTCAAAATTTGACATGAAATCTGGTTTCTGGCAAGTCCAGATAAAACCTGAGGATCGCTATAAAACAGTATTTACTGTTCCATTTGGTCAGTACGAATGGAATGTAATGCCTTTTGGTTTAAAAAATGCACCCTCAGAATTTCAAAGGATTATGAATGATATCTACAATCCTTTTCCCAACTTCATCATAGTTTATATTGATGATGTTCTGGTATTTTCAGAAAATATAGACCAGCACTTCAAACATCTCAATATATTCTTAGATGTAACTTAGAGAAATGGTTTAGCTGTTTCTAAAACTAAATATTCTCTTTTTTAAGTGAAAATTTGATTTTTTGGTCACAATATTTATTAGGGAACTATCATTCCAATTGAAAGATTAATTGAGTTTGCTGATAAATTTCCTGATCAATTAATTGAAAAAACTCAACTTCAAAGGTTTTTGGGTTGTTTAAATTATGTTTCTGATTTTTTCCCAAACCTTTCAAATCTCATAAAACCATTGCATGACAGATTAAAAAAGAGTCCACCTCCATGGACTGACATGCATACAAAAATAGTAAGATAAGTTAAGGCCCAAGTTAAAAGCCTTCCTTGCTTACAGATTTCAAATCCTTCTGCTCCTAAAATTGTTGAAACTAATGCTTCAGATTTAGGCTATGGAGGAATTTTAAAACAAGTTTTGCATGGCAAAGAGCATATAGTTGCTTTTGCATCAAAACACTGGAATTCTGTGCAACAAAACTATTCTACTCCAAAAAAGGAAATTTTAGCAATTGTTTTGTGCGTTCAAAAATTTCAATCTGAATTGCTTAATCAAAAATTTCTAATTCGTGTGGATTGCAGTTCAGCAAAATCTATTTTACAAAAAGATGTTCAAAATATTGCATCTAAACAAATTTTTGCCAGATGGCATGGTCTTTTAAGTGTTTTTGATTTTGAAATTGAGCATTTAAAAGGTTTTGCAAACTCTCTCCCTGATTTTCTAACTAGAGAATTTTTACAGGGAAAATCCAGCAATCTGTCATGAGACGAGGCAAAAAAGATCCTCCTGATCCCAACAAGTAGAAACCCACCGCTGAGGAGAAAGCAAAACAAATTGCTACCCTCTCCTCCACCAAATCTGAACAAATCTCCCATGAAGATTTCCCAATTGAAGTTTTACAAGCCATTGCAACTTCAATTCAAAAACCTCTTAAAATCGAAAAAAAATCTTAGGCTGACCTAGCCGAAAAAGATTAAGAAACCCAATCTTTGATTTTAAGCTAATCTAACCTTCTGCAAACTATCGATAAGCAGAAGAAACAAATCTATAAACCTGGAACTTCTAAATCAATAGTTCCAACCCAATCAAAAATCTAAACCAGAATCTACCAAATATGTCAAAAAACCAGAATGCCAAAATCTGCTTTACACAGAACCCAAATATTGGGCCAGTGATCCTATAGATCTTATCCCCAAAATCTTTCTCAAAAATTGGTATTTTGTTCCAAAATCTTTTCTCCACACCAGAGAATTCTATCAATACATTTTAGAAGATTCTAGTTCTGTGGTTATTAAACACAAGAAAAGTTCAGAAAACTTAAATCTTGTAACTCATTCGAGTTTCAGAATTGAGAAAATCATCACTTCAAACGAATAGGGCTTGGAGCCATTCAAAATAAAGAAATTTTCAAAACCTTTTTCTAACTCAAATCTAATAGGATATTCATACTGGGATTACCAGGAAGCCTGGATGAATACTCTATTTTTCCAAAACCAAATTTATCGACATACTTGGCTGATTTTCTTTAAATGTAATGTTAAGTATCAAATTCCTAATTGGTTTGTAAGATGGTGGAACATCTTCGGACCAATTGAAGAAATTTTTCCAAAAAATATTTTTAAAGGATGGGAATTCTTCCGTGAAAATTTTAATTCTGAAGCTCATGGAAATTTTCCTGTTTTATTACAATTCTTCCTCAGAATAGGCCTTCCATAGTGCTATTATTGGGAATATATTTTGGCCCCAAATCTTGAAAGGAATTATCCAATTCTCCAAAGGCATGGATCTGTTAAATGGTGGGCAAATTTTAAATTTGCCCATATGGCTGAAGAATCTAACATCAAGAAATGGTTCAAACGTCATCCAGAGTTCAACAAGACTCCTAGGAAAGGGATGAACCAATTCCTTCAGTCAAGATCAAATTTCATGGCTGCTTTGTCCACAGCTGCAACTCCTGACGAATGGCTCTCAAAAATTGAAGACATTCGAACTTTGATGTTACAAAAGGCAGAAGCCAAGTCTGAAGCTTCATCTAACTCTCCTGCAAAGTCTGAAGATGCTTCTGAAGATGAAGACTTTGCTTAGTCAAATGAAGATGACTGTCTCGGAATCGATCTTAACCGTAGCAGTCCACCAGATTCTCCTGATCTTATTTGAGCCGTTAAATTCGACTACCGGGTCAAGATTAAAGTGTCGGCACTAGAAGACAGTTCAGCATCTGCTAGTGGAGATAACTTTCCGTGATTCCCGACTAAAGCTGATCTCTTTCTGTCACTTTTACTTTCGGTGATTGAAAGACAAATTTTCTGTAGCACTTTTACTGTTTTCTTTTCCTGTTTACCCACGGGTAAAAACTATAGAAGTCTACTGTAGAAATCTTTTCTGCTTATTTAAGCAGCTTCCCTTATATCCTGAACCAGGCATTCAAATACGAGCATTCATATAAGCTCTCTCTCTCTGCTGGTTCTTACCCTCTCCCAAATCTTTGTAAGCATCTCTTTTATGCAATAAAAATTTTTTGGCAGTCCGTCTGCGATCCCTATTCCATCCTCTTCTATCTGTCCTTTATTTTAATTTTCATTTAGGGGCTACACCGGGGCAAAGCTTTTTTTACAAAAACTTTATAAGCTTTGCTATTGCTAGAATATCCAACAAATATGGCTACATTGAATTTAGCATCAAATTTTCTAATGTTACCTTTGCCATTGTCATGCACAAAATACTTACAACCAAAAATATGAAAAATGTGATATACTAAGCTTTTTTCCTTTCTACAATTCATAAGGAGTTTTCTTATCAAGGCTTTTTTCATCATATAACATGCAATGCTAATCACTTCCACTTAAAATGACTTAAAAATAGGGCTATTATTTAGCATAGTCCTTGACACCTCTTTTGGACACCTATTTTTCCCTTCAACAACTCCAATTTATTATAATGTCTTAAGACATGAGAAGTTATGCTTAATATCATTCTTATTACAAAAATAAGTAAAATCATGATTTTTAAACTCTCCACCATGATCACTTCTAATACTAATAATGATCATTCCTTTCCCATTTTAAATTGATTTTGCAAGCCTTTTGAAAAATTTAAAATCCCTACTTTTTTAGGCAAGGAATAATATTCACATAAACCTAGAATCGTCATCAATAATTACAAGCACAAAGAGATTGCCTCCTAAACTTCTAATTCTTGATGGACCAATCAAATCCATAAGAAGTAATTGAAGAGGTCTAGATGAAGAAATAACATTTTTAGGTTTAAAATAGGCTTTTACTTCTTTTCCCCTTTAGCATGCACCAAAATTCTATTCTTATTGTATTTGAGTTTTCTCAAACCATTAACTATATCATTTCTTGAAAGTTTTCCAATAAAATCCATGCTTGCATAACCAAGCCTTTTATGCCAAAGCCAAAAACCCTCATTCATACTTATTAAATATTTAAAATCTAAATTTGGCTCATTGTCAATATCTATCATGTATATATTGTTATACATTTTTCTAACTAACTTGCTTATCATTATGATTCTTAATAATGCAATAAGTGGAGTTCAAGATAATTTTGTTTCTTTTGTCAAAAAATTGACTGATACTAAGTAAATCATGTTTGAATCTTTTCACAAATAAAACATCTTCAATACAAAATTTGGCATTCTTACCTATTTTACCTATTCCCATAACTTTGCCTTTTGCATTGTCTCTAAAAGTAATAGTTCCTCCATCTTTGATTATTAAAGAGAAGAACTTAGATTTTTCTCCAGTAATATACATTGAACACCCACTATCTAAACACCACATGTCACTCTAGAACTTCATGCATACTTATAAAAGAAATATCAATTCTTGATTTTTGGTACCTAGATTACTTTGAGTCCATCTAAGTTAGTTGTAACATATATCCTTTTTGGAACCTAAATTTCATTTGTTTCAACATAAGTGTCTCTCTTATGAGAACAAGAATGAATTCCATATTTTCTTTCCCTATAATAAAAATAAGTTATATTAGGCAAAGTCTTCATGATTTTTTTAATAAAGAAGCTATTATTAAAAAGAAGTGTTTTTTTCTCTATTTAGTGCATAACTAAAGCCTTCTTTGTCAGAGCTAGTTTTTTAACTAAGTAGAATGTTAAGTGAATCTTTCCTTTTTATGGATTTCTGAAGAGTTTTGGTTAAATCATTAAGTTTTTCCTTGAGATTTCCATAAGTGGTATAAATTTAAGTGACTTTGTTAAAGCTTTTTATTTCTTTAAGCAATTCATCATTTTATTTTTATAAAGTTTTAATATCTTCTTCCAGTGAAGATATAATCTTCTTTGAAAGTTCAATATTTCTTTTAGCCTTAAGTAAATTAACACTAAGATTGGCAAACATATAATTAAAAGAATCATCAGATTCAGTAACAAATACCTCATCATCATCATAATCTATAATAGTCATTAAGCAAACGGTTTCCTTATCTTTGTCATTTCCTCTATAAGAATTAACATCATTATCATCTAACTATGTTGCTAGAAAAGTTTTCTTATGAGAGCTTTTTTTTTTCTTATTTTCATCCTCTAATTGGCTTTTCAAGAATACAAGGGCAATCAAACTTGATATGAACTAACTTTTTACATTCATAGCAAGTTGGAATAACCTGCTTATTTCCTTCTCCTTCATCTATGTGCTTGCTTACATGAGAGAATCTTCTTCTTCCACTAATTCTCTTTAATGCTCTTTGATTTTTCATGGTGAGAAAGGCTAACTTATCTTTAATTGAAATGTCAAGAATATCATTTTGACTTTCATCATCATCATTTTCTTCATCAACAATGGCTTCAAATTTCAATTTTACTTTTAGGGCAAGTGATTTCTTCTTATTGTCATTGTAATTTCCATATCTCCTAAGTTCTAATTCACATTCTTCCAAATTGTCAAAAAGATCTTGCAAAGTTAGCATTCTAATTTTCATAGCTTCTTTGACCACAATAACCTTTGGTTGCAATTCAATTGTTAATAATCTAAGCACTTTATGAACTAACTCTCTATGCTTAAGGTTCTTACTAATAAGACCCAATTAATTAACAAGATTGATAAATCTTTATATCATATCTGTAATCGATTCATTGTCATTCATTCTAAACAATTCGAATTGATAAACATGTGTATGCATTTTCCTTTCTTTAACTCATGTAATTCCTATGTAAGCAACTTGAAGAACAACCTACATCTCTTTTGCAGCTAAGCAATTTGAGATTCCTTTATACTCACTAGGCCACTAGGAATTTGATAAAATTCACTTAACCTTAGAATGAAGTTGATATTTATTTTTGTCATCTTCACTCTAATTAACTTTTATTTAATATCAACATTGTCTTCTTTCTTAGTTGGTGGATTATATTCTTTTTCTATAAATTCTCACATGTTAACATTAGTGACTATTATAAAATATTTCATCTTTTATTTCTAATATATGTAATGTTGTGCATTGAAAATAGGAGATTTATTCAATGAAGGACATTCAAGTAAAATTCTAGGACCATTCAAATCTATAAGATCCTCTTAAGATTGCAAGATCTTGTCATAAGAGCTAAGCTTTGATACCAATTGTAACCAAAGATTTCACCCAAAAGAAAAGGTGAATTAGGTTTTAGAGGTTTACCCCTTTGAATTCAAATTCTATTTTGCAAATATTTTTGTAAATAATTTACACATGGAAACACTAGAAAATTATTTAACCAAGACAACAATATACTGTTAAATAATTTCAACATAAACAACAAGCACAAACCAAAGAACTATACAAAAAATATAAAAAGATAAGGTTAGAGAAAATCAAATGCAAGGATTTATAATAGTTTAGCCTAGAAGATCTAACACTCCAAGGAGTACATCTATTACTAAGCCTACTTAATTTGGATTTTGTAAATTTTACTATATCTTTAAGTTTAATCTAGGCATTTGAAGAAGGCTTTATAACATCCAACTTGAATACAAGCAAATCCTTTTGAGTTTCCTCACTTAAAGAACACTCCACCAAGAGATGCCACACTTTTAGAAATCCTTGGAATACCTCACCCTAAAATGCAATGAAAGAATGTTTACAACCAGAAATTTAAGCACACAAACTCTTAAGATTTAATTTCACAATGAAAAGTTAGAAAAGAAAATTTAAATTTAGAAGGCTCAAGGGATTTGAATCATTTGAGAGAAAAGAGTTGAAATTTTTGTGTCAATGGAAAAATGAAAGCCTTTTCTTATGTTTTAATGTCAAGTTCTAGGTTTTATATAGGAGTTGGAACACTTAAAAATCTGTTAAACACAATAAATAGTTGCCATTACTATGTTAAAGCTTGAAGAATCAATTGTAAAATCAATTTGTCATGCTTTAAAATTTTCAATTTTTATAGGGAAAATCAGTTGTCCAATCAATTCTCCTTACATGAAATTGTTTTTAGACACTAAGAATCACTTGTCAAAATGATTCTCCAAGGATGATTTCCATTTTGAAAATAGAGGATGTCTAGCTGCATAATGGGAGTGGAGAATTGATTATCGAATCAATTCATCCTACCCAAAATGTTATTGGAAGGCCAGAATTGATTGTATAATCAATTCATCACCCTCAAATCTACATTTTTTTCCTAATAGAACTCGTTCCAAACTCATTTTTGATCATTTTGAAAGACAACCTTGACAAAAGTTTGATTCCAACTCTTATGACATGTTTTGACACAAGATTTAATTTCAAAAAAAAATTTCTCCAAATTTTAATTAAACCAATTAAACTTAATTTTCTCTTTTACAATTGAACCTACTTAATAATAAAATCCTATTTAATAATCTTCAATCATCTTTAAATTTCAATTTAGGTCCAATGCAACATCATACTTAAACAAATCAAAATGTGTTGTTATTATCAAATTTGACATTTAAATGGGGTAAAGGCTAACTTATACCAACTCAAATTTTTAGAAAATTTGATAAAAATTTACAAATGTAAACCTAAAATCTAGTTCATATATTTGGAGAGATTGAAACAAAACATTGTATTTAAAGAAGTTGAAATACGTTCAAAAACTTAGGAAGAATGAGAATTATCTTTTATAAAAAAATAGGAAATATTTGGATAATTGAAGCTGTGCAAGCGATTAAATTATTTCACCCTTTTGAAATTATATCTTCAAAAACATTGAGTCTCAAAATAGCTTAATTCATTTCATAAACTTTTGGGTTTCAAACCTTGTGGATTCGACGTCCATTTGTTTTTCTAAGATAATTTTCTTAAGAAAAAATTTTATTATATATAAATAAAGGAGTATCATTTGCATCTATACCTTATAATAAAAAAAGTTAATACCTCAAAATAGCTTATTTCATTTCATAAACTTTTAGGTTTCAAACCATGTGGATTTGATGTTCATTTGTTTTTCTAAGACATTTTTAAGAAAATTTTATTTTCTTATATATAAATAAAGGAGTATCATATGCATCTATACCTTATAATAAAAAAAGTTAATACCTCATTATCCCCAAAAAAAATAATTATACCAAGAATAATGGTTGCATAGGAAACCACTAAACTCTTTATATTTAACATATAAACTGTTTTTATTTAAATATTTTATAATTATATTTTTATGAAAAAAAAATTTCACTAAAACAAATGGAGAATATTATTATACTTTCGATTGTAAACTAGCAGTGACAAGTTCTAAATAATGAAAATTTGCTGAGAGTCTTGTAATTTCATAATATAATTGCATACTTGAAATGGAGGGTACGGAGCCTTTCATAAGTAAGCATCATGTTACACAAGAATGCCAAGCAAAACACATTCTTAAATTTTGGGTTAATGTTTTAGTGCATGTTAAAATTTTTGTAAATTTTTATCAATATTCAATATAAAAGTTATAATTTTGTATGTAAATTTTACAATTTCTTAATCAAAATTAATAATTTCATACGAATTTTATGTGTAACCTACCTATAACAACCTGCAACTCCATTGAAAAAAGCTATATTAGAAAATTGTCAATTTTTAATTTTTACATAAGTTACAACCTTGAATTAAAAAATTATGAAAAATTATGAAATTTATCTTACAAGAATTATAAATTTATTAATACAATTTTTCTTCAAATATACACATAAACATAATCTATGTTTTCTAAGTAAAATTAGAGAAAATTAGTAGTATATATCATAGAAGTACACCACACATTTCCTCAAGTACTCAAACCTTTGACAAACGGCCCCCACCTTTGACTGTATAATAAATATTATTAAGGAAGCCAAAAAATCTGAATTGCAGCATTGGATTTAGAAGTTTGAACTTCCATAGTTATTTCGGTTTTCGTTGCTTATCATGCTTTTAAGGAGTAAATTTCTCTGACATTTAGGGTCAGCTTAATTACCATTTATTTTTTATGCTGAAATTCTGTTATGTATGGAAGTTTCTCTTGCGCATCTGATTTTTTTCTTTTTTAATTTTGTCTTCCTTTAAAAATTTGTGTTTAATATATGCAAACACTCCTAAATTATAAATAAATATAAAAAATGTTATAAGTAACACAAGTAAGATTTGAAGTTAAATTTTAAATTTTTTATATTTATTACATTAATTAAATTTTATAAATTTATCTTACTATTCTATATTCAATCAATAACCACTAATTTATATTCAAAATTTAATTTTACATCTTATTTTTTATGTATATATTATTATTATATAAATATATTTTAATTTTAAAGTGTTTTGATGAAATGTTTGATCTTTAAATTAAGAAAAAATCAAAGTTTCCTTCTATTTTCCTCGTTTGTTTGAATCCAAACCGGTCAAACCTTCTAACCGAAACATTCCTTCCAGTCTCTTGTTGATCTGGTCGAGATATATATCATATCTTCGAGTGTAGGTGCTATAGTAATTTCGCAAGAAAGCCCTGATCATAACAAAATGAATGTTCTTCCCAATATACACCGCGTTTCTAAAACCGTGTTCATGTAATTAATTTTCCGACACATAAGCATACAATATCACAGCCTCTTCCTCTGGCAAATTATACATTGCATTACGTTGGCAATCTGGTTTTGTTGCTATATAAGATGGAAGAATGCAGAATCAAAGGCACAGATCAAAATTGCATTGAATTACCAAAACGCAGTATTAGTTTCGAGACTTGCACAAAATATCATAATGTGTGATCCTCGAAACAATCCAATGGGCCCGCCCTGGCCTCAGCCCCCGCCTCGACCTTCTAAACCTCAAAACAACCCAATGGGCCATTAATAAATATCAGGTTATAACTGTTAGAAAGTTACAAGTTAGTGTCTAAAATTATGGTAGCCACCCGTAATTGTTTGAGACAATCTCATCCGTTCGTTTTGATACTTGATGGACGTATCAGATTGAATTGCATACATACATAAAAATTGATCCTCTCCGTGCCCACAAAATACACTTGTTTTGTTTTATGCTTTTATATAAAAAAACTTCCATCAAAAGGTGTGTTAAAAAAGAAGGGATAAGAGAGAGAAATCAATTTCATTAATTTATGCGTAAAATTGGAAATCATGACTTCTTCATCTAATTCAAGTTAGTGAAAATTATAAGTTTTCAAGATCCAATTTGAATGTATGATGTTAGTTGAATAAATGATCATATATTTTCTCATGTTCTATTTATTTTACGTGTGGTATCAGAACATGGTTGAGAAACTTATGATTTTTCATCAAGAATTTTAAATTTTAATTTTTTATTGTAAATCAAGACTACCATAAATTATATATATCACAGTAAAATTGTTGGATGTTTAAATGTATATATATATATATATATATATATATATATATATATATATATATATATATATATATATATATATATATATGAGATTTGGAATCTTAATGGCGTATGGTTTTAGAATTGCCAATTGTCTTATTCTGTCTTCATGTAAAGTTTTCTGTTTTTATATATATACATGATGGGTACTTTATCTTTGAATATTTTTTGTTTATGTATATATGGCCATTTTCTGCATGCATGGCAGTTCCGTTTATATATATTTATGACCTTTCTCGGTTAAGGTCTTTCCAGATTAAGTGTGTACGCAATGGATATCTAAAAATCTTATGATCCATCCAAAAGTCTGCAATTTATTGTTTCTATCGTGTGTGTATACGCAAATCATGCTTGCGTATCACAAAGCCAATTTCATATAAGAAATGGTGGTTGCTTTTATTTTACATGAGACTTTCCGTTTTATTACACGCAACCAACAAAAACCATAAGTTTTTTAAAGGTAATTTGATATTTATATATATGTGGCAAATGGCCACAGATGACCATATATATGAAATAAAAAGAAAGATGGAACCGTCTGCCATATATATATTAGACAAGAAATTTTGTCTTTTTTCCTATATATGAAATGGAAAGAAAGATGGACATTTGACCAGAATCAAAACCGAAGAAAGGTTTTGGTTTTGTGCATATACTTCATCGTGGAGGAATCTGGTTTACGTCCACATGATAAAATCTTCCTGAAGGAAACTTTCATTTTTGGTTTTGCATGTATATCCTTTCATTGTTCATGCCTTTGTTTTATTGAATGTCGATAACGGTAACGGTTACTAAAGGCCATTTTTTCATTTTTTTTCTTCTCTCTTTTTTCTTTTTAGGTCAGGCATGTATATCTATCCATATTTATTTTTTTAATAAATTTTAACTTAATTTTATATTTTATAATTAAAGTTTATGAAATTAAAGTATATTATTTATGCAGTTTTATATACAATTAAGTGAAAGTTATATTATGCATGATATTATGTTAAAAAGCTTTGTATACACCAAAGTGATCGAAAAAAAATATTTAGATATCATGCATGAGATGATTATTTATTCATCATATAGATGAAATGTCAATAAGGAAATGTGATGGATAAATAGTTGTTCATTGATTAGTAGAACTTTATTATTTTTCCAAAGGAAAATTATTATTCTATAATTAGTGAACATAATTGTAGAAATTAAATTTCTTATATTAAATATATTTTACTCATCCAAATATGACATATATATTTAACTAAGATTTTTTTTTAATTTCTTGATAATGCTAGAATTATGGCATTTATTTATGATAGTATATTGTGGTGTCTTTCCGAAAGGAAAACTACAACATACACTACAGCAAAAAAGACTTTTAGCGGCGACATTTGTCGTCGCTAAAAAGTTCTCGGTCGTCGCTAAAGAAAAAGTCGTCGTTAAAAATGTCGTCGGTGTAGATTCGTGCTTGAAGAGGTCATTAGCGACGACAATTTGTCGTCGCTAAAATATGGACCTTTTGCGACGACAAAGTCATCGCAGAAAATAATTTCAAATTTCAAAAAAATTTGAAATTTGACTTTTAGCGGCGACAATTGTCGTCGCTGTAGGCCATAAAGTTGTCGCTGAATATTGGGCCTTCAGCGACGACAAATTGTCGTCGCTGAAGATGAGGCCTTCAGCGACGACAAATTGTCGTCGCTGAAGGCTGACCTTCAGCGACGACAATTTGTCGTCGCTGAAGGCCTCATCTTCAGCGACGACAATTTGTCGTCGCTGAAGGCCCAATATTCAGCGACAACTTTATGGCCTACAGCGACGACAATTGTCGCCGCTAAAAGTCAAAAATTTTTTTTTTTAATTTAAAATCAAATTGTCGTATATTTCAAATTAAATGTTATTTTAATTTACTTGACCCATTTAATAATTTATTTAAATTTATTTTATTTTATTTTAATATAAATTATACAATTATAATATATCAATAGTATTATTAATAATATATAACAATTTGATCCAACATTAAAAATGAATACTCATAAAGCAATGGTAAAAATAATATATATATGAATAAACGAATATATATATACATCATCCATGTAAATGTGCACACATAGAAAATATAAAAATACATAAACAAAATATACTATGGGGAAGTAGGGAGGTGCAAAATCACAGAGCACCATGGTCGTCGTCGTCGTCGTCGTCATCATCATCATCCTGACTACGAGGATGATAAAATGACGGTGGCGGCTGAGCGGTAGGTGCAGGCGCAAATCTACTCGGCCCAGGCGGTGTAGCAGCAGCAAATGGAGGCGGCGGTAGGACGATCCCCTGCTGTCTAAGGATCGAGGTCATCTCAGTGAGATAAGACCCAAACTGCTGCTGCATCTGCTGCTGCTGCTGCATCATCTCCTGCTGCTGTATAATCTGCTGCTGCTGCTGATCAAGCCGCTGCTGCTGCTGCTGAATCAATAGCTGGCTCTGCTCAACCTGCTCCCGACTCTGGTGTAACTGCTCCTGCAACTCACCGACCTGAGACACGGTCTGTGAGCTGGCCGCCGTGCTAGAAGTCCCCATCGAGCGATAAGTCTGACCAGCAAGTACACGCCCAACAGCCTTCCTGTACCCTCGACGAGTGCCAAGTACCTCATCGGCGATGGCAGCCTCATCTAACTGTACTGGAGTCGTAGGCAAGCTAGTGGATGACACACTAGACTGTACATGCTGAGTCATGAGCTCAGTCATCCTCGCCTTAAATTATTAAAAAAGAGTAATAAGAAATTTATCTTAGAAGATACATTCGTAAAATTTTATTTAAATTATGAAATTCAAATAACTTACATGTTGCCCCTGAGGGATCGGATGCACCCACTCCCCCGACCTGTATGTGTGTCGGTCCCTAAAGTTATCGGGCACCGACTGTAGCTCACCAGTATCTCTGTTTCTCTGTTCAATTTTTGCAACAAAAAAAAGGATGAAGGGTAGTAATGTTATTTAACAAATAGATATATTTAAAAAAGATAGAAAAAATTTAAATTACCTTATCAAAGCGATGTGCAGCAATAGACTTTGACCCATGCCGATCATTCACGACCTTCTGTGCTCTATTATTTGTATTTCTTGCAGACAACTCCTGCAAATTAAGAGAAAAAAGTTAAATTTTAATGTTCACAATCAACTAATTATGAAATGCTGACATAATACCATAAAATGTCATACTTACCCTGTACTCGTCACTATCAAAGAAGTCCACACACCTCTGCCATGTCTGCGGTGAGACAGACCGAGGGACACAACGTCAAGCTCGATCCAAGTCATACTCCTCGTATCGGTCACCTCCATGCTCCAAGAAATGCTTATTCAACCTATACTTCCAATCTCGGTACAGGTCGGCAGCAGTCCGCATTAATCCAGAGAGTGCTCTATCCCGATCACCCTCGGAGATGCCCTCAAACTCGAAATGGGACTGCATTATAAGACATTTAATAAATTTATAAGTCATATATTTAGAAATTTCAATCTTAAAGACATTAATTCAAAAGGAAATGGATACTTACGCAAACCTCCTGCACAACTCTATCTCGAATCTCCTGAGGTACAGCCCGCCATGACTTATAACAGGGCGGCACGTGGGCGCGGATCATGCTGCCAATATCACGAGGGAGATGACTGGCATTCTCACCAACCGCATGCCATGTACCAGTCGTATCAAACTGTACAGGCACCGGTCTGCCTCCACCCCTGCCAATCTTCTCATGCAGTCTTAGAGACCTATTCGGCCCCCTCTTCTTAGCAGGTGCTACTTTATTTAATAAAGTAAAATATTAACAAAATAAACATAATATTTAATCAAGCTTAGGTATGCACAATTTATGTCAAATACCTGAGCCCTCACACTGAGCTGGAATACGGCTGGGTCGCTCCGGTGGGTCGCCTCCAGCGTCACCTCCGTGGTATCGTGCCTCGACATCCGCCATAACTAAAGTAATACACATCATATAAGTAATTAAAAAAAACTCAATGTCATGTTGAAGGATGAAATCGTTCAATCTCTTACAATCACATTTATTATTTTAATAATCATGCTTACACAATTATGAGTTGTAGTTGTAGTTTGAATATGTTATTTTATTCCTAATCAGAATCAGTGTCGGTGAACCTAATAGACTGATGGTCATCGGATTCTCCTTCATTATCAGATTGTGTGGGCTCCTCATCCATATAATCATCAATTGTTTCGTCCTCAAGGCTCTCGTCATCATCGATGAAGGTGTCTTCTCCATGAGCACCAGGTCCAACATTCCTGTGCGTTGGAACGATTGAAGGACTATTTCTTTCATTACGTAGATGTACTAGATCGAAATCTCCCAGATCAACTGTGAGGTTGAAGTTGGACGAGTTACTATCCTGCAGAAATAACAAGTCTTGTGCATTATCTCCATCACTGGGTAGATCCCATATATCGCGATGCACCATATCATGGACGACCCTCCAATTTGGTCCATTAAGGAGATCCTCGATGTAAAACACTTGTTTTGCTTGAGTAGCAAGTATGTAAGGATCATCCTTATACCATTGTCCGTTGATGGAGATACTTGTGATATTCTTGTCGGTATAAAATTTCTTCTTTGTAGGATCAGTGTCATACCACTTGCATTTAAATAAAGTCACATTGTACTTATTTAAATAACTCAACTCAATTATTTCTTCTAGTACACCATAAAACATGTTGCCATCAATCCCCGGTACAGAAATGCCACTATTTTGCATTTTATGCTTCTCATCCCGAGCTTTAGCTACAAAACGTACTCCATTCACAATACACGCAGAGTATACCATGTTAGTGAAACTGGGACCGGATGCTAATGACAGTAACTCTTCGGTGGCCTCTGGGGAACCGTTCCTATGTAAATAGTACATCTACAAAAGTAGCAATTATTCCAAGAATCAAATTGAAATATCAACAAGAGAAATGAACAATTAAGTTAAGATATCCCTTCAATGGATTTGGGAAGAAAAAAATCCTTACCTTCGAGTAAAACCAGGAGGGGAATTTGGTTCTTTGTAAGTTATCAATATCTTCAGCACCACTTCGTTCGAGTTCCAATCGATGCTCACTGTAGAACATAACAATCTTAGTCTACTGTAATCACAAAAGGGAGAAGAACATAACTGAAGTTTAAGATACTCACTGGAGATATTTTTCAATCTCAGTACAATTATTCAAGATGTACCATACTGCAATATCCCGATCCTTCCTATCGAAATGAGAAATTATCTTCTTCCCTATCGGTCGACATTGGGACTGGAACACCGACAATGTCCTTCTTGTTTGACTAGGTGTTACATCTTGATTTCTATCAGAGCGGTTGAATCTAGTTTCCACTCCTTCCAAGTACATGGAGAAAAACGTTAACGCCTCATCAACAATATATCCTTCTGCAATTGAACCCTCCGGTCGAGCACGATTTCGAATGTAATCCTTTAACTTTTTTATATACCTCTCATATGGGTACATCCATCAAAAATGAACGGGTCCTCCTTCCAATGCTTCGTCGGGCAGATGCATCACCAAGTGAACCATTATGTCAAAAAATGCTGGGGGGTATATCCTCTCAAGCTTGCACAAAATTATGATAATGTCTTGTTTGGCTCTTTGAACATCCTCCCTGTTAAGAGTTCTAGCACATATTTGACTAAAGAAATTGCATAACTCAACAAGTGGATATGATAATTCCTTTGGCAAAAAAGCCCGGACACCTGGTCCTAACAGTCTTTGCATAATAACATGACAATCATGTGATTTCAACCCCTTTAACTTCAGGTCACGATCTGTGACATTCTTACTAAGACTCCCAGCAAAGCCATCTGGAAATTTCACATTCTTTATATACTGGCAAAATCGTTTCCGCTCTTCTTGGTTAAGCGTATATCCAGCATGTGGCTTGAAAAGTTGACCCCTCTGCTCATACAGATGCAAGTCAGGCCTTATTTTCATGTCTGCCAAATCTCGTCTTGCATTGTCTGTATCCTTTGATTTGTGCTCAATCTCCAATAACGTACCCAAGATGCTATCACATACATTTTTCTCGACATGCATGACGTCAATGTTATGCCTTAGGTTCATTGTTGGCCAATAAGGAAGATTAAAAAATATACTTCTCTTGCTCCAATTAAGTTCGTCGGCACCTCTCTTTCGCTTTACACCACCAAATTCAGCATGTTTTCCTGGAAGTCTCTGTGGCACTCTGGCCAACTGTTCCATGATAACATTATTGGTAAGAGGTCGAGGAGGGGGTCTCCTCTCTGACTTTCCATTGAATTCCTTCATATTTCTCCATGTGTGGCTTCTTGGAAGCCAACGACGATGACCCACGTAAGCTGTTTTTCCTCTAACTCGAATTGACGGAGTATCTGAATTACATGTAGGACATGCTTTGTATCCTTGCCCGCTCCATCCGGATAGACTACTTCGAGCAGGGAAATCATTAATAGTCCAGAGCAATGCTGCCCGCATATTGAACACCGTATTTGTATTTGCATCTCGAGTTTCAACTCCTCTCTCCCAGAGATCCCTCAACTCTTCTACGACCGGCTGTAAGAACACATCGATATCTTTACCTGGCGATTGCGGCCCTGGGATTAATAGGGTCAACATGAAAAAAGATTGGTTCATGCATATCCATGGTGGCAAGTTGTAAGTAGTCATAACCACTGGCCACATGCTATAAGATAGGTTCCTATCACCAAAAGGATTAAATCCATCTGCACTTAAACCCAACCTGACATTTCGTGGGTCAGCGGAGAAATTAGGATACCTCTTATCGAACTCCTACCAAGCTCTTCCATCCACGGGATGTCGCATTACTCCATCTTCTTTTGATTTTCCAGTGTGATGCCATATCATGTTTTTTGCAGTATGTCTCGACCGATATAGACGTTGCAGTCGAGGAGTTAAAGGAAAATATCGAACCACTTTTTAGGGCACCTTCTTTCCTTTTGTAGTTTTATTTACCCATCGACTCTCCCCACAAATTGGACAATTATCTTTAGAAGCATGATCTTTCCAAAAAAGTGCGCAATCATGTTTGCATACATGGATTGATTCATACCCCAACCCCAACTTGTTGAGCCATTTTCTTGCACCATAGTACGAATCAGGTAATTTATTATCGTTTGGAAGTGCCTCTTTTAATAATCGAAGAAGAGCATCAAATGATTTGTTTGTCCACTTATGCAGAACCTTCAAATGCATAAATTTGACCAAGAAGTTCAATGCTGAAAATGCTGTGCAACCTGGATACAACTCTGTTTCTACTTGCTCGAATAGGTTATCACAGTTACTATATTTTGTTCCAATGTCTTCGTCACCCGCGTTCTCACACCTGTACTCGTCATTGTGAAAATTAACTTCAGTTGCCTCAGGGCCAATGAAATCATGTATAATATCTGCCAGCTCATCTCTATTGTTAGGAGATATCCCACTAGTTCCTCTAGAAGTCGAAACATCTGCTTCACCGTGATGTACCCAATTTATGTATAATGGATGAAATCCATTATCTATAATATGCGCCTCCAATGTTAGTAATGGCTGGAATATTAAATTCACACACTTTTTGCATGGACATCTTACCATACCCCTTTCATCGGCAAAGTTTTTGGCTCTTTGAACAAATCTTACTGCACCATTCCAATACTCATCCGACAATCGATTTGGTAGATGAATCCAACTTTTATCGACAGACATTGTATCACTGAACAGGAAGGAAATTGTTACCGGTGAAATAAAATATGTTGATTAATATTTGACAGTCACCCTAAATGCACCGTATCACTCCAATTTAAAAGGGTAGGATCCTATCCCATTCGAGATATTTCTATAGTCATTATTTTTTTCAATTTATCCACGCTCATCGATTGACTCGTGCAGAAATTTCGGCAGCATCTCCCTATGGTTCTCCAAGTGCCTAAACTATACACGTGCATAGTTTATACCCAGAGAACAGTTAGGATGCTAAGATATTTCCACAATATCAAACAAGAGCCCGATAAATTGTTAATAATAACTACACGATAATATCTCAAACTGTCCAACTTTTCAGGACAATTCAAGGGTTGATTGATGTTCAGAAAACATCCAACCCTTGAACGGGTCTAAGCTTATAATTTAAATGTAAATGCAGTTCTATTTTAAATTATTGTAAAAATATATTTACAATAATTAAAATTAACAATACAACATTTTATGAGTATCGTTGTTTAAGTGTCAGTACTGTTATTTACGTAGTTTATTATGTAGATTAATGATTTTTCTAAATATTCATAACAACCGTTATGTTTCACAATAAACTTTTGGGAATTCAAAACTATCATCTACTTTACTATATTGATAAGGTGCACAATTCAGCTTCTCAATAGAGAGGTGTATACTATGAATACGGACTTCCTAGTTGTAAATTTAAGTAAGTTTAGTTTTATAAGGTGTATAACAATTTATAAGATGCACAATTCAGCTTCTTTATTTAAGTAAATGTTGTTTTATCCAAGAGGGGGTGATTTTCATGCGAACTTCCTAGTGTTTTGAAATTTTTAATTTTTATGTAATGTAAATATCATAATTTGGATTGTTAGGATTTTATTTTTATATAGTCTCTAGTTTAATTGAATTTTTCTTAGTATGTGGTGTAAATAATACAATTTGAATTGTTATGTTTCAATCTCAATTAAAAAAGAGATTCTATTATCGTAATCTTTTATTTTCTAAGATAGATTAATATATTTATTCTAATTTTCTATCTTACATTATTTCATCAAATCTAGTAAGTTTGAAATTTTTTAAATTGCATCACAAATTTTAAATTTTATGAATAAAATATCATAACAATTTTATCTTACATTATTCTAAATGAATAATCTACACATATATTATATACTTCAAAATTGTAAATTGAGAGATGCATATATAATAATAATTAAATTTATATTTATAAAATTAATAATGCTAAGTTAAATTTACATAAATAAATTTAAAATTTACAATATACAAAATTAAATAATACAAAATTTCATATTAAATTAAACATACTATCAATTTCATTAATTCATTGTAAACTATTTGAATAAATTAAATATATTAGTACACAAAAAAAAATTATATTTTTCTATTTACGTACCTCAATGGCAAAAATCTACTGATCAACTCTGAATACTCTCCACGAACTAAGCAAAGTGCTAATAATAACTAACAAATTAAAAGATATAATATACAAAATTAATACATATTAACATATATAAAAAATAAATATACTAAAATTAAAAAAAATTAAAAGAGAGAGAGAATTTAGGAACTTACCTCAGGTCCAGAAAATTCAAATGCGCAAATGAGGAGGGAGGAGGCGCGGGGAATAAATATTAGCGCGCCTGCTTTCAGCGACGGCAAAAAAATTCGGTCGTCGCTGAAGCTTTCAGCGACGACCGAATTTTTCTTCAGCGACGACATTATCGTCGCTGAAAGTTCACTTTCAGCGACGACAATGTCGTCGCTAAAAGTCAAAATCGTCGCTGAAAATGAACTTTCAGCGACGACATGGTCGTCGCTGAAAATCCAAGGCTTTCAGCGACGACTATGTCGTCGCTGAAGGGTCAGCCTTCAGCGACGACTTTGTCGTCGCTGAAAGCCTTGAATTTTCAGCGACGACTTTATCGTCGCTGAAAGGCAAAATTCCCCGCCCAATTCCGGATTTTCCCCGCCTAAATTTTTTTAAGGCCTTTAGCGACGACTTTTGTCGTCGCTAAAAGCCTATTTCTTCCCGCCCCCAATTTTGTTCCCTCACAAAAATGTTTTTATTTTTTCCGACGACAATAGTCGCCGGAAATACCTTTAACGACGACCGAAATTTTGTCGCCGCTAAAAATGTCGTCGTTAATACTCTTTTTTGTTGTAGTGATAGTCTAATACATTTGTTTGAATTTATACTAAAATAAGTTTTGAGTAATTTATAATTTATTTTGCAGCCATTTCTCTTCATTCGCAAGCTTCCTCTGTTACCATTTTTAATAGTTTGAATTTCTCTGAATGGAGTAAACAAGTTAATTTCTACTTAGGTGTACTAGATCTTGACTTGGAACTTCTGGAAGTAAAACCTGCTAAGATCACTGATGATAGCATTGAAGAAGAGATATTTAAACTTAAAGCATGGGAACGGTCTAATAGATTAAGCCTGATGTTCATATGAATAACCATTGCCAATAATATTAAGACTACCATTCCACAAATAGAAAGTGCTAAGGAATACCTTAAGTTTGTGGAAGAATGTTTTCGTTCTATAGATACGTCACTCGTTGGTACTTTAATGGCACAACTCACAACCATGAAGTTTGATGGATCAAGGAGTATACAAGAATATACCATTGAGATGACTAACATTGCAACAAGATTGAAGACACTTGGCATGGCAGTGGATAACTCCTTACTAGTTCAATTTATTTTGAACTCATTACCTTCCGAGTATGATGCTTTCCAAATTAACTACAACGTTATTAAGGATAAGTGAGATGTTAATGAATTGACTAGAAAGCTTATTCAAGAAGAGAATAGGCTTAAGAATATGGGAAGTCACTCTATCAATCTCATTGTTCAAGGAGCTTGTAAAGCATGAAAGCCAAAATTCAATAAGTTTAAGAAAAAGAAAGGACCTGCTAAAGCTTCTCAAACTGAAAGGAAGGAACATAACAATGATAGGTGTCATTTTTGTAAGAAAGAAGGATACTATCAAAAAGACTGCCTTAAACATAAAGCTTGGTTTGAAAAGAAAGGTACATTTAAAAATTATGTTTGTACTTTTGGATCAAACTTGATTGATGTTCCTAATAATGCTTGGTGGCTTAATTCTGGTGCTACTACTTATGTATCTAATGTGATGTAGGGATTCCTTACCATCCAAACCACAAGCCAAAATAAGGATTGTCTATACATGGGAAATCGTATGAAAGCTGAAATTGAAGGCATAGAAACTTATCATTTGGTCTTAGATACTTGTTATCATTTAGACCTATTTAAGACTCTTTATGTGCCTTCAATTTCTAGAAACCTAGTTTCTCTTCCAAAGTTGGATATTTGTGATTTTAATTTTAAGTTTGGACATAGTTGTTTTAGTTTATATAAAAATTATAAACCTATTGGTTTTGGTATTCTAGTTAATGGTTTCTATAAATTGAAACTTGATAGTAAATTTATTAAATACATACTCGTTGTGCATCATAATATTAGGATTAAGCATTGTATGCTTAATGAAAGTTTTGCTAACTAGTGCATAAGCATTTAGGACATATTTCCAAAGAAATATTAGAAAGATTAGTAAGGAATGGGATTCTTTTGAATCTAGATTTTATTGATCTTGGTTTATGTGTGGATTGCATTAAAGAAAAGCAAACTAGACATAATAAAAGAATAAAGGCCATAAGAAGCATGAAGCTTCTTAAATTAATACACATTGATATATACGAACCTTTTGATACTCCATCTTTTGGTGGAGAAAAATATTTTATCACCTTTATTGATGACTTTCATGTTATGAATATATCTATTTGCTTAAAGAAAAATCTCAAGCAATTGATGCTTTTAAGATATATATTAGTGAAGATGAAAGGCAATTGGATAAGAAAGTGAAAGTTGTAAGGTCAGCTAGAAGTGGTGAATTTTATGGAAAATATGATGAAATAGGACAAGCCCATTTGTAAAACTTCTTGAAAGACATGGCATACATGCACAATATACAATGCCATATACACCACAACAAAATTATGTAGTAGAAAAGTGTAATCGAACCTTGAGAGATATGGTTAGGAGTATGATGAGTATTTCCTTATTACCTAAATCCTTATGGATGCATACATTAAAAACATCTATGTATTGGCTTAATAAGGCTCCTAGTAAAGTTATTCCTAAAACTCCTTTTGAGTTATGGATAAATAGGAAATCTAGTTTAAGGCACTTGTATGTTTAGGGTTGCCCAGCAAAAGTAAGAGTGTATAATCCACATGAAAAGAAGTTAGATTCTCAAACAGTTAGTGGTTACTTGATTGGTTACCCAAAGAAATCTAAAAGGTATATCTTTTACTATCCTAACCATAGTCTAAGAATAATGGAAATTAGTAATGCAAAATTCCTTGAAGATAGTGAAGTTAATGGGAGTGAGGAACAATAGAACTTGGATATAAAAGAAATTGAGATAAATGCTTCTTTGCCTATAATAAAGGAAGTTAAGATAAATATTCCTATACCTATAAGTGTTCCTTCGACCGTAGTTATTCCAAATGTTGCTCTAGTTGTTACAGAAGGCCTTAGCAACAATGAACAACATTATAATGAAGACACACCCATTGAAAAGACTAACTTACAAATGCCTAAGGCAAATAAATCACAAGAAATTCCTTTGAGAAGTTCTTAAACGATAAGAAAACTAACTATTCTGAGTGATTATGAGATTTATTTGCAAGAATCAGACATTGGAATCAATTTAGACCCAGCGTCATTTTCAAAAGTCATAAAAAGTGATAAGTCTAAGAAATGGATAGATGCCATGAAAGAACAGTTAAAATCTATGGAAGACAATAAAGTTTGGGACATTGTTGATTTACCAGAAGGTGTAAAATGAGTTAGGTGTAAATGGTTCTTTAAGATAAAAGTGACTCTAAAGGCAATATTGAACGATATAAAGCTAGGCTAGTTGCTAAATGATTTACTCAAAAGGATGGCATTGATTATAAAGAGACATTTTCACCTATCTCAAAGAAAGACTCATTGCGAATCATTATGGTATTGGTAGCTCATTATGACTGGGAGTTACACCAAATGGATGTGAAAATAGTTTTTCTTAATGGAAATCTTGAAGAATAAGTTTATATAGGCCAGCCTAAAGGTTTTTCAATTGAAGGACAAGGTTATATAGTGTGTAAACTTAAGAAATCAATATACAAACTTAAACAAGCTTTAAGATAATGTTATATTAAGTTCAATGATACCATTAACTTTTTTAGTTTTAAAGAAAATCTAGTTAATCACTACATATATCGAAAGATTAATGGGAGCAAAGTTATCTTTATAGTTCTATATGTTTATGACATCTTGCTTGTAACTAATGATTTGGGTTTATTGCATAATTCAAAAGAATATCTCACTAAGAATTTTAAGATGAAAGATATGAGGGAGGCATCATGTGGATAGGAATTGAAATATTTTGAGATCGATCACAAAGATTGTTAGGATTGTCTCAAAGGACATATATTGAAAGAATTCTAGAGAGATTTAATATGAAGAATTGTTCTACTAGAATTGTTCCAATTCAAAAAAGGGATAAATTTAGTCTTATACAATGCCTAAAGAATGATAATAAATGAAAACCAATGGAATCAATTCCATATAGTTCTATTGTGGGAAGTCTTATGTATTTGCAAACCTGCACAAGACCGGATATTTGTTTTAAGGTTGGAATGTTAGGGAGATAACAAAGTAATCCTAAAATTGATCATTGTAAAGTTGCAAAGAAAGTTTTACGGTACCTTTAAGGAATAAAAGATTATATGTTCATGTATAGAAGATCCAATCACTTAGAAGTAATTGGATATTCAAACTTAAATTTTGCTAGATGCATTAACAATAAGAAGTCGATATTTGGCTACTTGTTTCTTCTTCAAGAAGGAGCCATATCATGAAAAAGTACTAAAGAATCCATTATTGCATCATTTACTATGGAAGCAGAGTTTGTAGTATGCTTTGAAACCACAATTTATGCATTATGGATGCAAAACTTTATTTTAGGACTTGAGGTTGTCAATACCATTACCAAGCCACTGAAAATTTACTATGATAATTTTGCAATAGTATTTTTCTCTAAAAACGACAAATATTCAAGAGGTGCCAAGCATATGAAATTAAACTATTTTGCTATTAAGGAGGAAGTTCAGAAACAAAGAGTGTTTATTGAACATATTAGGACAGATCTCATGATTGTAAATCCATTGACTAAAGGTTTACAACCAAAGATATTTAAGGAACATGTACATAGAATGGGTCTTGGTTGTCCTTTTCCATGAATGTAGTTTATAATGTCAACACTCTGAGCTCATTAACTTGTTTCTAATATGAATTATTTGTTTCTAGTGATGTTGCGTGCATAACTATATTTTAATAAGTTAACATAAGTATTCTAGAAATATTAATAGGACCTTATAAATTTTATATGTGACTTATAGACCTAGTATGGTAAGGCATTAGTGTTTGTGGTATATGGAAAGAAGCATGTTTTGTAAGTAATATATAACCACCATAACCCACACTTGGTGTTTTATCATACTAAGGTAATTATGAAATTATATGGATGAGTTTAGTGCATTTATTATAGCACCATTTTATTTCATTCAAATTTTAGGTCAAGTGGGAGAATGTTAGAAAATTACAAGTTAATAACTTCCATTTAGTGGCCTAAAATTATGGTAACCACCCATAATTGTTTGAGACAATCTCATCCATTAGTTTTGATACTTGACGGACATATCAGATTGAACTGCATACATACATATAAATTGGTCCTCTCCCTGCCCACAAAACACACTAGTTCTGTTTTATGCTTTTATATAAAAAAAAAACTTCCATCAAAAGGTGTGTTAGAAAAGAAGGGATAAGAGAGAGAAATCAATTTTATTAATTTTTGTGTAAAAGTGGAAATCATGGCTTTTTCATCTAATCCAGATTAGTGAAAATTATAAGTTTTCAAGATCCAATTTGAATGTAGGATGTTAGTTGAATAAATGATTGTATATTTTCTCATGTTCTATTTATCTTACAAAAACAACAAACCCTTTTGCACTATTTTCTTGTGAGCAACGCTAGTTAGTTAATTTGACTCTCTTTTTTAAGTTTCACTCCTTAACTTTACAAAGTGGGATTTGATTTGTTAATATATGAAAATTTAAATTTCAAAAATAGCTTTTGTTGAATGTAAAAAAATTCGTACCTTTAAAATAATTCCCCACTTAATGTCTAAAAAAAATAATTTGAAGTGAGTTTGCAATTGAATCAAACAATTCTATTGGTAATTGATCGATTATTTTAACTTGAAGTGATTTATGGATTGCTTATTTATATTGATCTTCAAAAAGAAAGTCTGTTTAAGTTAATAAAATTGATCTCAATTTTTTTTTCATTTTTATGACCGATTTTATAAATTTTGTAAATAATTATATATTCTATGAAAACCTACACTTTACATGTCTTGGACATTTTATTGTGTATTAATCTTTAAGTCATTCATTCAAAATTTAGACTTTTACAATTACTTCATCAGATTTTGTTATTAATATCAAACCAAGTTTTTTTTTTTTTGCTGATGTATGTACTTTGTTGATAATTTTCACTTCAAGCTAAGCTATACACGAGTTTCATAATTTTTTATCAAGCTAAGCTGAAAACAAAGTTTTTATTCAAATTGAAGTTCAATAATCTTACTCTTTTAATTGAATTAAAAAAGTGTTAAAGCTATCGAAATTAAATTTTAAGTTTTTATATTTCATTGAATTGAGTTTACATTTGCTTCACTATCTTGTAATTAATAATAGTCTTCATTTATATTTAAAATCTACTTTTAGATTTCATATTCAGCAAATATAACATTGTTGATTGAATTATGCTTGAAATTATTAAAACTCAACTCCACATTAAACTGAACTAATTTCACTCATTTATTAGATTGTCTGTTTGAATTCGGCAGATTTTTAATAAATGAGAAAAATTAATTAATATGGCTGACTCATTTCTTGCAAGATTTATTTGGTCGCATTACAAGGCTTAAAAAGAGTTTTGATCTTCATGCAGGTTATTTACAAAATATAGTAGCATATTTATGGTGGCACCTGAAGAAGAAAAAGTTCTGTGTTCCTTCTCTATGCATATGGATATTATTTTGTTTTGGTTCCAATAAAAGAGATTACTGGCTACTATATATATAGTAATCTCTATACAGATGTGTTAATTTATTTGGATATAGCTGTAGGGTTGTGAATCTTTTTTGTTACTTTGTTTTGCCTTTTGTACGTTTGTATGAAGTGGAATGCAATAAAAATAAGTGCCCTCATTTTCCATTTTCTTTTCTTTTCTAAATTCTGCAATTTGGCTATTATCAATCGGCGTGTTTCAATTTCCACAATTCATCCCTTGGCATTTCTCTACACTAATTGAATTTTGACAAATAGTTAACGCAATAAAATTATATATAGAGAGAGATTTCAAGAGAGATAAATATTTCATATGAGTGAGAAGAATAAATCATATTAATTGAATATTACATTAATAGAATAAAATTAAATTATATAATCATCTACATTTTATCATGGACCATCAATATAAAATTTAATGACCAGAGTTACTACTCTTATTTCTGAGCAAAAAAATATATATATTCCCTTTCCTTTCATAAAAGAGAAACTCTATCATTGGCAATTCTTAACTCTCATTCTAGCAGAGTTGGAAAACAAAATTTCAGATATATGTATAAAATATAATTTCATCACGCGTTTTATATTTAACTGATTGAACTGTTACTAAAAAAAACAATTAAATAATTAAAATTTTTATTCAATCACTTTTCATGAGCATCGGAGCTAAATTAACACTTTCAATTAAGAATAAACATCATATTTAATTCTTCATTTATAAAAATAATAATTATTGTATTTCTTGAATTTCATAACTTATATTATTAGTTCCTCATTTTTATTTTTACTATAATTGTTTATCCTTCTATTTATTTACAACACTAAAATAAATAAAAAATATTATAGCAGGATTGTTTAATCCCACTTTATCAATGTTGAATACGTGTTTGTCTTTTTGTTATATTATTTCTTTTATTATTTATTTTAATATTATGTTTGAATAGATAAATAAATAATTATAACAAAAATAAAAATAAGAGCTTAATAATACTAATTATAAATTTTAAGGATATAATAATCATCACTTTTATAAATGAAGGACTAAATATAAGTCATTATTTCCTCTTTACAAAAAAAAATCATTATTGCCAATTCTTCAAAAAATTTATTATTAAAAATTTAATTCGTCAATTTATACACACCACAAACCTAAGAAGTTTGAATTGTGCAGAATTTCACAGTCCCTACACCAACTTTCACCTCACAAAACATGTATTTTTTAGCTTTTGGTTCAAGGAGGAATAGATGACAAGAAAAAAAAAAACAGTTATCACAGACTAATTAATATCACTATTTACCTTAAATTGAGAAATCCCACCTCCTTAAAAATGAGCAGAGGTCCCTACTCTGCTTAAGCAAAGGAGAGATGATTTTAGGAAATAAATATAAATTTTTTTTATTAAAATAGTAGATCACAATAGAAAAAATAGTGAAATCTAGAATAAAAATTTTATCTATCTTTTTAAAAATAACAGAAAAATAGGAAGAGTATCAAGCCCCTTGAAAAAAGCCGCAATACAGGACATCCTAAATACACTACCCTTGCATCTTTTGTACGTAAGTATTCCTAGAGCAGTTCTACTACAAATCATAAATTCATCCTAAATTCCTAAATTCCTTTTCTACCAATATCTTTTAATTTAGAAGGGATAAAAACACAATCTTTTACTTTGATATTCAATCTTATTATTAAACTTACCATTTTAAAACACATTAAAAAGAATTGTATATATCTATCTTTTAATTTACACTCAACTCAAAGAAACTTAATAGATCTAAATTTATCTTTTGTACATAAGAACGTAAGTAGTTCTATTGCAACAATGGAATAGCCCTTCACTCACATGATGAGATCCCAATGCAATCTCTTTGACCACTTTTGACCTTTCTTTTGCGTAAAAAAACTTGTACCTTAAGTTTTAGGAATTCCTCTGTTGGAAAACCATATAGAACCATATCCATCACCTCTTCTCTCTCCTTGTTCACCTATACTTTATTTTCTCATAAAGTCGCTGGCTCCAGAAGCGGCAAAAAATTATAAAAACATATATCAGAAAATCCATAGACACACACATCACTACAGACAAATACTTCTACCCATATTGGCAACCATCTCTCAACAGCCATACCTATTTCCAATCTACTAATAGTTCTAAGTTATAAGAAAGTCTATAATGCACAATTGATATAATACTATATTAGTACATTACTGAATTTGATTATACATCAAGTTAATAATTTCTCAAAGCATACCACAAGATAACATATTAATGATAGAATTCAATAGTATATCAATACATACTGTATCAAATATGCACCATCAATTGCCCCCCAACTTTATATCCAAATATGCACGTTTTTCAAAAAAATAAAAACATGCTCAATGACTAAAAATTCGTTTTAAGTTAAAATTACTTGCCCTTCATTTCAATTGATTTCCTTCCACGCATATGCACATCAACACATGTATGTATATAGGGTAATGGAGAAGAAATAAAACTTAGATCCCTAAAGGAGAACTCACAAAGATTAGTCAAACTCCATAAACTTTTCTTCATGACACATATGTTCAATTCAATAGATTTTATGTACAAACATGTATATGAAAAATGACCTAGAGAGTGTAATTTCATTTACATTTCGCACCACCAAATCTTTTTCTCTTGTACTATGAAAAAGAGATCTTTATTGAGTAGATCACTAATAACACTTGAGCAACTTAAAATTGACAAAGAATGACACTTAAGAACTCCACAATTCCAGTAATACTCATCAATTGTACTTCATGATCATTCAATAACTCCTTCTAGGGCATTGCCAAAAATAAAGAGAAGTCTAATGCAAGGTTGAACCATTTAACTAATCATTAATCTTCTGATACAGAGTTGAAAGAGCACAATAGAGGATGCCAGTAGCAGGTGGCCTAGGCAACAAGCCACAAAGTATATCTGTTGTAGTTATAGACTGGTTACCATAAAAACATAAATTTTCTTGTGCATTTGTGGTGACCATACTGCCCTCAAGTGAACATCCAATAAATGCCCCTCTAAGTATATAGTGGCAAAAGTTTAACCACAAAGGAGTTCATCGAACACTTCCCTAAAAATGAAAAAAGGAAAATCCCTGACACCTACAGTTATCATATTATGTCATTAAGATTAGTAGATTAAAAGGTAAATATGGTTAACTAATAAAGCTCAATATAAAAGCTTTGATTATATTAATAAATATTATTGTAACTCTAAGGAAAATTGCTAGTGTATTTCACAAAAGTTCAGGTCAATCAGAACAATTTGCAAGCACATATTAACATCAAAGTCACAAATAAAAAAAACATAACAAGATAGAAAGCATATACTCTCCTAAAAAAAAGTACAAAGAAACAAATATGTTAAAGTCAACTATATTAAAGCCAATCATTGATTATAAATGAGCATTGTTATCAACAGCCGCTTACCTCAACATGAAGTTCATGTGTGAAGTAATTCAATTTAAAATTTTCAATTTCAATTTGACTTGTGTCATTTTGATAAAGAGCAATTAGGATGTTGTCCATCCTTCCAGGCTTTCATATTAAAAGTTGATTATGCTAACATTTTTAAACATTAAAAAACTTTAGAGAGAAAGTGAACACTAACAAGGCACATTAGAGAATAAGAACATATATTAATAAAAGAGAGAACTTTGCTTTAAGGCTTTCAATAACAGGTATATTACTAAAAACAAATTACAAAGAAGTTGAACTGCACAAATGCCAGTTAGGAATTAATGAATTAATATTTGAAGTTATTTTCAAATTATGCAATCCTTCACCCATATCTACCCTAAAAAAAAGGAAAAACAAAAACACACACACCCACATGCAAAAAAAATATTATACAAAGAGAAAGAATAACGAAACATTACATTATGTCAAAATAATATATTTGATGGTCGTGCTTTTAATAATTACTGCACTATTTTACTATTCTTAAAATGTTTCCAATCAAGTATTATTGAAAAAGAGATAACAATAGTATATCGAGACCAATATGTATTATGACTAATAATTGTGAATCATGAATATATGATATCAAGTTAATACATAGGTATATTATTAGTGAACAAATGTACTAGATTGACCTACTATAAGAATACTACATGGATTATCATGTGTCATTAACTATTCTCATGTGATCACATTGTACATAATCCTTTGAGTTGAAATCACCATGGTTCCCTATATGAAAAGTTACAAACTTTGATGCCGTCCTATGTCACCTTTAACTGGGATGTCATGTAGGTATTAATTAGGTGTGTCATGAATTATGTAAAGGGATATGAGTAATGTAGATGAGATTTTATTCCTCTTGTATATAAAGAGTGATATCCTTGAGTCCTTTGATTAAGTAAGACTAAGAAATACATGGTCATGCTCAAATGGATCAATATATGATATTAATCATTTGTGTAAGTTAGTCTACTCGATATCTAGAAATGTGAATTAAACATTGACAAGGATGACACATTTCATGCCTCAAGTTCAATTTAGATATCATTATAAAAGGAACAACTGTAAAGTATTGTTCACACATTAGGTGGATGTCGAATCATAAATATTCTTACAACTTTAGTGGTAATGATATATTACTAGATATTGCTTACTATCTATGGTCCGCTAATAGGTCATTACCAATATAGTAAGAACTTACAGTGTCACATAAAAGGAGTAAGAATGAGACTGTAATTAATTAATTTTTAATTAGACTAAAATTCTATTGATTAAGCTTGTTATTTAGTGCATATATATATAATCAAATTAATAATATATATATTATTCACGTAATATATAATATATTATGAAATATTATCTTATATTAAAATAATATCATATAATTATGTTATTTGATATTAGATAATTATATTATGAGATAATATTATTATTTAATAATATTTAATTATTAATATTAAGATAATATTATATAAATAACAGATAAGCCCTATCTTTCCTCACTCTTACCATGATATGGATAAAGTATTAGTGGTTAAATAAAAGTTAAAAAGTGTAAATGGTTTCCTAATAAAATTAAAAAAGTGGCATGCCTTAGTTTTATAAAAGAGGTATGAAAATGTCACTTTGCTAAAAAAGAAAAATAAAAAAATGGATTGTTACCAAAAAAATCACACTAAACCTTAGTCCCTTGTAAGAGAAACGTTTCCTAACAAATTTGTGAAAGTTAAGAAGTCATCATTCACTCCATGGATACTATAAAGGCACCGTCAATTAACTATACTTGTGATTCATGATATACACTCCAAGAGATAATTCTAATCCTTGTAAACAATTCTTGACCTATGTCCCTATGTATTGATTTTAGAAATGTTTCATAAATTTTTGAAAACTTATTATGCTTAAGTATATATGAAACCTAACAAAAATTTCAACCAACAAATAAACCTAGTTATTAAAACCTTACTAAGAAAAAAACCCCTCCTTTCTCTCAATTTTTAATTAGGATTTCAATAATCACCACTATAGTTTGCCCTTTTAATATAGCCATGTTTACAACAGTTAAATAAAAAATTGACATATATAATAATATAATAGTATTTTTGTAAATATGTGTAACCTTCAATTTTCGATTATATTAATAACTTAATGTTATAAAGCCATATTTTTTGAGGGAGATGAAAAGTTTAATATAAATAAATTTATGAAACAGTTGCATATTATACCCATATTAAATATATATTAGCCCATCAATTCTTAATTAACTATTATCTAAATGAATATAATGAGAAATATTAAATGTCAATTATATGTTAAACCATCATCTAAAAAAGAATATTAAACGGCTAATTTATATTCCTATTTATAATTTATTGAAAAAAATGAAGTTTATTTATGTTTCAATGATCCGTTCATTCAAATTACACTATAGCATTTATAAGGTAAACACTTACAATGAGAAATATTAGATGTCAATTATACACTAATCATTATCTAAAAAATATTAACAGCCAATTAATATTCCTATTTATGATGTATTAGAAATAGTAAGGTTTATTTTGTATTTTAACTGTTAGCTCATTTAAAATATACTATGGTATTCACAAGGGGAATGATGACAATGTTAATTTTTAAAATAATTGACATTTAAAAGATATATTAACAAACTTATTATGAAAAATCCACTTTCAAGATGTCAGTCATATATTAACAATTGATGTATAATATCCTTTATTGTCTATAAATTGCACTCTAATCTTCATTTGAAACATATATACAATGTATTACCCTTTATTGTTTAATTCTAAAGTTTAGTTCTAATTAAAAGATAACCTTCTCTTCCATCTCAATAAGCCTAATTGGAGGAGGCCATAAATCTTGTTGAAAGACTTGTTTTTCATTTGACATCTCAGGTCTCGCAGTGTTTTTTTTTATAAGATTTGCAACCTTTTCTAAATGGGCTACTTAAGAAGTAAAGAAAGGCTATCGTTGAATTAGTTCCAAACTCTAACATTGGTAATAGAGAAAAATATATTACTAAGATGTGAAACATTTCATCTATTATGGGGTAGTGGAAGGCTTTCTTCCTATCATTACCATGTTATATTATATAATTAGCCCTCAAACTCAAAGATGAAGAATATTCAACAAAAGAAAATTAGCAATGAGGAACCAAGTTAAAGATAATTGGCCCTCACACTAAGTTGTATATTGTATTAGTTAATGCATTTGCATTATTAAGTTGTATAACAAATTGAGATGATTTGATGTATGTGAAGAAGTTTATGGCTATTTTTTATATTTTTTCAACGAAATGATGTAAAAAAGTTCATGAAAATGAATAAAATTGTAATTTCATATATATATACACACATATATTTCTCTTTTCTTGCATATTTCTTATCTTATGTTTATAATTTTCTACATCTGGACAACTTTCTATTTTTTAATATATATTGATTTCAATGCATAATATGATAAAAAAGTCTCTCTTTAAAATATTTTAAAATAATTATTTGATATAAATTTCACAACATTTCATTATACTAATTCATCTTAAGTATTGGGGTGTAATGAACAAAACATTTTTCTAAAATCAAAATCTTTCATATAAAAAAAAATCACATCAATTTCTATCAAAGAATTGATGCATATTAAACCATATTTTAATTACTAAGGAAATGTGAGGAACTTTTTATCAAAGCACTAAATGGGAAGTTCTGGGATTTAAATCCAAACAACAATCCTATCAATAATGTCCTTTACTAGATCAAAATTTGGGTCCTTAAAATTAACAATTTTATATAAATTTTATGTGTAACCGACACATTAAAACTTGCAACTCCATTTAAAAAAGTTATATTAGAAATTTGTCCCTTTTTTAAAATTTTTATAAGTTACAACTTTGAATTAAAAATTATAAAAATATATAAAATTCACCTTAAAAGAATTATAAATTTAATGAAACAATTTTTCTTTAAATATAGATAGAAATATATTCCATGTTTTCTAAGTAAAAATAGTGAAAATTAGTAGTATATATCATAGAAATGTGTCACATATTTCTGTAAGTATTCAAACCTTTAATTGTAACCAACATATATATATATATATATTTATATCTTTAACATAAAAACTATAATTTTGTTTAAAAATTTTATGTCACAACCTAATTTTAAGGTGTCATAACCGGTATAAAAATATCTAATTAGTGTAGATTTACTAACTATAAGCCTTAACACTTTATGACTTTCTTACTACTTCTACTATTAAACATATAGTAGGAAAATACTTGTAGTTATATAAGTATTGAAATACAAATTGATACAAAGAAACATATACATAAGTTTAGAAAGTATACAAAATATGCTAATATTAGTATATACATAACATGACATTTAGAGGAAGAGTACTTTTTGCTAAATAAACCAAACTATCCCATACTATTCTTTTGGCACACCTTCATGGAGTGAGGAAAGAATTCAACACATATGTTAATTTGCCTCATCAATACCACAATTAGTATTTATAAAAGAAATAATACAAACAAGTAATAAAAATTATTTAGTGAATGGTTACTTCCCTCTTTTCTTTTAAAGGGTTTTCACCATAATAATTTAAATATATATCGACACATTCAAATATTCACCACATAATAAATTATTAACAATACCTTTTTTAAAATGATATTTATTCAAATTATTAAGTTAAATGGCTATAATTGGTACTCAGGTTTTCCCCCTTGTAACTTCAGTCCCGCTTTATGCCTCTCCTCCCTCTTGTAACTTTGGTCCTACCTTATACCCCCTTCCCCCTTATAACTTTTGTCCCACCTTATACCCTTCCTTTTAAAAATAAGTCATGTGAAGAATACATATTATTCCATACATAACAAATAAGTATCAATTCATCATAGGCATCAATTAAGATAAGACACTATAGGCATTAATCATATTAGAACACCATAAGCATTAACTATATTGGGACACCATAGGCATCAATCATGCATTCCCTTATCACATATCATAAGTATGGTCAAATACCAACTTAGCTATAAATGTTTTATTAATTATTTTAACAACGAATATAGCTTATGATATTTCAAGATTAAAAGCTATTTGAATAATAAGTGTATAATATTAATTCAAGACATAGTTCACTAATCCAAAGGCCCTTTTATACCTTAAAGGGGTATTCATAAGAAAATTCCCCTTTCACTACTTAAACTCACTCTAACTTTTACCAAAAAGTTATTTAAAACCCTTGCCATCTTATTAAATCATTGTGAATTATCCAAGGTCAATTATCTTACACCGTTATGGTTCTCTAGTACTACTCACATAGAAGTAAAAACAAATTATCATAATAAAGCCAGCATGAAATGTCATGTAATGGAATAACTTTTTTAATATTCAAACCACTTCTATAAATTACTAAATTTTAATATAGTATCCCTAACATGTTAACTCAATTATTGTATAATTAATTTTGTAAATTTCACCATGCACTAAAAACATGAACTTAAAACTATGATATTTGGACAGTACTAGAACTGTCATAACAAATTTATCATTTGGATAGCTAAATCAACTTAAATTGCCACCAAATTTTTACACAGATTTTCTAAAATCATAAATAACATATCATAAAATTTTCATAATTTTTATTAATTATTTGATGGTTCAAAATTTTCAAAACCTGAGACTACACAAATAGAGTCTAGAATCAAGATTGCACTAGAGCACTTGAAATAGAAAATTTTGTTAGATAACCATATGAGCTTCAAATATCACCAAATTTGGCCGTGAGTTTTCCAACATATGGAAAGGTAAGTACACCAATTTTCATAATTTTTCTCCATCACTTGGTTACCCAAATATGTCAACAATAGAAGCAAAATCTGTCAGCATCTTGTCTTGGCTTCATTTCTCTTAAGCTCTTAAACATTCACTTTTTACATTTCTAAAATTTTGAAAAATTCACAAAATTTTCCTCACACATCCTAACATCATTTAAGACATTAAAACATAAAAATTCATAATTAAAATAGATCCCAAATGTGACTTCAAAAGAACAAAAAGAAACATGTTAATAAACCTCCTTAACAGAATTCTATTTCTAAACTTTCTTATAATCATCTTACAATCTATTTTGGTGAAACTTCTTCCACTAATTTTGTTAACTCAATAAAATCCTAATATCATTAACCAACATTTAAAAAGCACATAAATCATAATGATATCTTCATACATGACCACACATAAAATCACAACAATATCATCATAAATCTCCATTTTCATTACTTTCCTTAGGAAAACTCTTAAGAAAAGAGGTAGTTGTCACTCACCTTGAATTTTTAAACCTTTTAATATGCTAAATACTTGCTAGAGGCAACTGAATTCCAACCAAAATAATAAACATCATTTTAGAAAAATTTAAGGAAGCATTCCCATGAAAACATGAAGAAAAGAGAAACAAAATATGTTTACCTTACAAAAATTTTGAAGAAATCAATTAGGGATTTTTTTGAATTAAGTACAAAATCTAAAACCTTGGTGAAGGGGCCTAAGACACACACATTTTGCTAGGGAAGAAAAGCAACAAAATGTGTTCATTTGTTTCCCCAAATGAACTATATATATTATAAAAATGTGTTCATTTCTTCTTTTATTTTTTTATAAAAATTTGATAATGACATGCACATAGGACATGGTTTGCATAGCTAAAAATTTGAGTCTTTTATCAAATTTTTTATACATAAAATAATTTTAGAAATATGTAAAAAATTTCTTAACAAAAATGCCCTTAACTTTACTTTTTCTTTCAATTTGGTTCTTAACTTCTTCTAGAAGCTTAGGCCCCATGTTTTTGGGCCCTAATAAATCATATTTAGGCCTCCAAAATTTGGGTCAAGTCAGCTTAATGCCAATAAAAATTAATCACTTAAAAAGATAAAAAACTTAAAACTTTGTAATTTTTAGGCCCACATTTTGTAATTTTTTTCTCAAAATTTAAAACTTTATATAAATTTTATTTGTAAACAACGTATAAAAACCTACAACTCCATTGAAAAAAGTTATATCAGAAATTTGTCTTTTTTTATTTTTGTATAAGTTACCACTTCAAATTAAAAATTATAAAAAATATAAAATTCATTTTAAAATAATTATAAATTTATTGGAACAATTTTTCTTTAACTGTGGACAGAAACATAATCCATGTTTTCTGAGAAAAAGATAGTGAAAACTAGTGGTATATATCATAGAAATATACCGCACATTTCCTCGGTATTCAAACCTTTGACTGTGACTGACATATAACTTTTTTTATATATCAATATTTAACATAAAAATTTATAATTTTGTATAAAATCTTTGTAATTTTTTTTATCAAAATTAATAATTTTGTATGAATTTTATGTGTAGCCGACATATAGAAACTTGCAACTCCATTTAAAAAAGTTATATTAGAAATTTGTCCTTTTTCATTAATTTTTGTATAAGTTAAAACTTTGAATTAAACATTAGAATTTCATAATCCTAAAAGAATTATAAATTTATTGAAATAATTTTTCTTTAAATATGGACAGAAACATAATCCATGTTTTCAACGTAAAAATAGTGAAAATTAGTAGTATATATCATATACCACACATTTCCTCAAGTATTCAAATCTTTGATTGTAACGGACATCTAATATATATATATATATATATATATATATATATATAAAACATAAAAATTATAATTTTGTATAAAATTTTTGTAATTTTTATTAAAATTATAATTTTATATGAATTTTACGTGTAACTGGCATATAGAAACCTGCAACTCTATTAAAAAAAGTTATATTAGAAATTTGTCTTTTTTTTTTATCTTTGTATAAGTTATGACTTTAAATTAGAAATTATAAAAATATGAAATTCACCTCAAAATAATTATAAATATATTAAAACAATTTTTCTTTTAATATGGACAGAAACCTAATCCATGTTTTCTAAGTAAAAATAGTGAAAATCAGTTGTATATGTACACATATCATAGAAATATACCACACTTTTTCTCGAGTATTCAGACCTGGCAGGAAGCTATTTGAATATTAAAAGCTTCGTATTTTTTTACTGGTAGCGATGTAACCGGCTTGGGCGGTCATGAATACGTTATATAGAGTTCGTCTACGACGCAAGCTTACGTGGACAATTTGTGGGGGCTGGCAGGTTCAACCTTTTTTTTTCCCATGCAACACGTTGCGTGGCAAGAGCTAAACAATTCAGGACGTATGAAGCAATATCGACCGTTGATATAAGTTGCCCAATTACCAGGTACTCCAGTGGTTTGGCTCCTGAAGTCTCAAAAATTAGAAGATTAAAATTCTATTTTAACCCTCCAAATTTTTAATTTCTATCAATTTAACTTCTAAAATAAAATTTATTTCAATCTAATTCTTGAATTTTTAAGTCGAATCAAAATTTTATTTTTTTATAAAAATTAAATTAATATAAATTTTAATTTTTATGGGAATAATTTTTTTTTAAATTTAAATTTCTAAAGATAAAATTAATATAAATTTTATTTTAAAAATTAAATTAATCAAAATTAAAAATTTAGATAATTAAAATAAAATTTTAGTCAAAATTAAAATCGCAACTTGCCCTTTTTTGCCGAGTAAAACAGGGTCTTATTCCCGGGTGGCTGCCTGGCTGGGTAAGTCCTTGAGCAGCAACAGTTTGGGGGGCACGCAAACGTGTTTCTTGTGGGCCCAGCTTAGCAGCTTTGCTCACTCCTAAACCATTAGAGGGACCAACTGGAAAAAAGGAATTTTGGTTTTCCTTTTAAATAATAACCATTACATTCACAGCCACAAATTTCCGTTTCAGGTCCTTATTTATATTACTCAAATTGTTTACTATTAGACAATATATAATAACTTATAATTGTTAATGTTTATTTAAAAATAGTAATAAATTATTATTTAATAATGGAATCAATTGTCATGATTATTTGTAATATAAATTTTAGATGTCACTATTGGTATAGTTATATAGTGGTATCTTTTGAAATGAAAATGTTAAATTTTGTTGGGAAATTTCAACTAATTACACTTAACACTTCTAATTTTTTAAGATTATATACTTATACTTTTGAAACACTTCTATTATTATGAAATGTAATAGTATTAATTTTTCAATTGGAACTCCTTTAATATCATCCCTTCTAACTAGAGGGTTATTTTCTTACATTTTATGTTTAAACATTGTAACATTATATATAGAAAGGAGATAGTGCTTTTATTATTCAAAGAAAGAGCACATATGTATATAAAAATATAGAAAAAAATATTTTAGTTATAAAAGATAAAATTAGAGAAAAGATTGTAATTTAAAATTTTAATTTTATTGCATTTCATAATAATGGAAGTGATTCAAAGGCTAAATATATATAATTTTAAAAAAATAATAATAAAAGTGTCAAGTATATCAAATCAAACTTCAAAGCAGATCAATATAATTTGATTATAAAAAAATTATACTTTTTAAAATAGATATTTGTATCTATTGAAAGGTGATGTCATATCTTTCAAATTATAAAATTATAATCATTATATAAATTATTTAAATTTGATCTAATTTTAATATAAATTAACCTTATATTATATATCACACATACATATAACGTTATATCAATAAAAATTTATTAAAATTTTTTATTATAATTAATATTTTTAATTATTTTTAATAATATATTTTTTCTTATTTACCGATAATATAAAATATTATATACCGAAGCACATCAAATTTAAATTCTTAGGTAGCATCTTTTAAACTTTATACATATTTCGATGTTTCAAACTTTTTAAATGATACACAATGAATATCAACATCAAAAAACTTTTATACTCATTCTTTTCTATTTTTCTCAATCCTTTTTAATTATTACAAAACTATTTTAAAAAGAAACATGAGAAATATTTTATTTTTATTATAGAATAACAATTTACATAAAAAATTTGGTATTAATTTTTTTCAAAATAATATACATTATTATTATTGTTAAAGAAAGATGTATAGCACTTAAATTTATCCTGTTCAACGTTCAAGGAGAAGTTAAAATTTAAAATTAAAAAAACGTATTTTATAATAAGATATGATTAAATATTTTGAAATAATTATTATAAGGTGAATTTATTATGTTAAAATGGTATTCCAAGTTAAAACACTTTAAAATTACATATATGGAGATTAAAACCTATATATATTACAAATTTCCACTTCAATCTACCGATGAAATAACAAAAATATAGCAAGAAAGTAAAATTTTGTAGTAATTTTGGAAACAATATTTATCTTTGAACTCAAAAAATATATTTAATACAATTATGAAAGTTGTCGAAACAAAAAATTAAGAAAATATATTTGTTACCATTGTTTCAAACCTGTTGTAAAATTAATAAGGAATCAGATAAAAAAATGAAAATTAATGAAAAATAAAGATAGAAAATATGGAAAAATCATAAATATATAACCATAAAAATTACCATTATTTTATATCAAAAAATATATTGTATAATATAATGTAATCAATATAAGGCATATAATATTGTATAAATATATTATTTATATAATATAATAGTTCTATTATTCACTTTTATAATAATAACATTATTTAAAATTTTAATTATCACCTTATATTTTATTATATTTTTATTTTTATTTATTTATAAAATAAAAATAAAAATTTTGATTTATTTAAAATATTGTTATAATAAAAATAAGATATATTGTTTTATATCTATGTCACTCAATGAAAAATAATATTAGTATGTAAATTATAGATAATAGGAGAGAATATAAAAAGAGAAAAAAGTATAAAATAGAGCAAATAATAAGACAAAAATAATACATGAATTGTAAAATAATAATATTTAAAAATAGAATATGTCGTTAAAAATACAATAAAGAGGTAGACATGAAAGAGAAATGCACGAGAGTAAATGGAAAAGAAATAAACAATATATGAGTTATAAAATAACAGGAGTTAAAATTAAAATATATTTTTAAAAATACAATGCATGAAGGATAAAATAACGAGAGTTTCTAATAGAATAAGATTAAGGTTTTGTTTATCTCATTGAAAAACATTTTTCATAAAAAAATATTATATAAATATATATATATATATATATATATATATATATATATATATTAATGAAAGAATGATACATTACTTATTTTTAATAATTAAAAGATAATATCTAAAAATGTAATAATAAAAAATATAAATTTTTAAAATAAAAAATTTATTTTTTTAAATACTTTATATTTAATATTAAATAAATAAAATATTTTTTACCTTAGCATTTTATAAAAAATATTTTCCCTTCAGAAATAAAACTAACCTAAATGACACAAGCTCAAAATTCTAAAGTTTGAAGGGCTTCATTCCAACGTCTAAAGTGATTTCTTTAGACAGCACATGGCAGGCTGCAGTTTGACAAAATGCCACATGTTAATCCCTGGACGCAGGGATTCAAGTTGCATGCCACGGAGCTACGGATGATTTCCACCAGAGAAATTTCCATCGTATATAATTATATAAATATAGAAAATGTTATGAGTAGTATTCCAGATTAAATTTGAAATTTTTTATATCCTTTAAAGTTTTACTTTTAATTTATATAGTATTATGATGTAAATATTATTCTAATTTTAAAGGGGTCGATGAAATGTTTGATCTTGAATTTAAGAAAAAAAATCAAAATTTCCTTCTAATTTCCTCGTTTGTTTGAATCCAAATAACTCGGACCTTATAATGGAAACGTTCCTTCCAGTCTCTTGATCGGGTCAAGAATATATATTTTATCTTCATGTGTTGGTGCTATAGTAATTGCAAGAAAGCCCTGATCATAACAAAATGAATGTTCTTACCAATATACACTGCATTTAAAGAACCGTGTTCATGTAATTTTCCGATACATATGCATGCAACATTACAGCATCTTCCTCCGGGAAATTTGCACAAATTATACACTGCATTACGTTCGCAATCGGGTTCTGTAGCTGTATAAAAATGGAAGAATGCAGCTTCAAAGGCACAGATCAAAATTGCATTGAATTACCAAAACGCAGTATTAGTTTCAAGACTTGCACAAAATATCATAATGAGTGATCCTCGAAACAATCCAATGGGCCCGCCCCGGCCTCAGCCCCCGCCCCCGCCTCAGCCCCCGCCGCAGCCCCCGCCGCAGCGTTCTAAGGCTCAAAACAATCCAATGGGCCATTAACAAATGTCAGGTTATAACAACAAACCCTTTTGCACTATTTTCTCGCGAGCAGCGCTAGTTAGTTAATTTGATTCTCCTTTTTAAGTTTCGCTCCTTAACTTTGCAAAGTGGGATTTGATTTGTTAATATATGAAAATTTAAATTTCAAAAATAGATTTTGTTGAATGTAAAAAAATTCGTTAATGTTCTGACCTTTAAAATAATTCCCCACTTGATGTCTAAAAAGGGTAATTTGAAGTGAGGTTGCAATTGAATCAAACAATTCTATTGATTGACTTAACTTGAAGTAATTTAAGGCTTGCTTATTTATATTGATCTTCAAAAAGAAAGTCTGTTGTTTAATTGAATAAAATTGATCTCAATTTTTTTTTCGTTTTTATTATAGATTTTATAAATTTTGTAAATAATTATATATTTTATGAAAACCTACACTTCACATGTCTTGGACATTTTATTCTGCATTAAGCTTTAAGTCATTCATTCAAAATTTAGAGTTTTATAATTACTTTATCAGATCTTGTTATTAATATCGAACCAATTTTTTGATTTGTTGATGGACATACTTTGTCAATAATTTTCACTTCAAGCTAAACAATATATGAATTTCATAATTTTTGATCAAGTTAAGCTCAAATCAAAGATTTTATTTAAATTGAAGCTCAATCATCTTACTCTTTTAATTGAGTTAGAAAGGTGATAAAGCTATTAGAATTAAATTTCAAATTTTTTATATTCACTTAATTGAGTTTTACATTTGCTCCACAATCCTGTATTTAATAATAATCTTCATTTATATTTTTAATCTAATTTCAGATCACATATTCAGCACATATAACATTGTTTGATTGAATTATGCTTGAAGCTATTAAAATTCAATTTCACATCAAACTAAACTAATTTCACTCATGTATTAGACTGTCGGTTTGAATTCTGTAGATTTTCAATATAAATGAGAATAATTAATTAATATGGGTGACTCTTCTCTTGCACGATTTATTTGGTCGTATTACAAGGCTTAAAAAGAGTTTTGACCTTCATGCAGGTTATTTACAAAGTATCCAGTAGCATATTTATGGAGGCACCTAAAGAAGAAAAAGTTCCGTGTTCCTTCTCTGTGCATATGAATATTATTTTGTTTTGGTTCCAATAAAAGAGATTACTGGCTACTTTATATATAGTAATCTCTATACAGATGTGTTAATTTATCTGAACATAGCTGTAGGGTTGTGAATCTTTCTTGTTACTTTGTTTTGCGTTTTGTAAGTTTGTATGAAGTGGAATGCAATAAAAATAAGTGCCTCATTTCCCCCTTGTTTTTTTTCTTTTCTAAATTCTGCAATTTGGCTTTTATCAATTGGCGTGTTTCAATTTCCACAATTCGTCCCTTTATCCACATTTCCCTACACTAATCGAATTTTTACAAATAGGTAACACAATAAAATTATATATATAGATAGATAGATAGATAGATAGATAGATATAGAGAGAGATTTCAAAAGATAAGATGAATATTTTATATAGGAGTGAAAGGAATAAATCATATCAATCATATATTATATTAATAGAATAAAATTAAATTATAAAGTCATCTATATTTTATTATGGATCATCAATATAAGATCTAAAAATTCTATCATCTGCAATTTTTAACTCTCATTCTAGCAGAATTGGAAAACAAATTCTAGCAGAATTGGAAAACAAATTTTCAGATATAAGTATAAAAAATAATTTCATAACATGTTTTATATTTAACCAATTGAACTATTACTAAAAATTAGCTAGTAAATAATTAAAATTCTATATTCAATCACTTTTCATGAACATGGGAGCTAAATTAACACTTTCAATTAAGAATAAACATCATATTTAATTCTTCATTTATAAAAATGATAATTATTGTATTTCTTAAATTTCAAAACTAATATTATTAGTTCCTCATTTTTATTTTTACCATAATTGTTTATCCTTCTATTTATTTACAACACTAAAATAAATAAAAAATATTATAGTAGGATTGTTAACCCCACTTTATCAAAGTCAAATTAGTGCTTGTACTTTTGTTATATTATTTCCTTAATGTTATATTTGAAGAGGTAAATAAATAATTATAAGAAAAATAAAAATAAAAAATATTAATTATAAAATATAACGATATAATAATCACTACCTCTATAAATGAAGGATTAAATATAAGTCATTATTGCCTCTTTACGAGAAAAATCATTATTGCCAATTCTTTAGAAAATTTATTATTAAAAATTTAATTCATCAATCTAAACACACCACAAACCTAAGAGGTTCAAATTGCACAAAATTTCACAATCCGTACACCAACTTTCACCTCACAACACATTTATTTTTTAGCTTTTGCTTGAAAGAGGAATAGATGACAAGAAAAAATTAGTTATCATAAACCAATTAATAGCACTATTTACCTTAAGTTGAGAAACCCCCACTCTTAAAAATGAGCAGAGGTCCCTCCTTTGCTTAAGCAAAGGAGAGATGATTTTAGGAAATAGATATGAATTTTTTTATCAAAATAGTAAATCATAATAAAAAATTAAAATTTAAAATAAAAAGTATGCCTATCTTTTTAAAAATAAGAGAAGAATAGGGAGAGTATCAAGCCCCTTAAAAAAAACCATAATACAGAATATAATAAATACATTACCCTTGCATCTTTTGTGCATAAGTATGCCCAAAGCAGTTCTATTACACATCATAAATTCATCTTGAATCCCCAAATTTCCTTTTTGTCAATTTCTTTTAATTTAGAAAAGATAAAAACACAATCTTTTACTTTGATTTTCAATTTTATTACTAAACCTATCTATCATCTCTTCTCCCTCCCTTTTCATTGATACTTTATTTTCTCATAAAATTAGAAGCTTACCCCCTCCCCCAATAGGGAATGTCGCAGTAGCAAAAAAAGACAAGAACATACAACTAAGAACCCATAGACACACACTTCACCACCGACAAATACGTCTATCCATATTGGTAACCATCTTTCAATAGTCATACCTCCTTCAAAGTACTTCCAACTTATCGAAAAGTCTATAACGCAAAACTAATATAATAATATGTTAATATACCATAAAATTTAACCACACATCAAATTAACAATCTCTCAAAACATGCCTATAAGAACATATCAATGATAAAATTTTAATAGTGTATCAAAACATCATTACATAAATAATGTACTATCAAATTTTCCCCAATTTTATGTCCAAAGATACACTTTTTTTCAAGAAAATAAAATAAAGCTAAATGACTAAAAATTTGTTTTAAATTAAAATTACTTGCTCTCCTTTTCAATTAATTTCCTTTCGCGCACATGCGCACTTGCACACACACATCAGCACATGCATGTATATATGGTAAGTGAGAAGAAAAAAAACTTAGACCCTTAAAGGAGAACTCTCAAAGACTAATCAAACTCCATAAAGTTTTCTTCATGACACAAATGTTCAATTAAATAGATTTTATGTACAAACTTGTACATGAAAAATGACTAGGAGAGTGTAATTCTATTTACATTTCCCACCACCAAATATTTTTCCCTTGTACTATGAAAAGGAGATCTTCAATGAGAAGATCACTAATAACACTAGAGAAACTTAAAATTGACAAAGAATGGCAGTTAAGAACTCCACAATTCTAATGGTACTCATTAGTTGTACATCATGATCATTTAATGCCTCCTTTTAGGGCATTCCCGAAAATAGAGAAAAGCCTACAAGGTTAAACCACTCAACTAACTGCCAATCTTCTAATACAGTTCTGAAAGAGCACAATAGAGGATGCTAGTAGTAGTTAGCCGAGGCAACGAGCCCAAAGTATATCTATTGCAATTATGGATTGGTTGCCATAAAAACATGAATTTTCTTGTGCACTTGTGGTGACCATACTACCCTCAAGTGAACATGTAACAAATGCACCAACAATTATATAGTAGCAAAAGTTTGACCACAAAGTAGTTAATCCAACCCTCCCCAAAAAAGAAAAGAGGAAAATCCCCGACACCTACAATTGTTATACTGTGTCATTAAGATTAGCAAATTAAAAAGTAAATATGGCTAACTAATAAACCTCAATTTAAAAGCTTTGATTATATTAATAAACATTCTTGTAACTCCAAGGTAGATTGCTAGTGTATTTCACAAAAGTTCAGGACAAATGACAAGCACATATTAACATTAGAGTCATAGATAAAAATATATAACAAGATAGAAAGCATATACTCTCCCAAAAAAATTAGTACAAAGAAACAAAGATGTTAAAGTCAATTATATTAAAGCCAATCAATGATTAGCATTGATTATAAATGAGCATTGTTATCAATAGCCTACTAACTTAACATGAAGTTCATATGCAATGCAATTTAATTTAGAACTTTTATTTTAGTTTAACTTATGTTATTTTGATAAAAAGTAGTTAGGATGTTATCCATCCTTTGAGGCTTCCATGTTAAAAGCTTATTATATTAACATTTTCAAACAATAAAAAACTTTGGAGAGAAAAGGAACACTAACAAGGCACATTAGAGAATAAGAACATATATTAATAAAAGAGAGAACTTTACTTTAAGGCTTTTGATAACAAGCATAGTACTGAAAACAAATTATTTAGGAGTTAAGCTACACAAATGCTAATTGGGAATTAGTGAATTAACATTTGAAGTTATTTTCAAATTATACAATCCTTCATCCATATCTACCCTTAAAAAAAGGAAAAAAGAAAAACACACACACCCATATGCAAAAAAAAATTATACAATAAGATAGAACAATGAAACATTACACTATGTTGAAACAATATATTTGATTATCGTACTTTTAATAATTACTACACTATTTTACTATTCCTAAAATGTTCCTAATTAAATATTATTGTAAATTGATAATAATAGTACATTAAAACTAGTATGTATCATAACTAATAATTATGAATCAGGATATGTGATATTAAGTTAATACATGGGTACATTATTAATGAACAGATGTACTAGATTGACCCGTTGTAAGAATATTACATGAATTATCGTGTGTCATTAGCTATTCTCATGTGACCACATTGCATATAATTTTTTAACCTAAAGTCACTACGGTTCCTTACATTAAAAGTTACATACTTTGATGTTATCTTATGTCACCTTTAACTAGGATGTCATGTAGAGCATTAATTACATGTGTCACGAATCATGTAAAGGGATGTGAGTGATATAAATGGAATTTTGTTCCTCTTGTATAGAAAAAGTGATATCCTTAGGCCTCTTGATTAAGTAAGACTAAGAAATGTATGGTCATACTTAAATGGATCAATATGTGATATTGATTATTTGTGTAAGTTAGGCTACTCAATATCAAGAAATGTGGATTGAACATTGATAAGAATAATACATTTCATACCTCTAATTCGATTTAGATATTGTTACAAAAAGGACTATTGCAAAGTGTTATTCACACATTAGGTGAATATTGAATTATAGATATTCTTACTACATAGGTGACAATAATATATTGCTAGATACCGTTCATTATCTATGATCTACTGATACATATGTGGCAATAATGTGTCGCTAAATACTGCTCACTATCTATGATCCACTGATGGGTTATTACTAATATAGTAAAAACCTACAGGATCACACAAAAGGAATAAAAATAAGATAGTAATTAATTGAATTTTAATTAGACTAAAATTCTATTAATTAGGCTTATTATTTAATGCATATATATATTATTAAAGTAATAATATATATATTATTCACGTAATATATAATATATTATGTAACATTATCTTATATTAAAGTAATATTAAATAATTATGTCATTTGATATTAGATAATTATATTATGGGATAATATTATTATCTAACAATGTTTAGTTATTAATATTAAAATAATATTAGATAACTAACACATAAATCTTATCTCTCCTCACTTTCACCATAATATGGATAAGATATTAGTGGTTGAATGAAATTAAAAGAGTGTAAGCAATTTTTTAGTAAGATTAGCAAAGTGACGTGTTTTAATTTTATAAAAAGGGCATTGAGACGTCACTTTGCTAAAAAAAAAAAAAAAGACTACCACCAAAAAAACTACACTAAACCCTAGCCCCTTGTAAGAAAGACGTTTCCTAGCAAATTTATTAAGGTTAAGAAGTTATCATTCACTTCGTGTGCAAACCATAAAGGCACAATCATTTGACTGTGCTTGTGATTCATAATCTGCACTCCAAGAGATAATTCTAATCTTGTAGACAATTCTTAATCTATATCCCTATACATTGATTTTAGGAAGGTTTCACAAATTTTTGAAAACCCACTATGCTTAGGTATATATGAAACCTAACAAGAATTTCAACTAACAAATAAACTTAGCTATTAAAACCTTATTAAGAAAAAATTCCCTCTTTCTCTAAATTTTTAATTAGGATTTCAATAATCACCACTATAGTTTGCCCTTTAACATAGACGTGTTTGCAATATTTAAATAGAAAATTGACATATATAATAATGTAATGGTATTTTTGTAAATATGGGTAACCTTCAATTTTCGATTATATTAATAACCTAATGTTATAAAGTCATATTTTCTTAAGGAGATGACAGGTTTAATATAAACAAATTTATGAAACAATTTTGTATTATACCCATATTGAATATGTATTGGCACATCGATTCTTAATTAAATATTATCTAAATGAGTACAATGAGAAATATTAAACGTCAGTTATATGTTAAACCATCATCTAAAAAAGAATATTAAACAGCCAATTTATCTTCCTATTTACAATTTATTGAAAATAATAAACTTTTTTTATATCTTAATGGTTTGCTCATTCAAATTACACTATAGTATTTATAAGGTGAACGCTTATAATGAAAAATATTAAATGTTAGTTATACACTAATCGTTATTTAAAAAAATATTAATAGCTAATTAATATTCCTATTTATGATATATTAGAAATAATAAGGTTTATTTTGTATTTCAATGGTTAGTTCATTTAAAATTTACTTTGGTATTCACGAGGTGAATGATGATAATGTCAATTTTTAAAATAACTGACGTTTAAAAGATATATTAACAAACTTATTATGAAAAATCCACTTTTAAGATCTTAATCATATATTAACAATTAATGTATAATATCCTCTATTGTCTATAAATTACACTCTAGTCTCCATTTGAAGCATATCTAAGATGCATTAACCTTTATCGTTTAATTCTAAAGTTTGGTTCCAATTAAAAGATAACCTTCTCTTCCATCTCAATAAGCCCAACTGGAGGAGGCTATAAATCTTGTTGAAAGGCTTATTTTTCATTTGACATCTTAGGTCTCATAGTGTGTGTCTTTTGATAAGATTGGTAGCTTTTTCTAAATTGGCTTCTTGAGAAGTAAAGGAAGGTCATCCTTGAATTAGTTCCAAACTCTAACATTAGTAATGGAGACAAATATATTACTAAGATATGAAACATTTCATCTATTACGGAGCAGTGGAAGGCTTTCTTCCTGACATTACATGTTATATCATATAATTGAGCCTCAAACTTAAGCATAGAGAATATTCAACAAAAGAGAATTAGCAACAAGGAACCAAGTCAAAGATAATTAGCCCTCAAACCAAGTTGTGTATTGTATTAGTTAATGGATTTGCATTACTAGGTTGTATGATAAATTGAGATAATTTGATGTATGTGAAGAAGTTTATGGCTATTTTTTGTATTTTGTCAATGAAATGATGTAAAGAAGTGCATGAAAATGAATAAAATTGTAATTTCATACAGTCAAACACACACACAGATATATATATATATATATATATATATATATATATATATATATATTTCTCCTTTCTTACATATTTCTTATATTATGTTTGCAATTTTCTACATCTAGACAACTTTCTATTTTTGAATATATATTGATTTCAATGCATAACATGATAAAAATGTCTCTCCTTAAAACATTTTAAATAATTATTCAATATAAATTTCATGGCATTTGATTATATTGATTAGTCTTATGTATTAGTGTGTGATGAACAAAACATTTTGCTAAAATCAAAATCTTTCATATAAAAAAAATCATGTTGATTTCTATTAAAGAATCGATGTATATTAAACGATATTTCAATACTAAGGAAATGTAAGGAACTTTTTATCAAAGCACTTGATAGGAACTTCTAGAATTTGAATCCAAACGACAATCCTATCAATGATGTCCTTTACTGGATCAAAATTTAGGTCCTCAAAATTAACAATTTTATATGAATTTTATGTGTAACCGACAAATAAAAACCTGCAACTCCATTTTAAAAAGTTATATTAGAAATTTGTCCCTTTTTTAAAATTTTTATAAGTTACAACTTTGAATTGAAAATTATAAAAATTATAAAATTCACCTTAAAAGAATTATAAATTTAATGAAACAATTTTTCTTTAAATATGGACAGAAATATTTTCCATGTTTTCTAAGTAAAAATAGTGAAAATTAGTAGTATATATCATAGAAATGTATCACACATTTCTTTAAGTATTCAAACCTTTGATTGTAACCCACATATAACTATATATATATATATATATATATATATATATATATATATATATATATATATATATATATATATATATATATATATATATATATATATATATATATATATATATATATATATATATATATATATATCAATCTTTAACATAAAAATTATAATTTTCTATAAAAAATCTATGTGACGACCCAATTTTAAGGTATTGTGACTGATGTAAAAATATCTAATTAGTGTAGATTTACTAATTAAATATCTTTACAAGCCTTGACACTCTATGACTTTCTCACTACTTCTACTATTAAATATATAATAGGAAAATACTTGTAGTTATATAAGTATTGAAACACAAACTGATACAAAGAAACATATACGTAAGTTTAGAAAGTATACAAAATATGTTAATATTAGTATATACATAACATGACATTTAGAGGAATAGTATTTTTTGTTAAATAAACCAAACTATCCCATACTATTCTTTTGGCATGCCTTCACGGAGTGAGGAAAGGATTTAGCGCATGTGTTGATTCGCCTTATTGAAACCACAATCAATATCTACGAAAGAAATAATACAAACAAGTGTGAGTAATAAAAATTACTCAGCGAATAGCTACTTCCCTTTTTTCTTTTAAAGAATTTTTACCATAATAGTTTAAATATATATTAATATATTCAAATATTCATCACATAATAAATTATTGATAATACCTTCTTAAAAATTATATTTATTCAAATTATTTAGCTAAATGACTATAGTTAATACTCTAGTCTTCCCCCTTGTAACTTTGGTCTCGCTTTATACCCCTCATCCCCCTTATAAACTTGATCCCACCTTATATATCTCCTTCTTAAAATAAATCATGTGAAGAATACATATTCTTTCATACATAACAAATAAGTATCAAGCCATCATAGGTATCAACCAAGATAGGACACCATAGGCATCAATCATATTAGGACACCCAAGGCATCAACCACGTTTGGATACCATAAGCATCAATCATGCATTTCCTTGTCACATATCATAGGTATGGTCAAATACCAACTTAGCTATAAATGTTTCATTAATTATTTTAACAAAAAATATAGCTTATGATACTTCAAGATTAAAAGCTATTTGAATAACAAGTGTATAATATTAATTCAAAACATACTTCACTAATCTAAAGGCCTTTTTATACCATAAAAGGGTATTCATAAGTAAATCCCCCTTTCACCACTTAAACTCACTCTAAATTTTATCAAAAATTTATTTAAAACCCTTAACATCTCATTAACCCATTTTGAATTATCAAAGGTCGATTATCTTATGCCATTATAATTTTCTGATACTATTCACACAAAAATGAAAACATATTGTCAAAATAAAGCCAGCATAGAGTATCATGTAATGGAAGAGCCTTTCTAATATTCAAACCATTTCCATAAATTACTAAATTTTAATATAGAATCCCTAACATGTTAAATAATGAATAAATCAATTATTATACAATTACTTTCATGAATTTCGCCATGCACCAAAAGCATAAACCTAAAGCTATGATATTTGGATAGTATTGGAGCTTGCCACCAAATTTTTACACAAACTTTTTAACATTATAAATAACATATGAGGAAAGTTTCATAATTTTTTTAATCATTTGATGATTCAAAAATTTTGAAATCCAAGACTACACAAACAAAGTCCAAAATCAAGACTACATTGGAGCACTTGAAATAGAATTTTTTGTTGAATAACCATATGAGCTTCAAATATCACTAAATTTGGCCATGAGTTTCTCAATATATGTACAAGTAAGTACACCAATTTTCATAATTTTACTCATCATTTGATTCTCTAAATATGCCAGAGTCCTATTTTAGCTTCATTTCTCCTAGGTTCTAAAATATTCGCTTTTTATATTTCTAAAATTTTTCAAAAGTTCCCAAAATTTTCCTAACACATCCTAAAATCATTTAAGACATTAAAATATCAAAATTTATAATTAAAATAGATCTCAAATGTGACTTCGAAAAGGTAAATAGAAACATGTTAATAAACCTCCTTAATAGAATTCTGTTTCTAAACTTTCCTATGATCATCTTACAATCTATTTTGGTGAAACTTCTTCTACTAATTTTATCAACCCAATACATCCTAATATCATTAACCAACATTTAAAAAGGGCACAAATTAAAATGATATCTTCATACATGGCCACACATAAAATCACAATAATATCATTATAAATCTCTATTTTCATTTATTTTCATTACTTTCCTTAGGAAAACTTTAAAGAAAAGAGGTAATTGTCACTCACCTTGAATTTTTAAACCTTTTAATATGCTAAATACTCACTAAAGGCAATTGAATTCCAACTAAAATAATAAACACCATTTTAGAAAATTTAGAGAAGAATTCCTATGAAAACATGAAAAAAAGAGAAAGAAAGTATGTTTCCCTTACAAAAATTTTGAAGAAATCAATTAGGGATTTTCTTGAATTAATTGCAGAAGCTAAAACCTTGGTGAAGGGGGCTGAGATACTGAAATTTTGCTAGGAAAGAAGAGCAACAAAATGTGTTCATTTATTTCCGTAAATGTCCTATATATATTATTCCTTAAATTAATTCCATTTTTATTTTTTTATAAAAATTTGATAATGACTTCACATGGGGCATAGTTTGCATAGCTAAAAATTTGAGTCTTTTATTAGATTTTTTATACATAAAATAATTTTAGAAATATATAGAAAAATTCTTAACAAAAATGCCCTTAACCTTCTCTTTTCTTCCAATTTGATCATTAGCTTCTTCTAGAAATTTAGGCCCACATTTTTGGACCCTAATAAATCATATTTGTGCCTATAAAATTTGGGCTAAGTTAGCTTAATGCCAATAAAAATTAATCACTTAAAGAGATAAAAAAATATTTATTACAAATTGACCTCAAATTTTTTAATTTCCTTACATTTTTGTCCTTGAGCTTTTAAATATTTTGGGACCTCTCTTCTTGAACTTCTATACACATTCTAGGCACATAAATTTTGATTTAGGTTAACCCAAGGGATTTTAAATTAATGCATTTAAATTTTTAGGTCCAATTTCTCACTTTTCAACTTATCAGGTGATGGAATTTCAATAAATTCCTATTTGAATTTTCTTAAATGTATTATTAGGTTTTTAATTTGATTTTTACCTATTTTGATGCTTAAAAAAATTTATAAAAGTTCTAGTTAGGCTCACATCCAAATTACCTTTACAATTACTCCAAATTTCATTCAATTCTCTCACTAAGTTTGTAATTAAGGGGATTTTTTAGAAAAATTTCTATTTGAATTTTTTTATTCTATTTTGAGATATTACATTTTGTAATTTTTTCTAAAAATTTAAAATTTTATTTTAAACAACACATAAAAACCTACAACTCCATTGAAAAAGATATATTAGAAATTTGTCTTTTTTTATTTTTGTATAAGTTACCACCTTGAATTAAAATCATAAAAAATATAAAATTAATTTTAAAATAATTATAAATTTATTAAAACAATTTTTCTTTAAATATGGATAGAAACATAATCCATATTTTCTAAGAAAAAAATAATGAAAATTAATAGTATATATCATAGAAATATACAACACATTTCCTCGAGTATTTAAACCTTTGACCGTGACTGACATATAACTTTTTTTACATATCAATATTTAACATAAAATTATAATTTTGTATAAAATATTTGTAATTTTTATATCAAAATTAATAGTTTTATATGAATTTTATGTGTAACCGACATATAGAAACTTGCAACTCCATTTAAAAAAGTTATATTAGGAATTTGTCCTTTTTTATTAATTTTTGTATAAGTAAAAACTTTGAATTAAAAATTATAAAAATATAAAATTCATCGTAAAAGAATTATAAATTTATTGAAATAATTTTTCTTTAAATATGGACAGAAACATAATCCATGTTTTCTACGTAAAAATAGTGAAAATTAGTAGTATATATCATAGAAATATACGACATATTTTCCTCCAGTATTCAAACCTTTGACTGTAACCAACATATAACTTTTTTTAATATATCAATATTTAACATAAAAATTACAATTTTGTATAAAAATTTTACAAATTTTTATCAAAATTAATAATTTTATACGAATTTTATGTGTAACCGACATATAAAAGCCTGCAACTCCCATTTAAAAAAGTCATATTAGAAATTTGTCCTTTTTTTTAGTTTTTTACAAGTTACAACTTTGAATTAGAAATTATAAAAAATATGAAATTCATCTTAAAAGAAATATAAATTTATTGAGACAACTTTTCTTTAAATATGGATAGAAACACAATCGATGTTTTCGATTGTGTTTCTAAGTAGAAATAGTGAAAATTAGTAGCATATACCATAGAAATATACCACACATTTCTTCGAGAATTCAAACCTTTGATTGTAATGGACATATATATATATATATATACATAAAAATTATAATTTTGTATAAAATTTTTGTAATTTTTTATTAAAATTAATAATTTTATACGAATTTTATGTGTAACTGGCATATAAAAACTTGCAATTTCATTAAAAAAAAAGTTATATTAGAAATTTGTCTTTTTTTTAATTTTTGTATAAGTTACAAGTTTGAATTAAAAATTATAAAAAATATAAAATTCATCTTAAAATAATTATAAATATATTAAAACAATTTTTCTTTTAATATGGACAGAAACCTAATCCATGTTTTCTAAGTAAAAATAGTGAAAATCAGTTGTATATGTACACATATCGCAGAAATATACCACACATTTTCTCGAGTATTCAGACCTTTGAATCTTGAACATGGTGGGAAGATCTCTTTGAACAAGAATCAAAAGCCTCGGATTTTTGTACAGGTAGCGATATAACCGGCTTAGGCGGTCATGAATACGTTGCATAGAGTTCGTCTACGGCACAAGCTTACGTGGACAATTTGTGTGGGCTGGCATGTTCAACCCTTTTTTTTTCCGCTTCCTTCTAATATACGTGTGTGATGCAACACGTTGCGTGGCAAGAGCTAAACAATTCAGGACGTATGAAGCAATATGGACCGTTGATATAAGTTTTTGCCCAATTACCAGGTCATCCAGTGGCACTGGTTTGGCTCCTGAAATCTCAAAAATTAGAAGATTAAAATTCTATTTTAACCCTCCAAATTCTTAATTTCTATCAAATTAATTTCTAAAATAAAATTTATTTCAATCTAATTCTTGAAATTTTAATTTGAATCAAAATTTTAATTTTTTATAAAAATTAAATTAATATAAATTTTAATTTTTATGGGAATAATTTTTTAAAAAAATTAAATTTCTAAAGATTAAATTAATATAAATTTTATTTTAAAAATTAAATTAATCAAAATTAAGAATTTAGAGAATTAAAATAAAATTTTAGTCAAAATTAAAATCGCAGACTTGACCCTTTTTTGCCGAGTAGAACAGGGTCTTATTCTCGGGTGGCTGACGGCTGGGTAAGCCCTTGAGCAGCAACAGTTTGGGTGGCCCGCAAACGTGTTTCTTGTGGGCCCAGCTTAGCAGCTTTGCTCACTCCTAAACCATAAGAGGGACCAACTGGAAAAAAGGAATTTTGGTTTTCCTTTTAAATAATAACTATTACATTCGCAGCCACAAAATTTCCGTTTCAGTACTTTATTAATACGAGGGGGGATTCATTTACACCAATATAAATTATAATAACTTATATTAAGTCTGATCTTTAATTCCATTAAATTTTAAAAAATAATATCAATTTACTTTAAATTAATCTTTACACCATATGTAATCTACTCACACTCTTTCTCTCTCTTTTATATAATTAATGCATTCAATAAAAATTTCTGAATTATAGATATATTACAAGTCTATTTTAATAAAAAATTTAATATGATATTTTTGGCTCCCTCCCATAAATATATTTTAGTAATCAAAATATTAAATCAAAAGATAAAGCAAATTATATTAATTATATATGACTCTTTTTTAATTCATATTATTAATGCATTAAATAAGACCCTTTTTCCTTTCTCAAATTTTATCATTAATGTATATTATTAATTATGAATTATTGCTAAAAACTTTTTGATTTCATATACATCCACTTATGCATTTTTTTAATATATTTTTGTAAAGAAAATTTTAAATTAAAATGAAAATTTTTTAAAATATTAAATTTAAATCAAAAGAGTTCTATTGGGTATAAAATAAATATTTTGATAAAATTCATATTGTAAGATATTTTTTAATTTGATTTAATATTTTGAGAATGAGAAAAATATGTACTTATTTAATGCATTAATGGTAGGAAATCAATAAGAGTTATATATAATTAATGCAACTTACTTTACTTTTTAATTTAATATTTTGTTTACTGTAATTTATTTGTAGGAGGGAGGCATAAATTATTTGCTATCTTATTAATTAAAATAAACTTGCAATATATTTATGATGTAAGAATTTTTATTTATTGCATTAATTGTGTGTGTGTGCGCGCACGCGAGAGAGAGAGAGAGAGAGAGAGAATAGATTATATGTGGTGTAAAGATTGATTTAAAGTGAATTGATCTCATTCTTTAAAATTTAATAGGATTAAGGGTCCAGATTTAGTGAAAATCATTTTAATTTACACTAGTATCAACGGATCCTTCTTATATTTATATTACTCAAATTGTTTATTATTAAACAATACATAATAACTTATAATTGTTAATATTTATTTAAAAATAGTAATAAATCATTATTTAATAATGGAATCAATTGTTATGATTATTTGTAATATAAATTTTAGATGTCACTATTGGTATAGTTATATAGTGGTATCTTTTGAAATGAAAATGTTATGATTATTTGTAATATAAATCTTAGATGTCACTATTGGTATATTATATAGTGGTATCTTTTGAAATGAAAATGTTAAATTTTGTTGGGAAATTTCAACTAATTACACTTAACACTTCTAATTTTTTAAGATTATATACTTACACTTTTGAAACACTTCTATTATTATGAAATATAATAGTATTAATTTTTTAACTACAACTCCTTCTTTAATATCATCCCTTCTAACTAGAGGGTTATTTTCTTACATTTTATGTTTAAACATTGTAACATTATATATAGAAAGGAGATAGTGCTTTTATTATTCAAAGAAAGAGCACATATGTACATAAAAATATAGAAAAATAATCTTTTAGTTATAAAAGACAAAATTAGAGAAAAAATTGTAATTTAAAAATTTAATTTTATTGCGTTTCATCATAATGGAAGTGATTCAAAGGCTAAATATATATAATTTTAAAAAAATAATAATAAAAGTGTCAAGAATATCAGATTGAACTTCAAAGTAGATCAATATAATTTGATTATAAAAAAATCATACTTTTTAAAATATAAAATTGTATATTTTGAAAGTTGATGTTATATCTTTTAAATTATAAAATTATAATCATTATATAAATTATTTAAATTTGATCTATTTTTAATATAAATTAACTTTACATTATATGTCACATATACATATAACGTTATATCAATAAAAATTTATTAAATTTTTTATTATAATTAAAATTTTTAATTATTATTTTTTAATAATATATTTTTTCTTATTTACTGATAATATAAAAATTATATACCGAAGTATATCAAATTTAAATTATTAGGTAACATCTTTTAAACTTTATACATATTTCGATGTTTCAAACTTTTTAAATGATACACAATGAACATCAATATCAATTTTTTTATACTCATTCTTTTCTATTTTTCTCAATCCCTTTTAATTATTACAAAACTATTTTAAAGAGAAACATGAGAAATTTTTTATTTTTATTATAGAATGACAATTTAAATAAAAAAATTGGTATTAATTTTTTTTCAAAATGATATACATTATTATTGTTAAAGAAATATGTATAGCACTTAAATTTATCCTGTTCAACGTTCAAGTAGAAGTTAAAATTTAAAATTAAAAAAAATGTATTTTATAATAAGATATGATTAAATATTTTGAAATAATTATTATAAGGAGAATTTATTATGTTAAAATGGTATTCCAAGTTAAAACACTTTAAGATTACATATATGGAGATTAAAACCTATATATATTACAAATTTCCGTTTCAATCTACTGATGAAATAACAAAAATATAGCAAGCAAGTAAAATTTTTTAGTAATTTTGGAAACAATATTTATCTTCGAACTCAACAAATATATTTAATACAATTATCAAAGTTGTCGAAACAAAAAATTAAGAAAATATATTTGTTACCATTGTTTCAAACCTGTTGTAAAATTAATATGGAATCAGATAAAAAATGAAAATTAATGAAAAATAAAGAGAGAAAATATGGTAAAATCCTAAATATACAACCATCAAAATTACCATTATTTTATATCAAAAAATATATTATATAATATAATGTAAGTAATATAAGGCATATAATATTATAAAAATATAATATTTGTATAATATAATCGTACTATTATTCATTTTTATAATAATAAAATTATTTAAAATTGTAATTACAATCTTATATTTATTATATTTATATTCTTATTTATTTATAAAATGAAAATAAAATTTTTTGTCTATTTAAAATATTGTTATAATAAAAATAAAATATATTATTTTATATCTATGTCACTCAATGAACAATGATATTAGTATCTAAGTTATAGATAATAGGAGAGAATATAAAAAAATATATAAAATAGAGCAAATAATAAAACAAAAATAATACATGAATTGTAAAATAATAATATTTAAAAATAGAATATGTCATTAAAAATACAATGAAGTGGTGGACAATGCAAGGGAGTAAATGGAAAAGAAGTAAACAATATATGAGTTATAAAATAACGGGAGTTAAAATTAAAATATATTTTTAAAAATACAATGCATGAATTGTAAAATAATGAGAGTTTCTAATAGAATAAGATTAGGTGCTTTTTATGTTACCTCCATGGGTTCCAAACCCATGAGTATGTGACAAAATAATGAGAGTTTCTAATAGAATAAGATTAGGTGCCATTAGATGAGTAAAGCTATTGACTGAGTCAACTCATCTAATGACTTAGATTTAATCACATCCCCATAGATTCCAAACCCATGGGGATAACATAGAATTTTCCATAAGATTAAGGTTCTGTTTATCTCAATGAAAAATATTTTTCATAGAAAAATATTATATATATATATATATATATATAAAAGAATGATACATTACTTATTTTTAATAATTAAAAAATAATATCTAAAAATATAATAACGAAAATTTTAAATTTTTTAAAATAAAAAATATTTTGTGAATACTTTATATTTAATATTAAATAAATAAATATTTTTTATTTTAATATTTTATAAAAATATTTTCCCTTCAGAAATAAAACTAACCCTAAATGACACAAGCTCAAAATTTTAAAGTTTGAAGGGCTTCATTCCAACGTCTAAAGTGATTTCTCTAGACAGCACATGGCAGGTTGGAGTTTGACTAAATGCCACATGTTAATCCCTGGAAGGAGGGATTCGAGGTGCATGCCATGCAGCTAGGAATGATTTCCACCAGAGAAATTTCCATTGTATATAATTATATAAATATAGAAAATGTTATGAGTGGTATTCCAGATTAAATTTCAAATTTTTTATATCCTTTTAAGTTTTACTTTTAATGTATATGGTATTGCGATGTAAATATTATTCTAATTTTAAAGGGGTCGATGAAATGTTCGGTGTTGAATTTAAGAAAAAAAAAATCAAAATTTCCTTCTAATTTCCTCGTTTGTTTGAATCCAAGTAAGTCAGACCTTATAATGGAAACATTCCTTCCAGTCTCTTGATCAGGTCAAGAATATATATTTTATCTTCGTGTGTTGGTGCTATAGTAATTTCATAACAAAATGAATGTTCTTACCAATATACACTGCATTTATAGAACCGTGTTCATGTAATTTTCCGATACATATGCACACAACATTACAGCCTCTTCCTCTGGGAAATTTACACAAATTATACACTGCATTACGTTGGCAATCTGGTTTTGTTAATATATAAAAAGGAAGATTGCAGAATCAAATGCACAGATCAAAATTGCATTGAATTACCAAAATCCAGTATTAGTTTCAAGACTCGCACAAAATATCATAATGAGTGATCCTCGAAACAATCCGATGGGCCCGCCCCGCCCTCAGCCCCCGTCCCCGTCGCAGCCGCAGCCGCAGCCCCGCCGCAGCGTTCTAAGCCTCAAAACAATCCAATGGGCCGTTAATAAATATCTGGTTATAATAACAAACCCTTTTGCACTATTTTCTTGTGAGCAACGCTAGTTAGTTAATTTGATTCTCATTTTTAAGTTTCGCTCCTTAACTTTACAAAGTGGGAATTGATTTTTTAATATACGAAAATTTAAATTTCAAAAATAGCTTTTGTTAAATTTAAAAAAATTCGTTAATGTTCTGACCTTTAAAATAATTCCTCACTTGATGTCTAAAAAAAAATGATAATTTGAAGTGAGGTTGCAATTGAATCGTACAATTCTATTGATCATTAATCGATTGACTTAACTTGAAATGATTTATGACTTGCTTATTTATATTGATCTTCAAAAAGAAAGTCTATTTGTTTAATTGAATAAAATTGATCTCAATTTTTTTTTTCGTTTTTATTAGAGATTTTATAAATTTTGTAAATAATTATATATTCTAATATGGAAACCTAC